>CM075332.1:30660871-31288332 GCA_037788925.1 Mytilus galloprovincialis
TTGATACAATCGCCAATTAAGCTGGACGCATGTTAATATCTTCTACCGCAAAGACATTGGGGAGTAATGCCATGACTGCTGCCACCAATGCTGCTCTTGAAGGTTATAAAAAAGGAGCTATCAAAGCTGTGGATCATGTGATTCATAAAGTAGGTAAAAAACCCAAAACAAAGACTCTTCATCAGCAAGCCCCTTTTAACAACATCAGTGTATCCTCTAAAAGCAAAAAGTTGAACAATATCATCTCAGGCAATGGTATTGCAACCATTCACGACTTCGTCATAAATAAATGAAGGACATACTTAGTTTTACAGAACCTTTGTCTTTTGATGAAAGTATTCAGGAATATCAAGTCCATGAATACGAACTCCAAACTGGAGCATCCTTAAATAATTCCGGTGCTAAAATAAGAATCAACATCAAAACCCAGGATCTGTTTGTTCATCCGGCTGAGAGTTATATTTTAGTGGATTACATTATTACTAAACCTGACATCAAAGGAACATTCTTATTTACTATAACCTTTAAAACATATCTTTGGCTTTGCATTAGACTATACCAAAATCATCTATGGGTTTAAACATGATCTCACACTGGTACGAACTAGATTATGCAGTGTTTAGAGCAGCAGGAACAGATCTAGCAAAAACTGAGGTAATTAAATTATCCTGGTTCGTTCATCATGTCATATTCCTTCCGATGAAAACAAAATAGTACTATACAAAACAATTCAAAGTAAAAGCAAACTCAACTTTGGTTTCCGTATGAGACAATGTGATTCCATATCCGTTCCCCAAAAGTAGAGAATTCCCTTGGCGACTTGTCCCAAAACCGGTCATGGAAAACCAAGATACATCATCGTAGCCTTTTAAACCGATAAAAATAACGATCAAGAACATAACGCATCCATATTTGATTACTGATTTTTAAGAAACATCTATGTCACCTTAAATACGCAACGTTATCCTTCCGTAGAATTCAACGCCTATTTTAATCAATGCAAAGTATCTAGAGTATACAAAGAAGCTGCTGACTTTCGTACACAGTTATTAGTATGGATGATCTCATTAGCAATAGTAACATTAACCCTTCCGACTTTACAGACCTTTACCCATTATTCGTCATTGATCTAAGTCATCAATCTGAAAAACTAAAATAGTCTGTGGTTGATACTCAAATCCAAGCAGAGTTCCTGTTCAAGCAAACACGGATGCTTTTGCATTGGTACTCTCTGATCGAATTCTACAGTTTGAATCTGATGGAAAAAAGATGAACGTTGTGTTCTAAAAAATAACATAAATGGATAATCACTTGTTACAACACATTGTGGACAATACAGCACCTAAGCATAGGTTCTCTTTTATTGTGTCTGCTAATAACAACAAAATCGATACCCGATTCAATCCACCCATTCACTTAAAAAATGGAAAGAGTTATGAAATGGCTCTGGTCAACCTAGAGACTTACTACTCTTTCCCAATTATTCATGCATGGAACAATACTTTTCGTTATTCTAATGATAATGGTGCCACCTGGTTTACCATTTGGTTAAACACTGGCTCTTACTCTATTCTCTATTGACATCATCACCGATTAGTTACAATGAAACCTACAACAAACCCCTTCCCAAAATCCACAACGGTGGTAACAAAAGTACACTAAGGGCAACACTTACTTTAGCTAAAAACTATCAAGTCGATTTTAATGTTGACAATAGCATCAATACAGTGCTAGGCTTCGAACGAAAAATTTACACACACGATTGAGCTACAAACGGTTACACAGAGGATGAGAGCATTGTCAACATCAACAGCATTCTCGTTAATAGTGATATCATTAGTTGTAGCTATGTCAATGGATCGCAACAACTCACCATTTACAGTTTCTTCCCAAATGTATCCCCTGGTATGAAAATCATTCAAACTCCTAAAAACTTGGTCTATTTACCAGTTACACTGAAAACCGTCAATGACATGAGTACTACTTTGACAGATCAAGATAGAAATCCCATCGATCTGAGAGGTGAACATTTAAGCATACGTATTCATCTTCGTGAAATATAACATGAAAGCCAAAAAAGCTAATAATTTAATATGAAATACAACAAGAGATGTTATTGGTGTGTGTAAATTTAACTGTGATGTTGACTCAGTGTTTTTTTTCGTAGACAAACATTACCAATCCACGTATTGAAGTAACATTGCAGTAATGAATTATACTTTACAAAATCAAAAGTATGTGGTACTTCCTCAACCTTTTGGTTCGTTTGAATGTTGTTTAGCCTTCATTGAAGACAATACGCATGATTACACGTTCGTTAGGAGTAAAACGTTAGTGTGAGACATGATGAAACAAGTCAATAATGAACCCCTACCTTGTCGTGCAAGTCACCGGTCGGTGTTAAGTGTGTTTGGAGGACCCATGGGGTATGATGAATTTAAAAAAAACCTGTTTGTAACTAAAACGTATTACATGCAACGTGCTTTACTGTTAAAACGCGTTCAACACGAGTATGCTGTAGGGAAATCCTAAGTAAAAAACGAGTTTGTTTTTTTAGGGAATTAAACAAATTTTCGTTAGATATAAATAAATGAACGATCATACACATGGTTTAAATTTGACACAAGGTCAAGCCCATAAATTACAAAAAGCAGTTAAAAATGGTTGTCTTGTTAGTATTCGTTTATTGCATGTTTATATAAAGGGGAACGATAAGATGTTGATCAATCAGCGACAAATACAATAGATCGAAAAGCTGTTAACAAGTGGTAAAGGTGGTATGGTCTTGGAGTTGAGTGTAAAACAACTCAAACAAAACCTGCAAAAGGAAGGTGTTTTTTGGGAATGTTTGCTGGTTTAGCCATGCGACCTCTTCCAATGTTAGCTAAAACAGTACTCCAGGCTTTAGGTGTAGGTGCGCTGAGTGGTTTAGGTAGTGCTGCCATGAGTAAAGCCGTTGGATCAGGTCTTTACCTTAAACATGGAGATAATGTTTGCATTTATAAAAAACACGGTAATGGTTTATACCTTACCCCAGGACAACTCCCTAATACATATGGTGATGGGTTGTATTTAAAAGATGGGGGTAAATTTAACAATGCAAATGATAAACAGGGTAGTGGTTTGCTTTTAGGTCCCAATAGTCCTTTAAGTCAAGTTCCTCTTTTAGGTTAGTTGTTATAAATAAATGGATGACGTAGACTCCAACAAACAAACGTATACAAAAGACAAACTTCGATGCGTTAAACAAACGTTAGAGGTAGAAATGCTTAACTATATCAACATTTTAAAAATACAATAAACCAGACCAGGCGCTTTCCATCGCATTAGGAACCTGTTCTGTTCTAAACGTAATTAGTACAACTAGTGCACCCAACGCTGCTGTAACAGGAATCGGAGCCATTGCTAGCATTCCTTTAAGTTCACCAGCGGTCATTAATTCGTTAGGAATGATTGGCTTTAAGGTATTATTCAAACGTATTCATAAAAAATGTAAAAAAAACCCAGGAAGATACCGTACAAAACATTAGAACCTCTTATTCTTATTAGTTATCAAAGGTACCAGGATTATAATTTAACACGGCAAACGCGCATTTCGTCTACATAAGACTCACCAGTGACGCACTGCTGCAACAGGAATCGGAGCCATTGCTTGCATTCCTTTAAGTTCACTAGCGGTCATTAATTTGCTTGGAATGATGGGCTTAACGGTATTATTCAAACGTTTTAATAACAAATGTAAAAAAACATGAAGATACCGTACAAAACATTAGAACCTCTAAATCTAATTAGTTATCAAAGGTACCAGGAATATAATTTAATACTCCAGACGCGCGTTCCGACTACATAAGACTCATCAGTGACGCTCAGATCAAAATAAAGCCAAACAAGTACACAGTTGAAGAGCATTGAGGACCCAACATTCCAAACAGTTGTGCCAAATATGGCTAAGGTAATCTATTCCTGGGATAAGAAAATCCTGAGTTTTTCGAAAAATTTAAAGTTTTGTCAACAGGAAATTTATTAAAATGATCATATAATTGATAGTCATGTCAACACCGAAGTGCCGACTACTGGGCTGGTGATACCCTCGGGGACAAAACATCCACCACCAGTGGCATCGACCCAGTGGTGTAAATAGTTATCAAAGGTACCAGGATTATAATTTAATACGCCATACGCGCGTTTCGTCTACAAAAGACTCATTAGTGACGCTCAGATCAAAATAGTTATAAAACCAAACTAGTACTAAGTTGAAGAGCATTGAAGATTGAAAATGCTGTGATTAAAGCTTTGAATGACGATAACATTAGTGACCTAAAGTATACAGGTATTGTTACATGCTTAGACTCTTACTACACTGAAAACAACACTTACAACTCCCTCAGAAAAACTCGTAACACACACCAATATTTTTTTAATCTAGTGTTTGATAGATTACAAAATGAATTGGACATACATTTCTTTTAATCTGTATCTTCTTCATCATCACTTTCACTGTAAAAGCAACTATCAAACTCACTATCACAGTCCAAACCTTCAAACTCACTATCATCATCACTGTCCTCATCTTGGTTATGAGTGTCAATTACTGTCATAACTATGTTGTATAAAACTTTATAGTAATCACTAAAAAGCCAATCACCAATTTCCTCATTTTCTTCTTCTTAGTTATTCACCACCATATTAACTACATTAGTAACCTTGTTTTTAAAATCGTCTTGTAAATTAATCATTATTACTACTAATAACTCATCTCTTTAAGGTTTTTTTTTTACAATTTTCTATTTTAAAATTCTTCATCACTGGAAGTATCACATTGATCAACTCCTTCCATAACCTTGTCAATACTTTTAATCATGGGAGATTTTTCATTCAACCCTAACTTATATTTAATAATAAAATGATATAGTCCAACAAGCTGTTTACCACTATGTTTATGAGGTGTAGAATACACTTCATTTAAAATACCCAAATGCAATGCTAATAAATCAGCTTTAGAATCAAAATGATGAAAAAATGTGGAATCATATTTAAATGTATCACAAAAATTATCACTTTCTAACAATCATTCAAAGGCGTTTAACACTTGCATAGCTATCATAATTGTTTTACATAACATGTTTTTATTGTCATTCATTTATAATTTATGTTTCATGTTTTAAATGTATTGAATAAAGGTATGATTCACATGAGTTCTTGTTATTGTTTAAGTACATTTTCTAAATTAATTAAACAACTACAAGTGTTATGTTAGTTCTAAATGGAAAACTGCATCTAATTTTAGAAAATAATTTAGTTTCCACCCTGTAAAGTAATGAGGTTAAGGTTCTGTACACCATTCTTCACTCGTTTCTTCATCATAATTAAAATTACCATACGATGGTAAATAACATGTGGTGTTAAAAACAAAAAGATTTTTGTAGAATCATAATGGTGAAAAGGTGAATTTTCTGTAATAGTAGATAAAATGGAAAGTTGTGAGATGTATAATAGAGTAAAAATTCTTAAAAACCAGAGTTATATAAGACTGCACCAGTATCATCTTTTAATATGATTGCCAATGAGACAACTATCCACAGAGGACCAAAAATTACACAGACATTAACAACTATAGGTCACTGTACGGCCTTCAACAATGAGCAAAGCCCATACCGCATAGTCAGCATTAATAGGCCCCGATAAGATAATGTAAAACAATTCAAACGAGAAAACAAACGGCCTTATTTATGTAAAAAAATGAACGAAAAACAAATATGTAACAAATAAACAAACAACATCCACTGAATGACAGGCTCCTGACATGGGACAGGCACAAACATAAATAATGTGGCGGGGTTAAACATGTTAGCGGGATCCCAACCCTCCCCCTAACCCGGGAAAATCATTTGAAAAAGGCCTAACTCATCAGATTGTTTTATTATCATTTTTTTTTTACATTCTAACCAAGTCGTAAGAAAAATACTCCTTCCCTTGTATTCACAAAAAGTATTTTACTCTTACCAAATTTACCATCTACTTGCACTTCCATAATGTAATACCATACACCAGTTGGAAGGTTCTTCCATTTCAATGTTTCTACATTTTGTTCTTAAACTTTCTATTCCAAAGCACCAATAATCATAAAATCATTATCACAAGAAGCCATCATATGATACTATACTATTCATGTCTTTATTGTTATTTTTTTCAATTTTAACTCTTCCTCGTATTCGGACAGTTTTTTTTAATAATGTGTCGACATCAGAAAAATGTAATACACTTCCTTTTTTTAACCATTTCCGGTTAAACTACTTCCGGTACAAAACGCATGCGTAAATAAAACTAATTCCCGTTAAAACCCACTCTCTTTTTTTTCTCGTGAGAATAACCATCGTTGACTCATGTCAAATTTCGCGAGATTTTAAAAATAAAACGAGATTTACGCAGAATCTCCCGTTCTATACTACTCATGAGTTATGCATAAACCGGAAAAACAGTTTTTATCCAACGCAATCATACACTTTTTCTCTCTTTTGGTTTTGGAAAATGTTGTTTGTGCTGTATTAAGACCCCTCTACAACGAAATTTGTTACATGCACACCTATAAAATTTGCGGTTTTTATTCAACTCTGGTTTGAATGTTGTTTTTTTTTTTCTTAAGACTTGTTTATATATATATTGAGGGTAAATTATATGGCCTTTCAAATACCGATGCGATCCCTAACATCGATGAAGATACATATATTGTCGAAATCTAGATCTGATGTACAAAAAAGATATTGACACCTTGTGCTTGTGGCATGACTTTTTGGTCACAGGTTTATTGTTTTCTGTTTAGTATTAAATTTATATTAGGATCCATTTTGTTACATCTCGTGATCAATTTTTTTTGGCAATCGCTAATGGCAGTCAGCACGGTTTAAGAACATCAGTTGTTCGACCTGTTAGTCAAATGCGTTTTGTTTAAGTATACTTTTTCACTTTTTTGGTATTTTGGAAAATGTTGTTTGTGCTGTATTTAGAACCTTCTACAACGAAATTTGTTTTACATGCACACGTAGACAGTCAATTTTTATACGTGTGCATGTCATAAGGGTCATTACTTGACGTTTCGAAACAAACAACTTTCTTACTAATTTACACAAGGTACGATAATGGTATTTTAATGAAAATACTCCAAAAAAGACTGAATCCCATATGGACTTTCCAAGCCCAGAGGAGACATTTCCTGTCTAATTTTGTATACAAATAAACACTGAAATACAAAAACAATAATAGTAAAAGTAATGTCATTATATTCAAACGAAATCAACTCACCCCTTAAGGATCCATTGGGGTCACTTCTTTGATTTAAAGAATTAATTTCTTAGTATTTACCCGCATAGTGATAATGCAACTACGTGTTAACTCTAAAATTCTCCAAAATAAATATTACCAGTTACGACAACCTTACACTATTATTTTAATTATTTACCTTTATTGCTCAAAAAGCATAAGATATTGATTGTTGTTGTTTGGTTTTTTTTTGCAATTATATTGGATTTTACATATACAGTTGATCGGACTGTCTGATAACAACTGGCATATTCCTGACTTGGTATAGGACATTAGAAGAACAAATAGTGGCTTGAACCTAGTATAAACTAAATATAAACTGTATATATAACCATTTCTTGAAACAGATTGGAAACAAGGCTCAACGAGAAAACGTAATTATTTTTATAAATTGTACAGCTCATCCGAGGAATCTGCAAAGACCGCATACCAAAAAATGCAAAAAAAGATTTATTTATTAAGTAATGCACACGGTGTAAAAAAAAATCGGTTATAAAGATTAA
Organism: Mytilus galloprovincialis; assembly: GCA_037788925.1. Lineage (NCBI taxonomy): Eukaryota > Metazoa > Mollusca > Bivalvia > Mytilida > Mytilidae > Mytilus > Mytilus galloprovincialis. Next base: position 30,668,692 of record CM075332.1, read on the forward strand.
ACCTATTATTTTTCGACTGTTTTTGAAATGTTGATTGTTCTTAATCAAGTTTATTATTCATAGTATTTAAACTCTTCAAAGTTAACAATTATTTTTACAAAATCCGACCTTTCTGTTTTTACATTGTATCACAATACAACTAAATAAGGTATGATGAGTAATAAAGGAAACAGTAGTAAACCGCTATTCTATAGTCATATTGGAGTAAATTCGAGTAAAAAATTGAAACCGAGGGAAACACATCAAATATAAGATGAAGACAACGGAAGAACAGAAACGCTGAAATTCAACAAAAGCAAACGACAACATACATCAATCAAAAATAAATATGACCATTGTATCTTATCTTTATGGTAGTTAACTGTTATTTGTTTTTGTATTATGTGTAACACTGGTCATCGTAAGGGAAAAAATGTTTCACCGTTTCAGAAATCATTTATCCGGTTCGAACGATTAAAATGTAAAAATTGCGACCTTATTATTTTGTCCTTTATTAAGAAGAAAGACTGTGCAAATAACGCACTATTTCCAAACTTTCCGATAGTTAGACAATATTTTATCCGGTAGCAAGTCTTAAAAGAATCGAACTCCAAGGTAAATTAAATTATAGGCTCTCAAGAGCTTTTGTCACTCACTTTGGTCTATATGCATATTCAACAATCTCCAACATTGTAGACAAGAATTCCTTATAGTATAATTTAAAATCAACAAACACCATAGACGACATCAAATTGATAATAACAGAAAAAAACAAAACGTTCATAGAAAACTCAAGCTTGAGTATCACGACCCACACCAACAAAGAAGTCAAAGTGTTGTGGTAGAAGAATCAGTTACCAATACAATAGTAATACCCGTCTTACTAAATTGAACTGATGCCATTACAGTTTGATGTAACGTCATTATACATAAAAGATGTTTGTCCTAAGGAATGGTCCTGCCTGCATGACTCATTTGCACGATAAATGAAAGAAAATAATTAACGGCCTTTCAGTTCTTAAACTCAAAAATCATTATATAACAAACCACCAGTTGCACAAAAGCAAATGTTTTGAAAATTATGACAATATTTACGAAAAGATATAAACATATGCAACCGCAAGTAAATTTTACGTGAACGAAATATTTTCATAACTTGAAGATATTTGTCGAAGTCGGTTATTATGTTTTTATTTCTATTTTTTTCATTATTAGTTTGTCATTTGAAATATATTATCATTTTAATTAAAATGTCTGATTTTGAATATCCTCGAATGAAATTGTAACAATTGACCAGTCTGAACATACTATTTAATTTTCTACAATTAATCAGGTCAATATTTTTTCTCGCTTGTATTGTTTTACAATATGTCAATAAGGTTCTATCATAGCTTTGTATACGGTTTGAGTTTTGCTCAATATTGAAGGCCGTGAGATTACATGTAGTTACAAACATCTACGTCATATGTTCCCCTTAATTTTTATAAAAAGATATTTCTCATATGATTAAAATGTTGTCGATTGTAATTTGAATCTTAAAATGTGCATTAAGATCTACATACCCTTTCGGAGCGTCTGATATCACCCCTGGTTTTCCTTTTGTGCTTCTCAGTCCTAAATTGTCTATGATGCGTTTTGCATACTGTTGTTTTTCTTTTGGTCTTTTTATTTCTTTGTCATGATGTTATCAGTTTATGTTGACTTATGAGTTTAATTGTCCATTGTAATTTTTCGCGTCTTTTTTTTTCTGAACAAATACCAATTGGTCATTTAACATTGTTAACTTTCATTGTAGAAGACGTTTTGTCTTCACTATGGGTTACGCTTGGTTACAAATGTAAGTGTTGTTTACAGCTTCAGTATTAAGTAGTACGTGCTTATAGAATTTTGGTAGGTAATGGACTACAAACACAGCTTCTATCACATCTTTGTTCCTATAACCAGTTAAAATATACCGAGTTTATTCATAATAAAACCTACGTTTCTATGATATCAACATAGGGAGGTAACTCGTTTTACATGGTAGAGTCAAAAGATATAATATACGCATGGATAATATCTTTATCTCTGTTTTTGCAATTTTTTCTATCCATAAAATGTCGTTTATCATCTTCATATTAATCTATACACATGAACAGCCTATGGTGACACTAAAGCTGAGTGTATGTATAAAGTGATCTCAAAACAAAATGTTGTCACTCCTTCAAAATATCATATAATCAACAAAAAAGAATAGTATTGGACTAAGTCGGTCTTTTTTTTTTCAGCCATGGAGTTGTCAGTTTTTGTATTCGACTATTGAGTATGAGTGTCTTTCTGATATCTTTTGCCTCTCTTTTACGTAGTTATTCATGCTTCAGTTGTGTCAGTTAAAAATATAGATAGGAGAATGTCAAACTAGTATTTATGCGATATTTTCGTTAATAACAATTGATGCGTTTGTCATTACACCTATTATATGTTGTATTGTATCATCAATATTCATGATACCAATAGAGGTGGTTTCAGAGAGTTTCCCCTGTCCCAATATCGTGTCATTTAGGCCAGATGCATTTATGCCGTCTTCAGTTATTAAATACACGACATTTTGAAAATTTTACAGCAATCTTAAAATTAATTATATAATTGTTTTTGTTGTTTTTCAATTATTTCGATAGGTCAGAAGTTTGAAATTGAAAATTATGATGATATAATGTAAAATGTGGGTAAACAACTCATACAATTTTCTTAGGTTTCATATTTTCGACATCGGTTAAGACGTTTCTGTGCTCTCAAAATTTCCCGTCCATTTCGTCTCACAATGTATACTACACTTTGGTTTGGTTCAAGTACTCAGATTAAAGGATGGCGAACGATACCAAAGGGACATTCAAACTCATAAGTCGAAAATAAAATGACAACGCCATGGCTAATAAAAAGGAACAAAAAAGACCAATAAACAAACAATGGTACACAAAACACAACATAGAAAACTAAAGATTGAGCAAAACTCCCCCACCAAAAAATAGGGGGGATCTCAGGAAGCACAAGCAGAATCTGCTCCACAAAAGCACCCGTCGTGTTAGTAAAAATGTAGGACGTCATATTCGGTATGTCAAATTTATCAAAAAAGCTATGCTGCTTTCAAGTACTGTTACAGAAAGAAAGGAGCGTAAAATCATCGCCGTCTACTGTTGATCAACCTACGGACCCAATCATGTTTGTACATCCCGCACTGCCTATATAGCGATTCTGTCTAATCCAATATATAAAGATAAAAAAAACAAGACCCAATCAGCGACCATACATATCTGAGGACGAAGGTACACACTTATAGATCACCTGATGATCTTCAATAATGTTTAAAACTCATACTTAATAGCAAGCTATTAAAGGCCCATAAATTAAAAATATAAAACAATTTGAATAAAAAAAAAAAAGACACATGAAACAAAGTTGTTCATTAGAAATTTAATCTACTGTACCATTTGTTCTGTAAGGATTTGTAACTTGTTTGACAAATCCCCCAAAAAAATGAGATAAACACAAGTTTTCATATTTTTGCACTATTTTGATTAAAAAACAAATTGATTAAAGACTTACTTATGCATGTTATAATCGAATAAAACAAAATGATAGAAAGTAAAAAAAATATATTAAACTCTTTTTAAATGAAAAACATGATTTGATCCTATGTAGATTGTTTATCATGCATTTAATTTTTACTGCACTAATAGCGTTTCTCTCCAATACAAAAGTTGTGTTGATTTCGTTTACAACAAGACTCTTTGCTCGATGACGTTTTGCTAAATCGACACCGTCAATGCAAGGCCCAATGTACCAAATGATACTCAAACACCCAAATCGACATCGTCAATGAAATGCCAAGATGCCAAATAACACTCAAACTCCCAAGTTGACACCGTCAATGAAAGGCCGCGGATGCCAATTGATACTCAAACACTCAAGTCGACACCGTCAATGAAAGGCCGAAGATGCCAAATGATACTAAAATTCCGAAGTCGACACCATGAGTGCAAGTCCGAACGTGTCAATTGTAAAAATTCACTTATATTTTGAAAGGAATTTGTTCTATTTTCTGTTAAATTATGTGTTATCTACATTAACAGCATATTCGACATTCGACGAAAACCGTACACAGATAGGTACTAGTTGACAAATATACTCTAGCCATTATACCAACTGTGATAAAGTAGTGAGAAAATGTAGGCAGTATTAAATACTTACTTTAACATTAAATGCTGATTGTATTTCAATGTCTGCTGTTTTGTATTATACCATTACACAGGAGAAAATACAATGATATGTTTAACGCTTATTCTCTTTATCCTGCAATTAATTTTGTGATTGTTGTATCTTTGATATAACTCATCTTCAAAACAGCTATTAAAAGGTTGTGTACTACTGTTTCTTTTATTGTCGTATTCCTTTTAATAATGTGTTTCTCCTTATTTGGCCTCTGTGTGGTAATATGTAACGGAATAAAAACTATCCGTCAAACTGCTAAGCCGACAAGTACCAATGTTTACGTAAAATGGGTGTATAATGTTATTCATATTACATGAATAAAGGCAACAGTAGTATACCGCTGTTCAAAACTCATAAATCCATGGACAAAAAACAAAATCGGGGTAACAAACCAAAACCGAGCGAAACGCATTAAATATAAGAGGAGAACAACGACACAACACCGAAACGCAACACACACAGAAACTGACCAATCATCAGACAAAACACCACGAGAATAACAAATATAACATGAAAACCAAATACATGAAGTTGGGATAGACAAGTACCGTGCCACGTCTTATCTCAATATCTCAAAAATAAGAGAAAACACAAACGACTCAACGTTAAAATGCAACACACAGAGAAACGAACAATAATATAACAATGACCATCTTCCATGAAATATGATTTAAAATAAGGTAACAAATAATTTAGATGCAGATAGAAAAACTTCCTATTCAATGTTTTTGTGATTTATGAATCATTTATAAGAAAACATATTTCTCGTTAGAAATACATTTCAAACGGAAACAAGTATTTTCTTTAAAATGAACAGGCTAAATATAATTTGTACTTATATAGACGGAAAATGTAAAGTGCATTACAGATACATGTATCAGTTGTATGAGGCTAAGAATTAGGAGAAATACTTTCTCAAACTTAACACGGATTGTCTTTATTATGCAATAAATGTATCCAATGTTGTAATTTAACGATAGAGGAAAACTTATATAAGTTACAGTTATTTCTTTTGAATACATTGTTTGTTTTTCCTCAAGTTCCCTCGTTGAAATCACATTTAATGGAATAAAAGCAGCCAGCTGATAATGAACTGTGCATTTCAATATTATAATTGATTCTGTAGTGTCAATCTTAGTTCAGGACCACATTGTTAAAGATTCATTATTATTCAAACTTGAAGATGCATTTAATTAACATTAACGGTAACCGGCTATATTTTGTTTTTAAATTATCACGATTTTGAAATCACACAGCGGACATTTACAAGGTTATAATGAATGTAGTATACATGTACATAGCAATTATTGTCACGTGTGAATCATTTGGTTAGTTAATCATTTGCAAGGAAAAGTACTTTAAAAGAGATAACTTTTAATTTCCTCTTCTTAAATATATGTTTTGTTTGTCAATATTCTTTGCGCAATTTAAAACTTATATCTCTACCTAGTTCACCAATCCAGTGCTTTTAGCAGAATTAGAGAATTCATGGATGGTTTCAATAAAAGTTTTTTTCCCGTACACATACGTAAAAACTAGGTTGTATCTCGGTAATTAAGTAAGAGAAAGGAAATACATTTATCTGTTTTTAATTTAACGGGAAACATTTGTCCCTGTAAAACCACGTATGAATTTTCACAAATCGATATTATTTTGAGGCGGAAGTTTTCTCTCTCTTCATTTGAATTAGTTGTTATATTCAGCATCATTCGAAAACTATACATAGACAATTAATAGTTGACAACGATATTGTAGTCATCATACCAACTCTGATAAAATAGAGGAAAACAGGTTAGTAGTATTTGATAGTTATATAGACAATAAATGTTGATTGTATTTAAATGCCTGCTGTTTTTGTATGAGACTAGAGACACAGTAGAAATGCCAGCTCTACCTCCCATTTGTTGTATTTATCCCGTTATTAATTTGGTGAAATTTACAGAAGAAAAAAACTCATATCGATTACATTTCTTGGTCGTGTCTCGTTAGATAATGTGTTTCCCCTCATTTAGCCTCTGTTTGGTTATATTTATCGGAATTGAAACAATCAGCTGATGACTGTTAAGCTGAAAAGTATAAATAGTCACGTAAATATGAGCTTTAGGAGTATATATTTTTTTCAATATAACATGAAATATAGTTTTGAATTTGGTAACGAATAATTAAGACGAAGAAACAAGAAACAAACACTTCCTGTTCAAAATGTTAGTGGTTTGTGAATCATACATTGTTTTATTACAGAGAATAACATACTTCCTGTAGATGTATATATATATTCAAAACGGAAAAACGTATATCCTAAAAATGAACAGGTTAAAAGTAGGTAATAGTTATAAAGTTGTAAATGTGTGTCAGCTGTACGAGACAATGGCTAAGATGTAGCAATGATACGTAACCAAACTTATCTTGCATAGTCTTTATGCTGCAATTTATGATGTGCAACGTTGCAACTTGAAGATATAGAAAAACTTATATTCATAACAGTTGATTCTTCTATAAAATCTTTTTTGTTTACCTATGTGGCCTTCATGTAATAATATGCAAGAAAATTAAAACAGTCGGCAAATGATGAATTCTGCCATGATTTCAATTTTAAAATGTGTCCGGTATTAGTTTATGACAACATTTTTTAAAGATTCATTTACATTCAAACTTATCGATGCGTTTTATTAACATGCACGGTAACCACTGCTAGATTTTGTTTTGAAATCATCACAAATTTTGAAATCATTCAGCGGACATCATGGACATTTAAACATTGAAACGTGGTTTTAAAAATTATAATTGCAATTACTGTCCCGTGTGTATCTTTTGGTTACTGATTTTTTTGCACTGCAAAATGCTTCAAAAGGGGTTAAAAACTTAAAATTCCCTCTTGTAAAATACCTGTTTTGCATGTCAATGTTCTGTTAGCCTTTTACGACTTTTATATCTGCCTAGTTCACTATTCCAGTTTATGTAGCAGAACTAGGGAAGTTGTGGCTTGTTTCAGTTAAGGGTTTTGTCTTGTATACATTATGAATAACTAGTTTGTATCTAATTGTGTAAGTATGAGCAAAGTTAAGGAAGGAAATACATTTATCTGATAACAGGAAATGTTTGTCTTTGTTAAACCACATATGAATTTTCACAAATCGCTAATATTTTGAGGAGGAAGTTTTCTCTCTTCATTTGAATAAGTTGTAATATACAGTTTAATTGTATTCGGCATCATTCGAAAACTGTACACCATGTACACAGACAATGAATAATTGACAACGATATTGTAGCCAGCATACACATTCTGATAAAATAGAGGAAACAGGTAAGCAGTATTTGATAGTTACAGAGACAATAAATGATGATTGTATTTAAAAATCATCATTTATGGAATGAGACTAAGACATATAAGAAATGAGAGCTCCTGCTATCACTTACTGTAATTATAATTAATCGTTATTAATTTTGTGTGATTTTATAACAATAACAGAAAGAACACACATATGTTTGTCGTGTTCCTTTAGATAATGCATATGTTTCCCCTCATGTAGCCTCTGTGTGGTAATATTTATCGGAAATGAAACAATCAGCTAATGACTGATAAGATGAAAAGTATACATGATCACGTAAAATAGGGCTGTAGTTGTATATATGTTTTTCTTTTTGAAATGAAATATAATTCTAAATTAGGTAACGAATTATTGAGATCAAAAGAAAAAAACTTCCTGTTCAAATTTTTAGTAATTTGTGAATCATACATTTAAGAATAACATACTTCCTGTATATATATATATAGATATATATTTAAAACGGAAAAATGTATTTCCTAAAAATGAACAGGTTAGAAGAAGTTGATAGTTATACAGACAGAAAGTGTTTTAGTTGTTTGAGACTACGGCTTAGAATACACCTTACCGCTAATCCCGGCTGACCTCTGCCGCTTGAACTTTTGGCGTCAATAACAATCACTTTTCTATTGTGGCGTCAGATATTTTATTTTATGACGTCAAAATTTTACGGGAACCTGTGTGATATCCAGTAATGGCGGAAAAATAGCGATAAGGTGTATAAAAAGAAGTGCGTGACCAAACTTAACTGTCTGTATCCAGCAATTGTTTTTATGCAATTTTGTAATTTAAGGATGTACTTAGGTGAGGTTTTGGAATTTGTGTCAAATGTTCGGATTCCTTGGTGATTTTCCATACAATACAATGTAAAATATTTAGCCCCATAACACCCATTATTTTTTTTATGTAAGACTTAATAGCTTATGAAATGTCATTTATCCAAATTTAAAATGATTCTTGATTTTCTTTCTTTTGCTATGAGACCCAAAAAATATCAATGCAAATATAAGGTAAGAGTCCGAGTCAGCCTTTTCCCGCCATATTTTAGATCTCAAATATCTCGAAAAGGAGGTCCATGATTTTTAGCTTATCTTTATCCTTAATTGATGCTCTACCAGCTTCAAAGTATATATGTCCACGTAAAAGATGGTTGAGTTGTATATTATTATTCATTTTTAAATGAAATGTAATTCAAAATTTGGATGAAGGGAGAAAATTCCTGTTCAAAATGTTAGTGATTTGTGAATCATACATCAATTTACAGAGAAACAATACTTCTTTAGAGTAATACATTTAAAACGGATATTTCTTGAATGTTGAGAGATTAGCGGTCTTTTATTGTAATAGAAACAATGAGCGTTAAGGGTATTCAATTGACAGTTGGACGGGGCCTAACATAAGGAGAAATGTAAGCTCAAGCTTAAGGGCATACGATACAGTTTAGATCCCGTATTTACAATTTAATAAAAATTTCCATATAGACTATTATTTATCTGATTAAATCAAATATGTAATAAAAAATATACATTAATGTGCTCGAAAGTTTGTATATTTGCTAAAAATTTGGATATGTTGCCGTATTTTTCCCATTCGAAAGAAAGACATAACTTTTTCCTTTTAAAAGATTAACACAATTTTTTTTTGTTGTTAAATAATTTGTAATTTCTGTATTTCATAAGTATCTTAAACATTTATACATTTTGTATTCAGAAATAACTGATATTTATTAAATGTTCATGAATGTAGGAAAACAAACATATTTTTTTGCCTTATATTTATCAAATTAAAAAACAATGCACTTTTTACGTTTTTACGAAAATTGGCATACCTAATTTTCTCGCGTAATCAAACCAAATGTCATTTTAAAAAAGACGGGTCCATAAACTCGTTTTCAAGTTAAATAAGTTTAAGTGATACAATCAGTCGAAAACTGAATCTTTTCCCGATCAGTCATAGTTTGATGTCGCGAAAATAACAATTAACGTTAGCAGCGTCCTTGCCTCACTTGATACTGTATTGTATGCCTTTAACACGTTATGTATGTATCCTGCATCCTGATGGTGTGCAATTTTATAATATAAACCGACTGATAAAAACTTAGACTAATAACAGTTATTTACGTTTTGTATGTAATATGTTTTCCCTTTGTGGCCTCAGTGTAGTGATATCTAATTGAATTTAAAAGACAGATGGTGATTGGAACGGCGAAAAATTAATTAATTGAGGTGAATACCTATTTAAACATAGGTAATTACACGAGTCATTATTAAATTGAGTATCACACTGAGGCAAATTCATTAGCACTTATTCCTCGTTGTTTACGGTGAACTCCTATGCATGTTTGTCCAATTTATTCAGTACAAATATGAGAAGGATGTAATTTCAAATAACACAACTCATTTTCATAAAAGCTACAAAAAATCATATTTTATATGTTATATGCTTTTATAATCCGATATTGACATGTGATTTATTTTGTCAGGTTATTTGTTGATCAGAATGGCAAGTATTCAACCACAGAACTTGATAGAATGGCAGCTGCATTGTGTTCTAAAAAGAGCAAGCCTTCTTCAATATTATGACAGTTTTATCAGACAAGGTAAAGTATTTTGATTACCAAAAAATACTTTATGTATTTTACATTTTTACGCGACAAAGTCAAATGCAAGACAGTAGTATGTTAACTGAACTGGTTTTAGATTAGATTGTTAACAACATAGATCTATCAAGAATATTGAATTATTGTCTGTGTCTTCAAACGTGCCAATTTGTATTTATCATATTTTTCAGTTGGTAGTTTTATCATTGCAATAAAAGCGTGGGATCCGACTAGACACAAAACTAGGGTCAACCCACCATTTCCCCCCTAACAAGTCAGGGAAAATGCAGTTGTTAGCTTATCTGTGTTTGTTTAATTTTCAGTTTTTTTGTGGTTGCACTTCGGTGTTTCTATTGTTTCGTTGTTTTCCTTTTATAGTTGATGTGTTAATCTCAGTTTTAGTTTGTAACCCAGATTTGTTTTTTCTCAATCGCTTTATGACATTCGAACAGCGGTATATTACTGTTGACTTTATTTAAAGGGGCATTAGCTGTCAAATTCATGGTCAACGATTTGACTCAAATTCTAATATTTGATTAATATCAATGTACAACATTTAAATGATTGATTAAGAGTATATAACAATGCTGACTGACGTATTTCAATGTTTGTCATTAATAAGTAACATGTCTGTTGTACTCACTCATTGTTTTCAATGTTTTTTTAATGTATTGTATCCAATTTTGATAACAGTGGTGATACAATAACTTATCTTACAAACAAGGAACTGCTGTTTAATCTGTATTCGATAAAACTAGGAATAGCATTTTAATTTATAAAAGTACAAATATTTAATGTTTTATATTGATTGGGTTCCTCACTTGTTTGTACTTACTTTTGAATTTGAGTATCAAGCAATACAAGGGACGATATTGTACGATGAATTGCGAAAACAGTTATTGTCAGTAACATATATACATATTAAGAATTTGTTTTGCAACTGCTAAAAAATTTAACACTAACTCTACATTTTAATAATCCTGAAGATCTGGAACAAGGTTTATCGACTTTCATATCTTAAATATTGTTTCAGGTGAATCCGATGTTCTGCAGTTATCTGAAGCAGACGATAATAAATTTAAAGACGTCATGGAGAAGGTTGGAATGGCAAAGAAATCGATACATGTTCGTCAGTTCAAAAACACGTTACTTGAATGGATGAAAGATCCAGGTAAATACTTAACTCATCATTTTTAATACCATGAACATACTGATATATGAATCGTTGATTTTATTGCAATTAGGATAAAAAAAAATCCTTCTTTTGAAATATTTAAAACGCGTTACAAGTATGTGAGAAGAATATTAATAAAACTGGGTTGTGTGTAAGAACGTTTCGTTAGAATTTAAAAACAACTTCATCGCAAGATAGAAAGAACTTCTTGACCATTTTCATATTCAGTATCAACTACAAACATAACACATATAGATCTTGACGTATTGAATCTTGGTACTGACTTGGTTAAATAATCGTAAGTATGTGTTATAGTGTTCGTTTATTTGTTTTAGACAATAAGTAACCGTTACTGTTTAGTCAATTGTTGGTCCTGTTGGCGTGGTACAGAACTTATGCATCCGTTCATGTTTACTTGTATATGTGTTTAAGCGGGTTTGTATTTTTGCTAATGTGCTTGTCTATATGCCTTTTTTATGTTTTTCGTGTTGACTTATTTATTTGTTTTTGAAGATATACATCAGGTTTTATCAACAATTTTGTACATAAGGGAATGCATCTACCAAAACAGAAATATGATATTTGTTTTCCTTTCCTTTGATATGTTAGAACTTTTGATTTCTGAAAAAAAGTCAAAACATTGTATAACTTTTAACTGATCAATGCTTTAGTTTTAATTTGATATGTTTTTAACAATTTCAGGAAAGGATTCGAGTGTACCTAGCTACATAACGACAGACCGAGACTCTAGAATGCCTCCAGCTCCAAAAAGCTTGAATCTTCAAGCTGCAAGATGGTCACGGCCTGATAAGACTCCTATGGTACAAAAGTTACAAAAATCTACACAAGGGAACCCTACAAAAGACAAAGATCAGCTTACAAGCGATGTAAGACTATTAGATAATTGAGAAAATGATAGAATATGTGTTTTAAATATATCTAATTAAAAAAGTGTCATTCATGTAGTAAGCAAAACGAAAAGTTGCGTTTCGTCTATAAAAGACTAATCAGTGATGCTCGAATCAAAACATGAATAACAGGCCAAATAAATGACGAGGTTTAAAGGTAATGAGGTCCACAAATTCCTAAAGGTTTTGCCAAATACAGCTAAGGTAATCTTAAGTCGTGTACCTCTTCATTTTCTTTACAATTTACCCTTATTTAAATCCTTAGTATTGCCTTTGTTTTGGTCGTATGACTTTTGACGTGATCGGTATAAATGCATTCAACTTACGAATATATGACTTTTGTTTGGTTATTTGTTTATGTTGGACAAAAAGACAGGGACTTATCAAGCAGGATTACCCACATTTACTATTTTAAGTTTGGTCTTTGTATATTTATTCAACCTATATGAATACGTCGCATCTTGCTTTGCAAGGATATTATCTTGACATGTTGTACTCCTGTTCATTTTAGGGTGATGAAGAAGTTTCATACAGTGTTATAATTGAAAGTGATTAAAACAAACATTTTTCTTTTAGAAATCAGAAAAGAAGGAGTTGCTTCAGCAACCTTACACAACGCAATATAAAACACACAGTGAAGTCAAAGGTATTTTATACAATTCTGTATTTGTGTTACATGTTTGAATCTTAAACGATCCGATACAACTCATTTGAATTTACGTAGAAATTCAACAAAAACTGTTTTCTTCTATTGTAAACAAACATATATCTGCTTTGTTGTTCTGTCAGTATATCATAATGTCAGCAGTCAATTTTCTTGGTAGTTTATCAAAGCAGAGTGAGGAGTCAGTCGTATGTTGTTCTTTTCCTTACAAAAAATGAAGAATACAAATTGGATACATCACGGTTGTGATCTTCAGGGTGTTTATTTGTGGAAACTGTCTTTGTGAACTGTGAGATATACATATATATATATTCTCTATTTGTCCCTCCCGGTATGGAGAGTTATTGTAAGTTGACTAAGACATTTAAATAAATTATATCGTTGACAATAAGTATCGTGTGAGGCTTTACGTAGTATGCCGATACATTTTTGCTTCTTTACTATTAACATCAAAGGTATGTATTTTGTAAAATAAAAATCTCTAACATCAACATTACTTTATTTAAATATAATTCGTATGTTTACGTTTTTGCTTTGAACGCCATTTCAACTGATATTGTATCGTATGTATTTCTATGTTATAATGGTACACTATTTTTTTCATTAAATCCGCTGCATTTGTTCGCCCCTATTCTAAATTAGGAACCGTTGTCAGTAGTTGGTGTTTGTAAAGAGGTCTTAGGTGTTTCTTGCTTTTCGTTATTTATATATATATAAAACCGTAGGGTTTTCCGTTTGAATGGTTTAGTACTTGTGGTTATGGGGCCCTTCACAACTTGTTGTTCGGTGTAAGTCAAGTCTATGTGTTGAAGACCGTACCTTGAACTATAGTTGTATAATTTTTACACATTTTGACGTGAATTGAGAGTTGTCTCATGCATACCACATCTTCTTATTATGTTTAATATGAAAATTACAGAACCCGTTTCCTTTACGACAAGGGGAAAAAATAAAAAAAGTCGAAATGAACTTTCAATTACCTATTCAAACAATAGTTTGAGGAAAATATTTCAGGCACACTGGAAAAAATACATATAAACCAATCAGCATGCTAGTTATTCCTTCGTTGTCTTACATCAGATTTTATCATCAATTCCCTGTATGCATCAACCAACAGCTGGCCACATAAAAAAAATAATGTTATATAAAAACTACTTCTAACATCAAAGTTAGTTGCATTATTCATAAAAATAAGTTTTTAATCTTTATCATCCCAGTCCTTCTTGTCGGTTGCTGAGGAACATAAATTTCCTTATCAACCAGGGAAAAATTTACCTCAAAATGATCAAATTTCAATTATGAACAGCTCATTTATTATGGCAGATAGCTTTACATAGTTTATCATTAAATGAACAATTGATTATACTTTATAAAAATATATTTATCAAAGTAAATCATATACGGTGAAAAACAGTATAGAATATCAGAGCTAATAGCTATTTTAGGTACTGTGGATCTGAAGCAAAAAGTGTAACACTCGACCAAATTTGGTCCCTAAAACATATTTTTGGCAGAAATATAGCCAAAACATGACTCACTACACTTAAAGATGAGGTATTTATCTAATCATTAATGAAAAATATCTCTGGGCAAACATATTTAAAATAAATAAATGATTATTCAAATTGGGTCATATTTGGGGTATAAACTGTTCATGAAGGCCAATTTATCATATGTTTGCAATCATACCAGACATTTCAACTATAGAAACCAACTAACATGTTATATTGAGGTTGGTGTTTGTTGAATATGTTTGTTCAAATGACTAACGTATGGTTGACAATAAAAAACCTGAATGCAAACCTTAAAAAAGAGGGGGGGGGGGAATGGCATAGTGACATATTTTTTTTTAATTTTTGTTTACACAAAAAATTTTGAAATAGAGAGGCACTAAAATCAAAGAATTTTGGTATTGATACTTCAAATGATTTTCTTTATATACGGAGATAAACAAAATGGGTGCATTACTAGGTTCATCACATTTATGGATCACTATAGACATGTTTAAACTAGATACCCTAATACTGATTGTGGCTAAGATTGATTTAATTTAGCCCAGTAGTTTCAGAGGAGAAGATTTTTGTAGAAGATTACAAAAATTTACAAAAAATTTAAAAAATGACTATAAAGGGATATAACTCCTTTAGGAGTCAAATGACGATTCAGTCATCCTGACTTTTTGTAGATCTTACTTTGCTGAATTTTATTGCTGTTTACAGTTTATCTCTATCTATAATAATATTCAAGATAATAACCAAAAACGAAAAAAATCCTAAAAATTACCAATTCAGAGGCAGCAACCCAACAACCGGTTGTCCAATTCATCTAAAAATTTCAGGTCAAATAGCTCTTGATATTTTAGTGTAATAAATGTCACAAATTATGTCCGGCGATTGTTTTAAAAATGGACAGACAACATATATATTATTAGTATGTCACTATCTGTGGAATACAGTTTGTTTTCTCTTTCTCTTGAACGAAGATTATCAAAAAGGGGAAATAACTAATTTTGCAAAATTACATCCAGATTAGTTTGAGTATGAAATTTTTAATTGCTGGCGTATGTAATATGCTATAATTACTCTCAATACATCTAAAAATAGTTTTTTTCATAAGAAAGGACTATTTTATCATTAAAATATTCATATGAAATATTTATTTACAAATAGGACCTAAAAAAGTGGGAGTTTCAGGGTAAATTACAATGACTAATATTCCTCTATTGGTAACTTTCTGCAACATTTACCTAAGATTTTTTTTGCACCATTTGGTTGATAAAACATCCATAATTTTATATTTTATAGTCTTTTATGTGAGGATTTCTGCGTTTTCAGTAAAATCAGATTAAAAAAATAACAAAAAACGGCAAAAATCAGGCCAATTTTTGTGTTAAGTGGACCAGCTTATATACCAAATAACTGTTTTTATTCGAAAAAAATGTCAGTTAGCAGTTAAGATGATTAAAATCTTCTCTTATACATATGATGTCACGTGGTTTCCATGGCAACCAGACTATTCAGATTTTTTTTATTAATTTTTTTTTTCATTTGACTGTTTGTTTGGACCATTTCAACTTAAAAAAAAAAAGTAATCGAAAAAAAATAATCTGGCCAAAAATGTTCATATTTGGTCTATTGTTACACAGAATTGATGTTATAATTTCAGATCAGAAACATTATGAACATCCCGACCTTACGCGTTACTATGATGAGTTATTAGATAACACAGTTCTTGACAAGATGGTTCTGGATAACCTCATTTCCAGATGTATTTTAATGATAGAGGACAGAGAAGAAATTATCAAACCAACAACACAACGTGAACGTAACAAGGTTCTACTAGATATCTTGACTGAACGACCATATCCTACCTTCCATTTGTTCAAGGATGTCTTACATGAATCTGAACCATCCAATAGTTGTGTTCAAGAGATTGTCAGGAAAATGATGAGTACTGAAAGTAGGGACGAACACATTAGTTACCAAGGACAGGAGATTCGTAAGTAGTTTCAGCTAAACATTTGTTGAAAAATATTTAGAGTGTGCCATCAACACTAACTTGTAATATTCTTATATTTGGGCACACACAACGTAGCAGTATCTTCAATGTAAACTTTTCCGTATTTTTAACTGGATTTCAATGACACAACAGATCATGTGATGAACAGTAAACATTTGAGAGATCAAAGTTTACATCGAATTTTTATGGAAAATACTGTTATTTTTTCTATTAAAGAATATATAAAAGGAAATTAACCCAAGTTATTTAGGAATTACTGTAAGATTTTTTCTGTCTATGACGAAATAACAAATAAAATGTGGTGCACACTGAATAATCAGCGTAGCGCTACGTTCCTTTTTTAAGGAATACATTTTGAAAAAAACGCTGGTGACGTCACGGTCACATGACAAAATTATGTCTATGGGCTGATAGACAAAACACTTTCAGCCAATCAGAAGACGTGTTACATCCAAAATTAAATTATATAGAAATGTTCCTTAGAAGGAAATTACCGTTTTGTTTATTACTTTGAATTGAATAAAGAAGCTTTCATTTGATATCTTGGCAAAACACATCCTTCTAGTGATTCTGATTCCCAGAAGCCTTTATCTATAATCTACTATATGAACTTTTCGTCATATGGTTTCCAGCGTATTTTATTTTAAGATTGACTTGATACTTCTCTGGTCGATTTATATGTGTAGTTGTACCAAGTAAACTATTTTCAAATATGGGGGAATCACAACCTGCTTTTTGATTGTTTGATTTTTCTAAAGGCCTTTATTGATGTAGTGTAGATGCCATATTTGTAATTAACCAGGCTCAAAATGTCATTCTTTCAATCTAATCTAATCTAACTACTATGAAAGTACTTTAATTCGTGGGTACCAATTTTCGTGGATGGAGCAATATTTACATGTTCGTGGGTTTTTGAATTCGTGGATTTAAGAATAAAAAAAAAGATAATTAAAGCTTTAGAAACGGAGGATACAAATAGTCTGATTGAAGGAAATTGCAAAGTAAACATAAACCCATGTAAATCGTAGTGACCCATGATAAAGTGATCAACAGATTTAAGGCCATCAAACGTGTTAATTAGGCCATAAACATGTCACCTATTGCAAATAGTAACATAAACAATTGCGTATCTTGAATTGTCAAATAATTCTTATCAAAATTAAGCCCAGCATGAAATTATTATTTTCCATATGTAAACTATAAGGATATAAAATGAACACTTTATCATACTATATAGCTACTAGCATATCAATACCGGAAATCTGACTTTCATCGATCAAAAATATTTTTTTTATGAGAATTTAAGGATCAAAAGTTGTACAGTTTAGGTTATTAAAGATTAAATGGGTATAATCCTGCATGCAGTTATAGTTCTGTGACTGCTCTTAAAGTATTCTCAGATTTGGCGTTAAATTCAATATATTCTGATCATATCATCAGCGGTCAAACCTACGGATGGGGATCTTTCGATGTCTTGATTTAGACAATGATTGTTTTATTTCGTTGGACACTTAAATTCGTGGATAAAGTCATCCACGAAAACCACGAAAATTGATACCCCACGAATAAAAGAACTTTCACAGTATATTATACTGCTGCTATGTTAAATACCCCATATGTGATATATGATTAATACAATCACTCTGCCAATCAAAGAGTTACAAGAATGGACTAATGAAAAAACGTGTATCGACAAAATATTTAAAAACGATGCTATTTTATATATACGACCTGGATTTGTGGTGTAAAATAATCTGTGAGGTGTATTATGAGATTATTATTTCAGGCGAGTGATAACCCTTTAACGTTTTATCACAGCGAATAAGTTAAGTTTGTCTTTGTCTTTATTTAAATGCAAAACATGGTAGTTGTATAAGATTTCACGAGAAAAAACAGTTTAAATATCAATTAAGTTTTAAGAAATAGAAAAAGAAAGCTCTAGTAACGTTAATATTGTATTTGTGTTGGTTCAAAGTGTAGCGATTGGGAACTGTTTACACTAAATTCCACAATTCCATACTTCCCAATGACACATCGTTCATAGATCTGATTTCTGGCAAATAAAAGAGGATACCATATTTAGCAAATACTCATTCAGTAGGTTATTTTGGTACAGAGGATCGAAAAGGACAACTGGATCGGAGAAAAAAGTAAAATCACAAAAAAACCGAACTCCGAGGAAAGTTTAAAACGAAAAGTCCCTAATCAAATGACAAAATCAAATCTCAAACACATCAAACGATTGGATAACAACTGTTAACTGTTATATTCCTGACTTGGTACAGGCATTTTCTAATGTTGAAAATTGTCCATTAAACCTGGTTTTGTAGCTAGCTATAAGTGTGTTTTACACGGTCTGAAGGCTGGACACTGCATTCAATAAATGTTCTCATTCAGATCAGATGTGATTGTGTACAAAGCAGTCAAACAGATGCCATCCCCCATATCAGACTGTTAGAAAAGTTAGGAGACTATGATTCTGTACGCGTGTGCGTTGGTTGTCCCTTTGCCTTACAATTCACATCGTACACTCCTAATCATTCCATGATCCAACTTATGCATACATTATAATCCTCACGTATTTTATGCAACGTGTAAGACAGCAATAGTTTAAGTATACTAGATAAATATAACTCGCAGAAGCCTATTAAGTTTCGCTAAGCTTAATCAGTAATGGATCCGCGAACTTTAAAATTAACAACATAAACGGTACCAATTGTATTGCACCGTGTTTTACAAAGGCTGGGTGGTAACATGTGAATAAGAAGAGGAGGAAGGAGCCAAACCTTATATATATTTTAAAGCTCAAGACATTCTTAATCTTGACGTTTATAGCATAGACACCTCTCTATGTTTGAAGACCGTGTGTCTATTGCGTGACTCTTGCGTTTGAACATGCAAATTCATATTAAAGATATACTTGACTTAAAGATCACAGAGATAGTGCCAATATCACCTGAATTGATAAATTCCATTTCAAAAAGTATGCTAATCCTTACGTAATTTGTAACAGTTGTCCACGTTATAAAAGCCTGACGATAACCAAAAACCTAAAGTTTGACAGAAATTGGAAACTTATGAGTATTTATCTAAAGATGTATAGGAAAGATATTAATGAGAAAGACTTAAATTATATTTGAGTTAAAGTTATATATATATTATCTTTCTTGTACATAATAGTTTATTTTGATTTGTCATGTCGTTTGATGAATTTTCAAACACATGTACAATTAATAATGTTGTATCAAAATGACTTTAACATTTAGCGCCGAATTATATTTTGATTGTATTAAAACATGTTGAGATTTTTGGCCAAAGAAAACGATAACCAAAAAGGCTCTTCAATATCTAAAATTGCACCTCAGTGGTAAAACGAAACGGTATCTTGAAACCATCGTTGAAGACATGCACCAATAAATATGTATTATTTCGTGAAACAAACCATTTCAAGCATTCATTTGACAAAAAAATGATTAAGGAAAAGGACACTACTTCATTTTTGTTCACAGCGTTTACTTGAAATTATTTTATTCATAGATAACATTTTCCTTCTGAAATTACATAATATGTAAGTTGTGTATTGAACTCCATGTATTGCATATATCATGCGCTTATAGATTCAAGAGAGTGCACATATGACAAGATAGGAAATTGTCTCCATGGTCAACATTATAAGTGGTTACCATGACAATATCTGTCGTGATAAAATATCACTCTTGAAAAGTATATTAGATATTAAAAACATATAGGCTAATGACGTTAACAAAAAAGATGGACGATCGTGTCATGAAATATTGTAGAAACAACTATTGTTTATAGTTTTCACAAACAAGTGCATTCAATTTTATGTACTATCACATATTTGTAACGCAAACATTATGTTTTGCATATGGAATACACTTAGATTTGTTCTAGTCATAATTTTGTCCGGAGAAAATCACCGATTTGTTCTGCTCAGGCAAACAACCGATAAGTGTGCTCTGTTATGAATGACGTCAGTGGCGTTTCTATCAATGACGGACGAGGGAGCTGGAGTCGGTTTCACAACAAAAAAACCATACGGTTAAGATTGATCGTAAGTCATGAACAATTCAGTATACTTACGATAAATCTTAGTCGAGAATTCTTTTGTGATACCGACTACTGATCTTAGTTGTAAGTTTTTTTTTTAAACCGACTCCTGCTGATTTTGTAAACTTCGATTAAAATGTCTGCGGAGGAAAAAATGTCTGTCCCTGACCAAATAATATGTTTTTCTTCACTTTTTTAAGCATTTGTATAATAGGTTATCAATAGATTAGACCATTCCCTGTTCCGTATGGCCCATAACGTCATCCCTTGACCCATCTGAGCCATCGGTTAGCGACCAGGGCTGATATGGGAGTCTCGGAGTTATACCCGGGTCGGTATGGAAAAGGACATTGTTATAATCTGTTAAACGTATCAGTTCAACGTTTCCAATTATGTGATTACTACAACCCCTGGCAATGAGTGATACCTGATCGATCGATCATGTGACATAACTGCAATTCTTCTTTACCATTTAAAACCTTTGAACGCATGGTATGCGTCATTAAATCTGGATTTTTTTTTACGATTTTACCACTTATTTGCTATGTTTTTAGACAAGTGGTATCACCACATCTAAATTACTTACTGGTTTTGTTCTCTGGAAACCAAAAGCAACCCTGTTGCAATAGTTTCATAAAGAATCTAAGGAGTATGTGTAGGAATTCATGACCCACACCTAACACACTTTACAAAGAAAAAAATATACTTTGGTGTAAAAAATCGTCAGTAGGTTTAAACACTATAAGGATTAATTTAACAACTTTCAAATTGTGTGTGTCCTGTCAGATTTTCTGTATCTTCTATGATTTTCATAGGGATACATGAGACCCGGGTTTGTTTATCAGGGACGAAAGACATAGAAAACGGTATATAAATGAATAGGAATGACAGACGTTACCTTTTTTCACATGTGGAGCAGGATCTGCTTACCCTTCTGGAGCACCTGAGTTCGCCCTTACTTTGTAGCGGGGTTGTGTGTTGCTCAGTCTTTACTTTTCGTTTTGTGTTTTGTAGACTGATGATTTTGTTTTATCAAGTTTTTTTTGCCATGACTTTGACTTTACATTTTTTATCCTCTTCAAAGTCGCTATATGTATAATTCAGTCCAGTTCAGTTTGAACATCGCTTTGTTTAATTATATCAGTTCTTTTTGAAAATCGTTTTAGATTAAAAAGATTCATACTTGTACAGATTTATTCAGTTTGATATTAAGGAAGTTCGATACTCCTGTTTTTGATATAGTGTCAGATACTCGGAGTCCTCTGGTTTTATCCATGTAGTGCTTTGCTGTGTGCTTTGTCTATAACGGTTAGCCATGTGCTTTTTCTATAACGGCTAGTCATGTGCTTTGTCTATAACGGTTAGCCATGTGCTTTGTCTATAACGGTTAGCCATGTGCTTTGTCTATAACGGTTAGCCTTGTGCTTTGTCTAAAACGGTTAGCCATGTGCTTTTTTCTATAACGGTTAGCCATGTGCTTTGTCTATAACGGTTAGCCATGTGCTTTGTCTATAACGGTTAGCCATGTGCTTTGTCTATAACGGTTAGCCATGTGCTCTGTCTATAACGGTTAGCCATGTGCTTTGTCTATAACGGTTAGCCATGTGCTTTGTCTATAGTTTGTTGACATGCCGTTTGGTTGTTTTTTTAGTTGACATAGTGGTTTGTTTTTATAGTGATTAAGATAATAACACAATATTTACTGCTATACCGAATTTTTG
Source organism: Mytilus galloprovincialis (assembly GCA_037788925.1). Classification (NCBI taxonomy): domain Eukaryota; kingdom Metazoa; phylum Mollusca; class Bivalvia; order Mytilida; family Mytilidae; genus Mytilus; species Mytilus galloprovincialis. The sequence goes on from CM075332.1 coordinate 30,690,901, forward strand.
ACATTTTTACATATTATTGTCTGTTTGTCTTGGTAACACATTATTGTCAATACAAGGAATTTTACGGAACTGTCATACAAGTGAGAGGTCTATTCAGCTGTAATACGATGTTCAATCCACCAGTTTCCACCTAAGAAAATGTCTGCATCAAGTCAGGAATACAACAGTTGTTTTCCATTCGTTTGATTTTTAATTTTGCCATTTGTTAAGGGACTTTCCGTATTGAGTTTTCTTGGAGTTCGATATTTTGTTATTCTACTTTCTACGTACCTTATATCTTTTCTTTTCTAAATATGCAAGTTAAAAACATGTCAAGATTTTCTATATTATAATGAGAATACCATAGACTTAAACAAAGTATATCATATGGTCTTAAATACATAAAAGAATAAGTAATACGTCCATCTCTAGGATTGAAATCAAGTAATCAGGAGGGTTTTGTGTTCGTACCGGCCGACAAAGCAGCCAACAATGTGGCGATACAATGTATGACGCAAATCCCCCACGGAAATTAAGAATTAAATTATACATTCAACGACATTCAAGGTCGTACGCTCCACAGTGAGTCATATAGTAAATAATCTTGTCACAACCAAAGCTCAGCTTCAGGCCTCTCCTGAACATTTTAAGGTCCCCGCTATATATTGGCTACCTAAACTAACCAAAAAAAAACGTATAATATCGTTTTATCTCGGCCTCTAGTAAGTGTTCTACTACTAGAATTTCAGTGCCTTTAACGAATTCCCTATAAACTACTATCAAAGAACTGATAATTATTTGTGTAATAAAACATATGAAAAACGTGGAATTAACCATTTTGGAGTGTAAAAAAGTATTTGGATGGTTTAGATAAACTATGTACTTTTTGAAAAATGTAAATGTCCTAGCTATACTTACTGGAGGTGGTATAAGATGATTCAGCCACGAATTTTCTCCGGGAAAACATTTATGTACGTTTCGGTAGTAAGGTTTATCGGCAGAGTGTAGGTATTCCCATTGGCACTAAATGTGCCCCTTTGACTTGTTCTTGTACTTTTATAGATAACAGTTTATGGCCAAACTCAGTAAAGATCCATCTGAATTCCATTTAATTGATAAATCTAACAACACTTTCTGTTATCTTAATTGATACTTTTCGTTATATAATCAAGAATTCTCTAAGTATACTGCCGAAATTTACCCACAGCAATTTACTTTAAATACATCAATTTTTTACAGCAATAAGTGTCCTTTCCTAGATTCAGATATTTCTATTTTACACAAAAATTTCCTACAAAAGGGATGATTTTTCTTTCCTTATTGTTATTTTTTTCTTTTTTGGACGGTGATGGTCCTCTGTCATTGCACAAGGTCATGTTTTTTTCTCTGACTGTTAATGACTTCTTTTATTCTAAATCCATTGGATGTGAACTGATTGATATTTTAATCTCAGAAACATAATTTGTTTGATAGTTGTTATAGCATTGAACTACATATAGCTGTCAGTTACCGTGAGTACTTTCAGATATATACTTAGTGTGCTATTTGTTTTTACGGATGAGGGATGCCTAAATATCCTACCACGTCCGGTCTGTGTTTATGTCTGAGGGTTTTCTTCTTTGTATTGATCTGATGGGTTGAGCCTTTTTCAACTGATTTTTATAGTTTGTTCTTATGTTGTGCTGTTACACCACTGTCCCGTGTTAGGGAAGGGTTGAGTACTCACAAACATGCGAAACCCCGCCAACATGCAAAATCAGGAGCCTATTCTTCAGTAATTATCGTTGGGTCATGTATGTCATATTTGTTTTTTCGTAGATTGTTTTGTCATAAATTAGGCCGTTAGTTTCTTCAAATTGAATTGTTTCATATTTTCATGTCGGGGACATTTATAGCCGATTATACGATATGGAATTTATCACTGTTGAAGGCCACACGGTTGCACATAATTGGTTACATCCAGTTAATGTGAACTTTGGTGGATAGTTGGTCTCATTGGCAATCATACCTCATCTTTTTTTTATACAAGACTAAACAATAATTGAAAAACGAGATTAAATGTCACTCAATCTGTGAGAGGGGAACAGTGTTTTTTTTCTTTAAACATATTCATATAGATTAAGAGGTGTCTGTTGTAAATTTTTGAAACTACCCCGATGTCATGGAGGATATGTCCTCACGTTAAGTGTGGGAGGTAGTGGTTTCGATCCCTGACAGGAGCAAACCAAACTTGGTAATCGCCTTGGAGGATATGTGCTCACGTTAAGTGTGGGAGGTAGTGGTTTCGATCCCTGACAGGAGCAAAACAGACTCGGTAATCGCCTTGGAGGATATGTGCTCGCGTTAAGTGAGGGAGGTTCATGTAGTACGTGGGTTCGATCCCTGACAGAAGCAAACCAGACTTGGTAATCGCCTTGGAGAATATGTGCTCGCGTGAAGTGAGGGAGGTGGTGGGTTCGATCCCTGACAGGAGCAAACCAGGCTTGGTAATCGCCTTGGAGAATATGTGCTCGCGTTAAGTAAGGGAGGTAGTGGGTTCGATCCCTGACAGGAGCAAACCATACTTGGTCATCACATAACATTTGCTGCTTATTAGCAACGCACGTTGTACGTATTTACTAGGCAATGGCTGAATATTGTGCACGCATTGGGTGAAATGTCTTTGATGCCCCTCATGGGGGTGTTCAAGTAATCACATAATCACAAATTATTTGCCAATATAATCACATAATCAGTATTCATTTGTTTTAAACAAGATAATCAAATTATCAAAAATGCAGTCCTAGATTATCAAATAATCATGGATCTACAATCTGTCGATACCTGTAATTTGGCATTGCACAAGGTCATGTTTTTCTCTGGCTGTTTATGACGTCTTTACACTAAATCCATTGGATGTTGGATGTGTACGGATTGATAGTTTAGTCTTAGATACATGATTTTTTTTATTAGTTGTTAGTGGCTTTTAATCAGCTGTCAGATAACTGCGAGTACTCTCAGATCTGTTCATTGTGTCTTTTTGTGTCGGGATGTATAAGTACCCGGCCACGTCAACTTGTATTTTTGTCCATCTGATGAGTTAAGCCTTTTCAACTGATTCTATAGTTAGTTCGTATGTTGTATTGTTATACCATAGTCCCAGGTTTAGGGGGGGGGGGGGGTTGGGATCCCGCTAACATGTTTAACCCCGCCACATTATTTATGTATGTGCCTGTCCGTAGTCAGGAACCTGTAATTCAGTGGTTGTCGTTTGATTATGTGTTACATATTTGTTTTTTGTTCATTTTTTTATAGTTGTTAATGTCTGTGTCATTTTGGTCTCTTGTGGACAGTTGTCTCATTGGCAATCATACCACATCTACTTTTTTATATGACATATTTGGTCTGGTAATCAAATAATCATTATAAAAACGTCCAAGAAATCACATAATCAAAAACCCCACGAAGAGGCTCGTCTTTCTGAAGGCTCTTACCATGCTTACCATAGTTGACCACGATTGCCTTATGAAATCATGCCCAGCGTGTCGATCATGCAAAATCATTATTCATATTGATATCAAATTAACTCACGTTCTCTTCCTGATTTACATGAAATATTTGCCACTGGACATAAAACAGTTACACATCCATCCATGTTATTTTTACGCTGATATACTGATATTCTTATATTAAAATGTATTAACTGTTATTCGTTTTGATAATTTGAATATAATTCAACTGAACAATTTTGGCACACTGGTACTTTGAATCGAGTTACATCTGAATATGAAATCAAAAATGGGGGTCACCATTTTGGTTTTTGTAAGTAATTTTTTATAAGAAAACGTCAATTTTAGCGATAAATTTACATAGATATATAGGTAAAATGCATTTGTGTTAACCTCGATTTTTAGATTTTTCAATGGATGGCAGTGTTCTTATATACGTAGAAAGACTAAAAACTAACATAAATATCCAGGATTGTATACTGAATTCATGCATGTATAGAAACACATATGTCACCATCCTTGTTTTTTAGATACATTGCTTCAAAGTTGACCGATACGCTTAGAATTTGACAAAAAAAACGTGTGACGTTACAGAATACAGATTAACGTTATTTTTCTTCAGAGGTATTGAAAAAAAATATGTAACGGGATCTGAACGGTGTTTGCTATTTTATTTTTATTCCCCATCGTAAATTTCCTAATAATTCAATTAAACATTCGACCGAGTTAATTTTATTTCGTCCTATCTGGGTGCACTTTTAGCTTTTCAAAACTGAATCTTCAACATTTCCCTACCAAGCTACATAATGGCGATGTCACCGATGTATCCATGCATGAATAAAAAAAGTGATTCAAAAATTTATTTCGAAAACAGTGATAATGAAGTAAAATTTGAATTGATTGATTGGCGGTTGCTTAACGTCCATGGGCAAATATTTCATGCATTTACAGGACGATGCAACAAAATTTGAAAAAGTTGTGGCTAAACGAAGCATTTGATGCAGCTATCAAAAAAGGTTAAACATTCTGTTAGTTGTTAAAATTATAAAGAAAATCAACATCCTGATAAAATACACATTCTAAATAAAATATACTCTGTATGATGTAAACGTGTAGGTTGTGTGCGTAGTTAGTTTGATAAACCTTACAAACTGTATGCCAAATTTCACTGAAACAGACAAAGTTCAACATTCTGTAATTCGTGGAAAATTATTGAAAAAATGCACCCTCAATATAGGTAAACAAAAATTTGGCGCAACATATTATCAAAATGCCAAATTCAGCAACCTGTCATAAAAAAATCTGAAAAGATGCTCATCTTTAATATATGTATATACTAACACCAGGTAAATAATTTAAAAGTTTAAATTTAAAAACTGTAGTCATAAGAATCTGCCATATAAACCCTATATAAACAAAGTGCGGAACAGACTGTCGAACGGACACGGTTAAAACAATATGCTCCCAGCATTTTGTCAAGAGAGCAAAATATATATTAACATGTATGATGGTTTTCTATTTCATAAATTATTTGATGACAAAATATATTTTTGAATAAGTAGTTCAAAGTGGAATGGTTATTGGGAGATCTCAAATGTAGCAGCGTAATCAAGCTAACGTCTACGTCATTTGGTCTTTGATGGAAACTAGGATGGAAAGTTGTCTCATTGGCAACCATACCACATCTCCTTATTTCATAATGGATTTTGGAATCGAAATTGGAGAAGGCGGGGCGGGAGGTGGGAGACAAAAAATAGGTGGGAGACAAAAAGATTCTTAAAGTTGGAGGTGGGAGATAGGGGCGAGAGGTTGGAGAAGGATACCCCCTATCCACCTCTCTAAAATTGCATTTGTTATGCTCTCGCGTGTACAATTTTTGCCAGATCTTTAAATAATTTATATCATTTATATTAAAGGTTTATATCAGCATTGTCCTGGATAATTTCGATAGTCAGTGCGCCGATCAAATGTTTTAAAAGATGTATGCCCCTATGAAATATCAATTATATCGGAAATTGCATTGCATTTGCTCTCAAGTCTACATTTTTCTATTGACGATGTTTATAAAAATAAATCAAAGAACAAGCAAAAGTGTTTAAGTTATAATAGCCATTGATATATACGATATGTATACCGCGGGGAAAAAGGGGGCGATTGGAACTCTATTCTTTTAATCTTTTTGACGTTTGAATAAATATGTTAATGAAAATATCTTTTTACATCGAGATGACCGTGTCTATGACTAAAAGTCAGTTTGATGACGGAATCATTTCTGGACTCCTTTTTTGTAGTTTTTCTCCCAAAATAACTCAATCTGAATAATCATAAGAATGGATGACAAATGCGACTATGCATGGTACCTATAGGACACAGAGGCATGATGATTGATTTATTGTGGAAGGAAGAGAAGCGACACCAAAAATGAGGTCTTCTCGTTTAAAAGTTTAGAAGAGACATGTTGAAGCTTCGAATTGAGTGTATTAAATATTGGACTTTTAAACAGAAAATTCAAGGAAGTTCCGGACCTCTTTAATTTGACATAGACACATCTACACTTGCAAATTTACTTGATAATTGGATTTTTGATCTCTGATGTTGCAAAATTTTTACTTGTATCCGAACGTACAATTATATCAAAGAATGGTACAGTTTGATCTGAGTATACGTACATTTTCAGAACTTAACGATAATGACCTTGATATTGTACGTGGAGAAACTATTCAAGAGTTTCCTCTGTGTAATGAAAACATGCTTTAACATATGTTAATTGCCAAAGACATTAGAGTACAGAGATGGCGTCTAAGAGACTCTTTTCAACGTTTAAATTCATCTGGAGCTTTAACAAGGAAATCATTAAGACTTCACATACGAGTTTATAACGTAATGGGGCCTAACCACTTGTGACATATAGACACTAACCATAAGCTTGTACGCTGTCGATTCGTAATAATAGGTGGTGTTGATGGTTTTAGCAGAATGACAAGGTTTCTTAAATGCTGTGATAACAACACTACTTAAACTGGTTTTTTTTTGTCAGTTGTCGCCAATTTCAGTGTGCCTCTAATGGTTAGATTGGACAAGGCACTGGAAAACGTGTCATTTGCATACTTTATGCTCAGTGAAAGGAGTGACGGAAGTATGTTAACAGCCCGTAACAGAGTAGTGATCGAATTCGCGTTTCTTAACCGTCAGAATAAGTTACGTTATCGACAAACTTATTTCAGAAGTGACAAAATTTAATTTTCTTCATCGACAAAATATTTCATGTCTAACGTGTAATTTTTCGTTGTTTACGTCGAAGTTTTTTTTAACAAAGTAAAACATTTTTTATTATCAACCTCTGACATTGGCATTTTCATTTTAACGGTAAAGGATCAAATACGGGATCTCCGAAATTTCTATCATTTGTTACGAGAACATCAGTATTCAATCGAACATATGTCTTTGTTCATGACACATATTATGAAATACAAATTTCATTTTATCATTGGTAATGATCCATATCTGACAGAAAAGAAATAATTCTCAGAAAGTTTTCGTAAATATTGTTCGATACCACTAATCGTTCCAACAATCAAGACAACAGAGACAAACAGGGAAAAAAATATGAAAATAAAAAGATATGACTTAAGTGTTAGTATGTTGATCAGAGAGACGACACTCTATCTACAAAAAAATAATTGATGTTTTAAGGAACTGTAGAGGTATCCACATGCAGGTTTTCAACAAGGGTAGAATTCAAAACCTTGAATATGAAAGCCTCAAAATCCATGATACTTTTTCTGTGCGGTAGTTATATCTACAAAATCCAATCATGTACACGACATATAATACATGTATATTCATACATGTATATTTATATATTGGGAATTTATTTTTGTTTCCAAACAGAATTATAAGGTTCTGTATAAGTGCCTCCGTTCATTGCACAATTATAAATTGTCTTCCTAATGATCAGCAAAAATAAATGGCACAAGTTCACGTAGTCATAAAAAAAAGTCGTACAATTTACGTTATCGAACAAAAAATCAGAAATACGGAATATTATATGTGAATGGTTAGGAAATCCGTTTCCCCTACATGTGTTAAAAGTCAAAGAAAAATGTTTTCCCTGATACAAACGTTTTAAGAACCAGCTTTGTGTAACAAATTCGACTGTATATAAGGAAGTTAATATGTTAACTCTTATTTGAAATTATCTCTTAGAACTTTTTTTAGTAATTGAGAACCTATGTTGTTTATGGGTAATAGGTGAAATGTTGCATAATCCCTCAAAATGACAGCAATCGCAGTTTTCCGGACGATTTTCATTTGCACACTGCTAAAAACTGTCAGGTCCTGGCCATGGTATATTTTGGAGAAATTTTTTATTTACTTATTTTTACTAAAAAAATATTCTGTGTGTGTGACATTGCAAGAAATAATTTTGCTCGTTATTTTGTCAAATTAAAGAAATATCTCAACAAAATTTTCCAGTTTAAACTACAACTACTAGAAAAAAGTTTGGCATGTGAAACGTCCGAAGACATATTCTAACAGAAGTACAAATACCAGTCCTCCCTTATGTGTATACATATGAGAAAATATTTCAAAGTTATTGATTTAATTCAAATCCATCACACATACGGTACACATTGTAGTCCGAAGAAATAAAGGACTTCATTCCTATCAAACACCTTTTTAATTGTTAACCAGTATATTTCTTTTCAGTTTTGGGTAAAATTGTAAAGGAAATAATACTATCAAGACGCCCTTCCATAAATCTTTTTTTTCTGTTCTGACTTTGAAGAAATGACTACTTTTCGCCCAATCGAAATGGTGCATGGACATATTTTGTTTCATATTATTATAATTATTTTCAATATTATCGGTATTAAACTCGATTATCGACACATGAAAGTCTGTCAGCATTGTCAATCTTTTTAACGTTAAGGTACCAATAGTTCGGTCACTACTCAATTAAGTTTGTCGATAACGTAGCTAATTTTGACGGTAAAGAAACATCAATTCGATCACTTCTCTAGATCTGTTACGGGCTGTATTAGAGTATGGACTTGAAGGACACATTAATTTGAGTAACACAGAGGAAGGGGACCGACCAATATTTGCCCCAATTAGCCATTTAATCAACGAACAGTCTAGACAGGCATTGAGAGAAGTCAATCGAACTCATGAAAAATTTGGAATAAATAACTATTTAAAGTGTTTCGAAATTATTACAAACAATTTTTGTTGATAAATTATCACAAGTTGATCTTTAAAATTTCAGCATCTTATAGTTTGTAATCGCCTGTGTTGGCCAGAACCTTGCTACAATTATGAAAATTTCTATAAAGATAAGGTCACACTGCCGATCAGATCAACTCGATGATCCCGATTGTCCAAATTTCCACGACCAAGCGCAACCAAATTTTTAATCGGTTCTGATTACGACTTTTACCCTACCGCCATCCGACTGTACACTACCTTAACTTGACCATTCGTGATTCCTAAATGACACCGTCACCACTCCATCCCGACAACAAAATTAATACTTATTCGATAATTCCTATCAATTAACGATCTTTATCAATTAGCTAGACCAACTTTATCAACTATTCACGATCTCAACCTGATCTCGACCAGACCAGATCGAAGTGATTGTATATGGGTCGTAGGTATAATCGGGAATCGGTCTGGTATGCACATTTTTAGTATAGTTACCCTAGTCATCCGTACGCACGTACGTCCCAACATGACCCTTAATAATGTTATATATGCTAGCTGGGACATTATCGGTGTCCAATGGACATATTCTACGTTTATTTGATTATATTCAGTAGAAGGTCCGAGTAAAATCATACATTTAAAATATCTACATAGAAATAAAGCAATTGGATTTGTGGGCAAGGTGCATCTTCGCTAGCCAAGGGTTACGATCCGAGGGAAGTGGATAGTAACCCTTGGCTAGAGAAGATGGGCAAGGTGGCAAGAGATCATAGAGACAAGTTAAAAGCTGTGACGGGGCTTATAGAGTGCATAGAAGACGAACAAGAAGGCGTAGACAGCAACGGGCAATGGACACTGATATGTAATGGTAGTTTTATTGCTCTTTTTTGGAAGTGACACCACAAAATGAGATTTGTCACTGGATTAGTACTTATTTTAGATAGCAATATACATCAACTTTACCATCCCCATTTCATTGCTTTCCTGTAAATAAAGCGTTCTGTTTGTCATATATAGTTGCATAAGTATGTTATCAGTATTTTCCATAGATTTAAACTCCAGTAGTTGAATGGTTAAAGATTCATATTTTTTTGCTGTATGGCAACACCCTGTATGTATTTGCAAAATAATATTGCAAAAAGAGGGCAAAGATGTCGCATTTTTCCCCAAAATTTTACCCAAAGTAGAATTTCAATCCCCTGGAGTGATAAATTTTCTAAATAGTTTACAATTTTACATATCTATCAAGAGATCAAGTGTGCATTTCTTTCTAACCCAAGTTTGGTAAACCTTGTGTGTGGTTTGTTAAAATTTGTTAAACGTTACTGAAGTGGAAACAAATGCATCGTTTGGTTAGCGGGGATTGAGATTTTGAGCAATTTTAGACAATGTTTTGAGTTATGACAAACAAGAACACGTTTAGATAATTGATTTAATATTAAAGTTAGAAAGAAATGCATCGTTTGAACTAACAAACGTCGAACGACAAAACTGAAGACGCATTTGTAGAGATTGTATAGTTTGTCAAATAAACTCATCATAGATAGTGTGAACGTGGAAAAAGTCGGACTAATTTATGTATTTCTTATTTCGGACATTTGGACTTGTTTCTTATATTATTTATAGTTACTGTTTAATCTTTCAGACTTTTTCATTCTATGTCAACAGACAATGTACTTTGATTTGCATTCTTAAAGATATTTCATGTGTGTCATTTTTAATCTAAAACTGTGAGAAAACTATGCAAGGGATTGTGTTAATTTATGTTACACAACTATTTCATTTCATAAGTATTTTAATCCGTTAATGTCGTACATAGATAATTCTTTTCAATATCTATTTTATCAGTTCGGATCTTGTCCAGGACATGTATGATAACAATAACCACTGTGGGTATAGTTGTCCTGCGAGAGAACGTACTGTGCTGGTGATTCGGTCCTGACGGGTGTTGGTGATCAATGAAAAAATGTAAACAAAGACGGAAATGATGATTTTTGACGTTTTCACTCATAAAAAATGGAAGAAAACGGTTGAGATTTTTCAATTTTGTTTCTTATGGGTTCATATGTAAACCATAAAAAAGTTGACCCTCTAAACTGTTTCAGTAAGCGTTACACAAAAATGCTCATTTTCAGAAAATCTAGAACTGATAAAATAAAACAAAAATGCTCATAGAGTCCGCTTTCTATACAGCAATCCACACGACAAAACTATTTTGTGAAAAAAACATTGCAATTAATTAAAATTTAGCATTTTCTCATGTTGTTCATGTCCTGATACTGTGCTGGTGGGTCCTGTCATTGTGATGGTGGGTCCTGATACGGTGCTCGTGATTTTGGATAAAAAGTTGGTCATATTTGAAACAAATGCTACAAAATCAATGAAATTGGGCAGATAATTGTTGTCAATAGGATCTATGACTCCTATTTTAGCTCTTGTGCATCCATTTTGGCTGTTTAATATGTGTTTTCAAATGATCGTAACTTGTATTACATTTTTAACGATAATGTTCCCTTGTGTTGATCCCATGCTAAACATAACAAAAATCTCTGTTCAAAGGTCTGTGAATTTTCTACAAAAAAAGTGATTTTATTTTCACCAAATTCTCTTTTTCTACTAAATACAATAATGAACTATAAATAATAATGCTTTGCAAAAAGTTTCCCCTTGATATATGTAAAAAATTATATCTCTATTATTCATTGTCTGTGCTGTTTTTCTACTATTGCAGTTTGCACATTTCCATGGTAATTGACAGGCCACATAAGGGGTCATAAACCATACACGAAAAGATAAAATATTGATCCAAGTACTTAATTTGCATCTCTGAACCCCCACCCCGGCTTGTTTTTTAGGAGGGTTTCTAAAAATTGTCAATTACAGACAGCCGAGTACGCATTTTACTTTCAAGGCGTGATTACGTTGATTGTTAAAGTCCTGAAAACGGATAGATGGGAACAAAAATGTTTGATATATCTGGTTTTAGATTCATTTTTTTTAAATATAAATTAAGGCCATATAATAAAACTAAGAATTCACAATATCATAAAATGCAGAAAAAAATGGATGAATTGAAATATCTTAGAAAGGAGTCATTACTACAGAGATGGTGTGTTTGACACACAAAACGTAAAAGCTTAGTGATATTACCAATATTATAATAAAAGTGTATTTTAGTTGGGTAATTTTTCCATTTACTTAATATTTTAAATTAGAATTAAGGCACATTTGATTTTTATTCATAAAAATATTTAAATATAGAACAGTAGGACACATTGTTCACTTCCTCCCCAGTAATTCTTTATCAAAGATATTTATTTATTTTGGAATTTTGAAATGAAAAAGCTAAGAAATATTACTAGTTTTGTTTGTGTTCTCTAGGTTATCTCGTCTTCATTCTCTGACATATTCTAGTCTGCCCTTTCATAAAATAGTGTATTTTCTTTAATGTTATATCGAACTTTCGAAAAAAAAAAACCTGATAACCGTTCAGACACAGTCTATGGAAGGTGCGATACGATTAAAACTTTTCTTATATCAATGAGCGATATTGTCTTATATCAACGAGTTGCATTGTGGGAAATTTCAGACGAATTTTAGCATTTGTACGAAGAAAGGCAGATTTCTCGGTATAAACTAATGACTCTTTTCTTAAAACAGGGTAACATTTAACACGACATACGTCTGGTGTATAATTTTCATGAGTTATTTTATGTAATAACAAACAAGGTGTATTTAAACGAGAAAATTGAATTATTGAATAAATGAAACATAAATGCACGATTTATCATTTGTAAATGTACACATCCAATAAATATCATGTAGCAAATTCAGTGGAATGCAATTGAGATGAATTCAATTGTTTGCTATGCCAAAATAACCTATAAGTCAACGATACTGCTATATTTTAAAATATCAATGCGATATTTGTCTTATATCATAGCGATGATTTTTTAATATCAAAAATTTATGAATGCGATACTTTTCTAATATAACTGCTATAGTTTTTTAATATAAAATGAATACGATGACACGTCACAATGCATGTCAAGAAAACTGCAAACATAAGTCACAAACTTTGATCATGACCGATTTAATGTTTTAGGATCAATATCACTAAAATTTCGTAACTGTAACTGCAATGGCGGAATTTAAATGCGGTTGCAAATACGTCTACCAGTGGCGTAGCAATGTCATTTTAACGTGTACGCCCAAACCTCGGCCAGGGCCTAAAACTTGAAAATACCAGTACTGAGTCAGAAATATGACAGTTGTTATCTATTCGTTTGGTGTGTTTTATCATTTGATTTTACCATTTAATAAGGGACTTTCTGTTTTGAATTTTCCTCGGATTGTTGTTCAGTATTTTTGTGATTTTACTTTTTAGTAGTATTGAATGTAAATTATCAGTTTTAAGAGCATTGCTTAAATTCAAATTGTTTTTAATTACTTTGATGGAAATTTGTCTCACTCGAACTCATGCAGCATCCTCTTATATCTATAAATCTTACAAACGATACGGATTTTTATTTTGCACTAAGAAATGTTCGCGTATTTATACGATCGGTTACTAGATAAAAACGAAAGTCAAATCTCTGTGGCAACAATACATCGGATCGAAATAAAATGAAAAATATGAAAACAAAAAACCCAACGGAATATTGGAAACTGCTGAATGGTGGACATAAACAAAAACAACCAAATATACCTACAAATCCTATATGACTCCTTTAAGGAATTAAACGAGACAACTATAAGCTATAAGATACATTTTACTTTTAAAATACAACTTTTAAATCTTACGGGAAACTATTCCGAGCTTAACATGTTCACTGTAACCTCGCTCTAACTTATCCCCTACTCCCCCCCCCCCAAAAAAAACCCCAAACAATCAAACAAATCCGCAATACTGTTTGTCATTCTTATAGTCAGCACTCAATTGTTCAAAAACAAATGTGTTTTAAGCTGCCAAAGACATTTTTATTTTATGGGTTTAAGGTCGTACGATGACGTATGGTTGGTAACACATACTTCCTTTGGTTTCTTGTGGAAATTTGCCCATTAACAACAAACATACCACATCATATACTTTAGATAATAAAGTATTGTATAAATTACAACGTATTTTCATGATCTTGCAAAATGATCGTAATCCCGAAAAACGTTAACATATTTTCTTATCTTAAAAGTGGACAAGAAGGGTTCCATTAACAGACCAATAAATAAGATTACAGTTAATTTAAAAAAAAAATAATAAAAAATAGGGCCGGTATTTTTTCTCTCATAATAACAGTAAACAGATTCACAACAATGTCAATTTCAAGAAAGTAGACAACAGTTATAATTAAACAATAACAGTACAGCATCAATGATATAAAATATATGACACTTTTAACTAAAATATAAAGGCACAGAACCAGGACATAGGAGTACAGAACCAGGACAGTTTTTATTATCACCAGCACAGTGACAGGACAATTCCGTTTAACGAACTTGCACGACTTTTTCAATATAATATTGTTGTAATATACTTTGCATGGTACATGACGCATCAGAGAAAAATTAAGCAACAAAGCAGTCGTTTTATTGCCGTTCTGATACAATGTAAACAAACCCACCAGCACAGAATCAGGACCCACCAGCACCCGTCAGGACCGTATCACCAGCACAGTACGTTCTCTCGCAGGACAACCATACCCACCGTGAATAACATTAATCCGTTTTTCAATTACGGTCTATTGTTACTTTAAAGTGTTAATCTTATGGTTGTAAAATTTGTCAACTCTATTATAATGTAATCTTAATTCTTTGGCAACCTGTAACTATTGTCTATCTTTAAAATGTTTCGACTGAAGTTAATTCTTCAGTCGGAGTCAGCCTTTTGAACTGACATCATCCGTTCATTAAAGTGAAAATAAAATCCATACTGAAAGTCTTCGTTTGTATTCGCTCTACCAGTCTGTGAGTTAGTTCCGCCAGTGGATTTGTGTTCAATAGCCAGGGGACCAGTCTTCGGTCACTGTCATTCGTTTCGGCATCTTCGCCAGTTTCAGCAACAGAACCTGTTGCACGGTATCAAACATTCCAGTAACAACAACGTTGTCACAATAGCAGGACTAAATTTTGTATATACGACAAGACTCATCAGTGACGTTCGAATCCAAAAAGGTTAAAAGGCCAAATAAAGTATGAAGTTGAAGAGCATTAAGGACCAAAATTCCTAAAAGTTTTGCCAAATACAGCTAAGGTAATCTATGCCTCAGGTAGAAAATCCTTAGTTTTTTCAAAAGTTCAAAAATGTGTAAACAGTAAATTCAGAAAGTTTATGCAAACCTGCAAACGTATGTTAGAAATACATGATCAAAACATGTGCCCGCTGAACAGTTTGTATCGTTACTGTTAGAAAGGAATTCGCACCAAATAAAAAAAATATATGTCTTTCGTCTCATTTTTGTGTCAAATTACGTCAAAAAGTTTGAATAAAATAACGACTGTAAGGTGACCTATTATATATATAATAGTTCAGTGTTATTGATCATTTCTGTGCCATTTGGTGTTCTATGAAGAGCTGTCTCGTTGGCAATTGTACCCCATCTTCTTGTATGCTACAAAAGTTCTAGACAAACGGAAAATACGGACAGACAAAACAAAAAAAGCACATAAACCAGGTAAAATATAATCTTGATTTTCTTATAAACCAACTTTGAGAGATACCTTAGTCATCAGCAGTCTAACAATGAATAATATTGCACAATTACTTTAATATTTGAAAAATCCGCCGTTTTTTCAAGATTTTCTTCCCTTAAGGAATATCTGAAATCATCCCAGTTTTTTTGGGGTTAAGTGTTGCTATTTTTTTTGTTTTCTATGTTATATAGACTGCTGTTTGCCTTCTCGTCGGTTACCGTTTTTCGCTATGGCTGTGTCGATTTGTTTTCGACCTTTGAGTTTAATTGGTCCTTTGGTGTCTTTGCCTCTTTTTTTAAAATGTTACCTCTCCTTGCAAAAGTAAAGACAGGTACTGTTATTTGAAGAGTTTTTGTGCGTTGCCAACATATTTTGCGGAAGCAGAGTTATTAGAGGTAATCAGATCTGCACGCACTTTTAGAGAATCGTGTAGCAGTCATATGTGTTCTCGTGTATGACCAAGTAGATATCGAAGAGTGGTCGCATGTAGTCGTGAAATTAATCGGGTATTGGTCGAGTTGGTCTGGGATAAAATAAATGTAGAAGCCGTAGTGATCTGGAAGCCATCGAGTATTGGTTGAGTTAATCTGGAAATGATCGAACCTTAGTCGAGCAAAGATCTAAATGATCGAGTGCTTATCGGTAAATATTTTGAATTCCGACGAAACTCGATCTCTACACGATCCTTTCCCGATCAATTCGACCGGTACGTCTAAACACCGCTCAGGACCTCCTGAGTGCACTTAGGACTGACAAAGTGCACTCAGGACCCTTTATAGTCATCGTATCTGCACTAAGGATGGATGTTTATATTCGTTATACGCTTCTTACTTTAAAGTTAAATTTTGGTAGAATTTGAAATCGAACTTAGATAGATATGTTAATTCTTAAAAAATAAAGAGGGCACGTGTCACTGATTACACAACTACTGAGCCGTGAATTATCCAATTAACAAAATTGATTGGATTATCTTTATTGTTGTTTATGGATTGTGTTGTTAGTACAGTGTGACCATGGAAGTAATATTGTGACGTTTAAAATAAATATCACAATGTTTTTAGATTTTCATATTTTATTAAAATTTCGTTCCATAAATTGTTAAATTTTATTCCTAGTTAAAAAAATAAGATGAATAATTCTTTCGTATTTTCATATCTCTCTATATATTACAATAGACTTTAATTGCATTGTTCCATACTAAAAAAAGAATCGGTGAAACGCCATTTATATAAAAAAAAAAATAAAGATGTGGTATGATTGCCAATGAGACAACTCTTCACAAGAGACAAAAATGACACAGAAAATTAACAATAGGTCACCGTACGGCCTTCAACAATGAGCAAAGCCCATACCGCATAGTCAGCTATAAAAGGCTCTGAAATGACAATGTTAAACAATTCAAACGAGAAACCGAACGGCCTCATTCATATAAAAAAATGAACGAAAAACAAATATGTAACACATGAACAAACGACAACCACTGAATTACAGGCTCCTGACTTGGACTGAAAATTTACTTTAAGCTAACAGTTAATCTGATCACTCACTAAATATAGCGTTGATTTTTGCGTTTTAATTCTTATTTATATAAATGTGTATGTACGTGTGTGTTTTGATCTATTTTCTAAATGTTTTTAGAAATCCGCATTAAGTAATGGTTTTTCTCTCATTAAAGTCGTTCTTGTCCAGTGATACAAGCCTTGAACGAATTTCAATGTGAAAATAAATTCTGAAAAATTAATTTGTTTCCGTTTACCTCTCCGTTTTCTGAAAATTATGATATTTTGGGTATTATTTCTAAACAATTTGTAAGTAAGATTGTAGTAAGATTCTAAACTAAATTATAAAAAAAATGATTTTTTGGTACAGCGAGAAAGATTATTTCGAAGACTATTTATTGACACGAAATCCGTTCGAACCACGACTGAGTCTTCGTGCACAGATTCTGAAGTGCCCCCCCCCCCCCCCCCCCCCAAAAAAAAATTAATAATAAATGGAAGTTTTTAACTACCTTGACTGGCTGTACAGCCTTTGCATGATTTGGACCCCCGCCTTTCCGAAACATGCTCGTAAGCCAAACCATAGGAATAGACCAATGACAGCACGTACGCAGCCAAGATATTAGACTTTACAAACCATATCAATAAAACTGACCTGTTTTGTTAAGATTAAATTATAAATATTGTACATCATTGTATTCTCTATACCCATGTATATGGTTTGTTGAGAATGAAGATATACAAATTCAATAAAATTTTATGTTCAGTAAACATTGTTTTTGTATATTTATAACTTTATTTGGAGATCGAGAGAGAAAAGAATCATTTTGAAATAAAAAATCGAACTTGTTACAGAAAAAGGCAACTATAAAATAATATGATTTTTTATTTTCTTTATTCATGAACTGCAAAACACAACTAATTTTTAACCAGCAATAAAGATAATCCAATCAATTTTGTTGATTGGATAATTCACGGCTCAGTAGTTGTGTAATGAGTGACACGTGCCCCTCATTATTTCATTAAAATTAACATATCCATCTAAGTTCGATTTTAAATTCTACCAAAATTTAACTCTAAAATCAGAAGTTTATAACGAATATAAACATCCATCCTGTGTGCAGATGCGATGACTATAAAGGGTCCTGAGTGCACTTTGTATGTCCTGAGTGCACTCAGGAGGTCCTGAGCTGTGTTTAGACGCACCCCAATTCGACCGCTACTCGACGAATTCTCGATCTCTTCTCGAGTGACTTGCTTCTCGATCCTTACTCGAATGTTTTTGACATGTCAAAAACTCTCGGTAGAAGGTCAGATCGATGACGAGCAAGGTAGACTATCCCGAACATTCTTGTCGATTGAGTCAAACCAGTCTCCCGATTACGTAGTTTGGCTTCATCGGGCTTGATTGAATCGATCTGATCGGCAGTGTGAACGTAGCTTAACATTTGATTTGATTGTTAAAGATATTTTCCACAAGGTCGAAAACATATATTGTTTTGACCTCGCTGTTGACTGACAAAATCAGAGTATGCATTCACTCGTTGTACACACTCGTGCTCATTTATGAGCATAATGCACAGCACATGAAAACATACAAATACATTTACAACACTGTGTTCAGTCTTCTACGATGGCAGCACCCGTATTACAAAGTGAACTACACCATTGTACATAAAGTCTCATACATAATGTCATGGTTTATATCAATCAACTCAAAAGTTGTTTGTTTGCATTTCCATTTAACGAAACCCCCTGTCATTATATATCTATGATAGAAGAAATGAATCAAAGTTACAAAATCTATTTTACACCATATGTGTAAAAGTCAAATATATGAAGCCTAGATAAAAAGATAGAAACAAAATGATATATAAATAAAAAATAAAAATTGCAGAAATCACCCGAGCTACTCGAAATTGACAAAGAAAAGTATAATGTTAAAGTACCATCATATAATATTAAAGTACCATCATATAATGTCAAAGAACCATCGTATAATGTTAAAGTACCATCGTATAATGTCAAAGAACCATCGTATAATGTCAAAGTACCATCGTATAATGTCAAAGTACCATCATGTAATGTCAAAGTACCATCGTATAATGTTAAAGTACCATCGTATAATGTCAAAGTACCATCGTATAATGTCAAAGTACCATCGTATAATGTCAAAGTACCATCGTATAATGTCAAAGTACCATCGTATAATGTTAAAGTACCATCGTATAATGTCAAAGTACCATCGTATAATGAAAATTTTTAACATAAAGCAGTTGCGGCGTTCCATAGTATACTCTGTGACTATTATTATATTAGTATAATAATCCAAGTTATACTGATTTGTATCACTACAATATAATAGTTATTACGGTGCGGTTGAACTTCCAGTCATTTATTCATCATCTACGCACGAACTTGTCTCTGAAAAAAATATATCTCTGTACATTAACCTCAGTTTCAGGTAAAGAGATGTGATCTTTTTCTGTGACATGTGCTTTTGACCACCCACAAGAACTTGCGGTCATCTGATGTTCAGTACTTCATAAATTTGATTTGTAACATGTTTGCGTTCCAAGCGCTTTTTTGGATTTACCTCCATCGAAGCACCGATCATTCGTTTATTGTGGGGCCACAAGTTTTTAATGAATCGTTTGACTGTAAATTTCGAGAAAATAATTTATTTCAGAATGGAATTGAAAGAAAAAAATGTAACGAGATCTGAATGATTTAATTTTATTTGGTCCCAACCGAGTACACATTTAGTGTTGACATCCCGTAGTTTTAAGCCTTTGTCAACTTTCTCCTTATTCCGATGTTGATGTCCTGTATAGACTGTGCTAATACGATTACAATGCTAGTAGTTTATTTGAAACAAGCTTCCGAAACCATATCGGACTTCTTCTGTACAGTCTAATTATTTTAAATACAGTTTACACTTTAAACATAGGGAAAGTTGTTCGGCCAAATAGCCCAGTTCAACTACCCTTCTTTTTTCATTCCATGCAAACAAACCATTTTCTGTCTTAGTTTATACGTCTGCCTGTACGGTGGTTCCCCTCCCTCCCACCCCCGCAAATTATGTCGGTATTCTTTTCCAAATAAATTTCCTTTTTTCTATTTTGCTAGCGACGTTTTTCGGTGACCATTTAAAAACGAATGAGCTTCTTAGCGGAATTGTAATAATTGTGGTACAATTTTCCGTATTTTCACACATTGCGTTTCTATAATTTCGATTTCTACTTTCAAACCAAAATTTCACCGGAGAACGGCATGCATCATATATAAGCATGTATTGCAAAAAAAAAAAGACAAACAAAAAAAGCAACCAAGAATAAAAAGCTCAGTCTGTTATGAAGAATGCGAGGAAGACGACGAAGCAATCAATATAGGGGTTTTAAAATGGGCAAAAATGTTTAATGGTACTACATGGATAACGAATATCTGGCAAAACTTCTAAAACAAGAGGAGCGAGCATCCTTAACTTAACGAATATCTGGCAAAAATTCTTAAACAAGAGGTGCGAGCATCCTTAACTTAACGAATATCTGGCAAAAATTATAAAACAAGAGGAGCAAGCATCCTTAACTTAACGAATATCTGGCAAAAATTCTTAAACAAGAGGTGCGAGCATCCTTAACTTAACGAATATCTGGCAAAAATTCTTAAACAAGAGGTGCGAGCATCCTTAACTTAACGAATATCTGGCAAAAATTCTTAAACAAGAGGAGCGAGCATCCTTAACTTAACGAATATCTGGCAAAAATTCTTAAACAAGAGGTGCGAGCATCCTTAACTTAACGAATATCTGGCAAAAATTATAAAACAAGAGGAGCAAGCATCCTTAACTTAACGAATATCTGGCAAAAATTCCAAAACAAGAGGAGCGATCATCCTTTACTTAACGAATATCGGGCAACAATTTTAAAACAAGAAGAGCGAACATCCTTAACTTAACGAATATCTGACAAAATTCTAAAACAAGAAGAGCGAGCATCATTAACTTAACGAATATCTGGCAAAAAATATAATTCTAAAACAAGAGGAGCAAGCATCCTTAACTTAACGAATATCTGGCAAAAATTCCAAAACAAGAGGAGCGAGCATCCTTTACTTAACGAATATCGGGCAAGAATTTTAAAACAAGAAGAGCGAACATCCTTAACTTAACGAATATCTGACAAAATTCTAAAAAAAGAAGAGCGAGCATCCTTAACTTAACGAATATCTGGCAAAAATTATAATTCTAAAACAAGAGGAGCAAGCATCCTTAACTTAACGAATATCTGGCAAAAATTCCAAAACAAGAGGAGCAAGCATCCTTTACTTAACGAATATCTGACAAAAATTCTAAAACAAGAAGAGCGAGCATCCTTAACTTAACGTATATTTGACAAAAATTCTAAAACAAGAGGAGCGAGAATCCTTAACTTAACGAATATCTGGCAAAAATTCTAAACCTAGAGGAGTGAGCATCCTTAACTTAACGAATATCGGGCTAAAATTCTAAAACAAGAGGAGCGAGAATCCTTAACTTAACGATTATCGGGCAAAAATTCTAAACTGAGGAGCGAGCATCCTTAACTTAACGAATATCTGGCAAAAATTCTAAAACAAGAGGAGCGAGCATCCTTAACTTAACGAATATCTGACAAAAATTCATAAACAAGAGGAGCGAGCATCCTTAACTTAACGAATATCTGGCAAAAATTCCAAAACAAGAGGAGCGAGAATCCTTAACTTTACGAATATCTGATAAAAATTCTAAAACAAGAGGTGCGAGCATCCTTAACTTAACGAATATCTTACAAAAATTCTAAAACAAGAATCATTTTGAAATAAAAAATCGAACTTGTTACAGAAAAAGGCAACTATAAAATAATATGATTTTTTATTTTCTTTATTCATGAACTGCAAAACACAACTAATTTTTAACCAGCAATAAAGATAATCCAATCAATTTTGTTGATTGGATACTTCACGGCTCAGTAGTTGTGTAATGAGTGACACGTGCCCCTCATTATTTCATTAACATTAACATATCCATCTAAGTTCGATTTTAAATTCTACCAAAATTTAACTCTAAAATCAGAAGGTTATAACGAATATAAACATCCATCCTGTGTGCAGATGCGATGACTATAAAGGGTCCTGAGTGCACTTTGTATGTCCTGAGTGCACTCAGGAGGTCCTGAGCTGTGTTTAGACGCACCCCAATTCGACTATTAACTTAACTTAACGAATATCTGGCAAAAATTCCAAAAAAGAGGAGCGAGAATCCTTAACTTTACGAATATCTGATAAAAATTCTAAAACAAGAGGTGCGAGCATCCTTAACTTAACGAATATCTTACAAAAATTCTAAAACAAGAGATGCGAGCATCCTTAACTTAACGAATTATTGACAAAAATTCTAAAACAAGAGGAGCGAGCATCCTTAAATTAACGAATATCTGGCAAAAATTCAAAAACAAGAAGAGCGAGCATCCTTAACTTAACGAATATCTGACAAAAATTCATAAACAAGAGGAGCGAGCATCCTTAACTTAACGAATATCTGGCAAAAATTCTAAAACAAGAGGTGCGAGCATCCTTAACTTAACGAATATCTGACAAAAATTCATAAACAAGAGGAGTGAGCATCCTTTACTTAACGAATATCTGGCAAAAATTCTAAAACAAGAGGAGCGAGCATCCTTTACTTAACGAATATCTGGCAAAAATTCTAAAACAAGAAGAGCGAGCATCCTGAACTTAACGAATATCTGGCAAACATTCTAAAACAAGAGGAGCGAGCATCCTTTACTTAACGAATATCTGGCAAAAATTCTAAAACAAGAAGAGCGAGCATCCTGAACTTAACGAATATCTGGCAAACATTCTAAAACAAGAGGAGCGAGCATCCTTAACTTAACGAATATCTGACAAAAATTCATAAACAAGAGGAGCGAGCATCCTTAACTTAACGAATATCTGGCAAAAATTCTAAAACAAGAGGTGCGAGCATCCTTAACTTAACGAATATCTGACAAAAATTCATAAACAAGAGGAGTGAGCATCCTTTACTTAACGAATATCTGGCAAAAATTCTAAAACAAGAGGAGCGAGCATCCTTTACTTAACGAATATCTGGCAAAAATTCTAAAACAAGAAGAGCGAGCATCCTGAACTTAACGAATATCTGACAAAAATTCATAAACAAGAGGAGTGAGCATCCTTTACTTAACGAATATCGGGCAAACATTCTAAAACAAGAGGAGCGAGCATCCTTTACTTAACTTAACAAATATCTGGCAAAAATTCTAAAACAAGAGGTGCGAGCATCCTTTACTTAACGAATATCTGGCGAAAAATCAAAAACAAAAGGTGCGAGCATCCTTAACCCTCACTTTTCTTTCCAGAATTTGATTACATATAGTTTTAAATGTTATCTTTGAAAATCTTGTAAAATCCTTGTTATTTTTTCATCGTTTTTGAAAGAAAAAGGTGCGAATGTAAATTATATGCAAATCTAAAGAAAATTATTTCCCGCCAAATTTTCAATGGCAAGTATCTCGAAAACAAGCACACGGACCCTTCATTTTTTGTCTGCTTTTTTAGTTATTTTATTTACATACTATCAATTTAGAACAGTCTTTAAAAAAGTTTGTTATTTTGAAACAGAGTAGCGAACATCCTTAACAATGCTTTTCTGCAAAACTTTTATTACGGTTTTTACCTGGAGAAAAATTTTAAGCATAGGCTACGTTTCACTCCCCTGCGTCTATTCAGCCCTTGGTAGAAAAGGCGGGATACATCACACATGGAGTGGAACTTGCTTTGTACCATGGGTTTATACATATAAAACATATTGCTAAAATGGTAAAATTTTAATTTCATAGTATGGGATGTATATTAGGGATGAATTATTTGATTACCAAGCTAAATCACAACATGCTCTGATGAGTTTATATTGGAACCTTGTACACCATGTCACGATGTACACCAGTACACAGGAGGTTGAATGGTTACTTAACACCACAGGAGTTTAATTTTTTTGTAAACGATTGAATTTCCAATGTGAAATAAAATATAAATAACTCTTTAAATTTGTATCGTATAAATGATAAGGGTTTATTAAAAAGGGGGTGGGGGTGGGGGGGTTGCTGTTTCAGAATGGTTTGAGGTGATGAACACAAAGCAGTTCCATTCTATCTTTAATTGGCCACATCATACATGTAACAAGAGAATGCCCATGCTACGTCAGCAATCTATTTATTAGTACATTTTGGTTGTGAACAAAATAATTTTGAAAGTTGCTCTTTCAAAATTTCAAAATTTCCATTTAAGAAATTTAATTCATTTGGGAAAATCCACCGCAAATAATGACAGTAAGCAGGTATGCAAATTGTAGGACAGAAAGTAGCAGGACATAAATCATGTAAATACGTGTTATTTTATATTTTTTAATTTGATTTTTTTTTATACAAAAATAAGGCATGGGGTATGTGATGTCTCAGTTCAATGATAACTTGATATTATTACATTGGTTGCAATAAATTACATTGATTTCCCAGTTAGATAAAAACCGATAATTTCACATGTGAAATAAACGTAGTTATTTCACTCTCTGACGTCATACATCAATAGGCGTTGTCAAGACGTCGATAACGTCGGGTCAAAACAAATTGTGAATGCGTAGGAAAAACATATAGTTCCTTAAATTTTCTACATTAATTTCATAAAAAATAGCCATTAGTCAATGTAATAAAAAGAATAACTTATCGCCGTATTTGAATATCAAAAATAAGACAACTTGTGACCGAACGCTGCTATGGATTAAACTCGTGCTGCACCCTCGTTTAATCCATGCGTCGTTCGATCACGCGTTGTCTTATTTTTGATATTCAAATATGGCGATTAGTAATACAAAAATATCATACATATGAAAATAGAAACAAACAAAAAGGAAAAAATTATAATCATAATTGTCCTTTTCTCTAATAAAATAGTTATCAAAAGTACCAGGATTATAATTTTATACGCCAGACGCGCGTTTCGTCTACATAAGACTCATCAGTGACGCTCAGATCAAAATAGTTAAAAAGCCAAATAAATACAAAGTTGAAGAGCATTGAGGATCCAAAATTCCAAAAAGTTGTGCCAAATACGGCTAAGGTAATCTACTCCTGGGGTAAGAAAATCCTTAGTATTTCGAAAAATTCAAAGTTTTGTAAACAGAAAATTTATAAAAATGACCATATAATTGATATTCATGTCAACACCGAAAAATAGTTATAGTGTCTGTCTTATTTTGGAATCAATTAGATATTTTTTACAAATTTCATTTTAACAGTTATGGGCTTATGTATTTTTAGTTGAGAAACTTAACAAAACATGAACAAAGCCTTTTTTATCATGTTTATAGTTGGTTTGGAATATTGCTTCAAGTTGGTATGCAGAATTGAAAATTGGATAATTATTTCTTTGATTACGTTTATTAAAATACTTTGATTGGTAATCATAAGCATATAATAATAAATTTCTACTAACAAAATAATTTGTGATCAAAACTATCATGGCTATTTATAAAACTAATTTTCTACTAAGGAAACAATTTGTTTTGAAATCTATTTGATGAAGTTATTCATTTTTAGCTCACCTGGCCCGATGAGCAAATTGAGCTTTTCTCATCACTTTACGTCCGTTATCTGTCGTCGTCATTGTCCGTCGTCATTAACTTTTACAAAAATCTTCTCCTCTGAAACTACTGGGCCAAATTAAACCAACATGACCAAGCTTGGCTACAATCATCGTTTGGGTATCTACATGATCTAGTTTGAAAAATGTGTCCAGTGACCCGGCCAACCAACCAAGATGGCCGACATGGCTAAAAATAGAACATAGGGGTAAAATATAGATTTTGGCTGATATCTCTGAAACCAAAGCATATAGAGCAAATCTAACATGGGATAAAACTGTTTATCAGGTCTACATCTATCTGCTCTGCAATTTTCAGATGAATCTGAGAACCTGTTGTTGGGTTGCTGCCCCTAAATTGGTAATTTTAAGGAAATTTTGCCGTTTTTGGTTATTACCTTGAATATTATTATAAATAGAGATAAACTGTAAACAGCAATAATGGAGTGGAACGTCCTTTGTACTGGGTTTATACATATAAAACATAATGCTAAAATGGTAATGCTTCAGTTGCACAATCCCAAAGAAAGGGTGTCATGTGAGAAATTTTAATTTCACAATATGGGCATTGTGGCATGTATATAAGGTATGGATTATTTGACGACCAACAGAGACATATTGTTTTATATGTCTCTGTTACCAAGTAAATCACGCACAGGCACTTGTTTCTGTCAATGGGGGGTTTACTATCCACACTCGTTTTTTTGTTGCTTTTGCAATATATATATGATGGAAAATTATAATAGATAAAGATACACTTTAAGGGGGCTCGCGGATCTAAATCAAATTTTTTATTTAATATAAGAATTCGCTATATTTTTCTATAAATATATTTGATCTTATACTTAATAGAAAAATGAAATAAAAAAATGGGGTCACTGTTCATTTACGCTCACAATCTGCCTTCGAAAGAAGCATACATTTTTGTTATTTAATGTCCTTTTTTTCTAGGAGAAATAGCGGTAATATCAAAATAAAAAAAGAACTAAATTACAGAAATCGCTTAAATTTTACAATTATTTAGTTTATGTACAGCTTATTCGAAAACAGCATTAAAAAATATAGGTCACCGATGAGTTAAAAAAGATATTTCAATTTTAATGCCCAAAAATGGGATTTTTGCACCAAGGGGAGATAATTTGGAGCTTTTTCAATGATATCTACATTTTAAAAGTCACCTGGGGCCAACACCAATTGATTTTTTGGAATGATTTTTGTACCATATGATAAAGTACGTACCAACTACTAAAGGCAATTAAAAAAAATTGTAATGAAAAATAAATGTTTAATTTTTTTTTGAAAATCTTATACCCGCGAGCCTCCTTCAATCACAAAAATGATCAGCAAGTCAAGATCTACAAACAAGTCAAATGTTGCTGATATAGTTTAGTAGACTGTCACGCTTTACAGTGGCAGATCCAGAGAAAGGGGGGGGTTTCCAGGGTTATGAACCCCCCCCCCCCCCTTTTAAAAATGGCTGGATCCGCCCCTGCTTTATCTATAGGAGTGATTGCCCTTAAATGAGAATTTTTTTAATCCACTTTTGTCTTTTGAGCAAAAACTAAAGAAGATAGAGAGAAACTAAATAGGCTAAATTATCAGCAATCCAATACAATACATGTACAATACAATACAACATTTTATTGGCACAAACACATTTACAATAAATTGTAATGACCGAATGGATAAGCAACTACATGGTAGTAAAATACAAACAATTTTTTGCGCCTGTCCCAAGTCAGGAACCTCTGGCCTTTCAATTTTTTGTTAGTCTTGTATTATTTTTAATTTTAGCTTCTCGTGTATACATGTAATTTGGGGTTTAGTATGGTGTTCATTATCACTGAACTAGTATATATATTTGTTTAGAGGCCAGCTGAAGGACGCCTCCGGATGCGGGAATTTCTCGCTGCAGTAACGACCTATTGGTGACCTTCTGCTGATGTTTGTTCTTAAACTGTTCTATGGTCGGGTTGTTCTCTTTGACACATCCCCCCATTTCAATTTTCAATTTAAATTGTATATCTGTGAATAAAAAATTAAAGGTATAATGAAAATCTATTGAAATAGATTTATTTAATTTTTATCGCACAATGTGGTTATATTTTTTTTCTGTAATTTTGAACATTTTTAATACAAAAATCTCTAATACTGGAGTAACCTCTGCAGTGTAGCAGCATGTGCTGTTTATTTTTAATTTCGCCACTTTAACAGATTTCACAAATTCTTTGATCTCTGGGCACTTTTCAATATCTTCCTCTTTCAATGGCAAGGTTGTAAGCACTAACTCTTAATTTATACAATGATGATCGATTCTGAGCTATTTCTTAAAGCATCAACATAACCTGCCCGTTCACTCATTTTGTAAATGCTCTGGAAAAAATTAATTTGAGGATGCTGAAATATTTGCATGTTGTTTCTGAATACCCTGATCAATAAGTCAATCTGGTTATTATTTATTAATTTGTTAAGTTATAACATTTATATAAGTGAGTAATCGAGAGAGGATTATTTTATTAAACAATTTTCCCAGGTTCGAAGTAATGGATATATACCTCTGTAATTACCAGGGTTTAATCACTTTTACTTTCCTTTTGATGTAGAAGTACTAAAAATGATTCATTCCAAGCTTTTGGAAAACTTCTGTTATTTAAAATAAAGTTAAATAGCTTTTGTAATGGTTTTGTTAAGGCCAAAAAAAAAGATATGTGTTTCCGGTAACATCATTTTGAAAAATAGGTTTCGGTAAGTTGGAATTCTTTTTTTTTTTTTTTTTTTTTTTTTGACATCGTAAATGAAATCTGGAAAATTATCATGTTTTTTCCAAGTCCGGATCCGTAATTAGTTTCAAAAACAGGAAGTGTGTCATTTGCAATGTTTTTGAAGCACCTGCTGTGCAAATTTCTTGGATTTTAACCTATTTGGAATACCTTTTGACATTAATAAATGTTTTACTGGCTTTCTATGCAAGAGGAAGCAAGAGAGAAAAAATATTACGTCATCTATCAGAAGCCTGTGTCAAAAACAGGGTCGGTTGATAATTTTTTTTTTTTTTTTTTTGAAGATCCAATAAAAAAGTTAGGGTCGGGGCTAAAAAAACAGGGTCGGTTGGGTTACCGGAAACACGGATCTATTTTTTCTCGGCCTATGACTGATATGCCCTTTTTCAACATTTCATTTGAAATAAGGGACTTAATTGCATTTACAATCTCACTTGTTTTATTTATGTGTTCCTGAAAGTCATTTGTCCTGTTGTTTTTTTGAAAATCATCAAATAATGTTTCAAAATTTTTGCGAATTTTTTCTTGAAATGGATTAAAACTCTGGTCGGTTTTGTTTAATTTTTTTAAAATAACTGATAAATTTGTCTTGTCACAAGATTAACAAAACAGATTTTTTTCATGAATTATATTCTTGTCTACAAAGTCGGAGAGTGTTTGTTGAATATGCACATAGACCAAGGTGAGCAACACAGGCTCTTTAGAGCCTGTAATTTTAAAACTTATACTATAGGTTAAAATCAGCAATATCTTGGACAAGTTCTATAATGGTGGCTGATCTCCTTTTTTTAAAAGAGTTCTGCCCCCTGCAAATATTACAGTTATTGAAAATGGCCTCGCTAAATGTGCTCTCACATGTACAATTCTTGACAGATGTGTATAAAACTTATACTATAGGTTAATATCAGCAATATTTAGGACAAGTACTATAATGGTTGACGATTGACTTTTTAAAAGAGTTATGCCCCTTGGAAATATAAAATATGTGCCAAGCGGGGCACATTGGAACTGTTCTTTTATTAATCTTATTATCAAATGTCTGCCTACTATTTGGAAAATTACCATGACTATAATAGATAGGTAGAAATTGCAAACAGCCAAAATAATTACATGTATAAGATCTACAAAATAAAAACCCAATGAAATTCAAACCATCAGACTAGTGACTCCTTTCAGGAGTTATTACCCTTCAAATTTCATTTTTGACTTATTTGTGAATTTGTGCCTTTTATCTGGAAAACTATTATAGATAATTAGACATGTTAGATGAGTAGAATTTGTTAACAACAAAAATTATCAACACTACAAGGTCTATACAAAATGACAAAAGAATTAAATGTCTGAAAACATTGGTTGACTCCTTATTAGAATTATTGCCCTTAAATGAAGATTGTTGACTTGTTCACCATTTTTTGTCGATAATCTTGAAAAAAACGAAAAGTAGATACTGTGAACAGCAAAAATGATCAGATATATTCAAGGTCAACAAAAATTCATACATGATCATAGCTATTAGATAACTACTTATAGAGTTTTTGCCCTTTAAAGACAAATTTATTTAGAATTTTAGAGTATTTGCCTCTCATCTTGAAAACTATAAGAGATATATAGAAACTGTTATCCTAAAAAATGATTGGTACAAAATGTATATATAAGAATGCCAATATGACAGAAACCATTGGCTGACCCTTTATCATGCTTATAAAAGACAATTTTTTTACTAACTTTTAAGTTCTTGACATTTATTTCAATTTTGGAATCGATAGTACATGTATATTAAATTGTAGTCTACAATGTTGGAGAAAGGTCATTTTCATGTTTTGCATAGCTCCAGTTAGTGACACAGACTCTTAAGAGCCTCCAGTTCGCCATGGCATTGTCAGAATTTCAGCCTTATGAATATTGAATATCCCCTTGCTATCTTCCGCCTTTTATCTTAAAAATACTGTTTTGTTCATTCATTGTCTAACTAACATGCATGACATGTCTAATTTGATATATATACATAATGTTATTCTATTTATTACATATATATTATGCACTCTTGATACATTTTTTTTGTTCTGTGTATTGGAATAAAACCAATATTTCAAACACAAAAAATTACTCCTACAATTAATATTTAATGTAGTAACTTTAACATGTTTAACAAAACAGCCTGAATCACAGTTGGAAAAAAAAATTATGTGTGTGAAAAAGGGAGAGAATATTTCATTCATACCTTTCTTATATTTCAGTTTTAAATAAACACAAAGTTAAACTACAAAAGAATTACATGATGTTTGTCCATGGTGTTGACTCCAAAACAGACATAGCTGACCACCTGTATCAATCTGAAATTATAAGTACTGAGGAAAAAGAGGAAATTTGTAATTCTTCACTCACTCAACAGGAAAGTAATAGACTTTTATACAACAAATTGATTCGCAAAGGTGGAGATGCATACACACACCTTCTTGAAGCTGTACGACACGGAGAATACCCAGATGTTGCTTCAGAAATGGAGAACA
Organism: Mytilus galloprovincialis; assembly: GCA_037788925.1. Lineage (NCBI taxonomy): Eukaryota > Metazoa > Mollusca > Bivalvia > Mytilida > Mytilidae > Mytilus > Mytilus galloprovincialis. The sequence goes on from CM075332.1 coordinate 30,721,731, forward strand.
CAGAATTGTCAGATCAAGAAATGCAATTGTGTCAAATAGGTAATTATAGCAGATTCTGAAATTAATATTGTACCTGATGTACTTAGATGATTTCAATATATCATAAATTTCACATAGTTTTTAAATTATTATAAAAATCTCCCCATTTTCTTATACATCAGAGCATATTGAGTGTATCTATTCAGAGGCGGAATTTAAGGGGGGAGGGGACCAGCCCATACTCCCCCCTTTTGTGAGAAAAAAATTGGTTGATTATTTAGGTAATCTCTGAAGCATGACTGGAGTGGGCCCCCCTCTCAGGCAGTCAGTGCCCCCTCCCATTATATTAATCGGACACTTAATATGCGAAAAAAAAAGTATACAATTCAACGAAAAAAGACACGTTTTCATCAATATATGTTTAACTGTAAGAGGAATGATCTAGTGTTGGAAACAAACATCTTGCTAAATCAGAAAAGAGAGAGAGGAACTATTAAAAAACTGGTTTTTATTTATTGTTAAGCCTGCGACTTCTGTTGCAGAAAGCTTGACATAGGGATAGTGATCCGGCGGCAGCGGCGTAAGCTAACTTCTTAAAAGCTTAATATTTCAGAAAGTAGAAGACCTGGATCCTTCCTACTTTGTATATAGATGCCTTATGTTAGGAAGTTTCCGTCTGTCATATGTCCATTGTCCATTGTCCTTGACCTCATTTTCATGGTTCAGTGACTACTGGAAAAAAAGTTAAGAATTTTAGTATTCTTAATTTCTCTCTTAATATGAGTAATAGTATAACTCTATGCACGTGAGTTCCTTGCAAGGTCCTCATGACCGTCAGACAGTTTTCACTTGACCTCGACCTCATTGAATGGATCCATTTCTCATATACTATAAGCAATATAGGTCTACTATATTTGACGTCTGGAATGATTGTAAGGTGTACATGTCCAACTGGCAGGTGTCATCAGACATTGACCTTATTTTCATGGTTCAGTGGTTATGAGGGTTAGCGCTATAGAACCAGGTTTAATCCACCATTTTCTACATTTGAAAATGCCTGTACCAAGTCAGGAATATGACAGTTCTTGTCCATTCGTTTTTGATGCGTTTTGTTATTTGATTTTGCCATGTGATTATGGACTTTCCCAATTGATCTTCCTCTAAGTTCAGTATTTTTGTGATTTTACTTTATACATGTAGTTAGGTTTTTGTGTTTTGGTCTGTTTTTCTTAAACCGTATGCAATAGGTCTACTATATTTGGTGTATGGAATGATTGTAAGGTGTACATGTCCAACTGGCAGGTGTCATCTGACCTTGACCTAATTTTCATGGTTCAGTGGTGAAAGTTAAGTTTTTGTGTCTTTGTCTGTTTTTCTAACACTGTATACAATAGGTCAACGATATCATGTATATTTGGTGTTGGAACATACTTTACGATGTACATGTCAGTTTTTTAGATACTATGTGCGATAGGTCAACTATATTTAAAGCATACTTGGTGTATGTAATGATTGCAAGGTGTACATGTATTTCCAGTTTGGTTTATCTGACCTTGACCTCAGGTTTTTGGATCTTATTAAGTGTATGTGATAGTTGTAGTTGAGCTTTATATTTAGCACTATCAACATAAAATCAATGGTTAGTAAAGAAGGTGAGTCATTTCAGCGTGTGCACTCTTGTATTTAAAATTTTCTGGAAAGTCCATTTAAAATCAAGAACAAATAATTATATTGAATTTGAAAGTTATGTTTTATACCCCCACTTTAATTATTTACCCCCACTTTAAAATAAAGTGGGAGTATACTGTTTTACCTCTGCCTGTCTGTCCGTCCTTCCTTCCATCCGTCCATCTGTCCATCTGTCAGTCCGTCCCATCAATATTTTTCTTCGCATCTTTCTAAGGAACTGCATTACAAGGATTTCTGAAATTTGATTTCAAGGTTTATATGAGTCAGCTATACCATGTGATGTGTTTTCAGATTCATCACTCAATAACTTCCTGTTTACCTTATACTTTTAGCGGGCCGGGGGTATCATTAGTGAGCAGTAGCTCACAGATTCATTTGGGTTTTTTTCCAAGAAAATAAGGCCTGTGACCCCTTATTTTATTTGATATTTCGAAGGTATTTTGAAAAGCAATCACCTCATTGACTTTAACATAAAAAAGAATTATTTCACTTATAAAATAACTGTGATTTCGTAAATTTCAATGTATTTTATCAGAAAAATATGGTCCCAAACTCCCAGTTTTTATACTAAATTTTGAAAGTTCATCGACAAAAAAGTCTTATAGAAGATTAAGAAAAATCTATCGGCCAATATTTAGACATCTACCTTAACCATGTTAACTGCTAATAGTAATTTATTAATTCTTTTAACATTTTCGTCAGTTGTGTTCAATTTGTTAAATCTACAAGTTTGTAAAATTATTGATAAAAAAATGACTGGCGATATAAATATTGTTTTTTCTTTACCTTTATGACAAAATTATGTTGTACAATGTTGGGTTTCAGTTATAGAAATATTTAGACTATAAAACATCTAGACAGTTTGTCTTTTTTCAGGAATGAAGAAACTTAAAGACAGACACAAGAAAAAAGGTAACCATATAATATAGTTCACTGAACTTCACGCAAGACTGAAAGATGTATATTAAAAAAATATTTTTTCATATTGATGTTAATTGTCTTACAGCAGTTTTACCCTTGGTGTGATAATCTACAGCTACATTTAGTCCACTACTGACGAAGTCGAAGGGCACTTAAGTTTGCACTCCATCCGTCTGTCTGTCTGTGTCTGTCTGTCTGTCTGTCTGTCTGTCTGTCCGTCAGTTAAATCAGTTTACCACCCTTTTTTCATAGTGCTTGAAGATATTGATTTGATAATTGGTATATAGTTTTATCATGACAAGTTACAGATCCAAGTTCGAATTTTGTTCAGAGTAATTATGATCCTTGGAAAAATTCACTTAAATAATCAGTTTTTGTCTCGCCTTGATGGAGTCAAAAAGCGAGACATAGGTATGCTGTTTTCGGCAACGGGATGGCGTTGTCAACAATGTATTAGTTTTTGATTAGGTCTAGTTTAAAGTGAACCACTAGTGTTAGGTCAATGCTGTTTGGTACTATACAGTTGTAATATCATTAGCACATCTTGTTGCCATAGAAATTGTCATGGTCTATTGACTTTGAAACTTTTGCTAAGTTTACTAGTTTGTGATTAGGTCAGTGTATGGGGAACCACTAGTGGAAGGTCAATGGTATTTGGTATGCAGTTGTATGAGCATTGGCATATATCTCATTGCAATGAGATTATTTGGCCCTGCCCCTCAATCATGGTCTATTGACTTTGAAACTTTTCCTTATAAAAAGAAGATGTGGTGTGATTGCCTATGAGGCAACTCTTCACAAGAGACCAAATGACACAGAAATTAACAACTATAGGTCACCGCACGGCCTTCAACAATGAGCAAAGCCCATACCGCATAGTCAGCTACAGAAGGCCTTGAAATGACAAATGTAAAACAGTTCTAACAAGACAACCAACAGCCTGATTTATGTTTAGAATATGATACACATAAAAAAATGACAATCACTGAATAACAGACTCCTGACTTGGGGCATGAACATACATAATGTGTCAACCCTCCCTTAACTTGGGACAGTGATGTAACATGAGCAAAAGAACAAACAATAAAAATCAGTTAAAAGGGCTTATCTTCGTATTTCTATTAACTCAACAGATAAATACAATTTTACACAACAGACAACAAGTTGAAATCTGAGAGTACCATGTTCATGGTTTGTTGTTTTTATATTTTTAGATATTCTGATGGATCACGATGAAGTTATTCCTAATCATATACTTGGTAAGTTTATTGATGTAGAACATTGGAACATTACTTAATCCTACAATAAGGCATCTTTAGTACATATAACTGGAAAATACATATGTTTTGATTGATAAGGGCTCGTATCAAGGATACAATAACTTTATACTTTTCACTTTGTCTGTCCATCTATAAAAATGTGCAGGCGGTGTAAGTTTTCTAGTTTGTATTTATCGACTCCTTTTATACTGCTTGTGTTTTGACTAAAAGGTAGAATCTAAATTATTTGCATGTTACAGTTCATTTATCATGTTTATGGTCATTTAAGAAATCTGCGACACCGACTTGAAAACACGCAAAAAATAAGTGCTTTGGAATAATAAACTAGGCACTTATTAATTTTATGAAGAAAACTATAAACAAACATAGTATATGCAGTGTGAGCATATAGAATTTCTGATAAAAAATACTACTAAACATGAAAAATGTCACAACGATGATAATAAATAATAACATACTTGTCAGGATAGAGTATTTTTCTCAATGGGGAATACCACAATTGATATTCTCCTATTAGTCTTTGTTTAACTGGCATTTAACAGGATGTGCCTTTAATTAAGTAAAGCAATTTTACCATTTAACCTTAAATTAGCTCATCAGTGAAAATTTCAAACCACATTTCCTAGCCTAAAAGAAAAAAAAACATCATCTTAAGTTTTAAAAATTATTTATTGGAACACTGAATAAAAAAAATTATGGTGCTTCAAAACACCCGAGATACATGAACATGATGAAACTTGATGTCACATACTTCATTTTTGTTGTATTACATCTTGAAATTTGAACTTAAAATCGATAGTTAATTTATTGAATTTCATTTTTTACAGAGCAGTTCGAAAAACGCTTGGAACAGTGGAAAAAAGATGATCAACAGTTTGTAAGCACTGAAGCAGAGAAACATGTAATGCAAAAAGTTTTGACACAAAGTTCAGTTACCCTGGTTGGAAATTCTGGCACTGGAAAAAGTTTTCTTTCTAAACACATTGCCCTAATAATGAAGAAACATGGCTATACTGTAATTCCATGTAGTAAACCAGAAGATATTGGAAAATGGTTTAAACATGGGAGGAAAACTTTGTTTGTATTTGATGACGTCTGTGGCCGATATACTCTTAATCAACAAATTTACACTGACTGGAAACAAAGACTTGATCACATAATATCTCTTCTTGAAGACAAATGTTGTAAAATCATCTCTACATGTAGATTGGAGGTTTACAAAGATGAACTATTTAGCAATCTCTCTATTTTCAAAATGTGTAACATGGATTTAAGTTCAATAGAATTCAAACTTAGTGCTGCTGAAAAATTTGCTTTAGCTGAAGTTTACTTGAAGGAAAATACTGATGAAGTAAAGGAATTGTCAGAAAAATATGACTTTTTCCCACTGTTATGTAGCTTATATCATAAACAGAACCTCCAGAAGAATGTTAGCGTTACCTCTTTTTTTAGCAATCCTTTTGAAGTTTTCAAAGATCAACTTGTACAAATGTATGGAGAAAGTGATGCTGGTAAGATGCAATATTGTAGCTTAGTACTTTGTGTAATGTTTAACAACACATTAACAGAAGAAAACTTGTCACCAAAAGATAAGAAGATAGGAGCAATGATAGAAGATTTACTAGAAGAATGTGAACTGAATAAAGGAACATCTATCAAACGTTTAAGGAAATCCCTGGAAACACTTGAAGGTACCTATGTAGTCAAGGAGAATAGTACATACAAAATAATCCATGATAAGTTGTTTGATTTCCTTGCCAAATACTTTGGGGAGAAGATGATTCAGATTTTTATTGATCATGCTAATACTGATTTTATTAAGGAGCGATTTCTTTGGAAGATAGCAAATAACATGGGCACAGAAATAGAGTTTGTAATAGGAATACCTGATAAATATATAGATAAATATATAGAAAGATTGCTAAAAGACTGGCAGAACAGTTATGTAGACAGTGTATGTCAGAACAGAAACATGAAGTCTACAACATTTACAGAAAAATTGGTAACACATTTAAACCAACTTGATCTATCAAAGCAGGAAGAACTTGTTTGTACTAAAGATATTCACAGTAAAGATATAGCACTAGGAGGAAGTTGTTATATGGGTACTATTGACCTTGTCAAATGGTTGATAAGTAGGAGCAGTGACATTAATTATTGTGAAGAGGATGGTTGGTTTCCTTTATTATGGGCAAGTCAGGAAGGACATGTTGATGTTGTTAAAGAACTGTTACAACATTCAGCTGATGTAAATAAATGTATGAATGATGGTACATCACCTCTGTATATAGCAAGTCAGAATGGACATGTTGATGTTGTTAAAGAACTGTTACAACATTCAGCTGAAATCAATAAATGTGACAATAATGGTACATCACCTCTGTCTATAGCAAGTCATAATGGACATGTTGATGTTGTTAAAGAACTGTTACAACATTCAGCTGATGTTAATAAATGTAACAATGATGATGTATCACCTCTGTATATAGCAAGTCAGAAAGGAAATGCTGATGTTGTTAAAGAACTGTTACAACGTTCAGCTGATGTAAATAAATGTGACAATGATGGCACCTCACCATTACAGATTGCTTGTTACGAAAACATGATACAGGTTGTACGTGAAGTTCTTCAGTGTGATGATGTTGATATTGATATCTGTGATGATAATGGATGTTCCTCACTTTATATAGCAAGTCAGGAAGGACATGTTGATGTTGTTAAAGAACTGTTACAGCATTCAGCTGAAATCAATAAATGTAACAATAATGGTACATCACCTCTGTCTATAGCAAGTCAGAATGGACATGTTGATGTTGTTAAAGAACTGTTACAACATTCAGCTGATGTCAATAAGTGTACCAATGAGGATGCATCACCTCTGTCTATAGCAAGTCAGGAAGGACATGTTAATGTTGTTAAAGAACTATTACAACATTCAGCTGATGTCAATAAATGTAACAAGAATGATGCATCACCTCTGTATGTAGCAAGTCATAATGGACATGTTAATGTTGTTAAAGAACTGTTACAACATTCAGCTGATGTCAATAAATGTGGCAATAATGGTGTATCACCTCTGTGTATAGCAAGTCAGAAAGGACATGTTAATGTTGTTAAAGAACTATTACAACATTCAGCTGATGTCAATAAATGTAACAATAATGATGTATCACCTTTGTATATAGCAAGTCAGAATGGACATGTTAATGTTGTTAAAGATCTGTTACAACATTCAGCTGATGTCAATAAGTGTACCAATGATGATACATCACCTCTGTATATAGCAAGTGAGAATGGACATGTTGATGTTGTTAAAGAACTGTTACAACATTCAGCTGATGTCAATAAGTGTAACAATAATGGTATATCACCTCTGTATATAGCAAGTCAAGAAGGACATGTTGATGTTGTTAAAGAACTGTTACAACATACAGCTGATGTCAATAAGTGTAACAATGATGGTATATCACCTCTGTCTATAGCAAGTCAAAAAGGACATGTTGATGTTGTTAAAGAACTCTTACAGCATTCAGCTGATGTCAATAAGTGTGACAATAATGGTGTATCACCTCTGTATGTAGCAAGTTTTAAAGGACATGTTGATGTTGTTAAAGATCTGTTACAACATTCAGCTGATGTCAATAAGTGTACCAATGAGGATGCATCACCTCTGTCTATAGCAAGTCAGGAAGGACATGTTAATGTTGTTAAAGAACTATTACAACATTCAGCTGATGTCAATAAATGTAACAAGAATGATGCATCACCTCTGTATGTAGCAAGTCATAATGGACATGTTAATGTTGTTAAAGAACTGTTACAACATTCAGCTGATGTCAATAAATGTGGCAATAATGGTGTATCACCTCTGTGTATAGCAAGTGAGAAAGGACATGTTAATGTTGTAAAAGAACTGTTACAACATTCAGCTGAAATCAATAAATGTAACAATAATGGTGTATCACCTCTGCATTTTGCAAGTTATAAGGGACATGTTGATGTTGTTAAAGATCTGTTAAAGCATTCAGCTGATGTCAATAAATGTGACTTTATAGGTAAAAATCCTCTTAATGTAGCACAGGAGCAAGGACATATAGAAATAGAATCATTGTTAAAAGGAAAAGGAGCAAATCAACATTGATGTCAAACTGATCAATGCTAGTGGAGGATATTTTCTTATTGTTTGTATTTGGACAAATTCATACATTATAATTCATTTATTCAAAACCTCATATAGCTGACATTAGTTTATAGTTTGGAGTATCGGCACTAGTCAATACTTCTATTAACATTTAGCTGTGTTTTTGTAAATCTTTATTGTTAGGTTGATGTCTGTATTAACAAATCTCTTTTTAAGCATACATGTATATGCATATCTTGTTTTTCTGAACAATTGGTAAGATTTTACTGAAAATACTGTTAAATCAGATAAGGTAACTAACTCTTGGCTTGTTTTTCAATTAACATGATTAAAACAAAAATACAGCAAATTATTGGGAAGTGAAAGCATTTAAAGATATACCAGCAGTATGCAAGATAGTTGTACACCCTCTACAAACAGCGATGGATGGATATGCCAAAAACAATTATATAGATAAATCACAAAGGTTATATTGGAAAAAAATGAAGGAAGAAAAACATTGTATATATGTGAATGTCCTCATTATAATCTGTTGAAAAAAATAGTTCTATATAAATATCATTTGTAAAATTGTCAAAATGTTAAACTCAAATGCCAATTTCAATTTGTCTTTTTGTTCAAGAAAACCTAAAGTTATTAAAATTATTGGAATGTGCATGATAAAATTGAGAAACGAAATGGGGAATGTGTCAAAGCGACAACAACCCGACCGATGATGTATATATTAATGAATGTCTTGAAATCAGAAAACTCTCTTTTTAGTACAGATATGTTTTATATGTAACCCATTAGGAATATTTGCCTGTTAATATTATATATTCATGATATTATCTGTTTTATTACTGCATGTTTGCACACATGCTTATGGCTCTGGATTGGCTGTGACTTAAGATCTTAACATTTAGTTGATTATATTCATATTTGTATTTGATTGTCAACAATATGTTTTTCAATTATGAAAAATTATCTATTAAACTACATTAATCTTTTTTAGCTATTTAATTGGAATAAAGATATCTTATCTTATCTTAATATCTTATACATAAAAAGTAGATGGTTTACAATGTCTTTGTTACATCTGAGTTTAACTTTATATCTCCATGAATATAAGTACTAGGGTCAATAGTGATGAAAGTGGCGTTCAACACCAATCAAATCAAAGCATATCTCCATGATTATAAGTACTAGGATCAATAGTGATGAAAATGGCGTTAAACACCAATCAATCAAATCAAATCTTATCTCCATGATTATAAGTACTAGGATCAATAGTGTTGAAAGTGGCGTTCAACACCAATCAAATCAAATCATATCTCCATGATTATAAGTACTAGGATCAATAGTACTGAAAGTGGCGTTAAACACCAATCAAATCAAATCATATCTCCATGACTATAAGTACTAGGATCAATAGTGCTGAAAGTGGCGTTAAACACCAATCAAATCAAATCATATCTCCATGATTATAAGTACTAGGATCAATAGTACTGAAAGTGGCGTTAAACACCAATCAAATCAAATCATATCTCCACGATTATAAGTACTAAGATCAATAGTGCTGAAAGTGGCGTTAAACACCAATCAATCAAATCAAATCTCCATGACTATAAGTACTAGGATCAATAGTGCTGAAAGTGGCGTTAAACACCAATCAATCAAATCAAATCATATCTCCATGATTATAAGTACTAGGATCAATAGTGCTGAAAGTGGCGTTAAACACCAATCAATCAAATCAAATCATATCTCCATGATTATAAGTACTAGGATCAATAGTGCTGAAAGTGGCGTTAAACACCAATCAATCAAATCAAATCTCCATGACTATAAGTACTAGGATCAATAGTGCTGAAAGTGGCGTTAAACACCAATCAATCAAATCATATCTCAATGATTATAAGTACTAGGATCAATAGTACTGAAAGTGGCGTTAAACACCAATCAAATCAAATCATATCTCCATGATTATAAGTACTAAGATCAATAGTGCTGAAAGTGGCGTTAAACACCAATCAATCAAATTAAATCTCCATGACTATAAGTACTAGGATCAATAGTGCTGAAAGTGGCGTTAAACACCAATCAATCAAATCAAATCATATCTCCATGATTATAAGTACTAGGATCAATAGTGCTGAAAGTGGCGTTAAACACCAATCAATCAAATCAAATCATATCTCCATGATTATAAGTACTAGGATCAATAGTGCTGAAAGTGGCGTTAAACACCAATCAATCAAATCAAATCATATCTCCATGATTATAAGTACTAGGATCAATAGTGCTGAAAGTGGCGTTAAACACCAATCAATCAAATCATATCTCCATGATTATAAGTACTAGGATCAATAGTGCTGAAAGTGGCGTTAAACACCAATCAATCAAATCAAATCTCCATGACTATAAGTACTAGGATCAATAGTGCTGAAAGTGGCGTTAAACACCAATCAATCAAATCAAATCATATCTCCATGATTATAAGTACTAGGATCAATAGTGCTGAAAGTGGCGTTAAACACCAATCAATCAAATCAAATCATATCTCCATGATTATAAGTACTAGGATCAATAGTGCTGAAAGTGGCGTTAAACACCAATCAATCAAATCAAATCTCCATGACTATAAGTACTAGGATCAATAGTGCTGAAAGTGGCGTTAAACAGCAATCAATCAAATCAAATCATATCTCCATGATTATAAGTACTAGGATCAATAGTACTGAAAGTGGCGTTAAACATCAATCAAATCAAATCATATCTCCATGATTATAAGTACTAAGATCAATAGTGCTGAAAGTGGCGTTAAACACCAATCAATCAAATCAAATCTCCATGACAATAAGTACTAGGATCAATAGTGCTGAAAGTGGCGTTAAACACCAATCAATCAAATCAAATCATATCTCCATGATTATAAGTACTAGGATCAATAGTGCTGAAAGTGGCGTTAAACACCAATCAATCAAATCAAATCATATCTTCATGATTATAAGTACTAGGATCAATAGTGCTGAAAGTGGCGTTAAACACCAATCAACCAAATCAAATCATATCTCCATGATTATAAGTACTAGTATCAATAGTGCTGAAAGTGGCGTTAAACACCAATCAAATCAAATCATATCTCCATGATTATAAGTACTAGGATCAATAGTGCTGAAAGTGGCGTTAAACACCAATCAAATGAAATCATATCTCCATGATTATAAGAACTAGGATCAATAGTGCTGAAAGTGGCGTTAAACACCAATCAATCAAATCAAATCACATCTCCATGATTATAAGTACTAGGATCAATAGTGCTGAAAGTGGCGTTAAACACCAATCAATCAAATCATATCTCCATGATTATTAGTACTAGGATCAATAGTGCTGAAAGTGGCGTTAAACACCAATCAATCAAATCAAATCATATCTCCATGACTATAAGTACTAGTATCAATAGTGCTGAAAGTGGCGTTAAACACCAATCAAATCAAATCATATCTCCATGATTATAAGTACTAGTATCAATAGTGCTGAAAGTGTCGTTAAACACCAATCGAATCAAATCATATCTCCATGATTATAAGAACTAGGATCAATAGTGCTGAAAGTGGCATTAAACACCAATCAATCAAATCAAATCATATCTCCATGATTATAAGTACTAGTATCAATAGTGCTGAAAGTGGCGTTAAACACCAATCGAATCAAATCATATCTCCATGATTATAAGAACTAGGATCAATAGTGCTGACAGTGGCATATAACACCAATCAATCAAATCAAATCATATCTCCATGACTATAAGTACTAGTATCAATAGTGCTGAAAGTGGCGTTAAACACCAATCAAATCAAATCATATCTCCATGATTATAAGTACTAGTATCAATAGTGCTGAAAGTGTCGTTAAACACCAATCGAATCAAATCATATCTCCATGATTATAAGAACTAGGATCAATAGTGCTGAAAGTGGCGTTAATCACAAATCAATCAAATCAAATCATATCTCCATGATTATAAGTACTAGTATTAATAGTGCTGAAAGTGGCGTTAAACACCAATCAATCAAATCAAATCATATCTCCATGATTATAAGTAGTAGGATCAATAGTGCTGAAAGTGGCGTTAAACACCAATCAATCAAATCAAATCATATCTCCATGATTATAAGTACTAGTATTAATAGTGCTGACAGTGGCGTTAAACACCAATCAAATCAAATCATATCTCCATGATTATAAGTACTAGGATCAATAGTGCTGAAAGTGGCGTTAAACACCAATCAATCAAATCAAATCATATCTCGGTGACTATAAGTACTAGTATCAATAGTGCTGACAGTGGCGTTAAACACCAATCAAATCAAATCATATCTCCATGATTATAAGTACTAGGATCAATAGTGCTGATAGTGGCGTTAAACACCAATCAATCAAATCAAATCAAATCTCCATGACTATAAGTACTAAGATCAATAGTGCTGAAAGTGGCGTTAAACACCAATCAATCAAATCATATCTCCATGACTATAAGTACTAAGATCAATAGTGCTGAAAGTGGCTTTAAACACCAATCAATCAAATCAAATCTCCATGACTATAAGTACTAAGATCAATAGTGCTGAAAATGGCGTTAAACACCAATCAATCAAATGAAATCTCCATGACTATAAGTACTAAGATCAATAGTGCTGAAAATGGCGTTAAACACCAATCAAATCAAATCATATCTCCATGATTATAAGTACTAGGATCAATAGTGCTGAAAGTGGCGTTAAACACCAATCAATCAAATCAAATCATATCTCCATGATTATAAGTACTAAGATCAATAGTGCTGAAAGTGGCGTTAAACACCAATCAATCAAATCAAATCATATCTCCATGATTATAAATACTAAGATCAATAGTGCTGAAAGTGGCGTTAAACACCAATCAATCAAATCATATCTCCATGACTGTAAGTACTAGGATCAATAGTGCTGACAGTGGCGTTAATCACAAATCAATCAAATCAAATCATATATCCATGATTATAAGTACTAGTATCAATAGTGCTGACAGTGGCGTTAAACACCAATCAATCAATTAAAATCATATCTCCATGATTATAAGTACTAGGATCAATAGTGCTGAAAGTGGCGTTAAACACCAATCAATCAAATCAAATCATATCTCCATGATTATAAGTACTAGTATTAATAGCGCTGACAGTGGCGTTAAACACCAATCAATCAAATCAAATCATATCTCGGTGACTATAAGTACTAGTATCAATAGTGCTGACAGTGGCGTTAAACACCAATCAAATCAAATCATATCTCCATGATTATAAGTACTAGGATCAATAGTGCTGAAAATGGCGTTAAACACCAATCAATCAAATCAAATCTTATCTCCATGACTATAAGTACTAAGATCAATAGTGCTGAAAATGGCGTTAAACACCAATAAATCAAATGAAATCTCCATGACTATAAGTACTAAGATCAATAGTGCTGAAAGTGGCGTTAAACACCAATCAATCAAATCATATCTCCATGATTATAAGTACTAGGATCAATAGAGCCGATAGTGGCGTTAAACACCAATCAATCAAATCATATCTCCATGACTATAAGTACTAAGATCAATAGTGCTGAAAGTGGCGTTAAACACCAATCAATCAAATGAAATCTCCATGACTATAAGTACTAAGATCAATAGTGCTGAAAATGGCGTTAAACACCAATCAAATCAAATCATATCTCCATGATTATAAGTACTAGGATCAATAGTGCTGAAAGTGGCGTTAAACACCAATCAATCAAATCAAATCATATCTCCATGATTATAAGTACTAAGATCAATAGTGCTGAAAGTGGCGTTAAACACCAATCAATCAAATCAAATCATATCTCCATGACTATAAGTACTAGGATCAATAGTGCTGAAAGTGGCGTTAAACACCAATCAATCAAATCATATCTCCATGACTATAAGTACTAATATCAATAGTGCTGAAAATGGCGTTAAACACCAATCAATCAAATCAAATCTCCATGACTATAAGTACTAGGATCAATAGCGCTTAAAGTGGCGTTAAACACCAATCAATCAAATCAAATCATATCTCCATGATTATAAGTACTAGTGTCAATAGTGCTGACAGTGGCGTTAAACACCAATCAAATCAAATCATATCTCCATGATTATAAGTTCTAGAATCAATAGTGCTGAAAGTGGCGTTAAACACCAATTAATCAAATCAAATCATATCTCCATGATTATAAGTGCTAGTATTAATAGTGCTGACAGTGGCGTTAAACACCAATCAAATCAAATCATATCTCCATGATTATAAGTACTAGGATCAATAGTGCTGACAGTGGCGTTAAACACCAATCAATCAAATCAAATCTCCATGACTATAAGTACTAGGATCAATAGTGCTGAAAGTGGCGTTAAACACCAATCAATCAAATCATATCTCCATGATTATAAGTACTAGGATCAATAGTGCTGAAAATGGCGTTAAACACCAATCAATCAAATCAAATCATATCTCCATGATTATAAGTACTAGGATCAATAGTGCTGAAAGTGGCGTTAAACACCAATCAATCAAATTAGATCATATCTCCGTGATTATAAGTACTAGTATTAATAGTGCTGACAGTGGCGTTAAACACCAATCAAATCAAATCATATCTCCATGATTATAAGTACTAGGATCAATAGTGCTGATAATGGCGTTTAACACCAATCAATCAAATCAAATCATATATCCATGATTATAAGAACTAGGATCAATAGTGCTGAAAATGGCGTTTAACACCAATCAATCAAATCAAATCATATCTCCATGACTATAAGTACTGCAACAGGAGAGAACGACATTTAGACATACAACAGGAGAAAACGGCCATTACACTTAAAACAAGAAAAATGGTTATTACACATAAAACAAAAGGAAACGGCATTTACATGTACAATAGGAAAAACAGCCATAATGATTACACATAGAAACAAGAGGAAACAGTCATTAGATATAACACAAGAAAACATGGCAATTACACCATGGCAATTACACATAAACAAGAGGAAACGACTATTAAACGTAAAAAGAGAATACGTCATTATATAGGAGAGAGCGGCCATTTATAGACATAAAAAAAAAGAAAACTGCCATTACACACGCAACAGGAGAAAACGGCCATTACTCCTTAAAAAAAAAGAGAAAACAGCCATTACATAAAACAAATATGGCCATTATACATATAACAGGAGAAAAAGGTCATTACACAGGCAACAGGTGAAAATGGCCATTACACATGCACAAGAGGAATTGACTATTACACGTAAAAAGGAGAATACGGTCATTACACATAAAAGGTCACCGTGAAAAGCCAATATAATCTCAATTGGTAGAGCATATCTTTTTCAAATAAAAAAACAATATTTATCTTGCTTCATTTTGAAAAGGGCACTAAATAAACATGTGAATACAATCCTCAACAACCTGGCTACAGCTGCATGCGGGATTTAGCTTGATATTAACACGGTACAGATCTGCATTTAAAGAGCCTCGCATATTTCTGAACCATTAATGATATTAAGGGCATATCCAACAGTTTATTTCTGACGGTGAGAATTTTTTCCCTTTAAGATATTTTATTCTTCAATGGACAGAAAATCAAATTTTGCCCCAAAAAATATATGTTGTCGATTTCGTTTTTGCAAAAAATCCTGCTGAAAATTGAACATTTTTGCAATTTTGGAGTAAAAAACGTTTTTCATTTAAAAAAATTAATTATGATT
The DNA here is from genome assembly GCA_037788925.1 of Mytilus galloprovincialis. NCBI lineage: Eukaryota > Metazoa > Mollusca > Bivalvia > Mytilida > Mytilidae > Mytilus > Mytilus galloprovincialis. The sequence goes on from CM075332.1 coordinate 30,737,529, forward strand.
TTTTCATCAATATCAACTTATATAATTGGGCTCAAATTGAAGCTAAATAATTTAAGATGGTAAGAAAAATCTAACTTTACCATTTAAAGCATTAATTCTTACTCAAATAAAGCAAAAAACGTCATGGTGAACCAAAACAACGGCAAGAAATGAACATTAGAAATGCACATTTTTGATATTTTTTAGTATTTCTAACGGTGTCGATTTGGCCAAAGTAAGATATGTTATTCTTTGAAAAAAATGGAACGACGGTCATAACGTTTTGAAAAATATTTGTCACCGTACTCGTTTTTGAGAAAAATCGAGAAATATAACATTGTTTACTCAACCCCTTCCGTGAGCCTCACAAATTGCGCCAAATATTAAGACGTTTCGGGACGTAACGTTATATTTCCCCGCTAATTTTGCAAAGGCAGTGCGACGGTGTTGCAGAAAAAAATATTTTTTACACTGTGGCTTTGTTGGATAGTTGTCTCGATAGTACTCATATCGCAACTTCTTTAATATTTATAATGGACCAGTATCTGTACGAGATGATAATTCAGTTACCATTAACATTGTGTTCGTCAAAATTGTGAAACATGCAAACCATTAACCCGTATAATTCAGTCGTTATATTCCGCTGATCTACGATTACTACCTCGCAAGTAGGAGAGATCGATTATTGGGAGGGACTAAATTATTCGGGTTAGCAAACCATTGAATAACAAACTATTAAAATAGTCCCGGGCTCTGGTGCACGGTATTTCATGCTTCTTTTAAATTATATTCCCTAAAAAAAATGTTCGTTGTTAAAATAAAGTACAAAGAACTTCTGAAGGATTTGCCTTCAACTGCAATTATAATGTATGGTGACGGTCATACCCGCTGCAGGTTTGTGCACCTGTCCTGGTTGATTCAGAGACCTGTCGTTCAGCAGTTATCGTTTGTTGATGTGGTTCATTGGTATTTTCCCGTTTGGAAATATAATTTAGATCGTTGGTTCTCCTGTTCGAATTGTGTACAATACTAAGTTGTGGTCCCTTATAGCTTGCTGGTTGGTCTTGATCAAAGCACTGTGTAAAAGGCCGTACTCTGACCTATGTTTGTTATTATCAGGTTGGGACCAACCCTCCCTAAGACAAGGGCATTGAAGGTTTCATTTTACCATGTTTATTGTTCAGTCTGTTGTAGAAAAGAAAATAGAAATACTAAGGATTTGTACAGTGCTACTATACAAAACCTTTGACAACTTAGAATTTTTTACTCAAAAAGAGGAGAAATACATTATATTTTAAACAACTTTTCTAAAAGAGGGATGGGTCCACTTATATTGAATAATATCAAACTGTTAAAGTAAATGTGTAACATGGTTAAAGTCCAGGAATATTACAAAATTCTTGGACATGTTTTGACCATTTAATACCAAATATTATAGTTCTTTGTGAAAATATAAGCCCTTTTGTACTTAAGTGTTTTTACAAAAAAAATATATTATAACTTTAATATTTTGACCCCTCATAAAAGGGATATTCATAACATTAAGGGGTTGTTCTGAACCTGATTATGACTTGGATGGAGAATTGTCTCATTGTTAGTCACACATACATAGACCAGATTTAATCACTACAGGGAGATAACTCTGAAATATCAGCTAAACGTTTTAATTACATTGCATTGTGAAGGCAATGTAAAGCTTCTCAATGATCAACATTGGGGTTTGTCAAACTGCTATATAACCCGTGTAATTTTTCTGATAAAACGCTTGGTTAAAATTTTTTGATTTTTTTATATTTTTTGTAAAAGGGTCAAAGTAAATACTTTGTCAAAATTTTATGAAAATTAAACGAGCCAAATTAATTTTAAGGAAAGTGTTAGGTACCACCTTAATTATTCAATTATGTCTTGTTGAATAGGGAAAAAATACTTCATAAATTAAACAAATGTCAAGGTACAAGTGATAAATCAAGTTTTAATATAGTCAAAACCTACTATTTTATGTTTACAAAAAAAAATTATAATCGCTCGCCTTTACTTTTTAAGCTTCGCCTAAAAAATTAGCAAATTAAATATTTTTTTATTAAAATTTTCAAATCGCTCGCTCGCCCCAATTTTTGGAGTCCAAAAATCCGTAGAACAAGAAATTAAATTGGTATGGCCTTATGACATATTTCAATATATAAGTATTTGAAATTGACACAGTAATTTTTCCACCTAAACGAGCCGTCGTGGTTTTACACTTCAATATATGAGTTGTTGCATATATACACAATGGAACTTGTTTTCTGTTCAACTGTCCTCTACATATTTTGGCTGCACACAATGTAACCACTGACTACTATATTATTATTGATTATTCAAACAAATGGATTAAAAGAGAAAGATGCGGAAAGAAATTCTAAAATTTTCTTTTAGAAATAAGTAAAAAAATAAAAATAAAAATACTAAAACTGGAATACTGTTTGAGACAATTATCAGTTGAGAACTAATGTGTATGCATCACTATATGAAATTGATGAATTGATTGCTCCCGTGCTCCAGTGGCAAATATATCACGCATATTTACGACGAGACGAGAGTGGATCTGAAGTAAATGATTGATACATTATCAAGATATAAAGAGTGTACTAGCGGTAAAACGCATATATTACAATGTTTTCCTATTTCAATATTTTTTTTATAACTGTGTCATCTTTTGTTTTACATTGTTTACCGGTTAATGGTCGTATTCATTTAAAGAGCTACTGCATAGATATTAGCACTTCAACGCAAAGCTAGATGCATGATAAATGTTAATTTACGCGGCCGATGGAACGCCACAGCTGTCTTATGTGGAACTCTGATATTACTTCATGATGTTTTATCATTACTTAATGATAGTTTGTCCTTATTTGATATGGTTTTGACATTACGCAATATGGAATAGTCATTACTTAATGATATTGTGATATTACACGATATGGTTTCGTATTAACTTGATATAGTTTTGTCATTACTTAATATGCTTTTGTCATTACTAAATATGGTTTTGTCATTACTCGATGTGGTTTCACCATTATTTAATATGGTTGTGTCATTAGTCAATGTGGTTTTAACATTACTTGATGTGTATGTGACTTAACGTAATTTAGTTGTTTCATTACATGATGTGATTTTGTTATTTCGTAATGAGGTTTTGTCTATTCTTTATGTGGTTTTAATATTACGTAATGATGTTTCAAAGTTTGACCATTATACACTACTTGATGTGTTTGTTGATTATTTGATGTGGTCTTTTCATTCTTGACACCGACCTCATCCATGGATCAGTGAACAAGGTTAAGTTTTGGTGGTCAAGTCCATATATCAGATACTATAAGCAATAGGTCTTGTATATTCGGTGTACGGACTGTAAGGTGTACATATCCAACTGGCAGGTGTTATCTGACCTTGACCTCATTTTCATGGTTCAGTGGTTGTAGTTAGATTTTTGTGTTTTGGTCTGTTTTTCTTATACATGTACTGTATGCAATAGGTCTACTATATTTAGTGTATGGAATGATTGTAAGGTGTATATGTCTAGCTGGCAGGTGTCATCTGACCTTGACCTCATTTTCACGGTTCATTGGTCGAAGTTAAGTTTTTGAGTTTTGGTCTTTTTTCTAATACTATATGCAATAGGTCAACTATAATTAGTGTATGGAAATATTTTATGATGTACATGTCAGTCTCGCAGGTTTTTGTTTTACCTTGACCTCATTTTCACGGTTCATTGATCAGTGTTAAGTTTTTGCGTTTTGGTCTGTTTTTCTTAAACTATAAGCAATAGGTCCACTATATTTGTTGTATGGAAGGATTGTAAGCTGTATGGGCGAGTGTAATATTTGAAAAAAGACGTCTAATTAAGGACTTTAATGCACCCACCTAAAACACGGCTACTTTTTGTTTTAAATGAAAGAATAATGATTTAATTTTGATTTTTGCCCGGTCGTCACAAAATCGTACGGTGCAGTTTTCGTAAAATTTACGTTTATTTCAGAAACTAGTTGAAAATTATAAAATTACGACATATTTTTCAAGCAAAAAATATAAGTTGTATCTCTTCTTTTAGACAGAATTATTAAGTGAATAAGAATCTTAAAATAATGAAAAACAATATTTACACCTGTAAGTCACCATACTTCTGCATTCCTTCTAAATATTTGACATTTTGTACGAACATTTTAAAAATCCTGACCTTTTCAGATCTACAATTAATTTTTATTAAAAGCTTTTGCACTCTATCCGTTTTAGAACACACCAAATTACTTATCAGTTATCGTTTTTTCATTCAAGATCAAGACTTTATTTCAACATTTCTTAAAATCACGAATTTCTGTAATTTTAGTTAAAATCACTATAGTTTCCAGAATCCCCTATTTATTTCGTTATCGTTTTTTACTGAATATTCTAGTCGATTTCCGTGTACTTAATTGTGCTATTGGAGTACGATAAATCATATTCAAACGGTTCTATTTGTATCTTTAATTTCAGTGTCAGGGGCGGATCCAGGATTTTAGATTAAGGGGGGGGGGGGGCGCAAAGTTATATTTTCGCCGAGCGGATTATTGAAATATTCTTTTAAAGGGTTGCATAATGTTTCACATCTATTAGCTTATGTGTCTTTTTGTTAGGCTTCAATCTTTTGATAGATATATTTATTTTTTTCAATAAATATATTTACTACTTTTGTCAATTAACGTGTTTTTATTAGATATGTGTAATGCATTAGTGTTCAAAATCTATTAGTTACAGTGTCATACGGTATTTGGCAACTATTCTATTTTTACCAAGTGTATTGATTTGTATTATAATATAATAATGATGGAATAGACAACAACAAACCAATAAAAAACTAAATAACTACCTTTTGTGCGGTTTTTTTAAATGAGAGAAGATGCATGAAAATAAGCATTTTCAGCCTATACACCAGTGAAGTAGCTTCTTTTTTAATCTTTACCTAACAAAGTACTGAATTTTAATTTCTAAAGACAAATATTAGAACACAACTAAAGGTTAAACAAAACTTTCGATGGGTGTATTCATATTCACATTTCACAAAATACAAAACATACAAGTGTGACTCAATACAAACCATACAAATGATACAAGTATGACTCAATACAAACCACACAAGTATGATTCAATACAAACCACACAAGTATGACTCAATACAAACCAGAAAAGTATGACTCAATACAAACCACACAAGTATGACTCAATACCAACCATACAAGTATGACAAAATACAAACCATACAAGTATGACTCAATACAAACCACACAAATATGACTCAATACAAACCATACAAGTATGACTCAATATAAACCATACAAGTATGACTCAATACAAATTAGAAAAGTATGACTCAATACACTCCACACAAGTATGACTAAATACAAACCACACGAGTATGACTCAATACAAACCACACAAATATGACTCAATACAAACCAGAAAAGTATGACTCAATACAAACCATACAAGTATGACTCAATATAAACCATACAAGTATGACTCAATACAAACCGGACAAGTATGACTCAATACAAACAACACGAGTATAAATGAATACAAACCACACGAGTATTACTCAATATAAACCACACGAGTATGACTCAATACAAACCATACAAGTATGCCTCAATATAAACCATACAAGTATGACAAAATACAAACCACACGAGTATTACTCAATATAAACCACACGAGTATGACTCAATACAAACCATACAAGTATGCCTCAATATAAACCATACAAGTATGACAAAATACAAACCACACGAGTATTACTCAATATAAACCACACGAGTATGACTCAATACAAACCATACAAGTATGCCTCAATATAAACCATACAAGTATGACAAAATACAAACCACACGAGTATTACTCAATATAAACCACACGAGTATGACTCAATACAAACCATACAAGTATGCCTCAATATAAACCATACAAGCATGACTCAATAAAAACTGGACAAGTATAACTCAATACACACCAGAAAAGTATGACTCAATACCAACCATACAAGTACGACTCAATACAAACCATACAAGTACGACTCAATACAAACCCTACAAGTATGACTAAATACAAACCATACAAGTATGACTCAATACAAACTAAAAAAGTATGACCCAATACAAACCATACAAGTATGACTCAATACTAACCACAAAAGTATGATTCAATACAAACCATACAAGTTTGATTATGTTGCACATTTAAAAAAATTAAATAACTAAAAACGTGTTACGTTTGTCTAATATTACTATTTAATTATTGTATTATTTTTTTCAGAAACAATTTACCCTATATTACGGAACATTGAAGTAAATCAAAAATCTGAAGATTGACAATTTAAGAAGGGCAATTGAAGATGGACAATTTTAATGCCTACTTCAATGAAATTCAAGGCAGAGTTATGAACACTTCGGTATGATATTTTAAAAAAATATGTCCTTTAACAAAAATTATGTTACCATAGATTATTTAAAAAAAATTATAGATACGAAAATTGTGAATTGGATTGTTCTTCATTAAATTTGATGAATAACATAAATGGCCAACACAAATATGCACTTATATGTTTGATAAATAAATATGAATGAATATTTTCAAAATGAATAATCTTGATTTCGATAAGACTTTTAATCAGAACAGACAGAGTTATACTTCTTCAAAATAAGACTTCAGTGGGGAGCATTGCATTGTTTTGTTTAATTATTATAAAGGATGTGTGTACTGGTGATCAGTACAGAGTGATAATTGATACATTTAAAACGTTTCTACAAGTCATTGTTTATTCTTTAAATCCATATATTTTTTGTTTAAGAATAAGGGCTGCAAGAAGTTCATTGGCAAAATTGTTTTGTAAATGTTGATGCATAGTTACACAGTGAAGAAAGGGATCAATTATTTATATATCTATTCATGTGTGCATGTTTGTTTCTGTGGTAACAGTATACGCATCACTGTTTTAAATATTCTGTGGTGTTTATTGTTGATGGAATATATTCGTTGTTATTCTGTTGTTTGCATGTTTGTCATTTTATATTTTATTTGTTTGTGTGTTACTTTGTGATGAATGTTCTTACGTGAGTTTGTGTCTTATTTCTTTCACGTAGTGTTGTCATTTTAGCGACATAATTGTTTTAACATGGTCATAAAGTGGGAGGTTTGGCACGCCAAAAAAAGTAGGTTTAACCCACTATTTGTTTTCTTAAAATGTCCTGTACAAAGTGATAATTGTTTTAACATGGTCATAAAGTGGGAGGTTTGGCACGCCAAAAAAAGTAGGTTTAACCCACTATTTGTTTTCTTAAAATGTCCTGTACAAAGTCAGGTATATGACTGTTGTTATGAAATAGTTCATTTCTATGTATGTCGGTGTTTGTTTTTGTTGCACTTCAGTGTTGCTGTTGTTTCTTTGTTTTCCTCTTATAGCTGATGTGTTTCCCTCGGTTTTCATTTGTAACTAGAATTTATTTTCTCTCAACCGATTTATAACTTTTAAACACCGGTATACTACTGTTGCCTTAATTTTACAAAGTTCTTCAAAGTTATAAAGCTTGTAATTTGTGCATCCGGGGTTTTTCATAGCAGTTTTTAGCACTCGTCACAACTTTACCGATTCTGTTCCTTCATCTAAGATAGCGGACATGATTTGAAAAATAATTCATATAGATCAGTTTGAATGATGCAATGATACAATGCATTATGAACATAACACAGTTTCGTGCTTTTTCGCCTTTGGATTGTGATCGGTACTTTAAGTTTACATACTAAGTGATTTAACCATTATGCGTTGGACTTTACTTAATATACATGTGTTATTTAATTGTGCATATGTTGCTGTACATTTTTTACCTTATCTTATTATTAGTATTCATTGTTATTCTGTTCTATAAAGGCATACTTAAATTTGAATAAATTAGTCTTATATATAAACAAGAAGGTGTGGTATGAAACAATGAAACAACTCTCAACAAGAGACCAAGTGGCACAGAAATTAACAACTAATTGTTCATTATACACATGAGGCGTTATCAATATTTCAAACTGGAAATCTTACTAGACAGCTAGTATAAATCCAGAAATGAAATTAACATCTTACAAATATTTTAACTATTTATATACACAACGCAATTATAGTTAAAGAGTACACCAGTTCAGGTACATGTTTCATTACAACTTTATATAAGTTAAAAGCATATACGTTGCCCTAAACAAATGGGAAACTCCACACAAACATGAATACTGATTCTCAATTTCTGATTGAAAAAAAACAAATAAATGTTCCGTTTTCCTATGGTGTTCATTTAATGAATAGACTCGAATTCACCCAGTTGTGTAAACAGCACCAAATATATATATATATATCCCGGCGAGGGAAGAACCAAAAATTTGCGAAAGCAAATTTACAGATCTAACATTGTTGGGTGGATGTTTAGACGAGTTGTATATACATTATGTACACAGCCATGTATCACCATCATTGATGGCGATCCGATGGATACATCTGTTGTAGGGTTGTCACTGACTCAGACGTACTTATGAATATAATTATTTTCTGTGACTGTATCTTACATTAATTTGTAGGATCCTTTACTATAGATAATTTAGCTGATCTGTAACAATAACATCTTCATGCCTTATATATCATGTACTGTAGTACGCCGCTAGATTAAAACTGACGTGGAAAGGTAACATATGCCCACCGAAAGCTCTTTTTTTGAGAGCCCAGGTGGTCGTGTGGTCTAGCGGTACGGCTGCAGTGCAGGCGATTTGGTGTCACGATATCACAGTAGCATGGGTTCGAATCCCGGCGAGGGAAGAACCAAAAATTTGCGAAAGCAAATTTACAGATCTAACATTGTTGGGTTGATGTTTAGACGAGTTGTATATACATTATGTACACAGCCATGTATCACCATCATTGATGGCGATCCGATGGATACATCTGTTGTAGGGTTGTCACTGACTCAGACGTACTTATGAATATAATTATTTTCTGTGACTGTATCTTTTATTAATTTGTAGGATCCTTTACTATAGATAATTTAGCTGATCTGTAACAATAACATCTTCATGCCTTATATATCATGTACTGTAGTACGCCGCTAGATTAAAACTGACGTGCAAAAGGTAACATATGCCCACCGAAAGCTCTTTTTTTGAGAGCCCAGGTGGTTGTGTGGTCTATCGGGACGGCTGCAGTGCAGGCGATTTGGTGTCACGATATCACAGTAGCATGGGTTCAAATCCCGGCGAGGGAAGAACCAAAAATTTGCGAAAGCAAATTTACAGATCTAACATTGTTTGGTTGATGTTTAGACGAGTTGTATATACATTATGTACACAGCCATGTATCACCATCATTGATGGCGATCCGATGGATACATCTGTTGTAGGGTTGTCACTGACTCAGACGTACTTATATATATATATATAGTTATCAAAGGTACCAGGATTATAATTTAATACGCCAGACGCTTCTACATAAGACTCATCAGTGACGTTCAGATCAAAAAGTTATACAGCCAAACAAGTACAAAGTTAGAGTTATCAGGACCAAACATTCAAAATAAGTTGTGCCAAATACGGCTAAGGTAATCTATTCCTGTGATAAGAAAATCCTTAGTTTTTCGAAAAAATCTTAATTTTGTAACAGGAAATTTAACATAATGACCATATACTTGATATTCAAGTCAACACCGAAGTGCTGACTAATGGGGTGGTGATACCCTCGGGAACGACACGTCCACCAACAGTGGCATCGACCCAGTGGTGTAAATAGTTATCAAAGTTACCAGGATTATAATTTAATACGCCAGACGCGCGTTTCGTCTACATAAGACTCATCAGTGACGATCAGATCTAGAAAGTTATAAATCCAAACCAGTACAAACAAAGTTGAAGAACATTGAACACAAAATAAATCCAAATTAGTTGTGCCAAATGCATATTAGGTAATCTATTCCTGGGATAAGAAATTCTTAGTTTTTCGAAATATTCAAAATTTTGTAACAGGAAATTTATAATAATGACCATATAATTGATGTTTATGTCAACACCGACGTGCTTACTATTGGGGTGGTGATACCCTCAGGGGATAAACTTCCACTAGCAGTGGCATTGACCCAGTGGTGTAAATGGTTATCAAAGGAACCAGAATTATAATTTAATACGCCAGACGCGCGTTTGGTCTTCATACGACTCATCAGTGACGCTCAGATAAAAAAAAGTTATAAAGCCAAACCAGTACAAAGCTGCAGAGCATTGAGGACCAAAAATTCCAAATAAGTTGTGCCAAATACATCTAAGGTTATCTATTCCTGTGATAAGAAATCCTTAGTTTTTTTCAAAAATTATAAATTTTGTACTAGGAAATTTATAATAATGACCATATAATTGAGATTTTTGTCAACATCGAAGTGCTGACTACTGGTGTGGTGATACTCTCGGGAACGAAACGTCCACCAGCAGTGGCATTGACCCAGTGGTGTAAATAGTTATCAAAGTTACCAGGATTATAATTTAATACGCCAGACGCGCGTTTGGTCTACATAAGAATCATCAGTGACTCTCATATCAAAAAAGGTTATAAGGCCAAACAAGTACAAAGTATAATAATGACCATATAATTGATTTAAATGTTAGAGGCATTTTCTAAATTTTGGCATTTTGTAAAATGACTGAATTTGGAGGCAGTTTATAAAATGTTTAACATTGACAGGCATTATACAAAATGACTTAAAATACATAATTAACTTGTGAAATTGAAACATAAGTTATCAAGAAGCCTGTCCAGTTTCAGCCAATTTGTAGAAAAAAGATATCATTGAAATGCATATCAGATAAAGTTGACAAAGACACAACATCTTTGAAATAAGATAACCATGATGAGTAATGATTCGAGAATTAATGTATTCTGCAAAAACAGCTTGGGAGGTTTGTATGTCATATAAGATATGTCATTTTAGTGGAACTAAATTAATTATGTACTCACTCTGTATTCGGTAACTAGCAGTTAATTTATTATTATTTTGTCAAAACAGCAAATGGATTTTTAAAAAATCTAGATTTAAAACAGTGAATAAACTCATCATAGATACCAGTGTCACGGGGCTGTTATAAGGCACTGGCTTTCAAGTCTCATGTTCAGATATACAAATTTATTATAAACAGGTTCAAAAATATACACTTCAATTAATTTACATTGTTAATACAGAGACATATCCATTCTCTTTCACTAACTATCTTCAATCATCCCGAAACTTTACATTCACTCACTTTTATCATCGCAAAGGCCCTTGCTACTTTCATGACTTTCTCACACATTAAATCGTCATTCATTCCCAGACCACACAACTATAGGGACAGAATAAAACAAACAGAGACATAAATTATACGGCTTCTTATTGGAAATGATTACAGTTAAAACACAGCTGGATCATACATTAAATTTAACGGTCAATCAGACAGTCTGCTAAAGTTCACTAAAGCAATAAATCTACAAATACTTAACACTCTTTAATATAGAAAATTAATGTGGGCAATAATTAAGGGAGCTACCATTTGATTTTTATGGGGGGGTGGGGGGGTGGGGGCTAGGTTGAAAAATTTTGTCCTTCCTTTTTTATAGTTGTAACCTCTGTCCTGCCTTTTTATTTTTCAGTCTATTCGGTCCTGCCCCCTTTTTTTTCTTAACTTATCCTGACTTTTTTACAACAATTGTTGTCCAAGTTACTCATCCTGCCTTTTTTTTTACTCAAAATCCTGTCCTTCCTTTTTTAGCCCCCCCCCCCCAATATAAATCAAATGGTAGCTCCCTAAATACGGGTCTGAGGTAAGAAATAAATGTGCAAAGTTTCACCCTATGACACCAGGATTAAATTGTGTAGTAACGCTAGACGCACGTTTCGTCTACAAAAGACTCATCAGTGACGCTCGAATCTAAAAACGTTGACAAGGCCAAATAAAGTACGAACTTGAAGAGTATTGAGGACAAAATTCCTTAAAGTTTTGCCAAATACAGTTAAGATAATCTATTCCTGAGAAAGAAGAATTAAAAGTTTTGAAGCAGGTAATTCATAAATATGACCATATCAATGATAATTCATGTCAGCACAGAAGTACTGACTACTGGGTTTGTGATAACCTCGGGAAATTAAAACCACACCAGTAGTGGCATCGACTCATTGAATGTAAATAAGTTCGTTCTTATGTTGTACTGTTATACCACTGTCCCAAGTTAGGGGAGGTTTGGGATCCCGCTTACATGTTTAACCCCGCCACAATATTTATGTATGTGCCTGTCCCAAGTCAGGAGCCTGTAATTCAATGGTTGCCGTTTGTTTATGTGTTACATATTTGTTTTTCGTTCATTATTTTACATAAATAAGGCCGTTAGTTTTCTCGTTTGAATTGTTTTACATTGTCTTATCGGGGCCTTTTGTAGGTAACTATGCAGTATGGGCTTTGCTCATTGTTGAAGGCCGTACGGTTACCTTTAGTTGTTAATGTTTGTGTCATCTTGGTCTTTTGTGGATAGTTGTCTCATTGACAATAATACCACATTTTCTTTTTTATATTATCAAGTGTCATTATGGCTGTTTGTGCGTGGTATTGTGGTCTGTTAAGAGTGCGCTATATAGCCCAACACCACCGTCTTCAGCACTCTAGGTTTTCTGTAGGGGTTACCTCACCCTATATTATCAAGTGAAACATATGAAGTCTGATTGATGTTTGTTTGCTTTCAGCAGCAAATATCTAAGGTCTTTTTGAGACGAGAACAATTTTGGTTATAATTCATAATAACTTAAGTGTGTTGTACTGTACTAACATGCAGCAATATATTTAATGTCCCAATTCAGACATGCTGCTAGTACTCTCAAATCGTATTTTCTTGTTAATTCGACCTGTTGATACTGTTTATAATGCTTTTTTGTTATTTTGTATTTATATGGATCTTGTCTGTACACCAGCTTTGATTATTTGTAATATCTTCAATTTTTCACTTATTCTTACAACATTTGTATAAACTTCAAGATTATAAAAACCCGGTTTTTTTCTAAAGTGAACATTGATTGGTTAAATATTTCTCAGTGATGTCCTGTGCTTGAATTTGTTTGTTAGCTTTTTGGTCATGAATGTTTGTCTCTAATATTTAATTAACTGTGCATTTGTATTCAGATATCGCAGATCAAATTTATTCGTTCATTGTGTAATCATACGTTTTTTTATTGAGTTAAGTCTGCCAATTGATATTTTATCGTATGTTTTTCTATGTTGTGATGTTATGCTATTGTTTCAGAAAAAGGGAGAAGGTTTGGATCCATTAAAACGTTTAATCCCGCTGCAAATGTTTGCACCTGTTCTAAGTCAGGAATCTGATGTACAGTAGTTGTCGTTTGTTCATGTAATATATACGTGTTTCTCATTTCTCGTTTTGTTTATATAGATTAGACCGTTGGTTTTCCGTTTGAATGGTTTTACACTAGTTATTTTGGGGCCCTTTAAAGCTTGTTGTTCGGTGTGAGCCAAGGCTCCGTGTTGAAGGCCGTACTTTAACCTATAATGGTTTACTTTTTAAATTGTTATTTGGATGGAGAGTTGTCTCATTGGCACTCACACCACTTCTTCCTATATCTATGATAACTTATACATCCACATCCAAAATATACCCAATATAGCATGGGGTTTGCCATATACCGTCTGTTTTTTGTTGTGATACAAATATGTAAGTATGAGAGTTTCAATAAAAAGAAAATATTATAAGACATACTGCCGCAAAGAAATTCCTGTGTTTTTGCAATCTTCTAAATTAATGAGGCAGTAGTAAACTTTAGTTTAAATCTCGAAAAACGACGAAGAAGAGAAAAATAAAGATGCGTTGACGTGGTAAAAAAATAAAGTACGAAGTTGTAACTATAATCCCGTTCTCTTTCATGAATGTGACCTACCGATGGGTGCCACATTTGGAGCAGGATCTGCTTACCATGTCGGAGCAGCTGATATCACTCCTAGTTTTTGGTGGGGTTCGTGTTGCTTATTCTTTAGATTACTATGTTGTTTCATGTCTTTTGTTTGTATGTTTGGGTTTTTTTTCCGTTTCAGCCATGTCGTTGTCATTTTATTTTCGATTTATGAGTTTGACTGTTCATCTGGTATCTTTCGTCCCTCTTTTTGAAGAGCATTGAGGACTAAAAATTCCTAAAAGTTTTTGCAAAATACACCTTAGCGAATGTTCCTGAGGTGGAAAAGCCTTCAAATTTAAAAAAAAAAAAAGCAAAGCTTGGTTAACAGTTAATTTATAGTTATGAACTTATCAATGATAACTCAAGTAATGAAGTGATGACTACTGGGCTGATGATACCCACTTTGAAACTCAAACAGAGGAAGCAGACAGTTCATGACACAATTGTGTTTAGGTGATTGTGATGAGTTTGTACATCTTCCTTTACTAAACATTCTTGCTGCTCACAATTATCTCTATCTATAATGAACTTGTCCGTGTAGTTTCAGTGGAAAATGTTAGTAAAAATTTACAAATTTTATGAAAATTGTTAAAAATTGATTATAAAGGACAATAACTTCTTAGGGGGTCTATTGACCATTTTGGTCATATTGACTTATTTTTTATTCTTAAATTGCTGTACATTATTGCTGTTTACAGTTTATCTCCATCTATAATAATATTCAAGATAATAACCCAAAACAGTAAAATTTCCTTAAAATTACCAATTTAGGGGCAGCAACCTAACAACGATTTGTCCGATTCATCTAAAAATTTCAGGGCAGATAGATCTTGAACTGATAAACAATTTTACCCCATGTCAGATTTTCTCTAAATGCTTTGGTTTTTGAGTTATAAGCCAAAAACTGCATTTTACCCCTATGTTCTATTTTTAGCCATGGCGGCCATCTTGGTTGTTTGGCCGGGTAAAAAACCACAATTTTTAAACTAAATACATTAATGATGATTGTGGTCAAGTTTGGTTAAATTTGGCCAAGTAGTTTCAGAGGAAAAGATTTTTGTACAAGTTAACGCCGGACGACGGACAACGGACGCCAAGTGATGAGAAAAGCTCACTTGGCCCTTCGGGCCCGGTGAGCTAAAAAGAGGTCGTTAGTTTTCAAGTTTGAATTGTTTTGCATTTGTTATTTCGGGGCCTTTTATAGCTGACTATGCGGTATGGGGTTTGCTCACTGATGAAGGCTGTACGGTCCCCTATTGTTGTTAATTTCTGAGTCATTTGGTCTCTTGTGGAGAGGTGCCTCATTGGCAATCATACTACATCTTCTTTTTTTGTATTGTATGTTTGTCTTATTGTTGGGCTTAATGGTGACCTATAGTTTACTTCCTCATTCATGGCAATAGATCACATTTTAATTTACTGTTAGTACCTTACTGTCATGTGTAAAATAAGTCACTTCATAATTCAATATCCTATTGAACGCCATGTACTTTGGTATAATTTATTATGGAGGAAACATGTAACTTAGTATTTTTTGTTCCTCTTTTGTGATATCTGGATGCCACATGTCCATCATCAAGACAGCTCTGTATTTATTCTCATCTTTCACATCATGTGTGTATTCTACACTATGCAAATAGGAATCATCAAATAAAATCGTTTTCCCGTTTCTCCATGATTTTTCAGTCCATTTACAACTATGGAACAAAATGGAGAAGTCTGCAGGCCTGAAAATATATTTATCATACATTTAACGATTGTTAACATTAAAATTACTGCATGTGAATGTTAACATGCTATATAAAGTCATTATCAAGATTATTGCCTTACCTGGATAAAAACATAATGTGATATCACATGTTTGGTGACTGTTGAACGCATCCATCCCTTTAAACCTTGACTTATTAACCACAAATACAGTTAATTCTGCCTTACATCTATATGATTTAGAAATTGCGTTCATAAGAGAAAAGTAACAAGAGAGTTGATTTCAATTTCCAAACTGTGAATATTGAATTTCTATTAAGCAGCATCCCAGGCAGCAGCGCCTGCATATTGATAAAATTGAGAATGGAAATGAGGAATGTGTCAAAGAGACAACAACCCGACCAAAGAAAAAAACAACAGCAGAAGGTCACCAACAGGTCTTCAATGTAGCGAGAAATTCCCGCATCCGGAGGCGTCCTTCAGCTGTCCCCTAAACAAATATATACTAGTTCAGTGATAATGAACGCCATACTTGATTCCAAATTGTACACAAGAAACCAAAATTAAAATAATACAAGACTAACAAAGGCCAGAGGCTCCTGACTTGGGACAGGACTTGAGTATATATCTTCCAGCTGATATTATACTCAAAGAGTTTGGGGTTTGTGTGTGTTCTATCATGAATTCTTTGATAGAGTTTTTTTCTGTGATCGTATTGAACCATTTATTTCTAGTGATGAAGTGATCCCTTTAAAGGAAGTTTTACAGACGCCATCACGAGTTCAAAGTCCGTTATTGATTAACATCTGTGTCGCAGACGTCTAATTGTTGAAACCACAACCCTGTCCTGTTGATCATGCTAATGAGATCGTCGAATGAGACTCGTCACCACAAGTTTCTTACCATAAGTAGCTCGGCGGGTGCCTCGATCACGTGGTGCAGGATTGACATTTTTGCTCTTCATATCTACTTGTTGAATTCACTAGCTTGGTTAGTGTTGCTTTGTCTTCGTGGTCTTTATGTGTCTACATGTATTGCTTTGTTTCGTGGAATTGATAGTCTTTTCATCATTTGATAATTGTTGCCTGGGGGGTCGACGGCTTCAGTTTCTATTTCACTCATGTGTTTTGAATGTCCCCTTATTGGTATCTTCGGCACCTCTTTTAATGTTATTTTATAAATTGAACTCCAAATATACTGTGTATACTTTTCAGTCCCATGCTCACATATAAAGAATCACATGAGAAGACTTGTTTCAAAACTAAACATTGTAAAAGCAAAAGATATTAATAAAAACAAGAGGCTCTCAAGAGCCTGAATCGCTCACCTTAATTTTTTGGTTAAATCTCTCATCAATGATTATTTTGGATTTTTAATTTATTTAAATGTTCTTTGAATCGTCCTATTTTCTTCAAAAGCAAAAAAAAATCTGTTCTCCTATGTTCTATTTTAGCCATAGGAGCTATGTTTCTTGACATACATGACATACAAAGAAGTAAAATATAAAATTTATACTAGATACTCAGAAACTCATTTAGCCTAAGTTTGGCTGAAATTGATACAGCAGTTTCAAAGGAGAAGATTTGTTAAAGTAAGTCAACATGATGAACAAATTGTGAAAAAAATCTTTAAAGGGCAATAACTCCTTAAGGGGTCAATTGACAATTTTGGTCAAATTGACTTATTTGTAGATCTTACTTTACTAAACATTTTTGTTAAGCAGTTTATCTGTATCTATAATAATATTTAAGATACTAACCAAAAACTGCAAAATTTCTTTAAAATCATCAATTCAGGGGCATTATAACTGAAAAACCAGTTACCCAATTCGGCTGAAAATGTCAGGACATGTAGACCTTGACCTTATAAATACTTCGGGCCAGGTGAGCTAAAAACTGGGAACTCTGAGGGAAAATCAATAACACTAAACATGCAAATCACTTCACAGGAAACTAAGGACTGAGCAAAAAGGACCCCTTAAAATCTAAAAGATTGTATATATTTGTCCCAGTTCAAACGTCGTTTAACTGAGACAGCCAAAATATACTGTCCTGTATTTTGGTCGACTCCTTTGTGTGTTATCTGCTTATTTAATCGATTCTTTAAACAAAGGCTACGGGACATGCATAATATGTTCTACTTAAAATATGCATAATATGTTCTACTTAAAATAAATCAACCAAATATAAATCAATCTGGTCCCATCAATCATATACAAAATTAATCGTGCTACATGTTCAAATTAGTTTTAATGCAAATGTATTTACCTAGGTGACAACGAAGTCTGATGTTGGTAGGGCCATAATGGTCAGAAATAGTTGTTCCTGGATAAACAACAGAAAACGCCACATTTCCAAAAACAGTATTTAGCATTGCTGATTTTAAATTTTTAATGAGATCGTATGTCTTTGGCACAAGCTGTGTGTTCTTTTCAACAACGGTACCTTGGTTAACTAAATGAAACACTTCCCAGAAGCCGTTGGGTGTGTTATTAATGAGCCAGTGATCCTCAGAAGAATCCATTATCCGAACAAAATCTGACTGAATCATTGATATATTTGTCTCCAAGGTGTTCACATCTTGTTCAATGTCACTATGTGTCTCTGATGGCCAAGGCTGGCTTTTAAGACTTTCCATGAAAAAGACATTAGGGCATTGTTTTCTATCGTGTCTGGTTTTGTTTATGTCAGTCACTGAAGATTGTATCCTTAACAGTAAACAACAGAAGCCTTAACTGTTTAATGTATGCAGATGACCTCATTATGATTTCTGAAACTTCATCTGGATTACAAAATTGTTTAGATAATTTAATGGATTATTGTAGTAAATGGGGACTAGAAATTAACATGAAAAAAACAAAAGTATTAATTTTTAATAACACAGAAGAATTTCAAAGGAAAAATTCACATTTAATGGTCAGCTTATTAATAATGAGAAAAAATATAATTATCTTGGCATGATATTCACTGTATCTGGCAGATTTACAGATGCTAAGTTTAATCTTTATAATAAAGCATTAAAATCCTTTTTAACCGGATTTTTGTGACAAAAATGCCGGTTATTAAATTGGGGATGCTCGGCGGGCGGCAGGGCGGGCAGGCGGTCGGTCGGTCGGTCGGTCGGGCGGGCGGCAATCAAATGTTGTCCGTGCATTAACTCAAGAACCGTTCATCCAAAGCTTTTAAAATTTTAATATGTTGTTACTGACAACTAAATGAAGGTCAAGTTCAATAATGACGATTTTGACTTTTACCGTTCAGGAGTTATGGTTCTTGAAAGATCGTAAAATGGTGTTTCCATTCACGTTGTTGCATTTACTAACAAACCATTCAATCTAAGCTTTTCAAATTATAATATGTTGATACTGATGACTAAATAGAGGTCAAATTTGATATTGACAATTTTAACTTTCACCAATCATCAGTAATGGTTCTTGTGATATTGCCAGGACACAAGTAAATGCTAATAAATCCGGTTTGCTGTCGTTGTGACAGCCTCTTGTTTAAATTAAAAAGATATTTCACCCATTTTAAACCTAATTTTAAAACACTTTTACATCTTTTTGACCACATGCTGAAGCCGATTTTGTGATATGGCTCAGACATTTGGGGTAAATTCTCTCCAAATAAGTTACAGTCAAAAGGAGACAACTATTTTTTCCAAATGTGTAAAGATCTAATTATTGAAAAATTACATATTAAATTTTGTAAATATTCTCTACAGGTACCTAGAAGATCAACACACTTAGCAGTGATGGGAGAGTTGGGGCGCTACCCCCTATCTCTTGAGGTTATTCTTAATATGGCTAAATTTTGGCTCAGACTCACAGAACAAAATAACTCTCTCATTAAAAAAGCATTTGAAGAGTCTAAAATTGTATCTAAAACATATAAAGACAATTGGTTGGAAAGCATTTATTCATTATTTAAATATCTTAATTTAACCCCAGAATATTTGTTAAATCACAAATCTCATATAAAGTCAATTATCATTAAAAAACTCCGAATTAAATATGATGAAATTTGGCTTAACCAATTAAATAATGACAAACCTGGCATGGTGCAAGGAAATAAATGAAGGACCTACAGACTATTTAAAAATAATATAGGCCTTGAAAAATATTTATTGTTAAATAATTGTAAAACATTAAATGAGTTAACCAAATTTCGAATTAGTGCCCATGAACTTGAAATAGAAAAGGGAAGACATAAGGGAATACCCCAGATAAAAGATTTTGTAAATTATGTAATAATGACATTCTTGAGGATGAAATTCATTTTCTTCTTCAATGTCCATCACTTAAAACTGAAAGGTCCAGTTTTATTTCAGATTTATCCTCTAAATTTACTAATTTTAAAACTTTAAATGACCAATCTAAATTTGTATGGTTGATGTCATTGAAGATCCATTTGTTAATAACATAATGATTAAATTAATAGAAAGTTTAATAAAATCTAGAAGAGTTAAATTAAGCATAAACTCATGAGTAGTCCAGCTCCTCTTCTAATTATAAAACGGTACTGATTGTGTTCACTCACTCATTATCTTTGAGAATATATACTGTATTTGTTGTCTCCCTTCTCTTATATAATATTGTTTTAATTTTATTGTCATGTATTGTAATTTCAATGAAAAAAATCAACACAATTATTTGTACACTTTAATTTAAACTGTAATTGTACTGCTCCTCGGGGCGTCTTGATTGACAAATACAAATTGTTGTTGTTGTTGTTATTTGAACCTTGTGCACCATCACAGACATATAATATAATCTCTGACACCATGTACACCAGTACACAGGAGGTTGAATGGTTACTTAACACCACAGGAGTTTAAATTTTTTGAAAACGATTGAATTCCCAATGTGAAATAAAATATAAATAACTCTTTAGATTTGTATCGTATAAATGATAAGGGTTTATTAAAAAGGGGGTGGGGTGGAAGGTTGCTGTTTCAGAATGGTTTGCGGTGTTGAACACAAAGCAGTTCCATTCTATATGTAATTGGCCACATCATACATGTAACAAGAGAATGCCCATGCTTCGTCAGCAATCTATTTATTAGTAAATTTTGGTTGTGAACAGAATAATTTTGAAAGTTGCTCTTTCAAAATTTCAAAATTTCAATTTCATTTGGGAAAATCCCCTGCAAATAATAACAGTAAGCAGGTATGCAAATTGTAGGACAGAAAGTAGCAGGACATAAATCATGTAAATACGTATCGTTTTATATTTTTTAATTTGATTTTTTTTTATACAAAAATAAGGCATGGGGTATGTCTCAGTTCAATGATAACTTGATATTATTACATTGGTTGCAATAAATTACATTGATTTCCCAGTTAGATAAAAACCGATAATTTCACATGTGAAATAACGTGGTTATTTCACTCTCTGACGTAGGAAAAACATATAGTTCCGTAAATTTTCTATATTAATTTCATAAAAAATAGCCATTAGTCAATGCAGAGACATATATGTGTATATATGTCTCTGGTCAATGTAATAAAAAGTATAACTAATCGCCTTATTTGAATATCAAAAATAAGACAACTTGTGACCGAACGCTGCTACGGATGAAACTCGTGCTGCGCACTCGTTTAATCCATGCGTCGTTCGGTCACGCGTTGTCTTATTTTTGATATTCAAATACGGCGATTAGTCATACTATAAATATCATACATATGAAAATAGAAACAAAAAGGAAAAAATTATAATCATAATTGTCGTTTTCTCTCATAAAAAAAAGTTAAGCGTCTGTCTTATTTTGGAATCAATTAGATATATTTTACAAATTTCATTTTAACAGTTATGGGCTTATTTATTTTTAGTGGAGAAACTTAACAAAACATGAACAAAGCCTTTTTTATCATGTTTATAGTTGGTTTGGGATACTGCTTTAAGTTGGTATGCAGAATTGAAATTTGGATAATTATTTCTTTGATTACGTTAATTAAAATACTTTGATTGGTAATCATAAGCATATAATAATAAATTTCTACTAAGAAAATAATTTGTGATCAAAACTATTTATAATACTAATTTTCTACTAAGGAAACAATTTGTTTTGAAATCTATTTGACATGTTTGATGAAGTTATTCATTTTTAGCTCACCTGGCCCGAAGAGCAAATTGAGCTTTTCTCATCACTTTACGTCCGTTGTCTGTCGTCATTTTTGTCCGTCGTCGTTAACTTTTACAAAAATCTTCTCCTCTGAAACTACTGGGCCAAATTAAACCAACATGACCAAGCTTGGCTACAATCATCGTTTGGGTATCTAGTTTGAAAAATGTGTCCAGTGACCCGGCCATCCAATCAAGATGGCCGCCATGGCTAAAAATAGAACGTAGGGGTAAAATGTAGATTTTGGCTGATATCTCTGAAACCAAAGAATATAGAGCAAATCTATCTGCTCTGCAATTTTCAGATGAATCTGAGAACCTGTTGTTGGGTTGCTGCCCCTAAATTGTTAATTGTAAGGAAATTTTGCCGTTTTTGGTTATTACCTAGAATATTATTATAGATAAATATAAACTGTAAACAGCAATAATGGAGTGGAACGTCCTTTGTACTGGGTGTATACATATAAAACATAATGCTAAAATGGTAATGCTTCAGTTGCACAATCCCAAAGAAAGGGTGTCATGTGAGAAATTTTAATTTCACAGTATGGTCATTATGGCATGTATATTAGGTATTTATTATTAGATTACCAACAGAGACATATTGTCTCTGTTACCAAGTAAATCACACACTGGCACTTGTTTCTGTCAATGGGGGGTTTACTATCCACACTCGTATTTTTGTTGCTTTAATTTGCAATATATGATGGAAAATTATAATAGATAAAGATACAATTTAAGGGGGCCTGCGGATCTTAATCAAATTTTTTATTTAATAGAAGAATTCGCTATATTTTTCTATAAATATATTTTATCTTATACTTAATAGGAAAATGAAAGAAAAAAATGGGGTCACTGTTCATTAACGCTCACAATCTGCCTTCGAAAGAAGCATACATTTTTGTTAATGTCCTTTTTTTCTGTTGAACTACTTGGAGAAATAGGGGTAATATCGAAATAAAAAAAGAACTAAATTACAGAAATCGCTTAAATTTTACAATTATTTAGTTGATGTACAGCTTATTCGAAAACAGCAATAAAAAATATAGGTCACCGATGAGTTAAAAAAGATATTTCAATTTTAATGCCAAATGATATCTACATTTTAAAAGTCACCTGGGGCCAACACCAATTGATTTTTTGGAATGATTTTTGTACCATATGATAAAGTAACAACTACTATTAAAAAGGCAATTAAACAAAATTGTAATGAAAAATAAATGTTTATTTTTTTTTTGAAAATCTTATACCCGCAAGCCTCCTTCAATCACAAAAATTATCAGCAAGTCAAGATCTACTAACAAGTCAAATGTTGCTGATATAGTTTAGTAGACTGTCACTCTTTACAGTGGCAGATCCAGAGAAGGGGGGGGGGGTTCCATGGGTTGGAACCCCCCCTTTTATTTTGACAATCAATGCATTTGAATGGGGACATATAGTTGAAACCCCCCTTCATCCTGGGTTATGAACCCCCCCCCTTTTAAAAATGGCTGGATCCGCCCCTGCTTTATCTACAGGAGTGATTGCCCTTAAATGAGGAATTGTTTTATCCTCTTTTGTCTTTTGAGCAAAAACTAAAGAAGATAGAGAGAAACTAAATAGGCTTAATTATCAGCAATCCAATACAATACATGTACAATACAATACAACATTTTATTGGCAAAAACACATTTACAATAAATGGTAATGACCGAATGGATAAGCAACTACATGGTAGTAAAATACAAACAATTTTTTGCACCTGTCCCAAGTCAGGAGCCTCTGGCCTTTCAATTTTTTGTTAGTCTTGTATTATTTTTAATTTTAGCTTCTCGTGTATACATGTAATTTGGGGTTTAGTATGGTGTTCATTATCACTGAACTAGTATATATATTTGTTTAGAGGCCAGCTGAAGGACCCCTCCGGATGCGGGAATTTCTCGCTGCAGTGATGACCTATTGGTGACCTTCTGCTGTTGTTTGTTCTTAAACTGTTCTATGGTCGGGTTGTTGTCTCTTTGACACATCCCCATATTTCAATTCTCAAGTTCAATTGTATATTTGTGAATAAAAAATTAAAGGTATAATGAAAATCTATTGAAATAGATTTATTTTATTTTTATCGCACAATGTGGTTATATTTTTTTCCTGTAATGTTGAACATTTTTAATACAAAAGTCTCTCTAATACTGGAGTAAACTCTGCAGTGTAGCAGCATATGCTGTTTATTTTCAATTTCACCACCTTTACAGATTTCACATTTTTTTTTATCTCTAGGCACTTTTTAATATCTTCTTCTTTCAATGACAAGGTTATGAGCACTAACTCTTAATTTACACAATGATGATCGATTCTGATCTATTTCTTAAAGCCCGTTCACACATTTTGTAAACACTCTGGAAAAATGTTAATTTTGAGGATGCTGAAATATTTGCATGTTGTTCCTGAAAACCCTGATCAATTAGTCAATCTGGTTATTATTTATTAATTTGTTAACATTTATATGAGCGAGTAATCGAGAGAGGAAGTAATGGATATACCTCTGTAATTACCAGGGTAACTTTTACTTCCCTTTTTATGTAGAAACTAAAAATGATTCATTCCAAGCTTTTAAAAACTTCAATTATTTAAAATAAAGTTAAATAAATTTTGTAATGGTTTTGTTAAGACTGATATTCGATTTTTTAATATTTCATTTGAAATAATATCAGTAGCTGTACTTTTCCCATTTTTAAGGGACTTAACTGCCTTTAAAATCTCACTGGGTTTAATGTGTTCCTGAAAGTCATTTGTCCTGTTGTTTTTTTTGAAAATGCTATCTTCCGCCTTTTAATCTTAAAAATACCGCCGGTACTGTTTTATTCATTCATTGTCTAACATGTCTAATTTGATTGATATACATAATGTTATTCTATTTATGATGTAGCATGCCCTCTTGGTACAGTTGTTTGTTCTGTATTTTGGAATAATACCAATACAGTGGCGGATCAATGGGGAGGAGGGGGTTCCTTTTTTTTTACGATCAATACATTTGAATAGGGACATATGGTTGGAACCCCCATTTTATCCTGGGTTGGGAACCCCCCTTTTAAAAATGGCTGGATCTGCCCATGTTACAGTGTTATTTTCAAGAACGAAAAATTACTCCTACAATTGATATTGAATGTAATGACTTTAACAAAACAGCCAATCATAGTGGGAAAACAAATTATGTGTGTGAAAGAGGAAGAGAATACTTCATTCATGCCTTTCTTATATTTCAGTTTTAAATAAACACAAAGTTAAACTACAAAAGAATTACATGATGTTTGTCCATGGTGTTGACTCCAAAACAGACATAGCTGACCACCTGTATCAGTCTGATGTTTTAAATACTGAAGAAAAAGAGGAAATTTGTAATTCTTCACTCACTCAACAGGAAATTAATAGACTTTTATACAACAAATTGATTCGCAAAGGTGGAGATGCATACAAACACCTTCTTAAAGCTGTACGACACGGAGAATACCCGGATGTTGCTTCAGAAATGGAGAAGACAGAATTGTCAGATCAAGAAATACAATTGTGTCAAATAGGTAATTGTAGCAGATTCTGAAATTAATATTGTACCTGATTAACTTAGATGATTACAATATATATATCATAAATTTTACATAATTATAAAATAATTATAAACATCTGCCCATTTTCTTATACATCAGAGCATATTGAATGTATCTATTCAGAGGCAGAATTTAAGGGGGAAGGGGACCAGCCCCTACTCCCCCCTTTGTGAGAAAAATTTGGTTGATTATTTAGAGAATCACTGAAGCATGACTGGAGTGGGCCCCCTCTCGGGCAGTCAGTGCCCCCTCCTATTATATTAATCGGACACATAATATGCTAAAAAACAAGTATACAATTCAACGAAAAAAAGACATGTTTTCATCAATATATGTTTAACTGTAAGAGGAATGATCTAGTGTTGGAAACAAATATATTGCTAAATCAGAAAAGAGAGAGGAACTATTAAAAAACTTGTTTTTAATTATTGTTGAGCCTGCGACTTCTGTTGCAGAAAGCTTGACATAGGAATAGTGATCAGGCGGCAGCGGCGTTAGCTAACTTCTTAAAAGCTTAATATTTCAGAAAGTAGAAGACCTGGATCCTTCCTACTTTGTATATAGATGCCTTATGTTACGAAGTTTCCGTCTGTCATATGTCCATTGTCCTTGATCTCATTTTCATGGTTCAGTGACTACTGAAAAAAAAAAGTTGAGAATTTAAATAGTATTCTTAATTTCTCTCTTAATATGAGTAATAGTATAACTATATTTGGTACATGTATGTGCATTCCTTGCAAGGTCCTCATGCCCGTCAGACAGTTTTCACTTGACCTCAACCTCAGGCCAAATAAAAATATATGTGTGGTTCCAGTTACATACTTTTAGAAAATAGGGTCGGTAGGTCGGCAAATATATTTTTTATTTTTTATTTTTATTTTGGAATGTCAAAATCCGGAAAAAATTGTGTGTTTACCGAAATTGTTTCCGGTATTATACACGCTCCAACCGCAAGTCCACCATTTTTACATGTGTTTGGTTGTAAAATAAACAGTCATGATACGTTTTTAGTTAATTTTGTTGCATTCTGTTATGAATTGTTGCATTTTAGCCATAACAGATACTTGTGATGGAAATTCAGATGACAGAAATCTATGAATTTAATTATTTTAATTCACAATCCTCAAAATTTGATCGTTTGAAAATTAATTTTTCAGAAATGAAAAAAAAAGTTCTAGGGTCGAGGGGTTTCAACTAGGGTCGGTCGGGTTACTGTAACCACACATATATTTTTATTTGGCCTCATTGAATGGATCAGTGAACAGTTAAGTTTTTCGTGGTCAAGTCCATTTCTCAGATACTATAAGCAATAGGTCTACTATATTTGGTGTGTGAAATGATTGTAAGGTGTACATGTCCAACTGGCAGGTGTCATCTGACCATGACCTTATTTTCATGGTTCAGTGGTTATAGTAGGTTTTTGTGTTTTGGTCTGTTTTTCTTAAACTGTATGCAATAGGTCTACTTTATTTGGTGTATGGAATGATTGTAAGGTGTACATGTCCAACTGCCAGGTGTCATCTGACTTTGACCTCATTTTCATGGTTCAGTGGTTAAAGTGACGTTTTTGTGTTTTGGTCTGTTTTTCTAACACTGTATACAATAGGTCAACTATATCATGTACATTTGGTGTATGAACATATTTTACGATGTACATGTCAGTTTAGTATGTTTTATTTGACATCGACCTCGTTTTTACGTTTCATTGCTCAATGTTAAGTTTGTGTTTTTGAGTCTATTTTTCTTGTACTTTAAGCAATAGGTCAACTATATATATATGGTGTATGGAATGATTGTAAGGTGTATATATGTCTGTCTGGAAATTATAATCTGACCATAACCTCAAGTTCCTGGTTCATTGGTCAATCTTAAGTTTCCCTGGTTAAGTTTGTTTCTTAGATACTGTATGCAATAGGTCAACGATATTAAAAGCATGTAATGATTTTAAGGTGTACATGTCTGTCTGGCAGGGTACATCTGATCATGACCTTATTTTCATGGTTCATTGATCAATGTTTTCCTTGTTTAGTTTGTTTCTTAGATACTATGTGCGACAGATCAACTATATTTAAAGCATATTTGGTGTATGGAATGTTTGCAAGGTGTACATGTATTTTCAGTTTGGTTTATCTGACCTTGACCTCACTTTCTTGGATCTTATTAAGTTTATATGATAGTTGTAGTTGAGCTTTATATTTAGGACTATCAACATAAAATTAATATTTAGTAAAGAAGGCGAGTCATTTCAGTGTGTGCACTCTTGTATTTAAAATGTTCTTGAAAGTCCATTTAAAAACAAGGACAAATAATTATATTGAATTTTGAAAGGACAAGTTATGTTTTATACCCCCACTTTTAAAAAAAGTGGAGGTATACTGTTTTACCTCTGTCCGTCCGTCCACCCTTCAATCCGTCTGTCCGTCAGTCCGTCTGTCCGTCCCATGAATATTTTTCGTCGCACCTTTCTAAGGAACTACGTTACACATCACAAGGATTTCTGAAATTGATTTCAAGGTTTATATGAGTCAGTTATACTTTGTGATGTGTTTTCAGATTCATCAATCAACAACATCTATGTTTAACTTATACTTTTAGCGGGCCGGGGGTATCATTTTTTTTTCAAGAAAATAAGGCCTGTGACCCCCTTATTTTATTTGATATTTCGAAGGTTTTTTGAAAAGCAATCACCTCATTGAATTTAAAAAAAATCTATTGTTTGTTGTTTCCTCAATAAAAAGAATTAAGTTGCCCCAATATTACACTTATAAAATAACTGTGATCTCGTAAATTTCCCTGTTTTTTAACAAAAAAATATGGTCCCAAATTAAACTTCCAGTTTTTATACTAAATTTTTAAAGTTCACTAACAAAGAAGTCTTACAGAAGATTATGAAAAATCTATTGGTCAATATTTAGACACCACATCTACCTTAACTGCTAATAGTAATTTATTAATTCTTTAAACATTTTCGTATGTTGTGTTCAATTTGTTAAAATTTTTCAATTTTGTAAAATTATTGATAAAAAAATGACTGGCGATATAAATATTGTTTTTTTCTTTACCTTTATGACAAAATTATGTTGTACAATGTTGGGTTTCAGTTATAGATTCAGTTAGACTATGAAACATCTAGGTAGTTTGTCTCGTTTCAGGAATGAATAAACTCAAAGACAGACATGAGAAAAAAGGTAACCATATATATAATATAGTTCACTGAACTTCAGGCAAGACTGAAAGATGTAATTTTTTTCAAATTGATGTTAATTGTCTTATAGCCTTAGTCTGATTATCTACAGCTCTTTTAGTCACTTACTGACAAAGTCGAAAGGAACTTTAGGTTTGCACTCCATTCGTCTGTCTGTCTGTCTGTCTGTCTGTCTGTCTGTCTTTCCATCCGTCCGTCAAATCAGTTTTCCACATGGCGTCGGCGTCAACAATGTATTAGTTGGTGATTAGATCTAGTTTATGGTGAACCACTAGTGTCAGGTCAATGATATTTGGTATGCAATTGTATTATCATTGGCACATCTCATGGTCCTGGAAATAATTTGGCCCTGCCCCTCAGTTATGGTCTATTGACTTTGAAACTTTTGCTTAGTTTACATGTATTAGTTTGTGATTAGGTCAGTTTAAGGGGAACCACAAGTGGAAGGTCAATGATATGTGGTATGCAGTTGTATAAGCATTGGCATATCTCATTGCCATGGAGATCATATGGCCCCACCCCCTCAGTCATGGTCTATTGACTTTGAAACTTTTACTTATAAAAAGAAGATGTGGTGTGATTGCCCATGAGACAACTCTTCACAAGAGACCAATATGACACAGACATGAACAACTACAGTTCAATTGGTATTGATACTGGTATGCAAATTTATTGGCATTTGCAAGTCTAATTTCCATGGAGATTTAAAAGCCCCACCATCTCATCATGGTTCATGGACTTGGAAACTTTTACATAGTTTATAAGTTAATGTTTGTGTTTAGGTTTGTTTAAAGAGAAGGACTTATGATAAGTTGATGGTATTTGGTATGCAGTTTTATTAGTATTGGCACATTTCATTTCTTTGAAGATTGTTTAGCCATGTACCATCAGTCATGGTTCATTGACTTTGAATATTTGCATAACTTAAATGATAACGTGCTGCTATGTAAATTTCAACATTTGCATTATCAAAATTACAAATAAACGAGACGTTAATAATCTCTGTGTGAACAGTTTATTTTCTTTTTGGTCATGCCTGTAGATATTGACTTCATATTTGTTATAATATATATAGTTTACACCATGACAACTTATAGATGAACTTATATTAACCGTTAGGGGACTATATGTATTGCCATAACATTTCTTGACATTTGCAGTTATCTTAGACATTACTTGGGACTGTCAACAAATTATTCAGTAATGATCGATTTAGCAGGTGAGACATTTCAGTGCACACTTTTTAGTATTAGGCCATGTATTTTGGGTGTAAGGAAAAACTTCATAATTGTTAATAGGAAAAAAAGTATATGTGGTAAGATTGTCAACGAGAAAACTATATATCAGAGACCAAATGACGTAAAAGTTAGAAAATAAAGGTCAACATACATCCTTCAACAATGAGCAAACCCATACCTCAAAGTAAGCTATTAAAAGCACTGGAATTTCAAATGTGAAACAACTCTAACAAGACAACTAACAGTCTGATTTATGTATGAAATATGATACACAGCAAAAAATGACAATCACTGATTTACAGGCTCCTGTCTTGGGGAATGAACATACATAATGTGGCAAGGTTAAACATGTGTACCAGTGTCAAACCCTTCCCTAACTTTGGACAGTGATGTAACAGTACAGAAAAAGAACAAACAATACAAATCAGTTAAAAGGGCGTATCTTTATTTTTCTATTAACTTACACGATCGATACAAAACACACAGGACAACAAGTTAAATCTGAGAGTACCATGTTCATAATTTGTTGTTTTTATATTTTTAGATATTCTGAAGGATCACGATGAAGTTATTCCTAAACATATACTTGGTAAGTTTATTGATGTAGAACATTGGAACTTTACTGAATCCTACAATCAGGCATCTTCAGTACATATAACTGGAAAATACATGCACTTTATACTTTTCACATTGTCTGTTCGTCTATATATATATCTAATTATTCCAAAAGTATTGCTCAAAGATAGATAAAAAAAAGTTCAGTTGTTGTACATTAAATGTAGAAAGTTTTATATTATAAATACAGAATTTTGAGGAACATCTTTCAAGCTACCATTTCATTGCTAAACAAGTATATTGTGATATTCTAAAGTGACAAAATTATCTGTTGGCTGCCATTTTCAGTTTTTTAGTTTGCTTTTTAAGTATGACCTGAAATTCTGCATTAATTTCTGGTGTAACAATTAATTTGTTAATTGGCCTCAATTTTCAAGAATACTACCAAAATATGTAAACATTCAAAGTTCTTGGAATTAAAAAAAGGGCCTCGGTGGATAAGTTGTCTAAGTAGTTCAAGTATACTGTATAACTAGCCTGTCAACACTGAGGATGTAAGTTTGAACCTTACATGTGGCAGGTGTGCTTTACTCTAATCTAACATGTCTAAATTGACTAGGATTGTCAGTTTTCCTGTCAAAGGTCAAATATTTCTCGGAGCACTCTAGTTCCAAAAGTGCTGAAAAAGGAGTTAAACTACTTATCAATTATCAAATAATTTAAAAAACGACAATTATAATATACAAAGGTAGAATATGATGTCATGAATTGATACTTGGTCTTATCATCTTAAGTTTTAAAAATAGTTTATTAGAACACTGAATAAAACAATATATGGTGCTTCAAAACACACAAGATACATGAACATGATGAAACTGGATGTCAGGTACTTTATGTTTGTGTTATTACACCTTGAAATTTGAACTTTAATTATATAGTTAATGTTATTGAATTTCATTTTTGCAGAACAGTTCGAAAACGCTTGGAATAGTGGAAAAAGGATGATCAACAGTTTATTAGTACTGAAGCAGAGAAACATGTCATGCAAAAAGTTTTGACACAAAGTTCAGTTACCCTGGTGGGAAATTCTGGAACTGGAAACAGTTTTCTTTCTAAACACATTGCTCTAATAATGAAGACACATGGCTATACTGTAATTCCATGTAGTAAACCCGAAGATATTGGAAAATGGTTTAAACATGGGAGGAAAACATTGTTTGTCTTTGATGACCTCTGTGGCCGATATACTCTTAATCAACAAATTTACACTGACTGGAAACAAAGACTTGATCACATAATATCTCTTCTGGGAGACACATGTTGTAAAATCATCTCTACATGTAGATTGGAGGTTTACAAAGATGAAGTATTTAGCAATCTCTCTATTTTCAAAATGTGTAACATCGATTTAAGTTCACAAGAATTCAAACTTAGTGCTGCTGAAAAATTTGCTTTAGCTGAAGTTTACTTGAAGGAAAATACTGATAAAGTAAAGGAATTGTCAGAAAAATATGACTTTTTCCCACTGTTATGTAGCTTATATCATAAACAGAACCTCCAGAAAAATGTTAGCGTTACCTCTTTTTTTAGCAATCCTTTTGAAGTTTTCAAAGATCAACTTGTACAAATGTATGAAGAAAGTGATGCTGGTAAGATGCAGTATTGTAGCTTAGTCCTTTGTGTAATGTTTAACAACACATTAACAGAAGAAAACTTGTCACCAAAAGATAAGATGATAGGAGCAATGATAGAATATTTACTAGAAGAATGTGAACTGAATAAAGGAACATCTATCAAACGTTTAAGGAAATCCTTGGAAACACTTGAAGGTACTTATGTGGTCAAGGAGGGTACTACATACAAAATAATCCATGCTAAGTTGTTTGATTTCCTTGCCAAATACTTTGGGGAGAAGATGTTACAGATTTTCAACTGTTACAACATTCAGCTGATGTCAATAAGGGAAACAAGAATGATGCATCACCTCTGTATTTAGCAAGTGAGAAAGGACATGTTGATGTTGTTAAAGAACTGTTACAACATTCAGCTGATGTTAATACGTGTACCAATAAGGATGTATCACCTCTGTATTTAGCCAGTCAGAATGGACATGTTGATGTTGTTAAAGAACTATTACAACATTCAGCTGATGTCAATAAGTGTACCAATGAGGATGCATCACCTCTGTATATAGCAAGTGAGAAAGGACATATTGATGTTGTTAAAGAACTGTTACATCATTCAGCTGACGTCAATAAATGTAGGAATGATGGCACCCCACCATTACAGATTGCTTGTTATTGCAACATGATAGAGGTTGTACGTGAACTTCTTCAGTGTGATGATGTTGATATTGATCTCTGTGATGATGATGGATGTTCCTCACTTTATATAGCAAGTGAGGAAGGACATGTTGATGTTGTTAAAGAACTGTTACATCATTCAGCTGACGTCAATAAATGTATGAATGATGGCACCCCACCATTACAGATTGCTTGTTATAACAACATGATAGAGGTTGTACATGTACTTCTTCAGTGTGATGATGTTGATATTGATCTCTGTGATGATGATGGATGTTCCTCACTTTATATAGCAAGTCAGGAAGGACATGTTGATGTTGTTAAAGATCTGTTACAACATTCAGCTGATGTCAATAAATGTGACTTTAACGGTAAAAATCCACTCAATGTAGCACAGGAGAAAGGACATGTAGAAATAGAATCATTGTTAAAAGGAAAAGGAATAAATCAACAGTGATGTCCAACTGATCAATGCTAGTGGAGGATAGTTTCTTATTGTTTGTATTTGGACAAATTCATACATTATAATTCATTTATTCAAAACCTCATATAGCTGACATTAGTTTATAGTTTGAAGTATCGGCACTAGTCAATACTTCTATTAACATTTAGCTGTGTTTTTGTAAATCTTTATTGTTAAGTTGATGTCTGTATTAACAAATCTCTTTTTAAGCATATATGCATATCTTGTTTTTCTGAACAATTGGTAAGATTTTACTGAAAATACTGTTCAGAATAGGTAACTAACTCTTGGCTTGTTTTTCAATTAACATGATTAAAAAAATACAGCAAATTATTGGGAAGTGAAAGCATTTAAAGATATACCAGCAGTATGCAAGATAGTTGTACACCCTCTACAAACAGTGATGGATGGATATGCCAAAAACAATTATATAGATAAATCACAAAGGTTAATTATATTGGAAAAAAATGAAGACGAAAAACATTGTATACATGTATATTGGAATGTCCTCATTATAATCTGTTGAAAACATAGTTCTATCATTGTCTATAATATCATTTGTAAAATTGTCAAAATGTTAAACTCAAATGCCAATTTCAATTTGTCTTTTTATTCAAGAAAACCTAGAGGTATTAAAATTTATTGGAATGTACATGATAAAATTGAGAAAAAAAATGGGGAATGTGTCAAAGCGACAACAACCCGACCGAGGATGTATATATTAATGAATGTCTTGAAATCAGAAAACTCTCTATGTAGTACAGATATGTTTATATGTATCCATTAAGAATATTTGCCTGTTAATATTATATATTCATGATATTATCTGTTTTATTACTGCATGTTTGCACACATGCTTATGGCTCTGGATTGGCTGTGACTTAAGATCTTAACATGAAGTTGATTATATTCATATTTGTATTTGATTGTCAACAATATGTTTGTCAATTATAGAAAATTATCTATTAAACTACATTAATCTTATTAGCTATTTAATTGGAATAAAGATATCTTATCTTATCTTATTATCTTATACATAAAAAGTAGATGGTTTTATACAATGTCTTTTTTACATCTGAGTTAAACTTTATATCTCCATGATTATAAGTACTAGGGTCAATAGTGATGAAAGTGGCGTTCAACACCAATCAAATCAAATCATATCTCCATGATTATAAGTACTAGGATCAATAGTGCTGAAAATGGCGTTAAACACCAATCAATCAAATCAAATCATATCTCCATGACTATAAGTACCAGTATCAATAGTGCTGAAAATGGCGTTAAACACCAATCAATCAAATCAAATCATATCTCCATGACTTTAAGTACCAGTATCAATAGTGCTGAAAATGGCGTTAAACACCAATCAATCAAATCAAATCATATCTCCATGACTATAAGTACTAGTATCAATAGTGCTGAAAGTGGGGTTAAACACCAATCAATCACATCATATCTCCATGATTATAAGTACTAGGATCAATAGTGCTGAAAATGGCGTTAAACACCAATCAATCAAATCATATCTCCATGATTATAAGTACTAGTACTAATAGTGCTGAAAGTGGCGTTAAACACCAATCAATCAAATCAAATCATATCCATGACTATAAGTACTAGGATCAATAGTGCTGACAGTGGCGTTAAACACCAATCAATCAAATCAAATCATATCTCCATGACTATAAGTACTAGGATCAATAGTGCTGACAGTGGCGTTAAACACCAATCAATCAAATCAAATCATATCTCCATGACTATAAGTACCAGTATCAATAGTGCTGAAAGTGGCGTTAAACACCAATCAATCAAATCAAATCATATCTCCATGACTATAAGTACCAGTATCAATAGTGCTGAAAGTGGCGTTAAACACCAATCAATCAAATCAAATCATATCTCCATGACTATAAGTACTAGTATCAATAGTGCTGAAAGTGGCGTTAAACACCAATCAATCAAATCAAATCATATCTCCATGACTATAATTACCAGTATCGATAGTGCTGACAGTGGCGTTAAACACCAATCAATCAAATCAAATCATATCTCCATGACTATAAGTACTAGTATCAATAGTGCTGAAAGTGGCGTTAAACACCAATCAATCAAATCAAATCATATCTCCATGACTATAAGTACCAGTATCAATAGTGCTGAAAGTGGCGTTAAACACCAATCAATCAAATCAAATCATATCTCCATGACTATAAGTACTAGTATCAATAGTACTGAAAGTGGCGTTAAACACCAATCAAATCAAATCATATCTCCATGATTATAAGTACTAGGATCAATAGTGCTGAAAGTGGCGTTAAACACCAATCAATCAAATCAAATCATATCTCCATGACTATAAGTACTAGTATCAATAGTGCTGAAAGTGGCGTTAAACACCAATCAAATCATATCTCCATGATTATAAGTACTAGGATCAATAGTACTTAAAGCGGCGTTAAACACCAATCAAATCAAATCATATCTCCATGACTATAATTACTGCAATAGGAGAAAACGGCCATTACACTTAAAACAAGAAAAATGGTCATTACACATAAAACAAAAGGAAAGGGCATTTACATGTACAATAGGAAAAACAGCCATTACACATAGAAACAAGAGGAAACAGTCATTACATATAACACAAGAGAACATGGCAATTACACATAAACAAGAGGAAACGACTATTACACGTAAAAAAGAGAATACGTCATTATACATAAAACAGCGGGAAATGGTCATTACACATGCAATAGGAGAGAGCGGCCATTAGACATAAAAGAGAAAACGGACATTACACACGCAACAGGATAAAACGGCCATTACTTCTAAAAAAAGAGAAAACAGCCATTACATAAAACAAATATGGCCATTATACATATAACAGGAGAAAAAGGTCATTACACAGGCAACAGGTGAAAATGGCCATTACACATGAACAAAAGGAAAGGACTTACACGTAAAAAAAAGAGAATACGGTCATTACACATAAAATAGGAGAGAACGGCCTTTAGACATACAGCAGGAGAAAGCAGATATTACACAAAAAAGAGAATATGACCATTACACATGCAAGAGGAGAAAACGGTCATCACTCATAAAACAGGAGGAAACGGCCATTACACATGAACAAGAGAATATGAACATTATACATACAACAGGAGAAAGCTGTCATTACTCATGCATCAGTAATCAACGATTGCACATAAAACGAGAGGAAACGGCAATTACACATAAAATAAGAGGAAACGGCAATAATACATAAAACAAGACTATACGGCAATTACACATGCAAAAGGTGAAAACGGTCATCACACATAAAACATGAGAAAACGGCCATCGACCCCACCCCCCTGAAGAAATAAAAGTACAGAAATTATACATGAAACAAGAGAAAACGGCCATAACACATAAAACAAAAGAATACGGTTATTACACATAAAACAAGAGGAAACGGGCATCACACGTAAAATAGAGAATAAGGCCATAACACATAAAACACGTGCAACAGATGAAAACGACCATTACACATAAAACAAGAAAATACGGACATTACACATATAACAGGAGAGAACGGCCAGTACGCATAAAAACAAGAAGACACGGCAATTACACATAACACAAGACGAAACAACCATTACATATAAAACAAGAGAATACTGCCATAACACTTGCAACAGGTGAAAATGGCCATTACACGTAAACCAAGGAAAAACAGTCATTCCACATAAAACAAGAGGAAACGGCAATTACACATAAAACAAGAGGAAACGGCAATAATACAAAAAACAATACTATACGGCAATAACACGATCAACAGGTGAAAATGGCCATTACACGTAAATCAAGAAAATACATTCAATCCACATAAAACAAGAGGAAACGGCAATTACACATAAAACAAGAGGAAATGGCCATTACACATAAAAAAGAGAATACGGCCATTACACATGAAATAGGAGAAAACGGCCATTACCCATAAATTAGGAGAACAGCCATTTCAAAAAAATAGAGAATATGGACATTATACATATAACAAGAGTAAACAGTCATTACACATGAAAGAGTAATAAACGACCATTAGGTATAAAACAAGAGAAAACGGCCATTACGCAAAAACAGGTGACAACGGCCATTACACATATAACAACAGGAAACGGCCATTACATATATAACCAGAGAAAACGGCCGTTACACATGCAACGAGAGAGAACGATAATTTGACAAACAACAGGAGAAAACATAACACATCAACAGGCGAGAATGGCCATTAAACATACAAAAAGAGAAAACGGCAATTACACATAATACGAGATGAAACAACCATTACACATAAAACGGGAGAGTACGACCATAACTCATCAAACAAGGGAATACAGCCATGCAACGGGTGAAAACGGCCATTACACATAAAACAAAACAAAACGGCCATTACATGTATGACAGGAAAAACAGCCATTACACATAACACACGAGGCAACTGCCATTACATATAGCACATGAGAACACGGTCATTACACAGGCATCATGTGAACATGGCCATTACACATAAACAAGAGAAAACGACTATTGCACTTAAAACAGGGGAAACGGTCATTACACATTCAATAGGAAAATACGGCCATTAGACATACAAAAGGAGAAAACGGCCATTAAACATAAAAAAGAGAAAACGGCCATAACACATGCAATAGGAGAAAACGGTCACTACTCATAAAACAGGAAAAAACGGCCATTACATATGAAAAAGAGAATATGGACATTATACATATAACAGGAGAAAATGACGTATGTACTCATAAAACAAGAGAAAACAGCCATTACACCAAAACAAATATGGACATTATACATATAACAGGATAAAAATGATCATTACACATGCAACAGGAGAAAACAGCAATTACACATAAAAAAGAGTAAATGGCCATTACTAATA
Source organism: Mytilus galloprovincialis (assembly GCA_037788925.1). Classification (NCBI taxonomy): domain Eukaryota; kingdom Metazoa; phylum Mollusca; class Bivalvia; order Mytilida; family Mytilidae; genus Mytilus; species Mytilus galloprovincialis. The sequence continues at coordinate 30,775,627 of CM075332.1, forward strand.
AAAAAGAGAATATGGCCATTGCACTTGCAAGAGGAGAAAACGGTCACTACTCATAAAACAAGAGAAAACGGTCATAACACACAAAACAAAAGAATACAATCATTACACATCAAACAAGATAATTTAATCATTGCACATGCAACAGATGAAAACGGCCATTACACATAAACAAAAGGAAACGGCCATCAAACATAAAAAAGAAGATACAGCCATTACACATAAAACAGGGGAAACGGTCATTACACATGCAATAGGAGAGAAAGGTCATTAGACATACATCAGGAGAAAACGGCCAGTTCATAGAAAACAGAGAAAATGGCAATTACACCTGCAACAGGAGAAAACGGCCATTACATATAAAACAAGTGCACACGGCAATTACACATGCAACAAGAGAAAATGGCAATTACACATCAAACAAGAGAATCAGCCATTAGACATAAAACAGGTGATGACGGCCATTACACATAGAACAAAAAATACGGCCATTACACATAAAACAACAGAATACAGCCCTCACACATGCAACGGATGAAAACGGCCATTAGACATCAACGATGAAAATACGGCCTTTCACATCAAAAAGAGAATACGACCATTACACATATAACAGGAGAAAACGACCAGTACACATGAAAACAAGAAGAAACGGCAATTACACATAACACAAGAAGAAACAACCATTACATATAAAACAAGAGGTAACGGCCATAACACATGCAACAGGAGAAAACGGTCACTACTCATAAAACAGGAGGAAACGACCAGTACATATGAAAAAGAGAATATGGACATTATACATATAACAGGAGAAAATGATGTATGTACTCATAAAACAAGAGAAAACAGCCATTACACCAAAACAAATATGGCCATTATACATATAACAGGAGAAAATGATCATTACACATGCAACAGGAAAAACAGCCATTACACATAAAAAAGAGTAAATGGCCATTACTAATAAAAAAGAGAATATTGCCATTGCACTTGCAAGAGGAGAAAACGGTCACTACTCATAAAACAAGAGAAAACGGTCATAACACACAAAACAAAAGAATACAATCATTACACATAAAACAAGAGAATTTGATTATTGCACATGCAACAGATGAAAACGGCCATTACACATAAACAAAAGGAAACGGCCATCAAACATAAAAAAGAAGATACAACCATAACAAATAAAACAGGGGAAACAGTCATTACACATGCAATAGGAGAGAAAGGTCATTAGACATACATCAGGAGAAAACGGCCAGTTCATAGAAAACAGAGAAAATGGCAATTACACCTGCAACAGGAGAAAACGGCCATTACATAAAAAACAAGTGCACACGGCAATTACACATGCAACAAGAGAAAATGGCAATTACACATCAAACAAGAGGATCAGCCGTTAGACATAAAACAGGTGATAACGGCCATTACACATAGAACAAAAAATACGGCCATTACACATAAAACAACAGAATACAGCCCTCACACATACAACGGATGAAAACGGCCATTAGACATCAACCAAGAAAATACGGCCTTTCACATCAAAAAGAGAATACGACCATTACACATATAACAGGAGAAAACGGCCAGTACACATGAAAACAAGAAGAAACGGCAATTACACATAACACAAGAAGAAACAACCATTAAATATAAAACAAGAGAAAACGGCCATAACACATGCAACAGGAGAAAACGGTCGCTATATTCATAAAACAGGAGGAAACGGCCAATACATATTAAAAAGAGAATATGGACATTATACATTTAACTGGAGAAAATGATGTATGTACTCATAAAACAAGAGAAAACAGCCATTACACCAAAACAAATATGGCCATTATACATATAACAGGAGAAAATGACCATTACACATGCAAAAGGAGAAAACAGCCATTACACATAAAAAAGAGTAAATGGCCATTACTAATAAAAAAGAGAATATGGCCATTGCACTTGCAAGAGGAGAAAACGGTCACTACTCATAAAACAAGAGAAAACGGTCATAACACACAAAACAAAAGAATACAACCATTACACATAAAACAAGATAATTTAATCATTACACATACAACAGATGAAAACGGCCATTACACATAAACAAAAGGAAACGGCCATCAACCGTAAAAAAGAAGATACGGCCATTACACATAAAACAGGGGGAAACAGTCATTACACATACAATAGGAGAGAACGGCCATTAGACATACAACAGCAAAAAGGCCAGTTCATATAAAAAGGAGAAAACGGTATTTACGCCTGCAACAGGACAAAACGGCCATTACACATAAAACAAGTGAACACGGCCATTAACCATGCAACAAGAGAAAATGGCAAATACACAGCAAACGAGAGAATCAGCCATTAGACATAAAACAGGTGATAACGGCCATTACACATAGAACAAAAAAATAGGGCCATTACACAAAAAACAACAGAATACAGCCCTTACACATGCAACGGATGAAAACGGCCATTACACATAAAACATGAAAGTACGGCCTTTCACATCAAAAAGAGAATACGACCATTACACATATAACAGGAGAAAACGGCAGCTACACATGAAAACAAGGAGAAACGAGCAATTACACATAACACAAGAAGAAACAACAATTACATATAAAACAAGAGAATACGGCCATAATACATGCAACAGGTGAAAATTGGTATTACACATAAACCGAGAAAATACAGTCATTCCACATAAAACAGGAGGAAACGGCAATTAAACATAAAACAAGAGGAAACGACAAATATACATAAAACAAAACTATACGGCCATTACACATGCAATAGGTGAAAATTGCCATTAGACATAAACCAAGAAAATACAGTCATTCCACATAAAACAAGAGGAAGGGGCCATTACACATAAAAAGAGAATACGGGCATTACACATGCAATAGGAGAAAACGCCATTACACATAATTCAGGAGGAAACGGTCATTTCACATAAAAAGAGAATATGGACATTATACATATAACAGGAGAAAATTATCATTACACATGCAACAGGAATCAACGGCCAGAAGGTATAAAACAAGAGAAAACGGCCATTTAGTCTTAGATGCATGATTTTTTTTATTAGTTGTAAGTGGCTTTTAACTAGCTGTCAGTAACTGCGAGCACTCTCAGATCTGTACTTAGTGTCTGTTTTTTGTTTGGATGTACAAGTATCCGGCCACGTCCACTTGTATTTGTAGTATATGTATTTTTATCCATCTGATGAGTTAAGCCTCTTTCAACTGATTTTTATAGTTCGTTCGTATGTTGTACTGTTACACCACTGTCCCAGGTTAGGGGGAGGGTTTGGATCCCGCTAACATGTTTAACCCCGTCACATTCTGTATGTATGTACCTGTCCCAAGTCAGGAGCCTGTAATTCAGTGGTTGTCGTTTGTTTATGTGTTATATATTTTTTTTCGTTAATTTTTTGTACATAGATTAGGCCGTTAGTTCTCTCGTTTGTTTTACATTGTCATTTCGGGGCCTTTTAAAGCTGACTGTGCGGTATGGGCTTTCGCTCATTGTAGAAGGCCGTAAGGTGACCTATAGTTCTATAGTTGTTAATTTCTGTGTCACTTGTTCTCTTGTTGTGAGTTGTCTCATTGGGAATCATACCACATCTTCGTTTTTATAATTACACATAAAACAGGTGACAACAGCCATTACACAGAAAAACATGAGGAAACGGCTTTTACGCATAAAAAAAGAGAATACTACCATTACACATATAACAGGAGAAAACAGTCATATCACATGCAACGGGAGACAACGATAATTAGACATACAACAGGAGAAAACGGCCATTATACATAAAACAAGACTATCGGCAATTACACATGCAAAAGGTAAAAATGGTCATTACACATAAAACATGAGAAAACGGCCATCCTCCCCCTCCCTTACATCAAAGGGCGAAAACGGCCATCGCACATACAACAGGAGAATACGGCCATTACACATAAAACAAGAGAATATGATCATTACACATGCAACAGGTGAAAACGACCATTACTGTAACACATAAATTAGAGGAAATGGCCATTACATGTTAAAAAGACTATACAGTCATTACGCATGAAACAAGGGGAAACGGTCATTACACATGCAATAGGAGAGAACTGCCACTAGATTTCAATAGGAAAAAAGGGCCATTACACATAAAATAGAGAATATGGCCATCACATATGCAACAGGAGAAAACGGCCATTACTCATAAAACTAGAGAAAACGGCAATTACACATAAAAATATAATATGGCTATTATACATATAACAGGAAAAAGCAGTCATTACACATGCAACAGGAAATAAAGACCATTTAACATACATGTTACATATTCCGACATTGAACGAATTTTGTATTTGTAATTTACAATGACGACTGTATAGGAGGTATTCACATTAGTGATATACTGTGTGAACGGCAAGCTACACCAATTATCCCAATATTTATTACACCCGAATGGTTAAAAAATCATTATACAGGAACTATAGTATTTAGTGACACCTAAATTATCTTTTAAGCAATTATTACGTGATCGGTCTTCTTAATTTAAAAACAATCACTTGAGCCTACCGGAAAATAATAAAGCCTATTACATATGTTATACCTTAGCATATAGATTTTGCAAAAAGACTATTTTCTAAAATTCATGTACGTTAAAGTTTTAAGCCGTCGAACCTTACCCTATTGGTCCATTGCATTTTAGCGTGATGTACCATCGTTATTTAGCAAACAAAAAACATCGCACTTTAGCGTGATACCCTATCGTACTTAATCGTAGACCATCGCACTTTTGAGTACCATCGCACTTTAGAGTACCATCGCACTTTAGAGTCCTACACATATAACAGGAAAAAACATTTCACACGCAACAGGAATCAACGGCCATTAGCAATGATTAGGTATACAACAGGAGAAAACGGCCATTACACATTAAACAAGTGAATACGGCCACTACACATGCAACAGGAGAAAATTGCCATTACACATAAATCAGAGAAAACGATCATTACATATAAAACAGGTGGCAACTGCCATTACACATAAAAAAGAAAATACGGCCATTACACAAATAACAAGAGAATACGACCATTACACATATAACAATAGAAAACGGCCATTACAAATGCAACGGGAGAGAACGACCATTAGACAACAGTAGAAAACGGCCATTTCACAGAAAACAAAAGGAAACGAACATTACAAATAAAAAAGAGAATACGACCATATAACAGGAGAAAAAGGCAGTTTGCATACAAACAAGAAGAAACGGCAATTACACATAACACAAGAGGAAAAGACCATTACATATAAAACAAGATAATACGGCCATAACACATGCAACAAGTGAAAACTGCAATCACATATAAAACAAAAAAATGAGGCCATTACACATAAAAAAAAGAAATACAGCCATTCCGCGTGAAACAGGAGGGAACCGCTATTATACATAAGACAAGAGGAAACGGCCATTATACATAAAACAGGAGAATACGGCCATTACACATGCAAAAGGTGAAAACGGTCATTACAGAAAAAAACATAGAAAACGACCATTACACATACAAAGAGAATACGGCCATTAAACATATAACAGGAGAAAACGACCATTACACATACAGCAGGAGAAAACGGCCATAACAAACAAAACAAGGGAATACGGCCATTACACATTAGGCCACAGACCACAATAATTCCTCTATCAGTTCTTTATAACCTTTTGCACCATGCACTTTTGTCAATTTTTTTGTGTGCGTAATGTATAGTCCTAGTCCAAATATATATCCAAAATTCAGAAAGATTGAAGCAATCACTTTTACAAAGGACAAGGTACAATAAGGGCCATTTTTGGCCCCCTCTTGAAAGACATTAAATTTTATAATTTCAATAGACTAAGTATAGAAGCTTAAAAAATGGCTTTTTTTTTTGGTGATTCTCATTTTTTGGTTGCCTAGCAACAGATTTGAAACCTGCCAATAGTATGCTATTTTAAACCTTATCTAACAAAAAAAAAACGTATTTTCCATATGAATCAAAATGTATAATTCTAAAATACATATATGGAAATTTAAAGCAGTAATGTTTTGTTTATCTATATTGATTGAACGAGTATTTATCAACACCTTAACCACCAGTATGGCCCTTAGCAACAGTAATGTATACAATCTAATTAAAAACCGATCTCTCATCGCTCCTGTTTCTGATATGTCGCGTGGGAGATCTAACGAAACCCGCTTTGAGGTCACATGTGAGTGACCTCGTAGGTGTGTCTTTTTCCACCAATGAAATTGAGTCTTCCACGATCTTGGAAGTTTAACGTAAGGCAAAGGGATGTAACTCATTTTATTTACGACGAAATCGTCAGTCAAAATAATTATTCATAAACCTTTTTGATTGGCTTATTAATAGGTCGTCAACTCATTTGCATATCTTTATAAATTCTAACCCGAATAATTCAGTCGTTATATTCCGCAGATCTACGAAGGCTACATTTACGCCTGAACGTCTTCCTCGATCAAGACCGTCAACCGGAAAATTCACACCGCTTTGCAATATGGGAATTTTGATTTAAATTGGCAGCTAAAGAAGGAGGAGTTCCGGATGTTAATTGATGATAAATGATGTAAACTGATGTTAATTGATGTTAATTAATTATTATCGGATTTGTGTTAATTGAACACACGTGTGTGGTAAGGCAATTTCAAGAGAGTTGCGCAGACTCATATCCTGATCGCCGCTGATTGGCTCTCTCTCACAGAGAGCAGGCGACGCGGCCAATGATCACAAAGAGTTCAAGCCCTCGTGTGGGAGAAAATCGGACACGGAAAGGGCTTGAATTATTCGAGTTATATAAATTCATGACTTTTAGTTCACTCACATGTGCCTTTCGTTAGATCTCCCACGCGACATATCAGAAACAGGAGCGATGAGAGATCGGTTTTTAATTAGATTGTAATGTATATTAAGCAACAGTAGACTTTTAAATTAGTATATGTTCATGGCTTATGTAAACAATAATATGTTAACCAAAGCTATGTTTCTATTGCTAGGTACTTTTAGGACAAATGTACAAATCTTACAATTTGTTTGGCTTGTTTTTTTCGCTAAGAAACTACCTAGCAACCGTAATAACTGCATAGCAACGACCTTTTTCATTTATGATTTACGTTGATGTTGTATTTTTCTAATAGTATTTTGTCGTCTAATTAAATGAGCTTTTTTAGATTAATCTCTGTCCGACTATGGATGAAAATAGCTTGGTGTTCACTTTCAACAAACAACCCCCCCCCCCCTTCCCCCTCAAAAAAATTAGCAAATAAATAAATAAATAAACATGACATACGAAAAAAGTGTTTTTCAAAATTGAAATTATATCGACCTTCATGCAGACCTACTCATGACATCATAAACATAATGATTAACCTTTGCCCTATAGTAATTATATTAAAATCAGACTTCATAAAAAAGGGACGAAAGATACCTGAGGGACAATCTAGGGATTTTTCAACCCTCATATTTGGGTCCGATTATGGGCCCCTGTCCCAATAAAATATGCTCTTTTTTCTCTCAATTTTCAGCTCTAAAATCACCAGTTGTATATCATTGTATAAAGACATCGTTGTAAGATTTTGTTGGTGTCGTAGTGTGGTATTTTGTTTACAAATCTCTTGAATTTTGTTTACAAATCTCTTGAATTTTGTTCACAATTTATGCAATTATAACTTATTCCTTCTCAGAATGCAGAATTTTGCACATAATTTTCCAAAATCTTCCAAAATTTTCTTGAGGACCTAGTCCCCAAACCCCACTTCAAAGTTGCAAACGGCTGGTGCTGTGTGCCATCGGTATAAATAAACTAATATATTTCCCCACAATCCAAGATTTCACGAACTTTATTCTCAATTGCATGGGCCCTGGGCTCCTTCCCCTAAATACTAAGAAAATCACTGCTGTCAAACTCATAAATTGAAAAAAACTGACAACGACATGGCTGAAAATGAAAAAGACAAACAGACAAGCAATAGTACACATGACACAACATATACAACTAAAGCATAAGCAACACGAACCCCACCAAAAACTCGGGGTTATCTCAGGTGCTTCGGCAGGGTAAGCAGATACATAACTTTTATTCTATGATTGTTCATAACGATACATAACATCATTTTTGGACTCCGATTTTTATATGTTGGTAGATTCAGCAAACCGAAGAACCGCACTAATTCATTTTTTATGAAATCAAAGAAACTTTAAGTTTAATTTCAGACCTCAATGTAAAATAATTTGAAAACATGGCCTAAATCTAAAATCTATATAAACGGTAACATACAGATCAAGTATCCCATGTATTCACTTTTTTGTTGAAGAATTAAATTTGAACCCTGTTTTGCACCAATTTGAAAACCAGTTCCAAAATCAAATATCTTAATACACATACAGATTCAGCTCATCAAAAGAACCACAAGAATTTTATTTTCGTAAAACCAAAAAAATATAATGTTGGACCCTTTAGACCTCATTGTAGACCGATATGAAGCCAAAATAGACAAAAATATATTCACGGATATATTTGGCATACATGTTAATGTTTGATGAAATTAAACAAAGTTTAATTGTGGACCTTTAGACCTCACGTTTAGCCCAATTTAAACACGGGGCCTTGAATCCAAAAACATAGTTAGATGCAGCATTTTAAAGAACCCCCGGGTTTAAATCCCATTGAAATTGGTCAAGAAAAAAACAACAAACACCAAACAACAACATATGATAATATTATACGGACGCAAAAATTTTCCCGGTCTCTTAAAAACTGATCTGATCTTTGAATACAAAAATCATTAAGTCTTTAATAATATACAACAACATAACTATACCATTTACTGAGAACAGACACAAGACAGTCCATGTATTGCATTATGTTGCGCCCATGGTTTACATTTTCAGGATGCCAATTTCATATTTGTAAAAAGACAGGGTTAGATGTAAAGTTATAAATTGAAAAAGAGTTTGCGAGTAATATATATATTATAGCAAACGTTACATATCATAATGATCAGATTGGCCATGATTATTTTTATACCTTTTTATCATGTCATGATTATTATTCATTTCAACTTTTAAAATACAAAAATCATTTTGTAAGGACATCTGTCTGCTATCCATTGGCAAAAGTTACACCCTTAAAAATTCATGTGCGTTTGAAACTACATGATGTATATAGATAGGTACTTCCTTAAATATTATTTTTCCAAAAAGCCTCTACAGCTTTTTTTGTTAAAACTAAACCACCCAGAAACAGCGGAAATCAGCGGCATATATATAGAAACACTCAGTAAGTGAGACTAGAACCGTGAAGAATGTCCCTAAACATCCAATTGAAAAATACTAAAACAGAATGTGTAATGACAACCAACTAAATTGATAGCTATTATATTCAAAACAAATACTCCAGCCATTCTATTTTGTCGAAATATTTTTAAATATTATTAGAAGAAAAACGTATTGGACAAAAATACCCACTTTGTGAGATTGGAACGTAAATCGCAGCTTTCAAAAGCCGACGCGATACCACTACACTACGTTGCCACAATGTCTCACATGTGGTAAATGTATGTATTTATAGGCATACTGTAAAGTCATGATAGAAATGAAAGAAAAAAAATCTGTGACTAGGGCTAACTATCTCCCCAGGACTACCTCTCAATTTGTTTCCTTTATATGAGACGATGTGTACTCGAAACAAAAAAAGATTCACGTTAATATTAAACAGAATTACCTTGTTCTTTTCGGCGGTGGTCTTTTGCAAAGTCGTATGCAATTACAGACTCGACCCAAGGTATCTTGTCCCGAAATTACACATTATTCCAAAGAACCCCAAAAAGGAAAAACAAAATATTCAAACTTTTTTCGCTTTATTTTATGAGGGGGGGGGGGCACTTGCAAAACGCCTGTTTATATTGTGTGACGAGTGCATATGTTTTCACTATGTAAGGTGTTGATTAAAATCGATAAAACACACTCCACCTTGATATAAAGTTAAAAAAATACAATTTGAAACTAAATGATGGCAAAATCCTACAACTGAAAACCTTCAGCACCTATCGAAGTATTCTTGCTTTAGTTGAGGGTTTCTTGCCGTAACAGCCGAATGCGGATATTTTCATCTCTTTCATCGATTTCGATCCAATTCTACTATTTTGACACAAATTGTTGTTTTTTTTACGAGAGATTTTTTTAATTTTTGAGCACCTCCGCCAACGTGAGCCAATAATTTCTTTTCACATTCGGAAAACCCCGTTTGTATGCCATCTTTATCACTAATTATTACTGTGGCTCACGTTGGCGGAGGCCTTTAAAAACGAAGGATTGCAGTCCACAAATGGACATTTTTCTATCTTTTGACGTTATCAACACACTTTAGCCAACCCAAAATCAGGTTTCTGCCATACTAGAAGACAAATTGGGCATGTGGTATTGAAGAACAAATATATTAAGATATTTTATGATGCTCAGTTCATTTATAAGATGAAAATGATTTTTTGACAAAATAGGGGGCCAAATACGGCCCTTAGTGTACCTTGTCCTTTAGCCAATACACATCCATACCCCTATTGACAAGTCCAGAGATGTTCCGAAAACTGTAAATATCACCTTTTTGCACCTGGCCTAATCACTCATTCCATATCAAAATCAGTTAAAATACAACATCTAAAAATTTATTTGACCTCTCTTCTTTCATTCCCACCCAAAAAGATTTAAGAAATGAGTGAGGAAAGGAAAGAAAAAAAATTAAGGAAAATACACTCTAATTAAAAGGAACTATATTCGTGGACAACGAAAAGCGGGGTCATTAATTGTGGTCTTGGGCCATTAAACAAGAGAATATGATCTTTACACATGTGATACGGTGCTTTCGGTCCGCGATTTGCTTTTCGTCCCGTTTTATTTTTTGTCAGACATGTTTTGCTTTTTGTCCGTTTCTTTTTATCCGATAAATTTGTTTTCCGTCCGCCACTTTTGTTTTTTGTCCGTTGCTTTCGGTCAGTTTTGTTTTTTGACCAATTATTTTGTTTTTTTTGTCCGACTTTTTTGCTTTTTGTCCGACACTTTTGCTTTTTGTCCGACACTTTTGTTTTTTCTCTGATTTGCTGTTCGTCCAATGATTCTGCTGTATGTCCATTTTAAAACGTGCGTGTTTTTTGTAGCTTCCATTTGAACTTCGAAACTCAATGACATCTTTGAAATCTAATACAAACAGAACAGAAAATAGTAAATTGAAGTCATATTATTAGTCTCTGTTGTATTGTTTTTATAACTTAACATTGATTAGTGATTGCGTTGACTGTTTTTTTTACATATACACGTACATGTATCAAATGTACAAGTTTGTTACTTTTCACGTATATTTTTGTGTGTGACTAATTCCCGTTTACCTTATTTTTGTTTTGTTTTTGTTTAAACACATTTTATTTCCAAAAGTAGCAAATGGGATTGAACACATCTCCTTACACAAATACAAACATAAAATACATAAAACAATGACGAAAAACAAAATAGAAATGCATGTAATACAAACTATAAACAAAAACGAAAATAAAATATAATATTGTTGTAATATGAACTGGCGTTAAGTGTGAGTAAGTAGGAATTCATAATTTTAATTGTATGTGAGGTTCTTAATTTTTGGGTAATTCTGATATGAGATTGAACAGATTCAAAAATTGCTTTACTTTACTGAAATGTATAAAGGTCACCATGAAAAGCCAATATAATCTCAATAAGTGTAGCATATCTTTTTAAAATAAAAAAAAACAACAATATTTATCTTGCTTCATTTTGAATAGGGCACTCGAAAAAAATGTGAATACAATCCTCAACAACCTGGCTACAGCTGCATGCGGGATTTAGCTTAATATTAACACGGTACAGATCTGCATTTAAAGAGCTTTGCATATTTCTGAACCGTTAATGATATTAAGTTTTCTAACACCACAACTTTGAAAGTAGAAGGGTGGCTATTTTTATATTACGGGAAGTCCATATGCCTGGGTTTAGACTTCCATTCATTTTAGTCGAGCCTGCGATTTTTGTCGCAGAAAACACGACATGGGGATAGTGATTCGGCGGACGCGGTGGCGTTAGCTAACTTCTTGAAAGCTTTATATTTTAACGGTGGAAGACCTGGATGCTTCATACTTTGTATATATAGACGCCCTGTGTTACGAAGTTTCCGTCTGTCACATGTCCATTGTCCTTGACCTCATTTTCATGGTTTAGTGACTATACTTGAAAAAAAGGTAAGATTTTTTGTAATGTAAATTTGTCTCTTATTATGAGTAATAGGATAGCTATATTTGGTATGTGCATACCTTGCAAAGTCCATATGCCCGTTAGACAGTTTTCACTTGACCTCGACCTCATCCATGAATCAGTGAAAAAGGTTAAGTTTTGGTGGTCAAGTCCATTTATCAGATATTATAAGCAATAGGTCAAGTATATTCGGTGTATGTAAGGACTGTAAGGTGTACATATCCAACTGGCAGGTATCATCTGACCTTGACCTCATTTTCATGGTTCAGTGGTTGTAGTTAGGTTTTTGTGCTTTGGTCTGTTTTTCTTAAACATGTACTGTATGCAATAGGTCTACTATATTAAGTGTATGGAAAGGTTGTGAGGTGTACATGTCTAGCTGGCAGGTGTCATATGACCTTGACATCATTTTCACGGTTTCATTGGTCAAAGTTAAGTTTTTGAGTTTCAGTCTTTTTTTCTAATACTATATGCAATAGGTCAACTATATTTGGTGTATGGACATATTTTATGATGTACATGTCAGTCTCGCAGGTTTTTGTTTTACCTTAACCTCATTTTCACGGTTCATTGCTCAGTGTTAAGTTTTTGTGTTTTGGTCTGTATTTCTTAAACTATAAGCAATAGGTCCACTATATTTGCTGTATGGAAGGATTGTAAGCTGTACATGTCTGCCTGACATGGTTCATCTGACCTTGACCTCATTTTCATGGTTCATTGGTCAATGTTTAGTTTTCCTCGGTTAAGTTTATTTCTTAAAAACTATAAGCAATAGGTCAACTATATTTAGTGTATTGAATGATTGTAAAGTGTACATGTATTTCTTGTTTGGTTTATATGACCTTGACCTCATTTTCCTTGATCATGTTAATTTAAGTTGATGTGATAGTTGTAGTAAAGCTTTATATTTAGGACTTTCAATATAATATCAATGATTAGTAAAGAAGGCGAGACATTTCAGCGTGTGCACTCTGGTTATTACATTAGATGTGAATAATAGATGTTCTGGTCATATCTAATCTATGAAGCGGGGTACTACATAGTTGTTACTATTTCGTAAATTATAAATTGAATTTGACCAATAAGTTGGAGCATTAAATCATGCAGTCTCGTTATGTAAAGAATATAACACATTGAGTTTTCTTGACTTTCGTCTGTCTACTAGCAATTCCCGGCCTGTTTCGAAATATGTAGCTTTACAACTGGCAAACACGGGCAACCGAGTTACTATTCCTCCTGCTTCTAACTTAACATGTTCTTAAATTATTAGAATTTTGTTGAGTACAACTATCCCGAAACACATATGAATATTCTAATCTATGACGCGGGGTACTACATAGATTTTACGGACGCCATCACGAGTTGGTTGACCGTTATGGAATAACCGTTTCACAAATGGTATCGGACATGTACCTTAAGTCGTAACTACAATCCCCTTCCCTTTCATGAATAAGACCTACCGAATTAGACTATTTACCGGATTTTTTATCACATAAGCAACATGTGGAGCAGGATCTACTTACCCTTACGAAGCACCTGAGATCACCACTAGTTTTGGTGGGATTCGTGTTGTTTATTCTATAGTTTTCTATGTTGTGTCATGTGTACTATTGTTTGTCTGTTTGTCTTCTTTTTTAGCCATGGCGTTGTCATTTTATTTTAGATTGATGAGTTTGACTGTCCCTTTGGTATCTTTCGTCCCTCTTTTTTCCATAATTAATATAATAGATAAGTTTATACGAGGAAGATTATTTCTATATAATGCATATTTCAATTTTTCAAGAACATTTAATCTTGTACTGTGTTTGCACAATTCATTATGTTTTCTATATGTGTATGTATTTTCCTTGTTAATACATTCTGTACATATTCCGTCTCGGACTGTCATGTGTTAAAACAATACCTTGTGATGATTTTTACTTATTTTACACTTATTTATTTTAAGTTGTGTATTCATATTCAATTCATTCACCAAAATTATCAATGGCGGAGAATAATTTATCTTAGAGCTCTGATTTTCGCGCACAGATAGGACATTTAGCAAAAAACAGTCGGACGTTATAGCGCCAAAAAACAGTTCATTTACCGAAAAAAGAAATAGTCAATTCCATATGAGAGAATATATAATTCATTCGTTGTATAATAATGAATTTTGATATAGTGTCATGATAGCAAAATTAAACAAAAAAATTCAGAATAAAAAGTTAAAGGGAAACTCCGCAGAAAAAATGTAAGAATGGAAATGGGGAATATGTCAAAGAGACAACAATCCGACCAAAGAGCAGACAACAGCCGAAGGTCACCAATGGGTCTTCAACGCATCGAGAAAATCCCGCACCCGGAGGTGGTCCTCAGCTGGCCCCTTAATACAATTGTGTACTACATTGTAGTTTAGTGAAAATGGACGTAAAACTAAACTCCAAAAGATATAAATGAACTAAACTTGGGACAGGCACAAAAATGAACATAGAGATGTCCTCGCCCGGACACTTATATGGAATGCAGTTTGCTGATAAATGGGTTTCAAATGTATTGAGCAAAAACCCAACGACTAGTTTCAACAAGAATGGTTTGCTTTGTTGCAGAATCGCATAAAACTTTATGTTATCGTATTTTTAAAAAGAATTTACAATTTGAAAACTACTTTTCATTTTTACCTAACAAACTCAAATATATATAATGCAAATATAGATGTGGTAGTCAACACTTGTCGATTGAGTCTGGAAGGTGGCAGGTTTTACAGAGAGAAATCAGAATATGCCGTCTCTGTGACTAAAACGAGATTGGTGACGAGTACCATTACATTATGAATTGTGGAACATTTAAACTAGAAAGAAAGAATTTTTTACCGAACTACCGTTGGTCAAACCCTAATATCTATAAATGTTATCAACTGTTTAGCTCATCAAATATTGTAATATTAGATAAATATAAAAGTCAGTCAGTCATTCCTCCAAATCAATTTAATTGTATTGTTCACACATGCATGTACTAATTGTACATTATAGTTATTTTTATGTATGTACTCTATAACAAGTAATTGAAGTTTTATCAGAAATAAAGTATTCGTATTCCTTTAAACTATAAATTACATGAAGACAGCCTACGGGTAAAATACAAGTGTATATGATACTATAAAGTATTTAATCCTCATCCGTCCTTGTAAATGTTAAACTCTGGATTCTCTTTGGTATTTACCTTAGAGTTCATAAATTTAATTTAATTATCTATCACATGTATCACTTGGCCAAACAATATTTTTGTTATATCTTGTAAAACAACAAAGTCAGATTTGCCAATTCTGGAATGGCAAATTTGTCCCGCACAGTGTTCACTACTTGAGATTGATGATTGTTATTTGATACAAAGAATTACCATCAGTACTTATCAGTTTGACGACTATTTGAGGCCTTGCCTCATATGTCATGATCGAGCCACTTTCAATTGATAAGCAATATTAAAAGTCTTGGTATTTTCTATAAAGTTACATTACTATCAGTACATAGTGCCTCCTAGGTCATGATACGATGATTTTGAATTAATTCGCAATGTCCAATGTTAAGTTTTCTGCTTAACTTAGATTGATAGGAACTACTTACAATAAACAAGGATGTTTTCTATAACGTTACATTAATGTCTATAAATCTCAGTTCGTCGACCATTTTCAGGTATTGCCCACTAGATTATGGTTCAGCGACTGAATTAATAAGCAATGTTGCTGTCCATCAGATTGTTTTTGTTTTAATTTTTTTTTTTATGTCAAACAGTTTATTTTTAAATCATTTTGAAAGAAGATCTGAATGATTCGAATTTTGTATACAAATGTCTTATTTATATGTTTAAATAACATCATTTCCTATTGTCATTGATTTCATTTTTCGTGGTTTCGTTCGTGTAAAGGCTGATTGCAGGGTGTACATGTCCGACCGGAAGGTTTCATCGGACCGTGATTCATTGGTCTATGTTATGTTTTCAGGGTTCGTATTTTTTTGTCATATACTTTTTTAGCAATGGGTCAACGACAATTAGCGTATGCAATGCTTGTTATTTCTACTGAAATATTGAACGGGGTTCATTTAACCTTGATCTCATTTTCATGTGTCATTGGTCAATTCGTATTTTCCATGTGAAATAATTGTAAGGTGTATAAAATTGAGAATGGAAATGGGGAATGTGCCAAAGAGACAACAACCCGACCATAGAAAAAAACAACAGCAGAAGGTCACCAACAGGTCTTCAATGTAGCGAGAAATTCCCGCACCCGGAGGCGTCCTTCAACTGGCCCCTAAACAAATATATACTAGTTCAGTGATAATGAACGCCATACTAATTTCCAAATTGTACACAAGAAACTAAAATTAAAATAATACAAGGCTAACAAAGGCCAGAGGCTGCTGACTTGGGACAGGCGCAAAAATGCGGCGGGGTTAAACATGTTTGTGAGATCTCAACCCTCCCCCTATACCTCTAGCCAATGTAGAAAAGTAAACGCATAACAATACGCACATTAAAATTCAGTTCAAGAGAAGTCCGAGTCTGATGTCAGAAGATGTAACCAAAGAAAATAAACAAAATGACAATAATACATAAATAACAACAGACTACTAGCAGTTAACTGACATGCCAGCTCCAGACTTCACTTAAACTGACTGAAAGATTATGATTTCATCATATGAACATCAGGCACAATCCTTCCCGTTAGGTGTTTAGTATCATACCATCATAACATATATGAGAAGAACATAATCCGTGCCATGCCAACAACTGGTTTTTGAATAAATGTGTTTAGTTCCGATGCAAAGACCCTATAAGTGAATCAATATTAACGCCAAAATATGCAATCTTTCATGACCTGACAACAGTATCGTAACTATATCCCTTCTTAATAAGTCTATTCAAAGGTTTTGTTAGTTTTTGAGGTGAATACTGACACCTTTGTGCTTTATAAAAATATTTCCATAAAAAATTGGATGTGAAATACCTGAACGTATAAGAAGTACATGCTAGTCGCGAATGGTTCATTTGAAATTTACTTCATTTTCTATGGTTCACTTTTTTTTTCTTAAAATGTTTGAAGGTTCGTATCTAAGATACTAAATAGAATGGGTGGTTAATGTTGGTTGAATTGGATGACTGCATGTAATATGCAGATGTCGGATTGGCAATGTAAACTGACATTACCTTTACTTCCGTTTTTCTTCGATCCATCTTGAATTCTCATTTATGTTGGTTTCTAAGAAACTATAAGACATATGCTAGATTTAATTGACATATCCGAAAAGAAGTGTCAATCCGACCTTGAGCTCAGTTTGATAGTTCATTGGTCATTTGTGGTAAATCTGTTTCTCAGATAATAAAAACATTTATAAAAGATACAATACAGTCTTATAACTGTATTCTACAAACTCGCGTTTTCACCATGCACAAAAGACTCATCAGTGACGCTCGATTCAAAATAGGTTAACTATAAAACAAATTGTTAAGATTGCCAATGAGGAAACTCTCTACAAGAGACCAAATGTCTAGTTTTGCTAGCAACTGCATGACACCATACGTCCTTCAACATGGAACAAAAGTCTACATCTCATAGACTATTCTAAACGTGAAAATCAACGGCATAAAAGTAGTATAGAAAGGGGGATTCTGCCTAAATCTCGTTTTAATTTCAAACTCTCGCGAGATTTGTCATGAGTCAAGGAGCTTGGTTAAATCTTAGAGAGAAAAAAAGGAGAGTGGGTTTAAACGGGAAGTAGTTTATAACCGGGAAATGGTTAACAATATGAAGTGTATGACATTTATATGATGACGTCACATTATTAAAAAAAAACCGTCCGATTAGGAGGAAGAGTTAAAATTGAAAAATTTAACAATTAAGACATGAATAGTATAGTATTATTTGATGGCTTCTTGTGATAATGATTTTATGAGTTTTAGTGCTTTGTATAATAGAAAGTAGAAGAACAAAATGAAGAAACTTTGAAATGGAATAACCTTTCAACTGGCGTATGGTATAAAATTATGAAAGTGTTAGAAGTGAATGGTAAATTTGGTAAGAGTAAAATATTTACTATGAAAACAAGGGAAAGAGATATACTAAGAGGGTATGGAGTGGGTTAAACAGAGAGAAGGACAATTTCGAAGGGGTTCATGTAAAAAGTACAGAATTGAAAATCAGTAAGAAATCTAAACAAGAGTATTTTTCTTACGACTTGGTTAGAATGTAACATGATTACCCTAAAGTTTTTTTCCCTGAAAGGAATACCAATCAATTTTTAATATAGCTAACCACTAGATTAAAAAGAAAATATTGGTAATTGAAAAAAAAAATAACAATAAAGACTTAAAAATTATAGTAAAAATAAATAAAGATGAATCGCTTTATAAAATTTGTAATTGCTTTATCTAATCCCGTTAGAAGATGGTGGAATAATGAAGAATTACCTATTGTTAATAATGAAAAACCATCAAGTATTGATGATGGTGTAATACCAGGTCCTTTACATCAAAGTGAAGAACCTATACGTATTACTGATCCATCCGGCAGAAGAAACACTTAAAGTATTTTGCACTGTGATGATTGAACCTTTACGACAGTTTAATGTAGATACATTTATTGAAGTGGAGTCAAAGCACTCTTTTTTACGAAATTAACGAGGCCCTTGTTTTAGATCAATCAATTCTTATAGGTGTGAACGAAAAAATCATTTGTAAGTTTAAAGATGAATGTAATGATAAGTATATGACTGTGAGTTAGTAAGAACAAACCCTGCAACAGGTGACAAAACTTATGTGACTCCTTTTTTTTTTTTTTTTAGATCAATCAAAGTGACTATCACCAAAGCAACTCATCTTGATTTAAAATTGACACACATAATTGAAAAGGTAAAATGAAGCATGGTAAGATACATCCGAGAAGGTAGTGGTTGGACGTTTGGTCATATTGAACAAAATTGAAATTTATATAATTGAATGTATACCAATTAAGTGAGGTTCATACATACCTTTTCCAAACAAACTAGCTAAAAAGAAGGCTATGATTAATGTGCGAAATAATGACAATAAGTGTTTTCAATGGGAGGTGTTAGCAGCATTACATTACGAAAATGTGGATAAAAACAAACACTAATCAGATAAGTCAATACAAGAAATGGGAAAACGACCTTAATTTTGACAGTATCCCAGTATCATTAAAATCGATTGATCAATTTAAAAGACACAATACACACCTTAACATTAATGTGTTCGGTTATGATGGTGTAGAACTAGAAAAAAATAATTAAGAAACATTAGAAGTGTACCCTTTAAGAATTTCCAAAAATACTGGCACAACACATGTTGATCTTATGTTTTTAATGAATGCTACGAAACAATATTACTGTTGTATTAGAAGTATTTCACGTCTTTTAACATCACAAGTAACACATCATAAAGAATCGGTTTATTTTTGTCAAAGATGTTTAGGGGATTTTTCAAGACGAAACCTTTTAGATACACACATGAAGTATTGTATTGAAAAGGATCCAGATAGAGCTGTAATGCCAAATAAAGATACCTTTAAAAATTTTAAAAATCATAACCGTAAAATGCGTGATTCTGCTGTTATTTATGCTGATTTTGAATGTTATTTAAACAATATAGATACTTGTCAACCTAATGCATCGAAACCTTACACGAATGCATCTAAACGACATATACCTTTAGGTTTTTATTACCGAGTTGTGTATACACATAATGAAACTAAAGAAGGACTAGTATACTGTGGGGAAGATATAGCTAAAACGTTTGTGAAATGTATGGAAGAGGAAATGAGTGACTTTATTGTCTGCATTAAGATGAAAAAGATATGGTCATGACAAAAGAAGATAATGCATGTTTTAAAGCGAGTACATGTAATATAATTAGAGGACATTTTTGAAGACTTTAGAGATATGTGTTTACAACATTATGGACTTGACCCTTTACATCATTATATATCACCAGGATTAGCGTAGGATGCAGCTTTAAAAATTAGTAAAGTAAAACTAGAATTATTACACGATCGAGATATGTTACTGATGTTTGTAAAGGCGACTCGAGGAGGTGTGTCTCAAATAAGTCATCGACATGGTAAGGCAAACCATAAACACATGAGTTATTACGACACTACACAACCTACTAAATACGTTAAATACTTAACGTATTTAGATGCCAATAATGTATATGGGTGGGCTATGTCTGAACCTTTACCTACCCATAAATTAAAACGGAAAGAACCAGAGGATGTGGAAAACATTTTACAGTGGACAGATGATTATGATATGGGATGTATGATTGATGCGATTAAGAGTATCCATTAAAACTTCACGATAGTCATAACGATTACCCCTTCCTACCATAAAACATAGACATCAATGGAGTTCATAAACTAGTATCTCATTTTAACGAACGTGATAATTATGTCCTTCATTATAGAAATTTGAGACAGTGTCTTCAAAATGGTATCCTTTAAACCAAAGTATATCGTGTTATTACATTTCAACAATCACGTGAAAATTATGTCCTTTATTATAGAAATTTGAAACAGTGTCTTCAGAATGGTATCCTTTAAACCAAAGTATATCGTGTTATTACATTTCAATAATCACGTGATAATTATGTCCTTTATTATAGAAATTTGAGACAGTGTCTTCAGAATGGTATCCTTTAAACCAAAGTACATCGTGTTATTACATTTCAACAATCACGTGAAAATTATGTCCTTCATTATAGAAATTTGAGACAGTGTCTTCAGAATGGTATCCTTTAAACCAAAGTATATCGTGTTACCACATTTCAACAATCACGTGATAATTATGTCCTTCATTATAGAAATTTGAGACAGTGTCTTCATAATGGTATCCTTTAAACCAAAGTACATCGTGTTATTACATTTCAACAATCACGTGATAATTATGTCCTTTATTATAGAAGTTTGAGACAGTGTCTTCATAATGGTATCCTTTAAACCAAAGTACATCGTGTTATTACATTTCAACAATCACGTGATAATAATGTCCTTCATTATAGAAATTTGAGACAGTGTCTTCAGAATGGTATCCTTTAAACCAAAGTACATCGTGTTATTACATTTCAACAATCACGTGATAATTATGCCTTTTATTATAGAAATTTGAGACAGTGTCTTCAGAATGGTATCCTTTAAACCAAAGTATATCGTGTTATTACATTTCAACAATCACGTGATAATTATGTCCTTTATTATAGAAGTTTGAGACAGTGTCTTCAGAATGGTATCCTTTAAACCAAAGTACATCGTGTTATTACATTTCAACAATCAAGTTGGCTTAAGTCTTACCTTAACAAAAACATAAAAACTTAGAGCAGTATCTAAAACAGAGTCTGAAAAGGATTTTTTTTAAATTGATGAACAATTCCGTGTTTGGAAAAAACGATGGAAACTATTCGTAAACGTGTAGATGTAAAACAAGGTAACTCAGAAAAACAAGCATACACGATAAGTTTGACACTTTTAAATATGAAGCAAATAATCAGTTTGGAATTTTAATAGGTGTGAACGAAAAAATCATTGGTAAGTTTAAAGATGAATGTAATGATAAGTATATGACTGAGTTTGTAGGTCTTCGAGCTAAACTGTACTCTTATCAGATGGAAGATGGTAAGGATACAAAGTATAGCTCTTTCAGCGAATGATGACAAACGGTACATCTTACACGATGGCATCAGTACCCTGGCACATGGACATTTAAAAATTGAAAAAATACTTTAATGACATGTGTTTAAGACATTGTGAAATCATTGTTGGGAAAGGCCTTACGGATTTGTGAACCAGCATATGCTGATGCAAATTAAGTGTCCCTTGTTAAAAATGGTATCATGCATCTGTTTTAAAAAAGCATTGGATATAAACTGTCCGGTCAACAGATTGAATACCTTAATGATCCAGGTATAGCAACTACCATGTTAGGGTTGTTGACGTATCTCGATGATTTTAGTAAATCTCAAGGTATAAACCAATTGTGGTTTAAAGATTCAACCACGGATTCCGAGGCTAATAATACTGGTTTCATAGCTAGACGTGATTACATTATTACTAAACCTGACATCAAAGGAACATTCTCATTTACTATACCTTTAAAACATATCTTTGGTTTTGTTTTAGACTATACCAAAATCATCTTTGGGTTTAAACATGAACTCACACTCGTACGAGATTCTGATGCAAATGCAGTGTTTAGAGCAGGAGGAACAGATCTAGCGAAAACTGAGCTAAATGAATTATCCTGGTTCGGTCTTCATGTCATTCCTTCCGATGAAAACAAAATGGTACTGTACAAAACAATTCAAAGCAAACTCAACCGTGGTTTCCGTATGAGACAATGTGATTCCATATCCGTTCCCCAAAGTAGAGAATTCACTTGGCGACTTTGTGCCAAAACCGGTCATGGAAAACAAAGATACATCATCGTAGCCTTTTAAACTGATGAAAATAACGATCAAGAAGATAACACGTCCATATTTGATTACTGATTTTTAAGAAACATCTATGTCACCTTAAATGCGCAACGTTATCCTGCCGTAGACTTCAACGACTATTTTAATCAATGCAAAGTATCTAGAGTATACAACGAAGCTGCTGACTTCCGTACAAAGTTTTTAGTATGGATCATCTCATAAGCAATAGTAACATTAACCCTTCCGACTTTACAGACCTTTACCCATTATTCGTCATTGATGTAAGTCATCAATCTGAAAAACTAAAAGAGTCTGTGGTTGATATTCAAATCCAGGCAGAATTCCTGTTCAAGCAAACACGGATGCTTTTGCATTGGTACTCTCTGGTCGAACTCTACAGTTTGAATCTGATGGACAAAAGATGAACTTTGTGTTCTAAAAATCACTTGTTACAACACATTGTTGACAATACAGCACCTAAGCATGGGTTCTCTTTTATTGTGTCTGCTAATAACAACAAAATCGATACCCGATTCAATCCACCCTTTCACTTAAAAAATGGAAAGAGTTTTGAAATGGCTCTGGTCAACCTAGAGACTAACTATTCTTTCCCAAATATTCATGCAGGGAACAATACTTTTCGTTATTCTAATGGTAATGGTGCCACCTGGTTTACCATTGTATTAAACACTGGCTCTGTTTAGTGTGATTGGAGGACCCATGGGGTATGATGAAATTAAAAAAAATGTTTGTAACTAAAACGTATTACATGCAACGGTATTTGCTGTTAAAACGCGTTCAGCACGAGTATGCTGTAGTGAAAACCTAAGTAAAAAACGGTTTTGTTGTTTTGGGAATTAAACCAGTTCCCTAAAAAAGAAATCTTCGTTAGATATAAATAAATGAACTATCATACACATGGTTTAAATTTGACACAAGGTCAAGCACATAAATTTACAAAAAGCAGTTATGAATGGTTGTCTTGTTAGTATTTGTTTATTGCATGCTTATATAAAGGGGAACGAAAAGATGTTGATCACTCAGCGACAAATACAATAGATCGAAAAGCTGTTAAAAAGTGGTAAAGGTGGTATGGTCTTGGAGTTGAGTGTAAAACAACTCAAACAAAACAAGCAAAAGGAAGGTGGTTTTTTTTTGGAATGTTAGCTGGATTAGCGATGTGAGCTCTCCCATGTTAGCTAAAACAGTAATCTCCGCTTTAGGTGTAGGTGCCTTGAGTGGTTTAGGTAGTGCTGCCATGAGTAAAGCCGTTGGATCTGGTCTTTACCTTAAACATGGCGATGACATTTGCATTTGTAAAAAACACGGTAATGGTTTATACCTTACCCCAGGTCAACTCCTTAACACCTATGGAGATCGGTTGTTTTTAAAATATGGGGGTAAATTTTACAATGCAAATGATGGTTTGCTTTTAGGTCCCAATAGTCCTTAAAGTCAAGTTGTTATAAATAAATGGATGACGTAGACTCCAACAACCAAACGTATAGAGAAGACAAAATTGATGCGTTGAGGTAGAGGTAGAGATGCTTAAAAACACCAACATTTTGAAACATACAATAAACTAGACAAGACGCTTCCCATCGCATTCGGAACCTGTACTGTTCTAAACGTAATTTGTACAATTAGTGCACACAGCACTGCTGCAACAGGAATCGGAGTCATTGCTTGTATTTCTTTAAGTTCACTAGCGGTCATTAATTCGTTTGGAATGATGGGCTTCACGGTATTATTCAGACATATTCATAACAAATGTAAAAAACAAAACCATGAAGATACCGTACAACTCATTAGAACCTCTAAATCTAATTAGTTGTCAAAGGTACCAGGATTATAATTTATTACGCCAGACGCGCGTTTTGTCTACATAAGACTCATCAGTGACGCTCAGATCAAAATAGGTATTAAACCAAACAAGTACAAAGTTGAAGAGCATTGAGGACCCAAAATTACAAACAGTTGTGCCAAATTTGGCTAAGGTAATCTAATCCTGGGATAAGAAAATCCTTAGTTTTTCGAAAAATTTAAAGTTTTGTAAACAGGAAATTTATTAAAATGACCATATAATTGATATTCATGTCAACATTGAAGTGCTGACTACTGGGATGGTGATACCCTCGGGGAAGAAACATCCACCAGCAGTGGCATCGACTCAGTGGTGTAAATAGTTATCAAAGGTACCTGGATTATAATTTAATACGCCAGACGCGCGTTTCGTCTACATAAGACTCATCTGTGACGCTAAGATCAAAATAGTTATAAAGCCAAACAAGTACAAAGTTGAAAAGCATTGAAGATTGAAAATGCAGTGATTAAAGCTTTGGATGATGATAACATTAGTGACCTAGAGTTTACAGTTATTGTTACATGCTTAAACTCTTACTACACTGAAAAACAACACTTATGACTCCCTAAGAAAAACTCGTATTTTCGTAAGTGTTTGATAGATTAAAAAATGAATTATACATACATTTATTTCTTTTAATCTTTATCTTCCTCATCATCACTTCCACTATCAAACTCACTATCACTGACCAAACCTTCAAACTCACTATCACTGTCCAAACCTTCAAACTCACTATCATCATCACTGTCCTCATCTCGGTTATGAGTGTCAATTACTGTCATAACTATGTTGTATAAAACTTTATAGTCATCACTAAAAAGCCAATCACCAATTTCCTCATTTTCTTCTCCTTAGTTATTCACCACCATATATAACTACATTAGTTACCTTGTTTTTAAAATCGTCTTGTAAATTAATTATTATTACTACTAATAACTCATCTCTTTAAGTTTTTTTTTCAATTTTCAATTTTAAAACTCTTCATCACTGGAAGTATCACATTGATCAACTCCTTCCATAACCTTTTCAATACTTTTAACCATGGGAGATTTTTCATTCAACCCTAACTTATATTTTATAATAAAATGATATAGTCTAACAAGCTGTTTAAACTATGTTTATGAGGTGTAGAATACACGTAATTTAAAATACCCAAATGCAATGCTAATAAATCAACTGTTTACACTTTAAGTGTAGAAGGTGTAAAATAATAAGTCTAAAATTCAAAATGAGGATTACACTTTGCAAAATCATATTTACGATCTTCGTAAAATTCTTTAAAAGCTTTAGAATCACAATGATGAAAAAATGTGGAATCATATTTAAATGTATCACAAAAATCATCACTTTCTAACAACCATTCAAAAGCGATTAACACTTGCATAGCTGCCATAATTATTATACATAACATGTTTTTATTGTCATTCATTTAATAATTGATGTTTCATGTTATACATTTTTTGAATAAAGGTATGATTCACATGAATTCTTGTTTTTGTTTAAGTACATTTTCTAAATAAATTAAACAACTAAAAGTATAATGTTAGTTCTAAACGGAAAACCTGCATCTAATGTTAGTAAATCACGAAATAATGTTTTTAGTTGCCACCCTGTAAATTAATGAGGTTCTGTATACCATTCTTCACTCGTTTCTTCATCATAATTAAAATTACCATACGATGGTAAATAACATGTGGTGTTAAAAACAAAAAGATTTTATGTAGAATCATAATGGTGAAAAGGTGAATTTTCTGTAATTAGATAAAAATGGAAAGTTATGAGATGTATAATAGAGTAAAAATTCATAAAAAGTAGAGTTATATAATACTGCATCTGTATCATCTTTTGATAACCATTGAAATGCGTTTAACACTATTGCTATAGTTAATTTATTATACTTTCTTTCTTTTTCTTATCAATTTTTTTTACATTCTAACCAAGTCGTAAGAAAAATACTCCTTCCCTTGTATTCACAAAAAGTATTTTACCCTTACCAAATTTACCATCTACTTACACTTCCATAATTTAATACCATACACCAGTTGGAAGGTTCTTCCATTTCAATGTTTCTTCATTTTGTTCTTATACTTTCTCTTCCAAAGCAGTAATACTCATAAAATCATTATCACAAGAAGCCATCATATAATACTATACTATTCATGTCTTTATTGATAAATTTTTCAATTACAACTATTCCTCCTATTCGGACGTTTTTTTTTTAATAATGTGACGTCATCATAAACATATTATACACTTCCTGTTTTTAACCATTTCCGGTAAAACTACTTCCGGTATAAAACGCATGCGTAAATAAAACTAAAACCGTTTAAACCCACTCTCCTTTTTTCTCGTGAGAATTACCATCGTTGACTCATGTCAAATCTCGCAAGAGTTTAAAATTAAAACGAGATTTAGACAGAATCCCCCTTTCTATACTACTCATGATTATGCATAAACCTGAAAAACGGTTTTTATCCAACGCAATAATAGGTTTGAATGTTGTTTTCAATTTAGACTTGTTGATATTTATTTCGCTTGGGCTTGTATTATATTTTCCCTCCGGTTTATATAATCCGATCATCCTATTTCGACTCTTTAAAATCCAAGAGTCTATCCTAAATTGAGGTAAATTATAGGGTCTTCCAAATACTGTTTCGATCCCTAACATCACTGAAGAGACATTAATTGTCAAAATCCGGATATGGTGTAAAAATTAGCACCTCATTTTGTGGTTTACCATCTTTGCCGCAAGTTAATTGTTTTCTGTTTGGTATTAAATTAATATAAGACCCGTTTTGTTACATCGTGTGATCAATTTATTTGGCAAACGTCAATGGCAGTCAGCAGGGTTTAAGAATATCAGTTGTTCGACCTTGTTAGTCAAATTCGTTTTGTTAAAATATACTTTTTCACTCTTTTGGTCTTTTGGAAAATGTTGTTTGTGCTGTATTTAGACCCTTCTACAGCGAAATTTGTTTTACATGTACACGTATAAAAAATGCGGTTTTTATCCAACGCAATCATAGGTTTGAACGTAGTTTTCAATTTAGACTCGTATATATATAAGGAAGAAACCAGCCAACATACAAACAAAACGAAAAAAAGGCCATTTGATATTAACAAGAGAATGTGTTCATTACACGTACAACAAGAGAAAACGGCCATTACGCATAGAATAGGAGATAACGACCATAACAAATGCTAAAGAAGGGAACAGCCATTAGACATACAATAGAAGAAATAACCTCATCGTAGATACCAGGATTAAAATTTAAAATTTACACCATACGCGCCTCTCGTCTACAAAAGACTCACCAGTGACGCTCGAATAAAAAATATTAAAGAGGCCAAATAGAGTACGAAGAAGAAGAGCATTTAGGACCGAAAATTCCTAAAAATTCGACCAAAAGAGTACGAAGAATAAGAGCATTGAGGACCAAAATTCCTAAAAATTCTACCAAATACAGCTTGGTTAATCTTTTCCTAAGGTAGAAATGCCTTAATTTAAAAAAAATCAAAGTTTTGTTAACCATTTAATTTATAAAATAAACATATCATTGATAACTCAAGTCAATACAGAAGTGCTGACTATTGGGCTGGTGATTCCCTCGGGGAAATGATTCTCCACTAGAAACGGCGATTAATAATAACAATGGCATACGGTCATTACACAAACAACACTTGCAAGCGGCCATTTCACATAAAACAAGACCGTACTACCGTTACACATACAACAGAAGGAAAATGTCCATTACACATAAAACAAAAAAATACGGCTATTACACATAAAACAGGAGAAAACGGTCAGTACACATGCAACAGGGGAATGCGGCAATTTGAGATACAACAAGAGAAAATTGCCTTTACACATAATAGTACATTTTACGGTGACCAGACCAAATATTTTTTAGATTTAATCGTCAAACATACTATATGGCTATATTATATATCATTGGATTCGGAAAAATGAGTACTACTGAAATATAGATGTCGTCAAAAAAAAATATGGTAACAGTTTTGCATAAAATGAGGTCAAAGATCAAGTTCTGTTTTTATTTTTTCTTCTTCCATACTTTCAAAATTTGAAGAAATATACAACTCTTTAAATTAAATTCTAAATACAGACATTTTCTTATATCAATTATCATTGAATTATATCGAAAATGTTAAAAAAAATGAATAAGAAATCGATTCTGGAAATTGCCGTTTTTCAAATATTTGTTATATTACACAAGATCAACACATATTCTGTTAAAATTACTGTAGTTACCTTGCCGGCTGACATTCAACCTCATCAATAAATGATAAATATTATTTTTACCTGCATCCTACTGTCCTGAAGACATATTTAGCATAAGATCATTCATGAAATGTATTAAAACTAAAAAGCCCTCAATACTCCGAAATTATTCCAATCAAAAAGATCCACACAACAGAATTATATCTGCTGGTTAATCGTCAAGGAACATGATTTGAAATTTTAACATAATTCTGACCCTTTACAGGATCAAAGCCCTGGACATGTAATGTTTTGTAGTTAACAAGCGTATGACTCTTTCACATGCAGATTTTCCTTTCAATGAAGACACAAGATCCTGCAGGTATTCTGCTGAAATATGCCCTTTAAAATACACTGGGTGTAATGCATCATTTTACTCTCGCCAACCGTATTCTAAAGGTGACCGGATAGGGGTTTAGCAATGTGTAATGCGTTCCAAATTTTTAGTTTGAAACGTACGTAAAACATACTGTTTCAGTGCCGTCTCGCAGGAAGTTAGCCTGACTAAACTTACATCTTTACTAGTTGCAAACTTGAATAATTATAATAATGAAGTGGGTTTTAAGAAATAGTTCTGATCATAAACCTTTGCAATTATCTTTCATGCCAAAACAAGGGCTTCATCATTGTCAATATTAACGAAACTCTAAAAACAACTGAACTAGTCGTGCGTGTCCTTCGAAGTCTTGTAGACAGTTTGTATACCTATTCCAAACAGAGACGAATGTGCGTCGCATCCGGTAAGTACATGTGCAGCAGGCAAAGTTTTCAAATTGTTGGGGAAAGACAGATTCATAGTTATTGAATGGGTGAAAATCTTCGCCCATCATTTACACTGCTAATGTTCCACATCTGCAACCACAACTAGCTTGTATGTGCCCTTTTTTTTTATAGTAGCGAACACACAGAAAACTTACAATTGTATAAGAGTTCCGTATGATTGTTCTTCCACTCTTTCACATTTTCCTAAACTCCGTGTCAAAGTTTAAAGCATTGGGTATAGGCCTTCTCTTGAGTGCTGAACAAGTTACGACAGCCATGAACAGTGTTGGTAAACATAAATTTGACAATTTCGGAATTAACAAACGTTCTGAATATGTTAAGCTCACATCAGGTGGAATCTCATGGGATTTGTCAAAGTTTTCCAGTCAGGAATACTTCTCCGCTCTATGATCTGATACACTTTGATGGAAGCTGTAGTCTCTGTGCGGCGTTCCCTTTCGACAGACGTTATAGAGTTGTTCGTGTCTACTATGTGCGCCATAGAAATTCATTGGGACATATTTTTTTAAAAGCCAGCTGCAAGGTCGCCGTATGTTTTACCTTTCTTAGCATTAATAAATTGAACCAATGCCATACCATCTCTGATGTAAGTTATGTTTGATCATAATGGTATAAAGGAAGGTAGGAAAAGTGCACAAGAGACTTAAGATTCGAATTGCTTCACAAAATCCGACTTGCATGATTTTCTCATGGTGCCGTCATTTTGAAAAGGGGATAATGAAGTGGGTGCAATAACACATGTTCTATCATACCATCATCTCTACATTTTGCCGAAATCAGTGCACGTCTAATCACAAGTTATCTATTTATGCGACCTGAAAGTATTTCCCCGATTTATATTTAAGGTTTGTGTTTGACTTTGATATTAGACTATAAAACATCCTTGTGATCTTAAGAATGAGCACTAGTGATAAAATGTTTAGACATGTTCAAGCCTTCCTCGACAACTGTGAGCAAAGAACCTCCAATATGTCTTGAAGCATGCATTTAAGAAGAGATATTGATAAGACATTGAGTGTGGCATTCCACATCAAAGGGATAAGTCATGGATCATTTAGATGGTTCACAATGACAATATTAACATGTTCTTCATCTCTTTCCATTGCTGTTGGCTTTGTTTTAATTTGTGAATTTGCATAATTTGCAGCAATTCCATCCCTTTTCAGCATTACACGAGTAATGAATTCTATAAAATGTTTAGTAAGGGTTCATCTAACAAGTGCAGACTTTTGATTTGTTATGCCTACAGTGCCGACTAATCCCCTTGAGGCTTTTATAAAGGTCTTTTCTGTTGCCATGTCATAGTACTGTCCAGGAATATGTCTAAAAAGCAAAGTAGCCATCTATAAAAGGTGATCGAATGTTCTCAGAAAATTGAAGCATATTGAGTATGTAAACTGGCATCCACCTTCGTGTGGTACGGGTAGTTTCAAAAATATAACGTTAATATACATTTGAGATGACGATCTCAAGGAAGAGACCAATTTCCCTCTCGTTCTGCTCTAACATTTGACAGCTAAATGTCTACTGCTTCAAGGAACATATCCCAGTATGTAAATGTACGTAATACATCACATACCAATCGCGTACATATGTATCAATAAGAGGCTGTATATGAGCTTCGAAAAGCTATGTCATTTGAGCGTTATGAATTTTGTCTGGCTTGAATTGCTGAAATAGTGATTCTCAGGCAAATGAACTTGATATTATTGATTAATAAAGGTACAAATGTATGAAATATCATATAAATGTTAATTATTTTACATTTTGCGTTAAAAAAATTAGGAAATTAAATTGGAACGTTCTCTATTAAATGCAAAGTATTTGTAGTGTTAATCTTTTACAAAAACTCTTTAATAACGAATTAATTTTGCTAAACTTTATTTGAAATCGTTAAAATATCACGAAGAAGATGTAACAACAATGTATATAATAACAGAAATCATATCACGGATGTTATTTTACAATGT
The DNA here is from genome assembly GCA_037788925.1 of Mytilus galloprovincialis. Lineage (NCBI taxonomy): Eukaryota > Metazoa > Mollusca > Bivalvia > Mytilida > Mytilidae > Mytilus > Mytilus galloprovincialis. The sequence goes on from CM075332.1 coordinate 30,807,299, forward strand.
TGACCTCAAACTCTTCTTAGTCGATTTTTGGTCCAAGTAAACTAACGTACTTCAAAGCCCATTTTACAAAAATTGCACCGTACGATTTTTTGACGACAAGTCAAAATGTTAAGTTTAAAATTTGAACTACCAATACTGTGATTTATAGCCGTATAGTCCAAATGACAATTAAACTCCTTAAATAAGCGACTTTTTCTTACTCGGTCACCGTACTATAAAACAAGATAAAACGACCATTACGCATAAAAGAGGAGAATACATATATAAAAGGTAAAAACGGCCAACACACACAAACAATAAACGGCCATTACACAATTAAAAGAGAATACGGTCATTGCACGTACAGTAGAAGAAAACGGCCATTACACATGCAACAGGAGAGAACTGTCATTAGACAGAAAACGGCCTTTACACCTATAACAAGTGAATACGGCTATAACACATAAAAAGAGGGAAAAAAACGGCAAGGTCACATACAACAGGAGATAACTATCATAAAACATACAACTGGAGAAAACGGCAATTACACTATAATAAGAGAATACGGCTATTACAAATATTACAACAGGAGAAAACGATCGTGACACGGTCGATGCCACTGCTGGTGGAGATTTATTTCCCCGAGCCCAGTAGTCAGCACTTTTGTGGTGACATAAATTTTCATTGATATGGTTATATTTATCAATTTACTGTTCACAAAATTTTTATTTTTTGAAATACTAAGGCTGTTCTACCTCACGCATAGATTACCTTAGCTGTATTTGGCAAAACTTTTAGGAATTTTGGTCCTCAATGCTCTTCAACTTTGTACTTTATTTGCCCTTTTAACTTGTTTGGATTCGAGCGTCACTGATGAGTCCTGTGAAGACGAAACGTGCGTCTGGCGTATATACAAAATTTAGTCCTGGTATCTATGATGAGTTTATATACAACAGAAAAGAGCTATCATTAGACATACAACTGAGAAAAACAGACATTACACTATAAAAAGAGCATACGGCTATGACACATACAACAGAAGAAAATAGTCGTGACACATATAACAGCAGAGAACTATCATTAGACATAGATGTGATGAAAACCGCCATTACACTTATATATGTTCCTATTGTTATAACCACAATGTGACCTACCTTTTTTTGTAACCTCTTTCATATTTTTAGATTCCCGCAATTTTCCCTCCGAATTTGACCTACCGAATTAGATTTATAACTATAATCGCTTTTGTATTTACATGAGCAACACGACGAGCGCTATCTATGCCACATGATTTGTTAAGCCGTCCAGATCATTGCGTTGTTTGGCGAGTATGTTTTGGTAAATCTATAGTTTTTGAAGTTGTGTTTTGTGTAATGTAGTTTTCTTTTTCGACGTTTTTCGTTTTCGTATCAATGACATTTTCTGTTTGTTTTTCGACCCATGAATGTTAATACCCTTATATTATATTTCGTCTCAATTAGTGTAGATTAACATAGACAAAATGAACAACAGAGGCTCTTTGGGGCCCTCTATTATCACATTTCACCGACTGTTGACTCGGTAATATATAATGTTAAGGTAGTTCAGGGGTATAGAAAAAAAAATTTCTGATACTTTGTGAAATCTTACTTTGAAGTATTGTAAATGAAAAAATGCAAAAAAAATTGGGGGTCATCGGCCATCTAAGAGATATTTTGACCTCTGAAAATGAGTGCAAATTGGTTATATGGAAATATAGGGAAAATGGACAAAAAAAAACAATTTGATTGAATTTTCAAAGCAAAATAAATGACAGAAGTTGCTCATTTTTTTCATATTGTAAAGCTTGATGTCTCTATTTTATAAAAGTGAAATAAAATTTGGGGGTCACCGGCCATCCAAGAGATTTTTTTTTACCTCTGAAAATGAGTGCAAATAGGCTAATTATAGGGGAAACTGACATAAAATATCTTTGATTGAATTTTCAAAGCAAAATAAATGACAGAAATTGCTCATTTTTTTATACTGTAAATGTCTCTATTTTATAAAGTTGAAATAAAATTTGGGGGTCACCGGCCATCCAAGAGATATTTTGAACTCTGAAAATGAGTGCAAATAGGCTAAATATAGGGAAAACAGGCATAAAATCTCTTTGATTGAATTTTCAGAGCAAAATAAATGACAGAAGTTGCTCATTATCTCATACTGTGAAGCTTGATATCTCTTTTTTATTAAATTGAAATAAAATTTGGGGGTCACCGGCCATCCAAGAGATTTTTTTACCTCTGAAAATGAGTGCAAATAGGCTAAATATAGGGAAAACAGGCATAAAATATTGTTACAGGCGGGCGAGTAGGGGTCGAGTATACTGTTAATTCCGCATGATTGATTATTGATAGTGTTCCTTCACTTAGTCTTGTTTTGAATGTAGTTTGTTGACTCCAGCATAATCATATATAAAATGATGAATCCAGCGTAAAATAATGACTTTTATTCTTGTCCAGTATGCATATATATGTCGTGTACAAGTTGCGATTTTGTACAGGTTATAACATGTACAAACATATTGTACATGTTATAACTTGTATAATGCAAAATTACAAGTTATAACATGTACAAAAGTACCTCATACATGTTATAACCTGTACAAAATATTGCATAAAAATGGTTTTAACTTGTACAAAATCGAAAAATAAGGATATTTTTCTATTATCGCAACAGATGATATTGACCTCAATGACATATTCATAACTTTTGCATTATTCCTTCATGTTAGTGTGTTTTCTCCTTTTTTGATACTGTAATGTCCAGGGGTCGGTATTACTAAGCATTCCTAAGACCTGTCATAAGATATATCTTAGGACATGTCTATGATCCTCTTATGACTACCTATGGACATATCTTTATTTAATGAATTATAATTGTGAGTATCCACTTTGAAGGCAATAGTAAAATAGTTTCTTTCTAGTTGACACTAAAAGACATAAAAGGATAGCCAGGATAGATGTGTCTACAAATAAAATTGGGAATTGAAATGGGGTATGTGTCTAAAAGACAACAACCCGCCCATGGAGCAGACAACATCCTAAGGCCACAAATACATGCTTTCAAAGTAGAGAATATATATTTAAAACATCAAAATGACATTCGCCTCATGCAATGATCTTATAGTTTATAAACAAAAATTGAGTTATAAATTTTTATATGTGATGCTGAAGGCCAAAAATGTAGAAGAGTAGATCCAAAGATATTGATAATGAAGCATGGTCCAATGAAAACTATTTCAGCTCTCTCTTGCTTTTACAGAGTAAGCATTATAAGACATTGTTTTAGTCTTTGCATGCTATAAAAACGAGAGGGAGGAGTATTTCCCAAAATTATTAGGAGTCGTTTTAGAATTTAGTTACTATATAGTATCTAATGTAATTGTCATTGAGGAATGCAAGCTTTTAGTGAATAGTTTCACACTTATTTAAGCCATGATGGACTGCATGAAACATACAATTACATGAAAACACATTTTGCCAACATAAGTCATGAAACATATACATGTATTTCTGAAACTTTGTGATCATTGTCCCCTACAGAAAAAGACACGTTCTGGCCTATTTATTGTTGTTTTTTATGCATTGGTGAATTTAAATGTATATTTTACTTCATTAAAATTTATTTTAAAGGAGTATGTTCGATAAGGTCCTAAAATGGCCTACTTTTTTAGCGTAAATTTCAAATTCGGATTTATTGACCAATATCACGATAAATTATAGCTAATACATTGACTTGATATGATATAAGCCATTTTGTTTAAAATTCTACGTTTCTGCGTTTCATTATGACGTCACAAGTTGTACTCATATTGATTTTTCACGAAAAAATCAATGAAAACTGGTAAATTTCCAAAGACTATTTGACAGGAAACATAGAGCGCATACGTCGACAACAAAGATCTTTTAAAATAATGTTTGTGAAGACATTTAACATGTCTTATTTGAATATTAAGCTTGTCGACGCCATTTTTAAGCAATATTTTGTACAGGTTATAACATGTATGAGGTACTTTTGTACATGTTATAACTTGTATTTTTGCATTATACAAGTTATAACATGTACAATATTTTTGTTCATGTTATAACCTGTACAAAATCGCAACTTGTATACGACATATGTATATATATATCTCAATAAATAACGCATGCAAATATCAGCAATAACATAGTATAATCATAAATTGGAATAGTAAGATGCTGGCCTTCCGAACCCCAGATGTAACTTATATATACAGATTTACAAGTCTTTATCCTATCAATCATACAATAATGAGAGAATGAAATATACATATTTCATTAAATTACGATATTAGAAAGTTGTCAACGTGGTGGGACATCGTATCTTTACATCTTTAATACTTATAAGAAGCTGTATTTGGTTCCTGGACGTCCTTATGTAAGCTTTTAGTTTAATATTCCAAAGATGTAAAAAGATAAATATAGACTTGAAATGCTATCACATAGCTTAAGGTGAAATAGCTTTATATCGAAATGCATCCTGTACCTAAATAGCTTGGTTGACTTTAAGGGTTGTTTTGTTTATTGTTCTGCTCTGCTTGATAGCCAGATACGATATATCAAAGTGCTAGTGCGACGCCGTATTTATACTTGACGGTGAAATACATCCGCGACTCATAGAACTGAAAATCTACAATAACTTTGAAATACCAAGGAAAACTCTGGCTCATGTCGCAAAATGTCGTTATAAATCCATAAAATTGCGAAAGTTTGCCTTTTATTCCAATAAATAAGTGACATAATAAATATAAACCTTAAAATTCCACGATCTTAGCCTTAACACCTACGTTTCTATCTGACGTCATTGAAATCACAAAATAGTTCCTTAACGGCGCTTCACAAAAACGTACTTAACGTAATTATATCTTATTATTAAATATCCTACACAATAAAAGGAAGGCCAGCAAGTAATTTAATCATATCTTAATAATACTTGTATGTATTATTATAACTTTATAAAGAAGTACCGTTACCCGGAAGTGACCATTCGTTGGAATGGCAACTTCCAATATACGTAAACAAGCACTCGCCACGATGGAATTTAAGGGAAAACTACCCAAAAAATGTGTCAAATAACACTGAGACTGAATGAATAGGTAACAACAAATATGTTGTACAAACCCATTATCCCCTGAAAGTGTGAATTTAATGTAGACCCGTGAAAATCGTGATCGAAGTGCCTGTCAACTTGATAAGTTGATAGCCGTTATGTTAAATGTTATGTTATCTGATAAAATTGGTACTAATTATAAAAATATGCAATTTGATCTCCCCAAATTGAGTTTGCTAAAGTTGTCTTAGTGTATGAAAATCATCTAAGACCGTTATTTTTCAGGTTTTCAGATATTGATCCCAATAAAATTTAGAAATATAAAATGTGTTGTTTCTTTGAGATTATTATCATTACCCATTTATAAGAATATCTTTGATTGAATTTTCAGAGCAAAATAAATGACAGAAGTTGCTCATTATTTCATACTGTAAAGCTTGGTGTCTCTTTTTTATAAAATTGAAATAAAATTTGGGGGTCACCGGCCATCCAAGAGATTTTTTGACCTCTGAAAATGAGTGCAAATAGGCTAAATACACAAAAAATGTATAGGGAAAATAGACATAAAATATCTTTGATTGAATTTTCAGAGCAAAATAAATGACAGAAGTTGCTCATTATTTCATACTGTAAAGCTTGATGTCTCTTTTTTATAAAATTGAAATAAAATTTGGGGGTCACCGGCAATCCAAGAGATTTGTTTTAGCAAAATAACAGTTGTTTCAAAGAGGGGTTGACCTCTGCTGTTGTATAATGCTGTGCCCTGCAGAACATCTGGTTATTATTGTGCTTAAACCATATTAGTTACAACAAATGAAAAGTGTGAGCTGACAGTCTGCTAAGTTTTTATCCATAAGTCTCATTCTGACTGTCTATCTGAAAGGTTTTTATGTGTCAATATTTGTGTTTCAATATAAAAGGAAGATGTGGTATGATAATTGATTGTTAATGAGACAACACTCCACAATAGACCAAATGATACAAAAGTTAACAGCTACAGGTCAAAAGCCGTTATCGCATAGTTATCTGTAAAAGGCCCTTCAATGACTAATGAAAAACAATTCAAATGAGAAAACTGAAGGCATATTAATGTACAAAATGATGAAAAAAAAAATATGTGACACAACAAAAGACAACCACTGTCTGAATTACAGGTTCATGATTTGGGACAGGCACATACATAATGTTGTGGGGTTAATGTTTGGAGGTGACAACCCTTCCCCTTAACCTGGGACAGTGGTGTAAATTGGTACAACATATGGGTTTTATCAATTTGTATTATTCATTTGTGAACTCTAAATCTAGCGAAAAGTAGATTATCACAGATAAATTTGCAGAATGAGTTGTATGAATAGTCGGGACCGGGGCCTTGTCTTACAAACTTTATGGAGCAATAAAAATGTGATGAGGTTTGTATGTACATAACGTCTGTCTTAAAATTAAAAGATTTCAGTATATTCGCATTTTACAATATTTTTTGTAACTGCTGTATTTCACATGTTATTTTTCTTTTCTACTGTAGGATAGTAAGTGGTTCAAATATACATGTATGAGACTAAAATTACATGCAATTGAAATCAGCCCCCCAAAAAGCAAATTTTAATAACTACAGCTGTAGTATGCATTTTTAAATGTAACCAGTGAAGGATATCCCTGCTTATTCGTAGTGTGGCATTCCAACAATGACGTCACTATAAAATATAATGTAGGTTGGATATATTTAGAATATCTCGTCAAACTGATTTTTCCGGATTGTAAAAGAAACGTTAATAGTGTAAAGTAGAGCTCGATATACGATAATTTCGAGAGAAACAGAAGAAAAATGTGTAAAAAAGTGTTTAAAGTCAATTTATTCATTTGTGTCTCCCCATCTCATCATTCTTAGTAAGATTTGTTGGGGGTTTTTCCACACTATAAAAACAAAATGAATGATGTGAGGGAATGTCACTCTGGTCAACCCCATTGGGGATTGACGGCTTGAAGCCGTCTTCCCCAAAAACATGAATATGATAGTTACATACAATGCTACATGTATTTAATATGTATTAAATGACATTTATTTTAGTGATTGGTAATTAGGAAAAATCTGAAATTCAGGTGTAAATTGAGACAAACAATATCACTGAATGCAATTTCTAGTCAAGTGACCGGCAAACATGGAAATCTACCTTTTGAATGAAAGGAGAACTCTTACATTGAAAATGAATGATGTAAATCTAGATTCTAATAATAGCCGAAGGGAGCTCACATTCACAACAGTCAAAGCATTGCTGAATTAGTGAACAAGGCATTTTTCTCATTAACTTGAAAATCCACCTGTTATAATGGAAAAAACCTGAATTTTAATACATAAATTATAAAATTCCTGGTGCTGAGCATGCATGTACATTTTTTTTTTAATATGCTTGAAACATATTCAAAGAATAAAGTTTTATAACTTCCTAATGTCATTTACAAATTTTTTTGTCGTGGATGTCAATTCTCCTGGATTGTTGAAAACTTGCATATTCATCGGTATTTGATTTTGTGGTTTTAACAATCCAGACAGACAAATAGCAATAAGGTGTTTAGGAAAACATGACCTTAAACCTCCTTCATGTAAGGCAAAATACATGGGAACTCGTACTGAATGGTCAAATGTGTTCAATATGAAAATTGCAGTTAAGATGGTAAAATCACAAATCAGCCGTTACTATAAATGGACTAACAGTATGACTTTTGAACAAATTTAAAGGGAAATGACAGGGAAGGGGCCCAAATAGTGTTCAAGGGGAGCAAATGCCCTTTAATTTGGTATGCAGGTTTCAAAAATAGAGGGAGAATAAGAGGGAAAGTTGAGTCATCTTTTTAGACTTCAGTTAAATAATGACTTATGAAGTTATGTAGACTTTATCTTACCTTCTATGTCTAAAAAAAAACACAACCCACAATACTCAGAACTATGTCTAATTCACTTTGACTACTGATATGCAAACCTAAAAACAGAAAAATATATCATAAAATAGTGATTGAAAGATTCATAACACTTTGAAAGGATAATTCAGACACGTGTTACACGGGGAGCATGTTTGTTTACAAATAATAATGTCACGTGATCGCACAGACCTCACATGTTGCATCGCCCTTACAATCCACTAATACATAACCCATTTTCATGCAAACATGCAACGTGCATGTGATTGGTTATCAAATAATACAGAAATAATGCATGTACAGTTTATGAAGAAATTAGTTCATCAAATAGATCTATTTTCACTTTCTGTCATCGGGGATAATATTGAGATAAATGGAATAAAACTGACCGTCAAAAAGGTCTAGAGAAGCACATCAGTAGAACTTTAACATTAATAAGTAATACTTACCAACATTTCTCTAATTAATAAACTATATAACTGAAATTTCACAAAGATAACGGTAAATAATTTTGATAATGGTGGTGATGCTGGTTAAATTGGCGCGAAATAATATTCTTACTCCTATTGCTTTACGTAAAAAAAATGTATAGAATTGAATTTGACTAAAGTTGAACATAAAAAAAACGTGAATATGCAAAAGCCTGGTAATATATTAATGATAAAAGTGTGTATAAATTTCTGTAAACGAATTTACCCGTATACTTCACTAAAAATTACATTTGAGCGCAAGGAGATCTTTATTTGTGAATCGGTTTATTAACTCAGGGACGAAGTTCAACACGTTTATATTAACGGAATTTTTTGCGTTGCTTTCAAATCATTGAGGCCATCTATTTTTATCACAGGTTTCCACATCTTTAAATCAGAATTATAGAAAAAAATGGAATGCTGTTAGCAGAATCAAAACAGAAATGATGAGCACTGCAACATTTTCAGCAAAACATAAATAGGATTGAGGATCTGTGTATTCACATTATTTGTAAAACTCTCCTTATTCCTGTGAAGCGTGTGCTTTATATCGAGGCTTGTTATCCTTATCATCGACGCCACAGTACTTTAACCAATCAGAAAATGTTTATTTGGGGCATTCGACCTATTTTAACTCAGATTTTGGAATTTTTTAATCGAAATTATAGAAAAATGGAATGTTGTTAGTACATATAAAATAGAAAATGATGAATACTTTTAGCTAAAGAAAGTTTGGATGGGGTTCTGTTTATCTACATTATTTGCACAACTCTCCTTACTGATGCCATATTTTGAAATTTCCGTGACCTAAATGGTTCGCGAAAATTAATATTTTTATATATAGTATAGTAAATACAATGTATGTGCTAGGGGCCTAAATTGACCCTGAATTATTTCAAGTGTTTTTGGCCTAAGACTTTTAAATACATAACATACTATTAAATTATTACATATAATATACTATGCCATTTGTAATTTCCTTTCTTTTTAAAGTACATTTTAAGCATATGGGAGGATTCAGAGGCAGCCCTGGAAAAAATTTGGTTAATAATATAGGGAATCACTGGAGCATGACCTGAGCGGGTCCCCTTTTAGGCAGTCAGTGGGCCCCACTTATGAAAAATTCTGGATCCGCCACTGGGATTATTTATACAACAAAAACATTCACAAGGTTTTAAATTGCAGGAAAATATCACCTCTTCATATAAGCCCCCCCCCCCCCCCCCCCCCCCCCATTTTTCATTCAAAAACCTACTAAACATGCTAAAAGGCACATACTCATACATTTTTATAATTTTGACTTTCGAATAATTATTATACATTCTACATGTCTGATACATGTACATCAAATTAGTCTTTAAAAACATTTTGTCTATAATATATATCTTATAATTGCCATAAAACTTGGTCCTTAGGCTTTTCATTTAGTAAGCTCTGGTAACACAAAGTTGGTTAAGATCGGTTAGTTCCTACTGTCCAATAGATAGGAACATAGTTAATTTATTCTCCTTTGATTTTATCTTTATTTACAAAATAAAGACTCTTGTGTGAACATTACCATATGCGTTCCACATGAAAATCAATTATATTATCATTTTTATAAATTTGATTACAAATTTTGAAATTTTTTTTCATACACCTTTGAAAAATATGCCTTAAAGAGGAAGTATTTAAAGAGTTGAAATTATACTGTAACTTTTGGTCATGAATGGACCAGCTGAAAAAAGGTTAAAATGTCTGAAGCCATCAAGAGAATATGACACTTACTTAGCGCAAGTGTAATTATTAAAAGTTTGCATTAAAATGTCTTTAACATATTAAAGAAATGCACTTCGAAATAACTGTGTAAAGACCTAACAAGCTTTTAAATTTAGAAAAAAATCATTTTATGACAAGACCGCTTTTCCTGATTAGGTAGTAACAGTTTTGTTTTTCTCTCATGAAGGTTCTGTAGGATCAAATATTCAAATATATTATAGGAGGGTAAGGAAAAGTTTTAAAGAATAGAGAATAATGCATGTAATGTTCACAATACATTTGTAAATAAAGAAAATAGACATACATGTAACAATGAAGAAAAACGGGTTGTTAAATTATAAGAAGTACAGAAAAATGGAAAAAAAAAAATAAATAAATAGAGATAAATGGTATAAAAAATTAGATAGGAATAAAATGAAGGACCCTCAATGGGCTTTGCTCATTGTTGAAAGCCGTACGGTGACCTATAGCTGTTTATGTCTGTGCCATTTTGGTCTCTTTTGGATACATTGAAGTTGTCTAATTGGAAATCATACCACATCTTTTTTATATAGATGGGTTTTGTTCTAACATGTCTAAATTTTAAGTGTGCATGCTTAACCAAAAATGTTATAACTGGAATCCGGGCAAAAGCAACTGCATTCACATTCGAATACTTCAGGTTTACAACAAGAAAATTCTGTTTGCATATACATGTAATTATATAAACCCCCTACTTTCATGAATCATGACCTTTTCTCCCAGAAACCTAAATGGTCTGAACCCTATGCAGATGACATATTTCTCAGGTCCACAAATTTTCAAATCTATTACATGATAAAAGTACCATGAGCTATGCCTATGGTTACATTTATAATTAATTTTCAGCCTGAAAAGGGGAGGGGGTGTCATTGTTTTGTTGTTCGACACGGATATTATTTAGAAATTATTTACGCTTACATGTTATTTTTCAGTGGTCGTGAATCACTCTTTTAACATGTATATTCAATTCATTAGTACTTACTTGTCAGTTTAAATTTCCCCCTTTTCATGATTTGTTTACATCGTCTTTCGCATGTTTGTCGGACCTTTTCTAGTGTAAGACAAGGAAGGGTGAAACTGCTTCATAAGCTACCAAAATGAAGATCGTTATCTATAATTTTGATCTGCATTACAGTATTCATGAAAGGCAGTTCACGTGTTCGATAAATATGAGTTATTCTCTCTTCATTCTTCTCCTTCGTCAAAAACATGCTCCATATTTATTTTTAGAACGGAAGTACTATTTCAACAATGACAATTGTAACAATAAATTTTATTAAGTTTTAAAATTGTATTTAAAAGTTATTCAACTCTTGCTCAATGCATTTGAATAAAACTGATTATTTAAATGATCATATTTTACTGTTATGGAAAATTACGACAATGTACATCACTTACGATATCAATGCGCAACTTTATGCGCAGACGGCGCGAATATTTAAACCCCCGAACTACCTTAAAGGGGCACTAGCTACGATATATATAAAAAAATAAAGTATGATTTTTTTTTAGATCAATCATTAATCGAATTGAAATAATGAAATAATAATTTGCTTTTAGCAATCAATTTCTTTTAATTTTGTTGAAATAAGCGATTAAACATAATTTTTGACTGATTTACTTGCAAGTGAAAACGTCATCATCATTCTAACCGGTATTCATGTGAACTTCAAGTTAACCCCTAGCTAGAGATTGACAACGCATGCATTGTACGTGTACTGGTTATTTAAAGAAAAAGAATGTCAACAATGAAAGTGAAACTACGGTAAATCATTTGATTACTAATTCGATGCACATAAAATCATTCTTATATGGTTAAAAACAATGAGAAACATCTATTTTTAATCTATAAAATAAAATCAAACAGACCTATAAAAATCCAATTGCACGTGTTGGTTTAATCTATTCGTATCTTTATTTTTGTTTACATCGCTTATATGGTCATCTGAGGTCAAATCGATAGTTAATTAGATGGCGTCTGGACTAAAATACACACGAAACGAACCTATATATTATCTACCCCATGCTCTGTTAACTGTTTATTTTAGACTTGATAGTTTGGATAAATGTTTTTCATGGTTATAAACCAAATATGAGAATTTGAGTCAAATCGGTTACAATGAATTTGACAGCTAGTGCCCCTTTAAGGGAGGTTATCAATAATATGTGGTGGTACATTTTGGTACTCGATAAAGACCTAATATATAAAAGGAGTAAAATTTACCTTGCAATCGCTGCAATTTGGGGAAATAACAGTTAGGTCTTTCCACTATTGTATTTGTTCCTATTAGGCTTTTCCACTCTTCCGTGGAACGACCTATTGTATTTGTTCTGATCATATTTTTCTTCTTCCGCCAAATCTCAAAACTTGTTTTGTGGTGTCGCAAGATGTCGCTTAGAACTTTTGCATTTATTATTGAATAGTTATTGCGCGTTTGAGACTAATCCTATTTAGTCAAAGATTTGTTATTGTAAGGGGTACCTCAACAAACACTGTTTTCTTTGTGTTGAAATCAGCCCTGTAACCATAAAAGAAAGCAATTTTTTTTTTACTAAATTGATCGTGATATCCTAAAGATGATTTGTCATATTTAACCGAATCAAATCGAAGACCCTATATGACAATTATTTCCACTTCTGAATTTGACATAAGTGATATTTCAATGTATGATCACGTGAATGGTAAAGTAATACATAATAAGGTACGTGTAAATTTGGCCTTGTGTTCATAAAATTAAATATGAGGTAATGTTCACAGGTCAATGTAAAGTTCCCAATTTTGACTTTTCCTTGTTTTTATATTTTCTCCGACACTGTATAGATATATTTAAAAAAACAAGTGCAAAATGATTTTATTGTAATACTGATATTTTACATTTGGTCTGAAACAATCTCATATCATCTTATAGGAGTTCGTGCCCCTGAAAAGTTTAAATATAAGGTTAATTGATTATTACTTCAACTTAGTTCATTATAAAGCCATACGACCTTTTACAAAAGGTTTGGTATATATGACCTTGAAAAATGACAACTGATAGTGACCTTGAGAAAACCTAAAGTAGCCATTTCTGCACTTTTTTTCAAGGAAAAGTACTCGGAATCCGTATATTTTGTAAGGTAAATACATAAAAGTATCACTTAAGACTAAACCGAAAGTGGCCAATTATCAATTGCTATCAAAGGTACCAGGATTATAATTTAGTACGCCAGACGCGCGTTTCGTCTACATAAGACTCATCAACTGTTTCCATGTTAAAGTATATAGAAACTCTATATTTATGGAATCAGTGTAATCAAATGAGACCGGTAGTGACATTAACTTCAACATAATCTTCCTAAACTCACTCAAATGTATATAGAAACTATTTTACTATCGCATGATCAGTATGAAGAAACTTATGAATGGATACCAATTTTTATTTTGAGTAAACCGGAACTATTGATTTTGTTCTAAATTATTATTTTTTTCCCCGCCTAATTCTTTTTTTTTTTGCATAGTGTTATTGTTTTATGAGATGTCGCTTATGTATTTTAAATATGATATCGTACAGTTTATACGCTTTTGAAACTTCTAACACTGCTCAAGCGAACACTTAACGTTGTAAGAGTTATCTCTCTAAACACTGTTTTTCTTGTGGTCCCTACTCCTTCGCAAACCGAAAAGTTTACGACAAATTTATTTTACCAAATTGCTCGTTACAACTTCAGGATTGGAATGATCATTTGGACCGAAGCTATCCGGAGACTCCATATGAGAGTTTATTCCCCTTATGCATTTGATATAAATGATATGCATCTCTTACTTGTAAACCATAATTGATAGAGAACGAGGATATTTGGATTTGAAGTCCTTGGTCCAAAAATAAAAAATAGATCAAAGTCATAGGTCAAGGTCATATTCTAAATTTTGATATTGGCTTATTTTTACTTCTTTTCAAACACTCTTTATGATATGGACAACATATTTTTACTAAATTGTTACTTGCGGCATGTCGTAATACATATATTTTGGTTGAAAGAATAGCCTTACATTCAACTGAAGTTTCCTTCCCATTTATATTTAAAATAACGCGTATGGTGATATAACTCATAGATTTTACGTATCTTATTTTTTACGGAAGCGATACGAAGATTCCATTTGAGAGTTGTTTCCCCTAATTCATTTGAAATAAGTAGTATGCATTTGTAATTGGTAAACCATAAGTAATAGAGACCCAGGGTTTGTTGATTTGAGGTCCTTGGTCCAATGAATTGAAAGCTAGGTCAAGGTTAAATTGTGACTTAGATACAGACATTTGATCTGAAACAATACAAAGACATCTTATGAGAGTTATTAGACCTGAAATGATTCAATTTAAGGTTAAATGATTAATACAACATGATAAAGCAATAGGGTCTTTTGCAAACGGTTGGTTGACATGTGACCTTAAACAACTTAAACCTCAAATACCCTATCTAGAATCTATATTTATTTCAAATATGCATACATAAACCTATCAGTTGAAACCGGAAGTCAATTTCACTAACCGGGAATTACCTAATATCTCCCTTATTACACATGTTACAAGAAAAAGTATATAGAATCCATGTATTTTTGGAATTATTGTAAATAAAGCTATATCGTGTGAGACTGTAAGTGATATTTATTAAACTGGAATTTGATAATTTTGTACCTTATTTTATTAAAATATATATAGAAACAATTAGTTATTGAATAAGTATGAAAAAAAAAAACGATGGTTGAACGCGAAAAGTAACAGGAAGTAGCTTCTCCTCAAATATTTATAAAATCGATTTTGAAAGAACTTCAATTGATATTAGATTGTCTTATGTTTTCTATACGCAACAGAAATTAATGGAAAATATTTATTCTTCCAACTGCAAATACAACGATGCATTTCCATCTAATTGACTAATAAAAGAGCATATCATAAATGGACTCACACAAAACATTTTCTAAATGGGCTCGCATAGAGCATATTATACATGAACTTACACAGAATATATTATAGATGGTACATTGTATCACTAAGAACTAATTATAGATGGGCTCACTAAGGACATATTATGCAAAATAAAAATATATGTGTGGTTCCAATTATCCTACTTTTTAGTCTTAAGAAAAGCCTACCCTACAGATTTTCTTGTCATTTTTATCCCACCGGGGCACGAAAGGACCCACATGAGCAATATTTACCTACACTTGGCGTCCGTCGTCGTCCGTCGTTTATCATCATCTATCATCGTCCTTCGTCGCCTGTCGTAAACTATTTCAAAACTTTTCTCCTCTGAAACTGCTGAGCATAATACCTTCGAACTTTAAATAAATGTTCCTTAAGGTATCTAGTTTATGAATTTTAACCGAAGTTTTGATCTATCAACAAATATGGCTAAAAATAGAACATAGGGGTCAAATGCAGATTTTGGCTTGCATCTCAAACACTAAAGATACCGTGAGTATTTTTAATCAGTTTGTGTCGTATTATTTACCACCACCTGTAAGTTATGCAAGTTTTTATGTGAACCGTTGTTTTCATAGTAATTTCAATTGTCATTTGAAGTAATTACACAGATATTGTTTTTTAATCCTATTATTGGATTTTGGATTCCCAATGCTCTTCAACTTTGCACTTGTTTGGCTTTATAAATATTTTGATATGAGCGTCACTGATGAATCTTATGTAGACGAAACGCGCGTCTGACGAACTAAATTTTAATCTTGGTACTTTTGATAACTACTATTAATGATAACATACATTTTTGTAGGAGGAGCGAACGATAGAAGAGGGACAGTCAAAACTAACTGTCAACGCCTTAGCTAAAAAAAAAAAAGGCAAAGGGACAAATAATAGATCACAAAACACAACATAGAACACTAAAGACTAAGCAACACGAACTCATGGCATTCAAGGTTGCTTTACCTTGTCTATTGTAGTTTTTACATTTTAACTTCCAATACAGATGTCATTTTGGTCTCCTGTGTGGAGGTGTCTCATTGACAATCGTACCACATTTTTCTTTTGTGCTAACTATATTTGCCTTCAACCAAGTAATACCAGGTTATACAAATACATTAGCTTGGAAACAATTTAAAACACGAAGTATACTGTTCTTTTCCCTACATGTTCATTTTTCCCTAATGTAAACCGAAAAAATAACTATACTTTAAAATGTTGTAGGTTATTGGTGAATACAACAAAACTAAAACTTAACTTAACTTGTATGTGGATATTTAACTCTAAGTCTAATTCAAAAATGTAAATGATTCTCGTAACAGATTTATAGCTGAACCGATCGAACATGATAACTTTAAAAAGAGCATACTGATGACGTCACTTAGTTAAGGAACCAAAGATGATAACATCTTTTCGCGGAATTTCTTAAATGAAAATTGTACATTGAAATAATGTTTAAAATCTAAATATGAATTTGTTTTGCATTAGAAAAGAGATAACATTATTGAATTTGAAGCTTTGATGACGTCCATCGGTAGTTTTACTGTCGTAAAAAGAGGGTATAAAACAGAAAAATAATATATAGCATAATATGAATATAACATAAAGTGGTGTCTTAAAATCATGTATGACACGGGTAAGATAAAACACTTGTATACAAGGATAACCAAGAAATTATATAATATTATCATTATTAAGTGCCCAGCAAACATTAGTAATCTCTGTTTGACATATTTGTATACTAACGATCATCTTCTTTCACAATGTTATATCAAACTCCTTAGTACTTCTAAGTTACAAAACATTATTTGATAATTATTCACAAGTGTGTTTTATAAATCCATTTTCTGTCGTATGCATTATCAGTAATAGAAAAAGGTTTGTAAACCTCGATTTGAAAAGGTAAAATCTTACAGTTAATATTCAATATTCTTTATTCAAAAATTCATAATATTTCCTTTGATAATAACTAGTGGGCCGCTGCCTATCCCTGTGGACGTATTGTTCGCGAAAAAAATCTCAACAACTCAAATGTCAGGAGTGTTGTGTTCACTTGAAAAACCAGGTTCAATCCACCATTTTCTACATTGGAAAATGCCTGTACTAAGTCAGGAACATGGGCTAGATTCACAATAATTGGAACATATCCATTGTAATCTGAGAAACGGATAGTCCATAGCGGTCAAAAACTCGTTAAGACTCCGTGAACCAAACGGAGGGACAATTTCAGTTCACAAATCTGAACTCTCAATAGCTTTCTTGTGAGCAACAACCCTTTATCAAGGAAATTATGGTAGAAATTACTAGCCATTAAATAGCATATCAACTGTATGTGACGCAACATTTTTCGAGAGTATAGATATCAAATTTGTTAGTGTATTTATATTGTTTTATTTTTACATGAGTGCCACGGATGATGATATCATGTGGAGAAAACTAGCGTTTCATAAAATAAACCTTAGATAAGATTTTACTACATGTACATGTGATCGGGGAAAAGTCAATTTTTACCTGTTTGTTTTGATCAAATATTTAAAAAAAAATTAAAAGGATAAACAGAAATATAAACAATCCAATATACTAATTTAAAAGAGAATCGAAAGACACCAAAGGGTTATAAGCCGTATTTGGCACAACTTTTTGGACTTTTGGATTCTCAATGCTCTTCAACTTTGTACTTGTTTGGCTTTATAAATATTTTGATATGAGTGTCACTGATGAGTCTTATGTATTCGAAACGCGCGTCTGGCGTACTAAATTATAATCCTGGTACCTTTGACAACTATTATAAAACTCATTTGGGGAAAAAAGAATGGTTGACTGTAAATACACTATATCTGTAACTAAAGACTAAGCTGCAGGAATCACAATAACAGACCGAGGATAATTTTAACTTACGAATATCATGTATACCGTTTTTACTATTTATATCTTTATATAGTCTCCGATACATATTAGAAACATCATGGCTATTTTAGTTAAATTTCGTCCTGATGTGGTTTTGTCCTTTTTTTCAGATGTATTTATGTTATGGCCTTAATCTTCTTTCTATTGATGTTATTTTATTTACGTGATACAAACTTTTCAAATTTATAACCGGAGTAATCTACTTAAAAGTATCCATAGTGTGTTGTTATCTTTTAAATACATAAAAGAACTGCCATAATTTACGTGTAGGTTGATCTTGCAATATCTACTGTGTCTTTTTATGTACAACTTGATGCACTAACATATAACATGAAGATTTCTAAGGATATTTCACGTGTATTTAATATACTTGTTGTTGTTTTGACGCCAGTCCTTTTGTTGCCGTTACCATTTATTGTCGGAACACAGGTAATTTTTTTATTCATGTATAGTCTAACTTTTTCGTTGTTATAAGAGAAATATTAACAATGTAAAAATTCAGTTTGTTTTTTTGTGACAGAGTTTATAATTTTCTTGCAGAACTCGTTATTTGTTGAATTGAAATTGATAGTCAATCGTTCAATCAATATATAAAAAGTTTGTTCATTTACCATGGGTTTGTTGTAAGTCCGCACCATGTTGATCTCATCGTCACTGATGAGTCTTGTGTTGACAAAACGCGCGTCTGGCATATCAAATTATAAGCATGGTACCTTTAATATTTATTTACACCACTGGGTCGATGTCACTACTAGTGGACGTTTCCTTCCCGATATATATTCCCAGCCCGACTTCGTTGTTGACATGACTATCAATTATATGGTATTTTTTTATAAATTAACTCATGTTACAACTGTTTCAAACTTTATTTTACTAAATATAAAAAAGAAGATGTGGTATGATTGCCAATGAGACAACTGTCCACAAGAGACCATAATGACACAGACTTTAGCAACTATAGGTCACCGTACGGCCTTCAACAATGAGCAAAGCCCATACTGCATAGTCAGCTATAAAAGGCCCCGATAAGACAATGTAAAACAATTCAAACGAGAAAACTAAGGGCCTTATTTATGTAAAAAACTGAACGAAAAAAAAAATATGCAATACATAAACAAACGACAACCACTGAATTACAGGCTCCTGACTTGGGACAGGCACATACCTGAATAATGTGGCGGGGTTACAAATGTTAACGGGATCACAATCCTCACCCCTAACCTGGGACAGTGGTATAACAGTACAACATAAGAACGAACTATAAAAAACAGTTGAAACAACTCATCAGATGGACAAACATACAAGTGGACGTGACCGGGTAAAGTTTGTTTAAACATGTACGATACATGAATGTAAATAACAAGACTTATTATCGTTAGATTTTGTTTTTCAGTAATATACTATTTTCGTAATTTATTGTGGAAAACTGTTTTGAAAATTAAATCTCAACATGTTCGGTGTGAACCAAGGATCCGTGTTGAAGGCCGTACCCTGACCTTTAATGGATTACCTTTTTATATTGTTATTTGGATGGAGAATTGTATCATTGGCACTCATACCACATCTTCCTATATCTATATAAAAGAGAGACGAAATATACCAGAGGGACAGTCAAACTCATAAATCGAAAATAAACTGACAACGCCATGGCTAAAAATGAAAAAGACAAACAGACATATAATAGTACACATGACACAATATAGAAAACTAAAGAATAAGCACCACGAACTCCATGATACGAATAAATTTAAGACACCCTTTTTAATCAACTCATCTACAAATTATAAAAAGAACATAATCATTCTCTCAGTGGCAAGTACTTCAGTACTTGCATGCAAATTCGAATTTGTGTTATTAGAATTGCTGTTACAAACTTTAATCTCAATGTCACTGATCAATTATCTAAAATTAAGAAATATATCTCCCGCATGGAACATTCTGATTCCCTTTGGATATATTTAGTTTGTCCTCTTGGCTTACAGCTCTTCAACTTTTCAATAAGCTTTGTATTTTAAAACATTGGGGTCTCCAGCAACACTGAAGATACATTAATTGTCGAAATACGCAAAGGGGAACCGTTTACGTTATCATCAATGAAAACAAAAGTTCTATTGAATTGATTTCGCAATTTGTCAGGCATATGTAAATATAATTATGCCAAATATATATGCGTTTGCATAGCATAACATGCTGTAGGGCGTTTTAATTTGTCTTATTATTGACAATATTTAACAAAATTGAGGATAAGGAGAATACAATATGCTTTCACTTATGAACACACTTTTTCATTTATCAAAACACACACAGGTCAAATACTGGTGTTACTTTAACATAATATTTATACCTAATGCTTTAGATGTGTAAATTCTACATTACAAATTGAGGGATTAATACGTGAACAATTGAAGACAACTTAATGGATAGCAACACTTGCTTCTTAAAAAATGTAGTCTAGATAACAATATTATATCAAGATAACCGAAGTATGTTTTGGTATCATTATACATGACATCACAATAATAAATGATGCATTATCTTTAATTTATACAGAATGATAGGACTTAAATTTTACATATTCTGCTCATAATTTCAATTAAATAAGCGCCAGTTCTAAGATTGATTGAGATAGCCTCTATGGAAACTTAAGCGGTAAATAAATACATACACGTAACGCTTAACATGTCAGCGCTACCATACCTGCTGCTTTTGCAAAAGTATCTAGCGTTTGTATGGAGCGCTTTCAATTCCCTATGGGTTTGATAGCTGATCTGAAGAAACCGATAACACAAAAATGCCAAATAGATTAATGAATTAATTCGAAAGAGAAATAAATTAAAATTATTCTAAAAATTTGCATGTAGCCTTAAGCTGACATCTTTTTTGGCGATTATACGATTATACGATATTAGTGCTTAAAAAATTATAAAATTTTGCACAGAAGACTAATTTTATGATATATGCATTAGTTCAAGAATTTGCTTAACTTGTTTCTCTTTTTCATGTGACTTTAAGATATACCTAATTTTTGTCGACTTTAATGTGGATTGTTCTTAATCGAGGCTATTATTGATGGTATTCAAACTCTTGTTATGCCAAAACCGATCTTTCTGTTTTTGCATTGTATCACAACACAACTAAATAAGATATGATGTGTGTAATAAAGGCAACAATAGTATACCGATTTCCAATAGTCATAATTTGATTCAATAAACGCAGATGTCAACAGACTGTTCGATGACCACTAGCAAATGCTTCGTTTGATACAAAACACTTGAACTTCGATTTTTATACTGTGATATTAATCAAGTCATTTTAAGACAGGTCTTGTAGAAAGTGTCATCATTCGATTTAAGTCTGAATTTAATGTTACATGTTTTCCGATAAATGACAGTAATTTATTTGAATGCCAAAATATAGTCCTAATCCTGTTTCTTATATGCATTTCAGGTTTAATGCAATTCGTTTGATATTCTGTAAGAGTAAATTTATATTCATTTGTCATTCTAGGAATCAAAATGTGCTTACATAGTGTTTATAATGGCAATATACTGGATCACCGAAGCTTTGCCTATCGCAGTGACGTCACTATTGCCTATAATTCTGACACCATTAGTTGGACTTGGTAGTGCAAAAGAAGTTTCTTCCCATTATTTGAGTGTAAGTTATTTCTACATTTCTTATGTAGGTTAATTTTCATACACTCAAGAATTATTTTAAGTATGACATGTTTGTAATTTGAGAGGGAACAAATAGTAATTTTAAAATTACAATTCTCATTGAGCAATCAAATGCAACAACACACCAGCATTATGAACCGATCATAACAGTATTGTATTTGAAGCTTTGCGGACGTCAATCGGTAGTTTTACTGTGGCAAATTTAGTTTACCTGGCGACGCGTAACAAAACTACCGATGAACGTCATCAAAGCTTCAAATACAATACAGTTATCTCTTTTCAAAACAAATTCATAATTCGATTTTAATCATTATTTCAGTGTAAAATTTTCATTTAAGAAAATTCCGCGAAAAGATGATATCTACTTTGGTCCCTAAACTAGGTGACGTTATAAGTATGCTTCCGGTATAAAACGTTAACACCGGGCGTTTTATGGCTTCTATGTTGTAATACAATTTGATAAAAAGAAGATTATTAGGTGCAACATGTGAGTTTTTTTACTTATTATTATAGAAATGTCAATACATTCCGAAATTCCTTATTTACAGACAAAGAGATAGAGATTTGCATGCTTACTGCCATCCATTCAGAATCTTTGATACACAATAATTGAATTAGAATACACCTTTACTACATCTTTGGCAAACAACCTTTCTCGATTTCTAAACTGCTGTATGTTTTACTACTTGTCACATTTTACATTTCTACAAGCTTTACCAGTATACATGTTTGTAAAGAGACAAGCTGAAGTCCGTCTCCGCGTTCGAGACTTTCTTGCTGTTTTGAAGATCGATTGATGGCCTTTGGATGTTTATTGCTCTTTGGTCGGGTTGTTCCTTAAATAGATTTTCTGTGTCAATTCACAATTTTAAATGCTGATCTATGATTAAAAAAAAATTAAATTGATCAACTCTTTTTAATCACCTTGTTATTGTACTTCGTGAACTCTGTCAAGAATTTGTAAAATAAAAAAGCAATTTATCGTAAAGATTGAAATTCAAATCTTCAGTAAACTATATTACCCGATATTACAAGGCAAGAATCTTATGTCTCACAAGACAACTTGTGTTTGCGTTTCAGGTTTAAACTGTAAGTAACATATATGTTTAATCGAAAATCTATAACTTGAAGATTGTATTGTATTAGAAAATTTATAAAATAGCTTTTGCTAAAATATCATGTTGCGCTCAAACTTCCTGAAGTTGAACAGATGTTGTCCCATTAGTGTAGACTCGTCAGTTTCTTCAGTTTCTATCTAAACGCATTATTATATCGTTGCGGTGTACATTCAAGTCAGATCTATAACGGTTGATCAACAATTGTGTGAATGGGTATTGCTAAATAAAGGCAACAGTAATATACCACTGTTCGAAAGTCATACATCGATTGAGGCAAAAACAAATCCTGTTTACAAATTAAACATAAAAAACATAAAAGAGATCCACACGTTCTAAGAAAAAAGATATTGCTTTTGTTATATAATGATAAACACTAAGTCTAGTACATTATTTTTTCCTTTATTATTTTGTTACTTGCATCGGTAACTTAGCTGACTTTATACGAATTTAGTTAATTTCAAGTGCGCTGACAATTCACACACAATTAAGAACCTGATTATGGGAGAAGGATGATTGAAGGGATACCGTTAAGTTAAACGTCTGATTGGTAAATAATGTTTTCGAAGACTAAGATCTGGAGACACAAGATTAGTCGATCTAAACATGTTTTGGCTGAGTCTTCCCCATAAGCCATTTCTTATTAGTTGTGATTTCCATGACACTCACACTGTCTGTATGCCTTTTTCTACCTTATATGTTAAGTCCTTTCTATTCTGTAAGTTATACTTTCTCTTTGCAGATACTTAAAAATACGATTTCTAAACATTCAAATGCGTGTCTCTCCCTTTTGTTTTAAATTTCCAATGGAACATTTTAATATTATAACAAATACTAAGTCGTGTTCCGAGAACTAGTTGATTTGTGTAATGACTTCATTAACATGTAGTGTGAGTTCTGTTTTAGGATACATCCATGTTATTTCTTGGTGGACTCATCATTGCCGTAGCTATTGAACATTGGAATATACACAAACGATTGGCCTTGGCTGTTCTAATGTTTGTTGGGACTGAGACACGTTGGTATGCAAAAATAATGTATTTTGCACTTGTAGTTGGTTATTTGCAGTTGATGAGAGTATTAAAATAAAAAAAAGAAGATTTGGCCTGATTTCCAATCAGACAACTCTCCACAAGAGATCAAATGACACAGAAATTAATAACTATAGGTACGGCCTTCAACAATGCTCAAAACATATATCGCATAATCAGCTATCAAAGGGCCCGACATGACAATACTAACCAATTTAAACGAGAAAACTAACAGTCTTATTTAAGTCGGTTTAAAGATTACTGGTTATGTCATCTTTTTGCACGGTATTATGTTTCCTAGAATACATCAAACAAAAATATGTTCAATACCCTTAGAATGTCTAAAATAAATTCTGTGTTCTATTGTCGTTTGTTTTAATTGCACAGTTCTAACCATATGTATAGTTTGCACTCGAAAACCGTAACTTTCTACAATTAACATCTTTGCCTAAGTGAAGAATTCCTTACTCTCTTATACTTGACGATGAAATGTTATGCATGGATTAGAGTGAATCAGCATGCCAGCCAAGTTGAGTACGTGGCTTCTTCTGAACATGCTCAAAGCATACATTCTTTGTTTGGAAAGGGTTTATAAAATTTAACCATTTAGTGATTGAAGTTCTGAGCTAGTAGATTAGCTCAGTAACGGATATTTCACCAGGAGTATATTGATATTAATACATGCAATATAAAGGATATGTATTACTGCTACACATGCTTAGTTGTATTGGTGAAGCTCGAAGCCGTACTATTTTCAAATTAAACTTTTAATTCCCCGAGGGTACCTCCAGCCCAGTAGTCAGCACTTTTGTGCTGACAACCATTGTCATTGACATGGTCAAATTCATAAATTAACTGTTTACAAAACATTCATTTTTTTTAAATACTAAGGCTTTTCTACCTCAGGAATAGATAACCTTAGTTGTTTTTGGCAAAACTTTTGGGAGTTTTGGTCCTCACTGCTCTTCAACTTCCTACTTTGTTAGGTCTTTTTTGTTTTTTTTTTATTCGAGCGTCGCTGAAGGATCTTTGTAGACGATGCGCGCGCCTGTCGTAAGGGCAAAATTCAATCCTGGTATCTATGATGAGTTTATCTAATACAACACTACCTGTAAAGAAATGCATTCAGCACGTAAGTGCAACATTGATCCACTTAATGGTTATTTATTCATCCCTGTTGATAACATACTAAACATGCCACAATATTTGAAGGTTGATGCTTGGTCTGATGTTACCCACTTGGTTACTATCCATGTGGATCAGTAATACAGCAACAACGGCCATGATGATTCCTATAACAAACGCCATACTGGTACAGCTAAAGGAAGCAAACGTCCCCAACGAAGAGATTGTAACAGAAGGTAGAACTTTGAATGTACATTATGTTTAAACGAAATTAAAGGGCTGTGTTTTTCGTGAAAAATGGTTCACGTTTTGTGTTACCGAGTAGTTTTTATAACTTTAACAGCCAACACAGTATGCTTAACTATCAGGCGAGTTTAACTTGAAGCTCATTATATATCCAAGTGATTTCTTTTAAAATTAATGGTCATTTGGTTAAAGTTAGAATTGACAGTTTATTTTCGACTTTGAAATTTCCTTTACAGTTTTTGACTCTCTTAAAGATTCTAAGTTGAAAATGCATTTAAGACTCTTTTTCTGG
Source organism: Mytilus galloprovincialis (assembly GCA_037788925.1). NCBI lineage: Eukaryota > Metazoa > Mollusca > Bivalvia > Mytilida > Mytilidae > Mytilus > Mytilus galloprovincialis. The sequence goes on from CM075332.1 coordinate 30,832,882, forward strand.
ATTTCAAACAAGCGTAATACGAACATTTGTTATCCCATACACATTGGTATAAAATGCATGAATATAGAGTCGTTATGGTCATTTATTGAACATAACATAATCATTCATCACTAGATTGACAGGATCAGCCTACCCTTCAAAGGGAACCTACGATCACCATATGCATGTGTTTATAGTATTAGTTGCTCAGTTAGATTCCATGCAGTCAGTGTGTTGTGTTTTTTTTTCTGTCCGAAGTGTTTGTGATTTTGACCTGACATTTTCGCTTATTCTTCGACTGATAAGTTTTCTACGTCAGAAAATGCCTCTTCCAATTCAGGAATATGACAGTAGTTCACCATTCATTTGATGTGTTTAAGCTTATAATTTTGCCATTTGATCAAGGACTTTTCGTTTTGAATTTTTCTCGGAGTTTAGTATTTTTTGCGATTTAACTTTTTACATGACTCCCTTGCATCACCCGTTTCATTTTAACATCAATACTAATTCGTGTTGCTACATTTAATCAAAATATGTTTTGAATGAATAATGTATTTGACTGATAGAAAAAGCTATGTATACGTTCATCGTTACAGAAATCATAATTTTAATTTGATGGATTACTAATCAAATAATATCTCTTTACAGTTTATGATAACGATGCACTTAAGTTAGAAGATATAGAAGTTAATGGTGTCATCAACGAAAATGGTCAACCTACAAGTACCGATATAGAGAAAACAGATAAGTATGGAAAATCTTGTATATTTATTCAAGTATACATTGGAACTAGTTCTTATTAAACGTTAAAAAAATGTGTGCTACATGTTTATTCAAAGCCAAAAACAGGTCCAAAAACTTTATAGGTAAATGTCACTGATACAAATGTGTGCTATATGTATATTCCAAGCCAAAAACAGGTCCGACAACTGTCAAGGTATATGTTACTGATGCGAATTGCTCTTTTGTGTATCCTAATCTTATAAGTGGCTTTAGAAAAAAATGTATGCAGATTGTACTACTTTCTTTCCATATTTGATAAATTATTTTCATGCAAAGTTTTAGTATGCTTTAAAAAAAAATAACGTTGGCCGCTTTGGAATCAGCATTATTGTCATCATACTTATCATCATAATACCTGCCTCTTTTGTTTGTATGAAACTTTTCAGAATAGTCGTTACCCACTAACACGAACTCGTAAGAATAATTAAATGTCTGCCAAACGCTTTGTGACTGGTGATCGCAATCTCTTTATTACCCCCCTTTTTTTAAAGATTCTGAATTACTTTTTGTTTTTGCTATTTGTTTAAAAGTATTCCAATTACAATCACTTGATAAGACTTCATGTGCTGAATACTTTATTATCATTATTGTTTTTCTATATTTTGTTAGAACTTCAGATTACAAGGCTGAACCTGAAGACAACATGAATCAACCTGAAAGCAAAGAACATCTCGAAATATGTAAAATGATGTCAATCTGTATAGCACATGCCGCAAACTGTGGTGGTCTTGGGAGCTTGACCGGAACTGGTCCTAATGTTGTTTTCAAAGGACAAAGTGATATGTTAGTTTACCATTTACATTTGTTATCTCGATCAAATGTAGATTAACTCGACTATACTGACAAATAAGACAAACGTAAAATGTTTTAAAACTGTAGGGAATTCAAACCACAAACGAAATACATAGACAACAGCTCAGCACAAAATGGCCCATCAGACATACAGGTATAAAGTAACAACAATTTCCCCAAAACGGGACGTACACGTATAAAGTAACAAAAAATTCCCCAAATCGGGACATACACGTTTAAAGTAACAACAAATTCCACAAATCGGGATATATAAATAAAAAACCACATCATCTCTAACAACGACCATTATACATAACAAAATATACATGCGGACCAACAAAATAAAATTAAAACATTATACATAACAAAATATACAAGCTGACCAACAAAATAAAGTTAAAACAATAAACATAACAAAATATACAAGCGGACAAACAAAATAAAGTTAAAACATTATACATACGAAAACGAAACACTTCGGATAACAATTCTATGGTTTACTCTTTTCAGCATATTCGAGAAGTACGGAGGAGAATCGCCGGTTACTTTTTCGTCATGGTTTGCATTTGGATTACCAATATCTGCTATAATGTTATTATTATCCTGGATATGGCTTCAGTTGTACTTCTTAGGAAAGTAAGGAATATGCAATATCTAATGTTATATTTATATTGTTTTCAATAAAGTGACACTGTGTTTGTTAGAATTAGAAATCACACTCAAACAATCTCTGTTATTATAAGTTTTTTAATGTGTAATTATCAAGTGTGTACTGAAATATATAACTCTTATATTTTCACGGACGGTCTATTATAAATAATTGTCAACGAAGTGTTTATCGTAACATTCAATTTCAAAAACATATTAACTGTAATTTAAGTCTTAAAAATTTCTATTACTAGAAGAATCCCGCGAAATCGCGGTACAAATGGGCACTTGTTGTAAAAATTGTTTTAAATGTCGCGAGCATGAAGTCACATGATCTTGCGCGAAAACATGAATCACAAGAATCGTTAACGGTCTCTGAATTGAGTTATTTTCTCAAATAATGACGTTATCTGTGGACTAAAAGTTCCAAAGACAAATCTACGGAGTACAAAAAACTACAATTATACGTCATATAACAAATCGTTCCGACTTTGTTTTGTTTCTGAGGAAATGCCCCAAATGAAATTGCTCTGTTCCTTAATTATAAGATGTATATATTTTAAACCTATTTTCGAACGACTATGTTTTTGGATTGTCAGTTCAACCTCCAGCAATGTAAAGACATGTTTTTATTGTAATTTAAGAGGTTGTTTGCAGTTCTGTTCCGGAAATACTGAGTCTAGGTCCAGAATCAAGTCACTTTTGAGAAAAGAATATGCCAGCCTAGGCCCAATTGAGTAAGATTATGTGTTAGCTGAAATATTCATAAGAAGAAAACACGAACATTGACAAACTCTTCGATTTGTTTAAGGCCGTCATTTGGTGATCACGTAGAGGTCAGTTAGTAATACGGTGATTTTTTTAAGGCCGTCATTTGGTGCTCACGTAGAGGTCAGTTAGTAATAAGGTGATTTTTTTAATCCCGTCAGTTGGTGCTCACGTAGAGGTCAGTTGGTAAGAAGGTGATTTGTTTAAGGCCGTCAATTGGTGCCCACGTAGAGGTCAGTTAGTAATAAGGTGATTTGTTTAAGGCCGTCAGTTGGTGCCCACGTAGAGGTCAGTTAGTAATAAGGTGATTTGCTTAAGGACGTGAGTTGGTGCTACTTATAAGTCATTTAGCAATAGGATAATTTGTTTAAGGCCGTCAATTGGTGCCCACGTATAGGTCAGTTAGTATTTAGGTGATTTGTTTATGGCCGTCAATTGGTGCCCACGTAGAGGTCAGTTAGTAATAAGGTGATTTGTTTAAAGCCGTCAATTGGTTCTCACGTAGAGGTCAATTAGTAATAAAGTGATTTGTTTAAGGCCGTCAATTGGTGCTCACATACAGGTCAGTTAGTAATAAGGTGATTTGTTTAAGGCCGTCAATTGGTACTCACGTAGAGGTCAGTTAGTAATAAGGTGATTTGTTTAAGGCCGTCCATTGGTGCTCACGTAGAGGTCACTTAGTAATAAGGTGATTAGTTTATAGCCGTCAATTGGTGCTCACGTAGAAGTCATTTAGTGATAAGGTGATTTGTTTAAGGCCGTCAATTGATGCTCAAGTAGAGGTTAGTTAGTAATAAGGTGATTTGTTTAAGACCGTCAATTGGTGCTCACGTAGAGGTCAGTTGTAATAAGGTGATTTGTTTAAGGCCGTCAGTTGGTGCTCACGTAGAGGTCCTATATTTCATCAAGTGATCATGATGTCACGTCCTCTATTGTTGTTACTTGATTCATGTGATTTCAGAATTCATCTTTATACAAATTTCAGAAGAACCAGTTCCGTGTACGATGAATCCCTAATGGGGGTTACTTATCCATTACAGATCCGCAGAGGATCGGTTAACATAACTTGGGATGTTTTATATAGGTTTACCACTGAACCAAGAGTTTTAAATAATACACTTAAATATGCGTTTTGCAGGCTTTATAAATCAAGTGCATGTAATAAAGTTGCTAATAAACTAAGGTCCATCAGAGACCACATGACTTAGTTATCACAGTACGTCCTTCGACAATAAGCCAAAACCATAATTTGAATGAACGTGAGTTAAGCTATCTAAGGCTAGCAAACGTATATGTAGGAAAATATCTAACGAGGAAACCAACAGCCGTTTCATGTACAAAATAATAAAGAAGGAAAAATGACAATATGATAGACAGTCATAATCAGGAATATAGAGACAGCAAAGGGGTTAAACTTTGTTTCGATCGCTAAACCTTTTCCCAACATAGGACAGTGGCGTAACGTACATAACCAAATCATTAAAACCTGTACAAATCAATTTAAAAAGACTTAACACAAGACAAAGAATAAATATCAAAAGACTAAAATCACACCGTCCCGAGTACACGAAGTATCTAAAAGCTAGTTATACGACAATGCCAACCAAAAAAAAATCAAGCGGTTTGCAGACTTTGGAATAACAAACAGTGAATTAATGGATTCAACGTACATATATCAGCTGCATTTACTGTTGCATATGTACTTTGGAGAACAGGGTCATTTAAGTACTAATAAAGAACATTTACTTTATTGAACCAATTTCAGTTTTAAAAGTAATCAATACTAAACGTGTTGTTTTGTAGGCTGTTGATTGCCAATTATTATATGGTTTTTTTTTTCATTTTGGTTCTTGTTTTTTTACTGGTTTCGACTAAGATTTGTTTTTTTTTTCAATATTTTTGTGTTCTTAAGCTGGTTTTTTTCACAACTTACAATTCACTGCATTACCTTTAGATGGAGTACTATAAAAGTAACAGTAGTATAACGCTGTTCAAAATTCATAGATCGATTGAGAAAAAAAAAATCCGGGTTACAAACTAAACCTGGGAGAAACACATCAAACATAAGAGGACAACTACGACGACACAACAGAAACACAACACTTAGATGTAACACCCACAGAAACGAACTATAATATAGCAATGGCCATTTTCACAAATGAATGTAACACAAAATAATGAGATGGTGATAATTACAAATGGCACAACAATTCACTATGTTTAATGATCTAATGGTACATTTACGGCATTCTTGTACATTGTCTTTAATTTATATCATTTGTATATGCATGTTCATTTAGCTTTGCTCAGGCCGCCGTAATTGGTCACTTTTTTCTCCTGGCATTGTTGTGGATAACAATAGACATAGGTGATGGAGGTGGATGGCATAATATATTTCCACCTAAGTAAGTAAAAAAAAATATATATGTTTTCAATACAAACAGCTTTCACTTGCTTTCATTTCCACAGGCTTTAACTCCAAATATAGTAAGACGCTAATACGCTTGTTACAAAAGGACGTCCATAGATGATGATGCAAGGTAAAATCTTTGTCCTTATTTAAATTTACAATTTTCTAGTTGTAATCTTAACTTTCTGACCTTCATCACAGGAGATCATATGCAGAATCTATTTTTTTTAACTATGAACTTTTTGCATTGAACAGATATGAAATACATTTTCATTGGAGATTAAACGCACTTTAATTAATCAATCATGTATAATTGATTATATATATATATAAGTGGTGTTTATATATATATGTACAATGTATCAATATTATATATGTGTCTATAATGAAAACAATATCTTTTTAAAGCTGATATCACATGTATGTACTGAGATTCCGCCAATTAAGACGCACCCCTTGATTGACTGCAAGGGTACAGCGGATCCATGTACACTCCCTAAGGATTAATGGAGATGTGTCCTTTACAATATCATCCCACTACCAGAACAATCCCCACCCAACTTTATAGAACAGTTTCAAACTCTACTCCATTTATATTATTATCATGTACTTTGTTTATAATGAATACAATATCTGTTTAAAGCTGATATCCTAACTTTTCAGAACAGTTTCAAACTCTACTCCAGCTATACTATTATCATGTACTTTGTTTATAATGAATACAATTTCTATTTAAAGGTGATATCATAACTTTATAGAACAGTTTCAAACTCTACTCCAGCTATATCATTATCATGTAGTTTGTTTATATTTCAGAACTGTTTCAAACTCTACTCCAGCTATATTATTATCATGTAGTTTGTTTATATTTAACTTTTCAGAACAGTTTCAAACTCTACTCCAGCTATACTATTATCATGTACTTTGTTTATAATTAATACAATATCTATTTAAAGGTGATATCATAACTTTATAGAACAGTTCCAAACTCTACTCCAGCTATATCATTATCATGTAGTTTGTTTATATTTCAGAACTGTTTCAAACTCTACACCAGCTATATTATTATCATATAGTTTGTTTATATTTCAGAACTGTTTCAAAATCTACTCCAGCTATATTATTATCATGTAGTTTATTTATATTTAACTTTTCAGAACAGTTTCAAACTCTACTCTAGCTATATTATTATCATGTAGTTTGTTTATATTTCAGAACAGTTTCAAACTCTACACCAGCTATATTATTATCATGTAGTTTGTTTATATTTCAGAACAGTTTCAAACTCTACTCCAGCTATATTATTATCATGTAGTTTGTTTATATTTCCGTCTAGACTCCGAAATTTTTCCGAAAAAGGCTAGTATTAATAAATCTGTATTATGAAGACTTGTTTTGTCTACTAGAAGAACATAAAAAAATCGAAAAATTACTTATGCATTCAATATTATACATTAAAGCAAATATAGCTAGAACCTTAATTTTCTCTTCAAATCAGTAGCAGTATACTGTTTCCGTTGTGAATCAAATTTGTCTACAATTTTGACACAAGGAAAATGAATCAATGAGGGTATTTACAGACCGTCGTCAGAGATAGACATACCCATTCATTACCAAAAGAGAAAAGAGTAAACAAACAAGTAACAGTTCACAAACAATGCATACATAAAACTTCAGATTGAGGAAAACAAACCCAACATAACACTTGGTAAGTCTGGAAAGATAGATAGCTCATGATCACTGTTGATGCTAGTTTAACTGTATCCATTCATTGTACGAATTACTTAGGATTATCATACATGTAGACATATACTTCATGATCTTGCTGTCTTTTTAGAATGTATCTGTTATTGTATATGATCATCTGGAACATTGGGTATATGGCTTCATTCGGAGAACAATTGTTCACTTGTGTATTAGGTAGATGAGAAAATGACAAAATGAGGAATAAGAAAAAGTGGTATACATTGCGTGGTAATCGACACTGATTCACATGAATATCAATTATATGGTCATTTTAGTATATTTCCTTTTAAGTTTTTCGCTAGACTTAAGATTTTCTTATCCCAGGAATAAAATACTTTAGCCATATTTGGCATGACTTTTTGAAATTTTGAGTCCTCAATGCTCTTCAACTTGTTTGGCTTTATAACTATTTAGATCTGAGCGTCACTTGTGAGTCTTATGAAGACGAAACGCGCGTCTGGCGTATTAAATTATAATCCTGGTACCTATGTATTTATAAGGATACTTAAATGGTCTAGTTTCTATAGTCCTAGATCGTTTTGGCCGATACATCAGGAAATGTTTGTATTCATAAGCAAAAAAAAAAAGACAAAGTTTGCACTACTGTTTTTATGAGATCAATATCTGCTTTCAACGGACAATTACAAAATTTTATAAATTCTTGGTGCAAAACAATTTGAATATATTTATATGATTAGATACATTTGCTGTGTTTTTCCAAACAGGACCAATACCGCCTTTGCTTACGTGGAAAATAGTGGAGAAGAAGTTACCATGGGGCGTGGTTATATTGTTAGGCGGAGGATTTGCTCTTGCTTTCGTTAGTCAGGTACTTATTCAAACGTTTTTATTACTGAATTTTAAAACAACAAATATTCTGTATTATTGGTTTTTTTTTTACTATCTTACTGACTGATGTCAGCACAGTAGAGTGATATGAAAAATTATCGATAGAAACTAACAATGAAATTAACAACGTAGTCATAAATAAAAGAGCAATAATCAGGTTGCTATTGGGCATCTCAGATCGATTGCTTTTCTCACTATTGCCGTACCGGTTAAGCGTGAAAATCAATCTCGTTGAGATGATCAACGATAATCTCTAATTATTTAAGTTTACAAAATGATTCGATGAATATTTTTTTGATAAAAATTATTTGAAATTAACTTAGTGCGAAAATTACGCTTATTGATCATATACGTTTGCCTTCCTTATAATTGATGACATGCCTCGATTTTCTGGTTAATATTAAGGTTTGACAATGTGTTGACATGACTCGATTTGCTAGACAATTTAAGAACTGAGAATGCGACTGTAATTATTTCAACCTTTCAAATAATAGAGTTCCTTATTGTTTTTCGACAGATTGCTATGTTGCAATATTATATCTTTATAGGTTATAATATTTATTGTAGGAATATGGATTATCCAAATGGCTAGGAACACAATTGGCTGTGTTAAAACCCCTTGACCCATGGATTGTGAATATGATATTAAGTATTATTGTGGCGGCAGCGACAGAGGTCACAAGCAATGTTGCAATGTGCACACTCTTGATGCCGATTTTGGCTGAACTAGTAAGTATATTAATATATGTTATTTTAGAAGCACGCTTGGACATGTTTTTGGAGGAATACAGATGATGGAACATGGTTGTCGGAACACAAGGACTCGTTCCATTTGGAGATCCTGCAAGTCCATTATATTTTGTTAGAAACTAGAATGTGGTCTTTTCTTCGACGAACGTGTAATGTAAAAGAATTACTGTGGCCTTGAATACAAAGATCATGATATATCCAGCCAAACACAGAAATAGTTAAAATGTTTAAGCGACGTGTATTTAATAATCAATAACAACGTTTAAGTACTCATTCATGCTCATTGTAAAACATTAACTGATTAAAACACACATGTACACATACAAATAAAAAGGACGACGTGAAGATTTTCAATATTCAAGTGCTTTAATGAGATCAATCTATGAATCGTCCGAGTCTAACGTTGAATTGGGGTATACTGTAACAATTATATTTACAAGCATTTATTATATATTTGTAGTCTTTACAACTGGAAGTTAATCCGCTGTACTTCATGTTTCCGGCAGCTATTGCGACATCTTTTGCTTTTATGTTACCCGTGGCAACACCGCCAAATGCTGTGGTGTTTGCCTATGGATACCTGAAAGTTATAGACATGGTAAGAATTGTTGTATACGATTTAAGATATGTGTACTGGATAGTAGATTGATTTAAGGAATGACTGTAATATTTTTTCTGTCAATGAAATGCACACTGAATAACCAATTTTAAACTGGAGTAAATACTGAAAAACATATTGATGACTTCAAACAACAAGACAAAGTTATGTCTATGAGCTGATAAGCAAAACGAAGTCAGACGAACAGAAGACGAGTTACATTCAAAATTAAATTATTGATGTATTAACATCAAGTTTGGTTTATAATTCATCCGGAAATGTAGAATAATGGTACTTTAACTAAAAGGTATTTCAAAATTGGTATAATTAATCTGTCAAATACACTTCATTGGTCATTTATGAAACAATGCAACAATCACATAGTGAGTTTATTTTTGGTTCTAATACAGTTGTTTGGTTATTTCTATGACAGAAATTTATTGTGATTTGTTTTGTCCGAATACAGTTGATATGTTATTTCTTTACCAATTAGAGCAATTGTATTTTATTTATTATTCCTAAAAAAGTGGAGAGTAAAATCACAAAAATACTGAATTCAAACAGAAAAGTTCCTCATCAAATGTCAAATCAAACGCTAACACTGATGAATAACAACTTATTCCTGACTTGGAAAAGGCATTTGCTTGTGTAGAAAATAGTGGATTAAACCTGTTTTTAAAGCTTATTAGCCTCTTACTTGTATGACAGTCGCATCAGCTTCCAGTATATTTACAACAATGAGTGAGCAAACCAAGCAAACATAATTGGTAAAAATGTCCCAAATAAAGCTACGCCACGAAATAGCCTAAATGCAATGCTTAAAAGTGGCATTAAAACACCACAAATTCACAATTAAATCAAATTTAATTGGTTATTTCTCGAACAATTAGTACATATGATAACAAAAATAACTACATTGATAAATAAGATGTAACATACCAATGTTTTATTCCAGGTTAAAGTTGGTTTTTTGATGAATATACTTGGAATAGTTGTACTGGTTATAGGAACGGAGACGTGGGGAGAAGCTGTATTTGGTTTCCATAAACAACCAGACATCTTTAAGCATGGACTAAATAACACTGACATTGTAAATAACACTTGCATCTGTAACGGAAGTCAACTTTTGTAAAAATAAAAATCCTATGTTTAGACCGAAGTCAATTCATCTTTGTTTCATTAAGTATTTGCAAAAAGTAAAATCACAAAAATACTGAACTCAGAGGAAAATATAATCGGAAAGTCCATAATCACATGGCAAAATCAAATGACAAAACACAACAAAAACGAATGGACAAGAACTGTCATATTCCTGACTTGCAATGGAACATTGTATTCGGCTGGTGATAGTTTTTTGTCTGTTTGGATGGGTAATGACCGTTCTCTCGTTTTATAAATGATGGTTGTTATCTCTTTTTGTTGGTTTACTGTTCTTGTCCTCTTGTCGTATGTGTAATGGCCATTTTCACCTTTTTAATTTGTGATGGCCATTTTCACCTTTTTAATGTGTGATGGCCGGTTTTTTTCCCTGTTATATGTCTAATGACCGTTTTCACCTATTGTATATGCACTGGCCGTATTCTTTAGTTTTATATGAAATGTCTGTTTTTTACTGTTGAAAGTCTTGTTTTCTGTTGCATGAGCTATAAACGTTTTCTCCTATTATATGAGAAATGGCCGTATTCTTATGTGAAATGACCGTATTCTTATGTGAAATGGCCGTTTTCTCTGGTCTTATGTGTGATGGCCGTTTTCATTTGTTATGTTTGAAATGCCCCTGATGTTTGATGGCCATTTTCTCCTGATGTATGTAAAATGGCCTTTCTTTCCAATTGCATTGCAAATTCGTTTTTTGTTTGTTTTATTATTGTCTGTTGCGTATGTTATTGTCGTCTTCTCCTACCGTATGTTTAATAGCCGTATTCTCTTGTTTAATGTGTAAATGGCCGATTTCTCCGGTTTTACGTGTCATGACCGTATTCTCTTTTAAAATGAATGTTTTCTCCTTTTATTTATGTAATAGCCGCGTTATCATGTTTTATGTCTTCTGTTATATGTACAACGGCTGTTTTTCTCCTTTTGTATGTCTAATGACCGTTGTCTCATGTTTCATGTGTAATTGCAGTTTGTCTTCTTGTACACGTAATGACCATGTTCTCTTTTATTGTATAATTGTAGTTTTCTCGTTTTGTATGAGTAGCCGTTTTCTACATTTGTGTGTTTTGGCCGTTTCCTCTTGTTTGATGTGTAATTTTTGTTTTCTCTTGTTGTATGTGTAATGATCGTTTTCACCTGTAATATATGTAATGGTCGTATTTTCTTGCTTTACGTGTAATTGTCGTTTTGTCTTGTTGAACTGTACGTCTAGTGGTACAATGTACTCTTCTCCTGTTGCATGTGTAACGACCGTATTCTCTTATTATACTGAAAACTATATGTCGCCATCTGTAAAACAGACATAACAGTTTAGGAGCGGGTTTGGGATCCCGCTTACAGGTTTAACCCGGCCACATTCTGTATGTGTACATCGACCAAGCACTTTAAAATCGAGAAGATAACTACAGAGTGTATTTGAACTGATTACTTAAACGAAGAGGAACTGAAGTTATAACAAATCAAAAAACAAGAATGTGTCCATAGTACACGAATGTCCCACTCGCAATAAGATTTTCTATGTTTAGTGGACCATGAAATTAGGGTAAAAAGTCTAAATTGGCATTAAATTAGAATGATCATATCATAGGGAACATGTATACTAAGTTTCAAGTTGATTGGACTTCAACTTCATCCAAAACTACCTTGACCAAAAACTTTAACCTGAAACTTGCACTATCATTTTCTATGTTTATTGGAATATGAAATTGGGGTAAAAAAAAACCTCCTATTTGGCATTAAAATTAGGAAGATCATGAGGAAAAGTGATATCGGGTCAGTGACTGTATATGACTTAGAAATATACAGTCAACGCATTTTGACTGCTCAAATAGAACGAGTGCAGTATAAAATATCACAAAGGGAAGACTGGGATTTGGTTTGATGGTTATTGATCCTAGAAGGAAAACAAAATGTTAGAGGCGAGTTTTACTTTTTTAAATGGGTTCATATCTCTTTTTTTCTCTCTAAATTTCAATTTTTTGAAAATATTGCGCATACGATCTGTGGGATCTTCGACCACATTTACCTTGTGTCAGAAACCTATTTAACGTCTTAAATTTGATCATAATCCAAATTCAGAGAGTATCAAGCTTTATTATTGTGTCCAAATTTGCCCAAACTGTTTGAGCGTTCGACCTCTGCGGTCAGCGAAGTATTTTTAATGTTTTACTACAAAACGAGCAGATGTGATTAAAAGTTCCTATTGCTTTCTTCATATGGTAAGCTAGGCCAGCATAGGCGTAACGTATCCAGGGGGACTAGAATAATTTGGTTGATTATATAGGGAATCACTGAAGCGTGAGATGGAACGCCCCCTTTATGTAAGCCATCGGGTCCGCCTTACAAAAAGGTCTGATCGGCCACTTCCCAGTTCTGCTTTTGAAGCGTTGGGAACAATGGGTACAAATTAGGCCTTCTCCATGCTATCAGTTTTTATGTTCATTGAGAAGTCTCAAAAGTTTAATTCGTTTCACGTGGCTCGGTACTTATACATCTCGTCAATGTGTTTGTATTGGCTTTCATTTTTTTGTGGTTTGTTTTGTATTTGCGACTTTTTGTATTTCTTTTGTTCTTATAACGTGACTCTGTACTTTAAAAGATCCCGTCAGTATGATATTGTTCTATTATATGTCATTATGATATATTTCTATTATGAATTACAATATACGTTGAACCACAAACGTCAAAATCATTCAATCGCGTAGTGGTATTAACTATTTTTGGATTCTTATAAATTCTATATATAACTTTTGGACTAGTTTAAATCTCGGTCTATTTCTTAAATTTATTCTTACATACTTTTGATTTTTTAACCCTGTATGCTAACATTCCCATGAAAATTTTTAAATTGTTTGTACGCACATTGAACGACAAATTTATGTGACGTATAAAATTTTCTGACGTCAGACACTCAATAAATGTGTTCGTAGATAGTAGATGTTTTTGTGTTCTGTTAAATTGTTCCTTTTAAAATTGTTAAACGATGATGACTGATGTACCCATATTTTGACTATTATATTTATTGTGTCTGTTTATTTAACGCATCAATGTAAAAATATCGGAAATTGATGAGACTGTCATTACAAAAGTGAGAGGGTTAGCGCTATAGAACCAGGTTTAATCCACCATTTTCTACATTTGAAAATGCCTGTACCAAGTCAGGAATATGACAGTTCTTGTCCATTCGTTTTTGATGCGTTTTGTTATTTGATTTTGCCATATGATTATGGACTTTCCCAATTGATCTTCCTCTAAGTTCAGTATTTTTGTGATTTTACTTTTCACAGTGGTCACATTTGCGTAACTCATTTGTGTGGATCTTTTTATGCCTGTGCAAACTAGCATTTTGTCTTGAAAGGGCAATAAGTGCATTGGTACGAAGACCCCTCCTTCTTTACTTTTTTTGTGATTCATTTTCACTTGCCTCACCTATTGTTAACCCCAAATGCTTCAATATCCATTCTAAAGGAAAGCTGGATTGTTGCTTGCATGTTCTTTACTGTAAAAAAATGAAACGACATGTGACATATAAATTATCCAAAGTCATCAAAGCGTGAAATGCAAGTCAAGTTGTGTAGGACAAACTTTTTCTGTCAAAATGTAAACTGATAAAGTTGCATTGGTACCGTACATGATGAACGTGTTGTAAAGCACCCTTGATACTACTGCTGAGGTCAAACCCTGAACAGTTTGGGGTACGTATGTACACAACATTCAAGCTAGACTCTTTTTTTTATGAAATAAAAAAAAAATGTTGAATGTCGGACCCTTTGAACATCAATGTGGACCATTTCGATAACTTGGCCCAAAATACCTTAATCCCAAATTTAAAAACACGATGAGATTCAGCATGTCAAAGTACCCCAAATATTCAATTGTTGTTAAAATCCAAAAGAATTTATTTCTTGACAGTTTAGACCCTACAAACTTGTTAAATGGGCCAAAAATAAAAAATAAATAATATACACAATCATGAATGGATTTAGCCTAGCAAATAACCTCAAGTTTTATTTTGGGCCTTGTGGGCCAATTTAAAACCGGACCCAAAATCAAAAATCTTACTTCAAAACCATTGAAATTGGTCCAGAAGTGATTTATAAAAAAATATTAGAAAAGTATTGTTGTTTTTTTTTTTATCCCATTCTATTTCGATAGACATAAAATATGTACGTATTCAGTGATGAAGTGTCATTGCATTGGATAAATGTAACTACACTTTAAATAAAGATGTTGATGAATAATAAAAAATTCTATTATATGATTCTTCTGCTCTGTAAATAGACCCATATTCGAAATCCAATGATAAAATGTGTTTGCACATGCGTATAATGACTACTGCAGAAACATGAGTTTTATCAAATTCATTAATTTAAAAACTTTCAACTCTTAAATGATCCACATGTTGTTATATAATGACTACGATGTGTTATATCTTAAATAAATATTAATTCTATTGAATTCATTGGAGTGTTCAATCAAACTTTCATCTCAAAGTCAGCACTATCCAATCCTTTTCTTACTTTAATTCTTGTTTGAGCAAGTCGGCTGAATTAGGAACTTAATGCATAAATATGAATAAAATTCATACAGTGAAAATGCACCGCAAATACAGTACTAATGAATCGCTCTACAGTGAAAATGAAGGTAAAGTATCATTATTCAACAGTAAACACGACTCGCATAAAAATAGCACCGTAGTGGAATTCAATACAATATGGACAAACTGAATAACAAAAGCTATTCTACGTTATACAACATTAATAATTGTGTTGAAATTAATGTTCTTCTGCAACTACATCTTTCCTTCTAGCTTTTAATCACCTGCACGATTTGTTCGTAAAACGTCCTAAATATTCACCTACATTTTTGTGTATTTCGGTATATATGTCACGTACAAATGGCTCTCGGCGCAATAAAAACCCGTTCCCATCTCTTAATTTGTCTAACTTGTATTATTTATTACTAAACATATACATTAAAACTATATTTCTTCATTTTCTTCAAAAATTATAATGTTTTTGTATGTTTATTTACCATTCCACATCAGAAATGCATGGCATATATATACAGTGAAAATGATATTTTAGGATCCGCACTTTACATACACGCTTATGTATAAACACGTGCTATGAATTTTGTTTAGCTGTCGATGCAAGGGCGGATTTCGGATTTCTAAGGAGCGGGGGTGGTGTCTCCGGGGATGTGCATGTGATTTAATACTCAATTGACAGGGGTGTTGATAAACGGCGGAAACGAGAAACGGAACGGAATACAGAACGGAAACGGAAACAGAGAGAATTAACATCTGGTAATTATTTCAATACTCCGTAGGCTTTAAAATCTTTTATTTTAACTTCATTCCTCTGTTTTCGCTTAGGAACATGTGTAATACTTTATAAAACATAAAAATGAGAATGGAAATGGGGAATGTGCCAAAGAGACAACAACCCGACCATAAAGCAGACAACAGCAGGAGGTCACCAACAGGTCTTCAATGCAACGAGAAATTCCCGCACCAGGAGGTGTCCTTCAGCTGGCCCCTTAACAAATATATACTAGTTCAGTGTTAATGAACGTCATACTGAACTCCAAATTGTACACAAGAAACTAAAAGTTAAAATAATACAAGACTAACAAAGGCCAGAGGCTCCTGACTTGGGACAGGCGTGCCTATATAGATAAAATAACCAAAAAGAAAAGGAGACGATGAGACTATGTTTTTAAAACATTTGATAAGTCCATGCGTACATCTTTCCTGCGATTCAGGATACTCTTTTCGACTTTCCTTAAATAAAAGTTTGATCAATGTCAAAAAGATAGCAACCCAACAACACAAACAAATTCTCTATAGTCCTAAAAAAAGATTGCCATCGGCCTCGATTCTATAAATAGCCTTTTTTTTGTTTCTTTTTTAATTGCCTTGAATCAAAATTAGTGATGTGGTGTATCTTGTTGCTTTGCTCTGCATTGGTGATTTTTCGTTGTATCATTTCTTGTATAATGGCAAGAAAACTTAAAAGAAACCAAATAGGACGAGGGTGAATGGACAAAATCCGAAACCAAGGAACTGGAATAGAAACTTGTATATATTATGATATTATTACGTAAGTATTTCTGTATTGGCCTTGTTATTGGTCCGAGGCTTGCTGTATTGGCCTGAGGTGAAGCCGAAGGCCAATACAGCTGGCCGAGGACCAATAACAAGGCCAATACAGAAATACACGTAATAATATCTTTATTAATTAACTACAGTGTTACAATATTTTTTTAATATCATTTCAAGAGATGAATATTTTTACCATGAAGTGGAACTATCCAAATCTCAGTTTGTTTCTTTGTATTAGATGCAATACATAATGATCTGGTGCTGTTTCCAGGTGTCTTCAGCATTTTCTCATCTGATGAATTTTTCTACCCTTTTCAGTCACTATAAAGTGTTACAACTTAAATTTAGACGCAACACATAAATAGTTATTGGAAAGGTACTGCCATTGCATGTGTTACGCAGAAACTAATTTAAAATCGATGAGTACAATCGTGAAATTATGAGGTCGATAAGAAATGAACTTTGTGATAATCTACTCGTTTCCCAAATCTGAAATAGTTCTATCGTCTGCTTTCAAAATACCTTTTAAATAAATGTGACCGTCTTTCGCCTGAAATGTATGCCATACTGACATTTTCAGAATGTTTAAGATCACTAAATGACAATTGCGTCTTCAAAACAACTGTTCACTTTCAGTTTGTGTTTATCGTGACTTTCGATGTAAAATCTAGAGACGTTCCGAATACCTGCACTTGTGTCAACTCGGCCAATATAGAATAACTCGGCCAATACAGAAAAAAATCTGTATTGGCCTAGTTTACACATTATATTGCATAGGCAGTTTTCATCATATTAAGTCCAATAACAGTGTAGTTAATTAATAATTTATTTTTATGAAAAAAAAGGACAAAATCTTTCACTATACAAAGCCTTTTTCACCCTTTTACAATACTCAGGGATTTGTTTAGTATATTCTTGCAATACAAGAGTATGCTGTTTGGTATTTACATAGGAAAAGCATTATATCACCTATATTTTACATCAATAAATATGAATTGATGTGCAAACAGTGTCGAACAGTTAGTAGCCCACATAAATATATACGATTTGCACATTGCCCTCCCGACGTTAGTCATAGTCATGTCCTAAAGTTTCCAAAATTAAATTGTCCACGCTGCTTTAAATATCATGCCGTTTAATTCTTCTCTGAAAATTCAGTTCAGCAGCCGTGAATTTTGTTTCATAATATTACAATTTAAAAAAGTGTCACTCATTCAGTATGCTGTTTTACTATAGTAGAAAGCATAGAAAGACAGGCGAAAAATATCATAGGGTTATTCAAACTCAGAAGTCAAACAAACCGTCAACGCTATGACTAAAAAAGAAAAAAAGGCCAAAAGACCATAAGACAAACAGACAAAAATTGTACATAAAACACAACATATAAACTAAAGGCTGCATGAGCAACACGAACCCCACGAAAAACTTGCTCAGGAAGTGTAAATAGATCCAACTGTACATGTGACACTTGGATCCGTTAACATAGACATGCATTATTATTCATTCACACAAAAGGAATATTGAAATTTGAAAATTACTTTTTTTATTTTGATCGTCTTTAAGGATTTTGGTGCTATGTCAAGACAACTGAAAATCCATTCTGCTCTGTTCTTTTTGAATGACGGAAACGATACTTTATTTAACACTATGCATCTGATCTTTTGGATGTTTCTACTGGCCAAACACACGATTTGCCACGATATCATCGATATCATTTACTTAATAACACCGGACCCAAAATAGTTCTTTTAGATACCCAAGAAACAACGGCCTGTTGGACCTGTTTGATGTTTAACATACATACATAATTTGGCGGGGTTTAACATGTTAGCGGGAGACCAACCCTCCCCTAACCTGGACAGTGGTATAACATAACAACATAAAAACGAACGAAAAACAAATCAGTTGAAAAGGCTCAACTCATCAGATGGACACAAATACGGCATGTGGACGTGGCCGGGTATTTGTACATCCCAACAACAAAAAATCACTAGTAGGTACAGATCTGAGAGTACTCGAAGTTATCTGACAGTTAGTTCAAAGCCACTAACAACTAATAAAATGCATCTAAGACGTAAAGCATTGGTGATATTATAATAATCTAGACGGTAAAGCATTATGTTGTAGCATGCTATACTAGGCAAAAAAAGAAACATTACATTGGTTTTTAATTTGAAAATTTCGCATATATAAATTTCAAATATTTTCATGATTACAACTAGTAACCTGAATGATTTATCTATCAAATACTCATTTACAAAAATATCGGAAATGACGTGACGTCATTTTCTGATTTCGAACAAATAACCATTTTTTCAAAAATTTCCCTGTATAGAGCTGGAATCGAGTTGTCCGTTTTGTCATTTATTGTGTCGAATACGATTTTTAAACAAATGTCGTATTAAAAAATTGAAAAAAGTAACACGCTGTTGGCAGCAGGAATGACTCAAGTGCAGGTTGCAAATCATTTTAATGTCTCTAGAATGACTATTGCAAGGCTTAAGACTCGTCTTAGAGATACTGGTACAACAAATGATCGCCCCGTAGTGGCAGGTCACGTAAAACGACGTTACGTCAAGACAGACACATCCACATCATTCACCTCCGGAATCGATTTGTAAACGCGTCACAAACTGCACGAGAAACCCACGGAAGACATAACAACAGAATATCTGCTCAAACAGTTAGTAACCGATTGCGTGAAGTTGGTCTAAGAGCTCGTCGTCCATTGAAAGGACCTATCCTTACGCAGCGTCACAGGATGGCGCGACTTCAATGGACACGGGTACGGATTCGATGGAATAGGCTAACATTGAGACAGGTTCTTTTTACCGATGAATCTAAATTCAACTAGAAATTTAGCGACGGCAGAGCCAGGGTCTACCGGAGAAGCAATGAACGATTTTCTGATACGTGTGTGCAGGAAACAGATCGGTTTGGTGGTGGCGGAATCATGGTATGGGGCAGAATTACCTACCAGGAACGCACCGAGCACTCCACGTCTTATTGATTTCATGCAACGGAGGTGTCAGGCGGTCATAAATGCATGAGGTGGTCATATCACAAGGTATTGACATGTTAACCCGAATTATGTACTCGTCCTGTTAACATTGTCCAAAAATGTGCAATATTTTTTTCAATAAAGAAAACTTGTTATTGTTCTCTTCAAAACACGTTAGCTTTAGCTAACTATTCCATTAAATTATTATTAATTAAAATATCTGACCTGACCCTGCTAAGTGAGCTTTGCTCGTCACTTGGCGTTCGTCGTCCGATTTCGTCTTTGTTAACTGTTACGAAATTTAAGGATCGCCTGCTAGTTTTGGTTAACATTTTCAACAATTACCATTGGTGTATCTAGTTTAAAAACTGTGTTTTAATAACCCTGCCTGTCAGCCAAGATAGCCGACAAGGTTAAAATTAAAACATAGGGACTAAATTCAAGTGCTGTCTATTCAGTAAGAAACGTAATGAATAACGAAAACCTGGTGTGAAAAACATGTCTAATCCGACATCGGACTCGGATTTCTTTTAAAATTAGTTTTACTGCGTGTATTGCTTTATATGTGTTTCTTTATTCTTCGTTGGGAAGAGGTATAGGGGAAAGGGGGGGGGGGGTCTCACAAAACATGTTTAATCCAGCCGAATTTTTGCGCCTGTCCCAAGTCAGGAACCTGGCCTTTGTTAGTCTTTTATCTTTTTAATTTAATCTCATTTATATGTGTTGAAGTTCATTGTGAAGCCCATTTTCACTGAACTAGTACACACTTTTATTTAGAGGCCAGCTGATACCACCTCCGGGTGCGGGATTTTCTCGATGCGTTGAAGACCCATTGATGGCCTTCGAACGTTGTCTGCTCTTTGGTCGGGTTGTTGCCTCTATGACATATTTCCCGTTTTCATCATCTCAATTGTTTTTGAATTTTGAGCTCTGCCTTATGTCCATTCGCGTCAAAGCGGTCAAATGACTTCTTATAGGAGTTATCGACCTTAGTTACATTAATATTGTATATGACGAGTTTTCTTACTTGCATGTTCGCCTGATATATTGAAATATATAATGAATAGATAGACACTTTTAATAGAAAAAATACCAACAATAAAGATCTATTGATTTTCATATTTCTTTATCCCCCCCCCCCCCCCCTAAATTTCGTCTTGATAAAAATTTCTTTCCGTTTCCATGTCCGTTCCGTTTTCCGTTTCCGCCGTTTAGCAACACCCAATTGACAGGGGGTCTCGTTATGATTTTGTCAATCCGACCGTTTATAGAACATTAAATTTTAGATTTGTATACCTTTTTATATATTGCGTTGAAACTGGAATTTTTACCATCTTGGTAGGGTTTATTATTTGGAAAAAGTGGAATACCAAAGGCTCAGATTCCAAGAATAATGTTGACTTACGGCGAGATTTTCGGCTGTGACATTAATACATGGCTGTTCATATAACAAATAATGAGAAGTTTGTTGACAATATCATAAATTTCTTATAGTTTTCCCAAACTATTCATATATTTTCAAGCTAGGAAAATAAACTCATCATAGATACCAGAATTAAATTTGTGACCTATTCCAGCGGCACGTCCTAGCATCTTAATTGAATATAGGAAATGGACCCCGAGGGGAGTGCAATCCAACCGAACCGAAAAATATTTTGAACGATTTTATGATAAAACATGATACCCTCCACCATTATATATTTTCTCACCAAACGAGAAGTACACACCCTCTACACCCTCTACAGCATTAAATCTGCAATGGAGTGTTACTAAAATTTAGAATCGGGTTATCTTAAGCGGTAATGTCCTTCAAAAACCCTTAAAGCTTATATCTGAAAACTAATCCCCTTTTGTTATATATCTCTTTGATTATAGATAATGTTATACAGTTTATTTCCTGATTGACTTCAAACGGTTATTGTCGGTACGTTAATCTCATTTGAGGTACTTTCGTAAACTATTAAAGAAACTTTAAGGTAAAGTCACATATCTACAACAATGTATATGTATATAGCGATACCTTCATGTCACCTTTGAAGAGAAGTTGACAGTTTGTATATATATATATATATGATCTAAACCATCACAATTTATAACCGAGAGATGGGTGTATTACGAGATATACTTCGATTGAGGAACATTTTTATCATAATTCTGACACCTATAATACTATTGCCGATTATTTATAGCATTGAAACAAAGGTAAGAGTTGTTTTCGTCTTTTCTTATTTAATGCAACTAACTAGTACACAATTTTATTTAGGGGCCAGTTGAGGACAACCTCCGGGTGCGGGATTTTCTCGCTATGCTGAGGACCCATTGGTTGCCTACGGCTGTCGTCTGCTCTTTGATCGGGTTGTTGTCTTTTTGACATATTTCACTCTTAATTTTATTCACATTGCTAGATGACAAAAAGGACCAAATTGAGGAATTATCCTACGAGATAAACATGATAAATACCCGTGTTTGTGTAAAATTTATGCAGGAGCATGTGTGGTTTTCTGTTTATCTATATAATAACATACATGTACTATATACAATTTATAAAAATTAGTGTCGACACATCTTTCCAACTTGTATATTATTTTGACAGTTGTGATTTATAAACACTTTTCAGAAATTAATGTTTTGTATATTTACAAGGCGTATACGCCTTCTGTTTTGCTAAATTCTGATAGAAAATGTATATGACCAAGAGTTTCGTTCGTAGTTCTTCGTCCGTTTCGTTCTGTGATTGATTTATTGATTGTTATTTATTAAGTCCAGTGCTAATTGATTCATGTTAGTAAGGACGAGAATTATCTTTTCTTGTGTATATCATTGTCTGACAATCATACAGCATTATAAAGTTCACGAGTGTAAATATATAATTAAAAAGTGTTTCTGCAACAAAAAAGTACTTGTGATTTTAGTAGCAAAAATAATCCATGAAGAAAAGTACTAGTACTTAACATGTTAAAAGGAAATTTGATATTTAGCCACTCCACAGAATATTACTGTACGAGAGCATTGCAGTATGCATAACTAACTATTACATGTATTTGAAAAAAAATGAATTGTGAGAATAGGTAAATATATATTGATTGACTGTTTGTTACTTAACGTCCAGTGGTAAATATTACATGACCGTTCAAGACTATAGACGTCAATAATGTATTAGTATTTGGAATCTGATTTACAGAAACACTTAAATATTCTCCTTTTTTTTTACAGCAAATAAAAAAACCAATCCTGTAGTACTTGATAAAATGTAAACAAACAGATATGAGCGTATACATGTATCAGTACAAATTTAAAAATCTGGCAATTCGCCACCAATAACAGCAAAGAAAACTTACATTGAAATTTCTCATTTACTAACTTAAATCGAAACATCGTAAACAATCCCGTTTTTCCTGGTACACTTAAAATGTAGGTAAACAAATATTTTAAAATAGCCAATTTCAAAATTATGTTGATGTATATAGTAATAAGAGATGTGAAATGACAATCAGTCCCTTATTTAACAATGATATGATAAAGGAGATATCCTATTACCTTATATACATATATTTACTACATGGAATACTAAAGTAGATTTGCACTTTATATCGCGTTTGTGCAGGATAAAAGAATAAACCGCGCTAAAATATCCATCATAAAAAAAAACGTCCAAAAAAAGTCGAATACATTTTAAGAATTGTACTTTTATTTGGTAGATTTCTGAGATAAACAATGTTGTTTAGTGCAAGTTCTGTATGAATCTTTGTTTGGTTTTTTTTTATTATTTAAAGGATAATGATGTTAAAACAAATAAAACAAAGAATCTTTTTAAATATTTTTCTTTATCGGACAATCATGTCGTAAATCCAACTTTCTGTTTCCTTTATATGCATATGAGATATCCTTACGTATTTTTGTCAGTTTTTGAAGAGTAGGCGCAGTCAATGAGATATGTTGTATTGGAATATTTTACATGGTCTAGCAAAGACTTTATTTTTATAACAAGAAATTAACTGTTTGAACCGATGGCTTTTTTTTCTATTCCGTGACTTTTTTAGATTAATTTTATAATTTTTGTTTGACCATTTTACATTTTATTTTATTATTAATGTTTATCCATTATTTGCTTATTGTTAATCAAGTCAAGTCCCTCTTTGAAAAATACCACTTCAAGATATAAAAGGGTCGTGTCATCGAAGGTGTGACTAATATATGTCCTAAGTCCTGCCAGGAGAATTGTTACTCTAAGTGGTGTTATCGAAAAGATCTTATTTAGGATATGTCCTAATTTTGGTCCAAACTTTAGGACTACTTATACGATGTCTTATGATATACACGTAGTATGCCAATGTCAGAAAAATATAAACTTTTTTGTATGAGGCTTAGACACTGGCGAGGTTCTACCGACCCCTTCCGAAGTTTTGCAACGAATACAAAAATAGTTTATATTTTACTGACATTGTCCTTATATTGTTTTTATACTGCAACTTTAATTAAAATTGTAGCATAAATATAAATACTTCGCCGTTTTTTTTTTGTAAGTCAAATTTTCCCTGACATCCCATTTTTTACATTAACAGTCTACTTATCCCGCCTTTTAACTGGATCTGACCGTTTTATACAATTCGTACCTGTATCACTTGAGTGTTTTATTATGTGTATTTGTCCTGAATATGTATATAATGTTTGTCACTGGACGTTTAACAAACAACTTGATCGATCACTCAAACAAACTTTCCTTCAGCAAATAGATACGCACATTTATTTATACATTGACAAAATTACATTGACTTATCGAGCTAATGATTAAGAATACACTCATATTAATACATGCAAAATATGCGAATCATTTCATGAAACATTTTTCGGATAGTTCTAGAAAAAAATTATATATAATTTAGACACATTTTATTTTTGCCTCTTTGTCTAATTTGATTCGAGCGTCATTGTGTTTGTAGACGATATGTTGGTTGTGGTCTTGAATTCGTGCACTTATATTTAATCCTAGGTTCTTTGATTGATTTATTCAAAGGTATTGTTGAAAATAAATCAGTTTATATGTTTGATCATCAGTTAACAAGAGTGTACTTTTTAAATAAGTTAAATATTCTTCATTTGACCTAATCACACTCAAAAGTCAGTTAATTTATACAATATGTCGTGTAGCTATCTACCTGAAACCAGTATAATTTCATGTTTTAAATGTTTAAACTTTCTTTCAACTTTAATGTATATATGTAATAGACATGTTGATGTTGTAACGCTAACATTTTTTTTCACCGAAGATATTCATAATATATTAAAAACCAATTGTTCAGAGAACAATTGAAGGTCTTTCCACCAAAAACAATGTATGTTAATATGAAAGTTGTTAAATTAAGTTTAAAATTTCATTTCAATCGTCAAATGATATCTTATTGTACGCTGATTCCAAAAATATTTGGTTTCTATACAATATTTTTCAAATAAGGGAGATAATTTGTTACTTCCGGTTTGAAAAATGTTACTTCCGATAATATTTGAATATTTACTTGACAATGGTTCCAAAAATAATTGGTTCTATATACTTTTATATTAATAAAGTACAAAAGTAGATACTTCTGGTTTACACAAGGTCACTTCCGGTTGTATTTTTCAAGGTTAAATGGTTTGATACCTTTTGCCAAAAAACCTCATGGCTTTTCTATGTATATTTATGAGGTAAAAGCAAAGGTCAAAATATAGAACGTAAAATTTAGCTTTGACCTTGAGATCAATTTGGTCATAAACCAAGGACCTGAAATCAAAAGACCATTGGTCTTAATGATATTTGGTTAATGAGTTATATCACCATACGCGTATTTTTAAATACAAGAGGAGAGTAATCTCCCTTTTACGTTCAACGTACCCTTGCAATCAAAATTTACGTGTTAAGACATGTCGCAACTAACAATTTAGTAAAAATAATTTGTTGATATCTTAAACAGTTTTTTCGAATAAGTGAAAGTAAGTCAACCTCAAAAATTAGAATATGACCTTGACCTTTGACCTTGACCTAATTTTATTATTTTTAGACCAAGGACCTCAAATCAAAAGATCCTAGGTTTTATCACTTATGGTTTACAAGATAGAAATGCATATCACTTATATCAAATTGCATAAGGGGAAATAACTCTACTATAGAGTGTTCATATTGCTTCGGTTAAAATAGGGCAAATCATGCCAAGGATATAACGAGCAATTTTATAGAATAAATTTATCGTAATCGTTTACGGTTGCGAAAGAGTGGTGGACACAAGGAAACAGTGGTTGGGGAGATAACTCCTACAAAGAAAAGTATTCGGTTACGCAGTGTAAATTTCAAAAGCGCATAAAATGTTATATATCATATATATACCAAATATCTAAGCGACATATTGCGAAACAAATATTTATCGCAAAAAAATAATCAGACGAAAAACAATAGGTCTTTCCACAGAAAAGTGGAAAGACCTAATAATACTTGGAAGGTGTGGCCTACTGGATTGGATATTATATACCCGTTTAAAAGAAGCAGGATATAAAGTTAACATCTGTCCGTCCGTCCGTCCGTTTACCTCTTCTCCTATAAATTCTTGGTTCATTTTCTATAAAATTGAAAATGGAAATGGGGAAGGTATCAAAGAACAACCCGAAACTATCTGTTTATGAATCTTACAACTCTTTATTTAGGGGGAAACCCGGAATTCTGAATCAAACGTAATATTTCAAATAAATCCAATAGCGAAGAAAATAAAAATCCTCAAGATGGTCTAAAAGTGTGAGAGCTACATTTGTAATTTCCTACACTTGCGAGTTATTAAAGTTCTCCTACCTTGGAAAATTAAAAATAAGTACACCTCACCCGCCCCGAACATTTTGTTGCGGGGACATGACAAATAAAGATATTTTTTTTCTAAGAGGGAACATTATGATTATTAGCTTTTCTTTTTACACCAAAGGAGGCAAAATGTGCTTATATAGTTATACTTATGGCTGTGTATTGGATAACAGAGGCCTTACCTATAGCTGTGACATCACTGCTACCAATCATTCTCACGCCATTGACAGGATTGGGCAGTGCAAAAACTGTGTCAAGCAAGTACCTTAATGTAAGTTCACAATAAGTTCATATGCAATATTTAGTTTGAACAACGTCTAGTGATCAAATGTAATCACAACAAAACTTTTTGTGCACTATCGCCGTTACGTATTTCATATTCATATTGCTCAAATTTTAATTTACTCGTTTTAACTTTTGATACACGCATGCGTTCAATCTAATCTGATACACTTTTTCTGAAGTTTAAAATCGCAAAACAGCAGCAACAAAACTTTTCAAACGGTCTAAAATTTGACAACTAAAAACGTTACTCTTTCAAAAGATATTTAGAAAAAAAACACGGAAAACAAATAACTCATAAATCTGTTGTTTCTAGAGGTTACTGAGTATTTAATTCAAACAGCTAACTTATTGCAACATTTGATGACATTTTTATGGAAATAATTGAAAAAAGAGGCTATTTAGAACCAATACATTTTTCTTTAGGACGTTTCTATGTTATTTCTTGGTGGACTAATGATGGCTGTGGCTATAGAACATTGGAACATCCACAAACGATTGGCACTCAAAATTCTGTTACTTGTTGGATCCGAACCAAGATGGTATGTCAGCTTAAACATTGCTTCTAGTGTTATAAGTAAAAATTCTTATTTCAATAGTTTAGTGTGCAGTGTTTGTCTATAGTGCAAACATGTAGTTTGTTTAAAAATGTAAAAGCCTCTGTTTGTAGAGTTGGTCATTTTTTTTAATGGTATGTTAAAAGCGTTGACTGGAGCACATTTTGTATGAAGCGCTTTTGTAATCCTACACGAATACCTTAAGGAAACCTTTAATCCTTATGATAAAATGTATAGGACTCGTACATGCAATAGAGCTGAATTGCGATGGTCAGTCACGCTGAAGTGCGATGGTATATGCAGAAGTGCGATGGTCCATACGCTACAGTGCGATGATATATAAGACGTGTGGTGTCTATTTCAAAATATACAAATATGTACATGTAGTTATTATCAGAACTAGATTGTTTTATTATCAAGTTTATAAGAGTGCGTTCATCATTTTCAATGTAAGTTCTTAGTCTTAGTTGTAAATTAGAGTTTATCGTCTTTTATATTTTCTACATATAGACATTATTCTGCGTTTACTTTTTATCTTTATTCTGTTCTTTTCATGAGTTCTTCGTATACCATATAGTAAAACAGAGATTCTTGCTGGGGACCCGTGTGTATTTCAAACATTCCACGCTCCATCATACGTAACAAATTTTCTTTGAAAATTTTTAAACAAATCCGCTAGAGTAAACGGTTTACTTATCGTTCTCCTGTATGTCAATCCTCCCCGTTTTCAATAGTATTACAGTTTAATGCGACCCTTGTTAACTAGAAAACCCGAAAATTGCTTCGAACAAACAAATTTACTTCCACATTGACATGATATATATTCAAAATAAAATTATTTATTCAGACCATTACACTTCAGTGTACCACCATCACACTCCGATATATAGCTACCAACAAGTTAAGATAGCTGCAGAATGCCAATATTGCACTTCGGTGTTATCAAAAAACGCACTTCAGCGACAAACCATCCCACATCAGCGTGATTATAGTGTTTAAGAGTACCAACGAAGTTCTGAGTCCTACATTTGTATCAACTGTGCACTAACGAGATGTATACCAATATTTTGTGTTGTTTTGCTATGCATTGTCATAGGAACCAAGTGCTGTCATGAATGTTGCAGGTTAAGGAGAAATTACATATTATTTTTTTAATGGCTGACAATTTTTATCAGCCAATCAAAAGTCCGGATTCCTATCAAAAACACACGAGGCCATAGATTGGAATTTACAGAATAGAGAATAAAGAAAACGGAATACAAAATTAAAGGAAAAGAGAAAAAAAAGGTTTCCAGACTTGAGATAGGCACGTACAGGATCAGGAGGGGTCTACTCGCACAAAATCCTCGAAGTAGATCTTAGAGTACTTGCAAGTTCTATGGTTACTGAAAGCCAGTTCAAACGTGACAATAGAAGAAAAAAAGTTAATCAATTCTTACATATGTGTGCGTTAGTTTTTCTACATCGGCTAGAGGTATAGGGGAGGGTTGAGATCTCAAAAAAACATGTTTAACTCCGCCGTAATTTTAATCCCTGTCCCAAGTCATGAGCCTCTGGCCTTTGTTAGTCTTGTGTGATTTTAATTTGAGTTTCTTGTGTAAAAATCGGAGTTAAGTATGATGTCCGTTATCACTGAACTAGTATACATATTGGTTTAGGGGTCAGCTTAAGAATGCCTCCGGATGCGGGAGTTTCTCGCTGCATTGAAGACCCATTGGTGGCCTTCGGCTGTTGTCTGCTCTGCTCTACGGTCGGGTTATTGTCTCTTTGACACATTCCCCATTTCCATTCTTAATTTTATCAAAAATCACAATTTTGAATAAATGCTAATGGTAGAACTTGTAATGTTTTAAAATCAAAAAGTACATATTTCAGGCTAATGTTACATATTTCAGGTTAATGTTACATATTGCAGGCTAATGTTACATATTTCAGGCTAATGTTACATATTGCAGGCTAATGTTACATATTTCAGGCTAATGTTACATATTTCAGGCTAATGTTACATATGTCAAGCTAATGTTACATATTTCAGGCTAATGTTACATATGTAAAGCTAATGTTACCTATTTCAGGCTTATGCTACATATTTTAGGCTAATGTTACATATTTCAGGCTAATGTTACATATTTCAGGCTAATGTTACATAATTCAGGCTAATATTACATATTTCCGGCTAATGTTTCACATTTCAGGCTAATGTTACATATTTCAGGCTAATGTTAAGTATTTCAAGCTAATGATACATATTTCAGGCTAATGTTAGGACTTATGTTACCAACATGGTTCCTTTCAATGTGGATCAGTAATACAGCAACAACGGCCATGATGATTCCTATAGCAAACGCCATACTGGTACAGCTAAAGGAGGCAAAAGAAGAAGCAGAAACAAACGGACATCTCGCTATTGAAACTGGCAAGTTCCATATTACATGTACATGATGACGAAAAACGTTAAAAAATGCAACAACGAACATCCAGTTTGAATGCTTCTCTTTTTTCGATGAACACCGTTGATTTTAAGTCAAGTGAGCTAATAACTTTTGCAATACATAATCATTTCTCTCTGACATCGTCTGTGTTATTTATTGACCATTGCATATTGCAAAGAGAAGTTTCAGAGCCTTTAGACAAATACAGGTATAAAATTTATATGAAAAAGCTGAACGGGGTATGGATGAGGGAAAATGGTATGATTTTTAATTAGACCATATACGAATGGACAACATTATGAACAATTAAAGGGCACAGTTGGGGAGATTTATGGATTGTTTTTTTTTTTGGTGGAATAGGGATATGACCCAGTAAAAAGTCTATTATCTTAAAGTCATATGAAACCTCAAATTTAAAAAAAAATAATGCATATGTTTTTATAACTAAATGGATAGTTTTCATTATAAATTTATGTACATATACTTTTTTCTAAAGAAAATTTTATATTTTTTTCTGAAGAAAATTTTATATTTTTTTCTGAAGAAAATTTTATATTTTTTTTCATATTTAGAAGAAGTTTTTTTTATTTGAATTAATTCGCCGGTGTATTTTCCGTATTCAAAGTGACCTCAACGTGACCCTTTCGTAAAAATCCAGTGATCGCAAGACGCATGGATCTATCCTTAAAATAAATTATTATCTGAATTGTACATGTTAAACACGTGCTCAATATCCACGTTTAATTGTTGATTGTTTCCTATAAGGTGTCAATTGGTAAACTTCAGCTTCTAAACACGACATATAAGTAGCTGCCATATTTTCACCTCAAAACAGACACAGAGAGAAAAAAAAATTGACGATTATACGATATGGTTTCGTAAAAAGTGATGAAATCATGCACAGAAGACTAAGTTTATGATATATACATGCATTGGTTCAATAATTGGAGAAACATTATTTTTCACCGGTCACTCGTTTTATATGACTTTTAACAGTTCTTTTGCCGTTCAAATACACATCTTGAACCAGACTATATTAAATCCAATGATCCTTAATGGTACGCGCCACGCTTTTATCATTATTGTACCAACTACATGTCTGTGTCCATAGATTGCCAATTATAAGGTTTAATATGTGTCCCTATTTAACATACCCTATTGTGTATAGCGGTTCGCCTCTCTTGTCATTCTTCCCAATCTTCTTATTATTGGAGTTTTTTGCATTTGTTTTCTTGTCATGAATATATACGTATAAACATATACCCATGAACATTTAAGGTGGTACCCAACAATTTCACCAAAATGTCTCGTTTAATTTTCATAAAATTTTGTCAAATTATTTACTTTGACCTTTTAACAAAAATATAAAAAAAATCAAAAATTTTGAACCAACCGTTTTGTCAGAAAAATTACACTGGTTATATAGCAGTTTGACAAACGCCAATTTTGATCATTGAGTAGCTTAATATTCCTTTTACAACACATTTTTCGTTATTAAAACGTTTAGCTGACTTTACAGAGTTATCTGTAGTGTTAGGTACCATCTTAATGAACAACAACCAATCAACCAATAAATGAATAACTATTCTAATGATGAAAAAGTCATGTTTTACAATGTATGAATTATGTAATTAGTAAAAAGATTTAACAGTGTATTAGTTTGTTATTTATGGACTGCTACTTTGGGTATCTTTTGCCTTATTTGCTTACTTTATATATTTATGAAGTTACCCTTATATTATGTGATATTACCCTCAGGAATTTGACTATATATTTCAGATCATGCTAGGGTTAGATTAGGTGATGTTACCCTCAAGAATTTGACTATATATTTCAGATCATGATAGGGTTAGATTAAGTGATGTTACCCGCAAGAATTTGACTATATATTTCAGATCATGATAGGGTAAGATTAGATGATGTTACCCTCAAGAATTTGACTATATATTTCAGATCATGATAGGGTTAGATTAGGTGATATTACCCTCAAGAATTTGACTATATATATTTCAGACCATGATAGGTAAGATTAGGTGATGTTACCCTCAAGAATTTGACTATATATATTTCAGATCATGATAGGTAAGATAAGGTGATGTTACCCTCAAGAATTTGACTATTATATATATGTTAGATCATGATAGGGTAAGATTAGGTGATGTTACACTCAAAAATTTGACTATATATATTTCAGATCATGATAGGGTTAGATTAGGTGATGTTACCCTCAGGAATTTGACTATATATATTTCAGATCACGATAGGGTTAGATTAGGTGATGTTACCCTCAAGAATTTGACTATATTTATTTCAGATCACGATAGGGTTAGATTAGGTGATGATACCCTCAAGAATTTGATTATATATTTCAGATCATGAAAGGATTAGATTAGGTGATGTTACCCTCAGGAATTTGACTATATATATATATAATTGAGCTGATCTGTAACAATAACATCTCTATGCCTTATATATCATGTACTTTAGTACGACGCTAGATTAAAACTGACGCGGAAAGGTAAATATATATACATATATATATATTTTAGATCATAACGAGGTTAGATTAGACGATGTTACCCTTAAAGTAAAAGATAATGAGAAAGTAATGGAACAACAGAATAATGGAGAAGTAAATAAAGAAGAATACGAAAAGTCAGTTGATGTTTTTTTTCATTTTTTTTTTAATTATTTTTGGCGTTTCAATGTACACTTAATACTAAGTATATACATAACCGAGGCGATTAACATGAAACAATAAAATAAACAGGAGATGGAAATTAAATGTGAAGCAAAACAAAAAGTAAAACATTACTGCAATATAAAATATTTGTATAATTGGATCAGTTAAAAATGTTAGTCTCGCTGTTGACTCGTCAAGATTTAGATACGCTTAATGAACAATTTGTAATAGCATGAGCAACAGGACGGGTGCAAAATGTGGGGCAGGATCTGCTCACCCTTCCGGAGCACCTGAGAATGTTCATTTTATTTTAGAAAGAATTTAATACCCGAAACATCAAAGAAAGAGAGTCAAGAATATAAAAGGATATGCAAGATGTTGTCTATCTGTATAGCACATACAGCTAATGTTGGTGGTATAGCTAGCCTTACAGGAACCAATCCCAATGTTATACTGAAAGGACAAAGTGATATGTGAGTGTTTGGAGTTACTAGTATATAACATGCATAAGTAAGCTTTGTGATGTCAATAGTACTTAATCTAAAATACCTATGGCAATACTAGTCAAAAACTATTGTTTATAGACACACAATTACATCGTTTTTTCATTTTCTTTAGCTACTCCTTCTTCGTGCCCCAAAGGACAAAGGATATACCAGAAAATTATCCGTCGGCATTACATGGCAACCTTAAATGCTATGATCGGGCAGGTCTTTTTTTAATACAGATACCTGTTTTTGGTTTTTATTCTTATCGGTTCAAAACATTCATATTATTTCAATTGTATAGAATATACTTCTGGAAAACATTTGTCACTCACATGTTTAAGTAAAGTAATTCAAATTCACTTATCTTGTATATATAAAATAGATGTGGTATGCATGATATGATTGCTGACGAGACAACTCTAAACAAGAGACCAAAATGACACACGAGTTAACAACTATAGGTCATCGTAAGGCCTTCAACAATCAACAAAGCCCATACCGCAAAGTCAGCTATAAAAGACCCCGAAATGACAATGTAAAACAATTCAAACGGGAAACTAACGGCCTCATTTATAACAACATTTCGGTATGTTCACTCGGGTTGCATCACAATTTCCGGTCTCGGTAAAGCAAAAATTACTTTTGAAATATTTTGCCTACGCGTACAGTCAAACCTCTTAATCAAATCTTTATATCTAGAATTTAGTAATTTTTTTAAAATAAATTGGTGGTAACGACGTCTTTGACTTAATAATTCAGACATTCATATAATTGAGAATAGAAACGGGGAATGTGTCAAAGAGACAACAACCATACCAAAGAACAGAAAACACTCAAAGGCCACCAATATCCACCAATATCCACCAACGATCACCAATAGGTCTTTAACAAACAGAGGGAAAATCCCGCACCCGGAGGTCCCTAAATAATAATGTATATTATTATACCTCAGTATGTTTTTTCTATATAAAAAAAAGAAATAGTTATTTCATTCCACAGACTATTTGCCGGTCAATAGTGTCAAAGACTATTGCCCCGGTTAATAGTTTCATAATCATCTTTCTCTTACTTTTCCATGCTTATTTTTCATTGGACAATAATGATGCCATTGACTATTTTGCTTGGCAACGTCAAACTCTAATATTGTAAACGGCATAATCTGTTTGTGTCGATTGTAATTTCACTTACAAGAAGCAAATATACAAAAGAGAAAATATTCTTGAGCATTTTTCAAAGATCTAAAATATAGTACCTTATTCATAATATGGGTTCGATCGTTGTATTCTTAAAGTGAATTTGTGTTTAGTGTACTTTAGGTTAGATTTATCAAATGCACGGAAAATTGAACACGTCAAGTATTTCTAGTCTTGATTGCAATCAATGAAATATTTACAAATACAAGAAAAACTTTAAAAAAAACGTCTAGTCCATCTTATGCATGTCAAGTTATGTGACATTGTTTTTCTTTTCTATCAGATGATATATGTACGCTTTTAGAAAATTATTTAACTTGGTATAATACAAACACTTAATGACTGTGTTGTTCAGTATAATAAATCACCTAATGACCTGTTGTGCGGGTAATATCAAGTTTGTTGTCCCTTCGCATACCAACTACTGCACTCGGCTTTGCCTCGAGCAATAGTTGGTATCTCAGGGACAACACATTTGCTATTACCCTCACACCCAGCCAATAGGTGTATACTATTTAAACGAAAATGGAGGTCACTGTAAACTTCTTTACATTCAAATAAACCATATAATTTGGAGAAATGCCATTTGATATTGGAATGCCTCGCCGCGACTGCTTTCAGCCAATCAAAAGCACAGATTCTTATGAAACATACATTGTTTACATAATTTAGATTTGTGTTCATACAAATGTACTTAGTCCTATAATATATGCCTTCGCATTATATATTCACTACTTGACGTTTTCATGCTGATACTTTATTTTTTTATTTTTTGTCTAAGGCACATTGATAGTAAAACATATATCAGAACAGTAAATAGAAATAGGAAATAATGCCACAGAGGTCATATGTTATAGGACTATGATCATACTCAACGGGTGTTTATATTTATCCTCAAAGTGCTGTGTTCTTCAAAAGGATATAACAAGTTAGCCGATTTTTTCTCATTAATGTCGTGTGGTTTTTTTTATTCAATTGCAGTATATATGATAGGTATAACGGAACTTCACCTTTGACCTTTGCCACATGGTTTATGTACGGATTACCAATATCAGCTATTATGCTTGTAGTCGCCTGGATTTGGTTACAGATATTTTTCCTTCGTGGGTAAGAATTTATATTTTGTTTTTTTTATTTTGTACATCTAGTCGTCTTTTACTTTTTATAGCTTAGTTTGATTATAACTAGTCTCCCTATATATATATATATATATATATATGACTGTTAATTACATGTTTCATAGTATTTTGTAAGGCAAAATAGGAATAGTATGCATCAATTAATAACACAAACTTCTGTAAACACAACCTCACAGGCTTTTGTTTCTGTTCTATGTCTCAACGAGGTAGCTTCAATTTTAAATGTTTGTTTTATATAATAAAAAAAAAAAGTGATGATGTATTATATGAGAAACCTCATCGCTAATTTTTACAATTCTTGATTCTAAAGTTAAAATCGTAGATTGAACGTCATGGAAATCAGAACTATGTAACCTGATGTGTTGATATTAGGATCATATAGGAAGATATGGCATGAGTGCCAATGAGACAACGAGCAATCCAAGTCACAATTTGTAAAAGTAAACCATTATAAACATGGATAACCATTTTTTTATTAGTTATTTTACATTTTTTCAGGTCATTTTTTAAATGCTGTGGAGGAACTAAATCAGCAGGTGTAAGAATAAAATCAGTTCTGAGGAAGGAATATGAAAGTCTAGGACCAGTTAAGTAAGTATATACAGATAAGGGAGAAGGTTTGGTACCATTAAAACGTTTAATCCTGCTGCAATTGTTTGCACCTGTCCTAAGTCAGAAATCTGATGTTCAGTAGTTGTCGTTTGTTGAAGTCGTTCATAAGTGTTTCTCGTTTCTCTTGTTTGTGAATTCTGGACCTGGAATTTGCCCTTTGTATGTTTACTGTGCTTATCTCGAGCCAGGAGCCTGAAATTCAACCAATGATTGTCGTTTGTTGATGCAAATCATATATGTGTGTTACTTGGATGGAGAGTTTTCTCATTGGCACTCATACCACATCTTTTTATATCTATGTATTTGTTTTTGTGCATAAATTAGGTCGTTAGTATTCTTGGTTTTCGTTTGTTACACTTGTCCTTTCGGGGTCTTTTATAGCGGTATTGGGTTTGCTTATAGCTGGAGACCGTACGGTGACCGATAGTTTGTTAACTTCTATGTCATTTGGTTTATCGTCGAGAATTGTCTCATTGGCAATCATACCACATATTCTTATTTTTATAGTTCACGTTTAACTAAAATTTAAAAAGAAAGGGTATTCAAGGTCAAAATGAAATTAAATAGTGTGTATGCTTCAGAAGATGTCAAAACTCCCACATTCTTAAGATTTACATATTCAACAAAATTGAAAAAGTATATAATATATATGACAAACATATTAAAAGCAACAAAAACATAGAAAGGGTATATTTTAATTATAACGAAGCAACCAGTAATATACATCTCAGATCCATGAGTGCATAATCTTGAGCTTTTGGTGGCATGTACTGTTTCGTTTATTGGCGGTGAGGGTGGGGTAAATTTGGGCTATTACTAAAAAAAATAGGGTAATGTGGTTGTGGACAGACATTTTGCTTTGCCACATACCACTAACTGACCCCTCAAAGTGTTGTTGCAAGGATTATTAACGTGTTCAAGGCGTGGTATTTTCTTAACAGTATGCATCTGATGGATCGTCTCCATTCTGACCGGACGTAGTTGTGTATTTGCGCATGCCGCATAGCCAACCGGACGCTCATTTTTGGCAAGAGTTTTACTGCTAGTCAGATCAAGAATGACCATATTTTAATTCCCCAATCATCCTTGGGGTGTAGTGTGTATGAAGTCAATTTTGAAGCGCTGTCACATGTATCCGCTGTAGGAGTATATCATATACGTTTTTAATCAATTATGAATAACTGCAATAAATATATATACATTATATAAATGAAGAGATAAATGAAAAATGAACATTTTGTCTGTTCTATGGTCGGGTTGTTGTCTCTTTGACACAATCCCACTTCCATTCTCAATTTTTAATTGAGGTCCGACTTATATTGATCCAAGGTCGTCAGTCGGTTTTAGTAACAACGAAGCAGCGCATCTATTTTCGACGGGCACATACATGTAGCTACTTTTTTTTTATATGGGAAATGCTCTAATGTTTCACTGACCTAGCTTGTCGGGTAAAACAGCAGTTGGACGTAAAGTAATAACGGACTAATAACTTGTATGTCTTGGTGTTTAGTGTAAAACGTAGTAAATTCAGAAAAATATTGGTTTGGTCGCGTTACGGTTTGAAAGTTCTTCCGTTTCACGTTAATTTGATTTTATAGAATAATCATAAACATATGTACTAGGTGTGTAGATCCGAAGTTGTGTTGTATCAAAGTATTTTGAACTATATGAAACAAAGTACGGAAGTATAGAGAATCGTTATAAAAATTTCCACAATTTGTCCTTTTCTCCTAGTATTTATTATAATATTTTTGGTTCTAACTTTTTTAAGAAAACCAGGAACTTTCAGTATAGAAAATCCCTGAGAAAACAGATGTTACTAGGGTAACGACAATAAAAGACAAAATCCATGCATACCAAAACACTAAAAGATATCTTGGTTGTCTTATCTGAATCCGATGGACTACCAATGAAATATACTTAGTCTATTTCAAGAGTCCGAACAAAGTATACAAAAAGTGACGAACATGCTTATTAGTTCGGTAATGATAGTTCAAAATGTTTTTATATTTTACAGTTTTGCTCAAGCTGCTGTGATAGGTCACTTTTTTATTCTAGCAGTATTATGGATAACACGTGACCTTGGCGGAGCCGGTGAATGGGGAGATATATTTCCCCCAAAGTAAGTATACGGTGAATTTTGTTAGTAATAATATTATAATACATTGTTGACTGTTGTACCCCAATTTTTTACATTTTTACCTATTATGTCTGTTTGTTTTGTTCAAGCATCGTTTTCAATATAATGGAATTTGATCCGACAATCATACAATCATACAAGACGTGAGAGGTTTTGCTAGCTATAAAACCAGGTTCAATCCACTATTTTCTACATAAGAAAATGCCTATACCAAGTCAGGAATATGACAGTTGTTATCCATTCGTTTGATGTGTTTGTGTTTGTGCTTTTGATTTTTTCCTT
Source organism: Mytilus galloprovincialis (assembly GCA_037788925.1). NCBI lineage: Eukaryota > Metazoa > Mollusca > Bivalvia > Mytilida > Mytilidae > Mytilus > Mytilus galloprovincialis. The sequence continues at coordinate 30,871,095 of CM075332.1, forward strand.
TTGATTAGGGACTTTCTGTTTTGCATTTTCCTCGAAGTTCAGTATTCTTACTTTTTCAGTGTTATACTTTAGCCAGAACCATTGCTTATGTCATTTATTCTTTTCCAAAAATATTGTTATGAATTTTGGGCAATTGCAAGAACATACATGTATCTGTATTATAAAAGTAATAGAGCGCATGTTTTTGGCAGAAGATTTTTTTTTAAATTATCTCAAATTTAAACATGATGATGTTTATTGTTGCATAAGATATGTTAAGTGCTTAGAGTATTATGTTTGTTAGATAGGCGCTATATAAAAGCTATGTAATAAAATAAATAAATAGCATAAACGCAGATAGTAAACATCACCTACACTTGTATTTTTGTCCATCTGATGAGTTAAGCCTTTTTCAACTGATTTTTATAGTTCGTTCTTATGTTGTGCTGTTAAACCACTGTCCCAGGTTAGGGGAGGGTTGGAATCCCGCGAAAATGTTTAACCCCGCCACATTATTTATGCATGTGCCTGTCCCAAGTCAGGAACCTGTAATTCAGTGGTTGTCGTTTGTTTATGTGTTACGTATTTTTTTCCGTTTATTTTTTTTTTACACAAATAAGGCCGTTAGTTTTCTTGTTTGAACTGTTTTACATTTTCTTATCGAGGCCTTTTATAGCTGACTACGCAGTATGGGCTTTGATCATTTTTGAAGGCCGTACGGTGACCTACAGTTGTTAATGTCTGTGTAATTTTGGTCTCTTGTGGACAGTTGTCTCATTGGCAATCATACAACATCTTCTTTTTTATATGTAATAATAAGCCTTCAAAATTTTGATTAGTAGTTATTTGCTTTGAAATAAAGGCCAGTCAACGATAACTGCGAGTAGTCTCAGATCTGTACTTTGTGGTTTTGTTGTTGTTTAGAGGGATGTTTAAATACCCTGCCACATCCGTTCAGTATTTTTTTATGATCTTTTGTATCTATCCGATGAGTAAAGAGCCTTTTTCAACTGATTTATATAGTTTGTTCTTATGTTATACTGTACCATCTCTGTCTCCGAGCTGGTGTCTTATGCATGACCTTCTACTGTTGTCTTTTCTATGGTCGGGTTGTTGTCTCTTTACACATTCCCCATTTCCATTCTTAATTTTATGTTAATAACGCCCCATTTTTAAAGTACGTGTCCCAAGTCAAGAGCCCGTAGTTCAGTGGTTTTTGGTTCATAACTGTCATATTTGTTTTTCGTAAACTCTTTAGTTTTAAATCAGGCCATTGAACTGTTTCGTGAATGTTTAACTTTACGTTAATATCTTACTTTGGTGGAAAATCGTCTCATTGGTAATCATACCACAACTCCTTATTTTCAAATATATATATTTATATATAACCAACTTCGGACACACGAAATATATACACGTGTATAATTTGCATTTTAATAATCACATTCAAATGCATTGTATTTATTTATAGGACAGTTACAGATTCCACACCATCGATATTGATATCGTGTAGTTTATTTATTTTTCCATCAAGAGTACCAGATGTATTTTGTTTAAATAAAGGTATGTATTCATTGATTGTTTATTAATTGCTTAACGTCCAGTGGCAAATATTGTATGTATGTTTAACGGATGTTCATGACGAGAACAAATTTTATATAATATATATAGTAGGTTTGTCCTGTAATAGAATCCTTCGGGGATGAAGCTCGGGGGGAAATTTAGTAGACTTACACTAAAAAAAACAGGGTAAATTGGATGTGGACAAAAATTAACCTTGGAACATGCCACCTAAGGAAACAAAAGATTAGTAACAAGTGTTCTTAATTTGAACATATCGGGGTACTTTCTCTACAAGAGGCATATAATGTAACGTCCCAACACTGACCGGACGTAGTTGTGTATTTGTACATCCCGCAAACCCAAAGGGTTTACTGTCGGTCGAAAGAAGATTCGCAGTCCTCATATTTTTTATTTTAATGTTGCTGTTGTTTAAACACATTGCTTTTATGTTTCATAGATAAATATATATAGTGGTCAAACGAGTTCGTACTGCTTAGTGTTACAAATGTATGTACAATATGTACAGAAAATATCCGAGGCATACTAGTTGTCATTTTATTTATATTTACACGTGTATTTCAAAATATAAAACGTTAATTTTAAGAAGACACATATTAATTAATTATACTTCTCTTGGTAAATTTTTCAGTATATAATAGTATCACAGAGCTAAAAAGTGTACACGACGATTTAAAAAGTCTCATTAAGACCTCACGTCATCTCTATTTTAAGTGTTAAATGTTTTGATGACTTGTATGATGATTAATGTTCTAATAACAGGAAAAAATGAACCAATACCTCCGTTAGTACCCTGGAAAGTTGCAGAGAAGAATTTACCTTGGGGTGTTATGATACTGCTTGGTGGAGGATTTGCATTAGCCCATATAAGTGAAGTATGTTGATCATGTTGATACAAATAGTCAAATCAAATAGTTACAAATACTACTTTTTGGTTTGTTTAAAAAAGAAGAAATACTTTTATGTAATCGAAATATATAAAACGATGGTGCTTGAGATTTCCCGGTAAATGAGTGAATTATTTATTTAGAGGTATATATTTATACAGTTAATTTACTTCCTCATGTTCTATGGCACTTCTGATGGAATGTATAATACAAGTAATCTGAGCGGTAGAGTTTTCAACTGATGCAGCTAAAAATTAGCATTTAAGTTCATGTACACACTGCGAAAGATAAAAGGTCGCTAGGTTGATGACATTTTGTCAATTGCTTTCATGTTATAAATAGAATTAAATCATAGAACTGAATATGAGCATCTGAATTTAAACATCAGTTTAAATATACACAGTAATGCATGCTTTTTTCTGTCAGATCATTTGGTCTCTTGCGGAGAGTTGTCTCACAGGCAATCATACCAAATCTTCTTTTTATTTCTTAGTAGGGGCATCGGTGGCCAAGTAGTCTTTAGTACACATTATAGTAACTACTGTTATCACCAGACAGTCAGCACCGAGGTTGTGAGTTCGAACACCGCTCTTGTGGGTGCTCCCAACTCCAATTTTAATTGACTAGGATTGACAGTGGTCGTAGGTTTTTTTCCGGACACTCCGGCTTCCTCCATCAATAAAAACTTGCCACCACGAATAAGTCCAAAGACATGCTATAAAGTGGCGTTAAAACACACAAAATTAGAACTTTTTATATATTAGTCGAATTGAATACTCTGAAAAGATTTTTTTTCAATTTCAGGAGTCTGGATTATCTAAATGGTTAGGTAATGAGTTGGCTGTCTTTAGCGACCTTGAACCTTGGCTTATGAATCTAGTGTTGTGCGTTGTTGTCGCTGCAGCAACAGAGGTCACCAGTAATACTGCAATATGTACTCTTATGATGCCAATTATGGCTCAAATAGTAAGTAATCCACACGTTTTAAGTCAGGAACTATTCAAATAATTTATTTAGGATTATGACTCTGTATTCACTAAGCATTTACCTACTAAGCTTACTACTCGAAAAGCAAAATAATTAAATAATATAAACGCTATTTGTTTATACGACACCAGATCAACAGTAAATTTTAAAAGTATGTTGTCCCCGTTATGAATTTACCCAAGTTTTAACCTGTGAAAACTTTTTGTGTCTCAAAATTATAATAAGAATGCGAACGATGACCTACTGTGCATACTACGGTTTCGGTTTATCACACAACAATGCGAATATTTAATGAATCTTGTTTTATATTTTTTGTTTACCATGTCGACTTTAGATTCCCTTTGACTTATAAGTTTTAAGTGGTCTATTGGTATGATTCTGATCTTGCGGGAACTTATGGAATATCCAGAATAATTGTGGTGTCCGTGTATTCCATCGTTAAATCTTGAATCAAAACTTAAATAACTCGGTGTTTAAGATTGATAAGAAATTTTTGCTTACATTGTTTCGTAAAATATCATAATATTATTATAATCATATGAAAAAAGGATATTTGTATAATGGTATTTTGCGTATATTCCGTAGTTTTTTTGTTGTTTTTTGTTGTTCTATTAAATTTTTCAGATCTTAACATCTGGACTAGTTGTTTATGTTTTTTATTTTCATAAGCTTTTTTTCGTACATTTGTAGGCTCTACAGTTACAACTAAATCCATTGTATATCATGTTTCCGACAGCCATTGCAACCTCCTTTTCATTTATGTTACCAGTAGCAACTCCGCCGAATGCAGTTGTCTTTTCATACGGACATCTACGAGTTATAGACATGGTAAGTACAGGGAATTAAATGTACTCTTTTGATATAATAAAATCTACCGGTTTCAAAATCAGGGCATTTTATATAGTCAATTTAATCTATGTGATGCGCACATCACTTTTAATTACTTCTGGGTATTTAACGTGAGAACAAAAAATGACACCCGTCATACATGTAACAAGTATGTTAACTAGTATCAGCATAGAAATTCATGATTTATTTTCAAATGATGAAGACATTATATTTGAATCAATTTAATTAAATTCTGGATCGAGCATGTCAGTAACTGCTATTTGTCCTGTAATGGCCTGACCACTAAGTATAACCGACGATTTGGCTCAGGCAAAAAAGACTATCAGGTGCTGATACTTTAATCAAGAGTCAATCTAACAAATGTTAAAAAGCTGAAAAACAAATAAAATACAATTTTACAATTTGTTGAATTAATGTTTCTAGTGTATGAAAATAATTGATTTCAGTCCGTTGAATCCGAGAAAATGTTGTACTTTCAAGAACGGTTACATTTCCAGTATTTCACGGAGAAAAGGCAATTTGAAGGCTTTAAATACAATGTTATATAATAAACTCACTCTGTGGTAAGCCACAAACTGTGTCCACGATGACGTCTCAACGAAATGGTCCTCGTGATGGCCTTGCAGTTTTCCTGTAACGGATACGTGTGAGAGAGGGAAAGGTAGCGATGATACGATGTTTTAACGTTCTTATAAGGTTAAAGATGAATAATCCTCCTAGACTCGAACACATAAATAGATTAAAAATATAATCAAACGAAGTATATCAATTGAGGAACAGCGTGACAGAATACTCCCAGTCTGATGTCTATCTGATATAACTTTTCCATAACTAAATCGCATATGAATATATGAAAAAAATAAAAACCAAACTTCAATTGATTATGTACAAGAGTAATGTCCACTATTGGTCGTATGAGAAATGTCAGGTTTCAACTTACGTCCTTTCAATATAAAGTTTCCAGAATTAGATTAATTCCACGGGAAACTGGGTTCGGCACAGTTTCTTGTCCTAAGAAGAAGGATCTCTCTAACAAGGTTGCTGTGATATGCAGAATGTTCCACAGTTACTGTTGAGATAGTAGGAACTGTTTTCTACAACGTTGTTAGACGGCTACGACGGTTGAAGTTGGTCCTCCGGTGGGTATGACGAGGGCTAATACTTGATCCTCTTCCGGTTTGGCGAAATGTCACATCTTTTTGAGTATCAGACGAAATTAAGCGTTTCGTGCTAAAGTTCCATCCTGCTGATCCAGTTGTTCTATCTTTGAAGTGGGGTCCTCTATGTTTCATTTTGTTGTAGTAATGTCCAAGCAAAAGGTGTTACTTTATGTCCAGATAAGACTGCTGGTTCTTTATCACTAAAAATAAGTCAGATTTGGCAATACTGCTTCCTCTTCGTAGAAGAGGTTATTTGCTTAAAGGCAGATTGATATTGGCAATAGGTCATTTTATCAGAATAGGTTTGTGAATGCTACCGATTTCCTCACCATGAATTCAGGTACTATTGATTTCGTAATGAAATTTTCTTTATCTATAGATTTTGCTATAGAAGTCAAAGATTTTGCTTTTAGTGACGCTAGTGATGTCCCTTTAGAGGAATTCGTGCGTTTACCAGGCTTGGTACTAGGTCCTGTACATTCAAGGAATTGTATTGAATGCGATTTTGCGACTTTGGCATTCGAATGAAAGTTTTTGTCGTTAGACTAAAAAACAATTGGATTTTATGACGAAATATTTTCCTCTTTTTCCGGAAGTAGCTACTCTGCCGGAGCATGTTGTTAGAGAGTAGTTTTCAGGTTTTTCCCGAACGTTGAGCAGACTGAAGAATTCAGGCGAGGCAAGAGACTGGTTGCTTTGGTCGCCAATAATGGCGTACATCCTGATAACTTTGTCTGTCTTGTCCTTGTGTTACACGTCCACAGGTAATATCTTGGCATAAGATTTCTCGCTCTTATGATCTTTGTAGATCTCTGTGCAGATCGAACTCCCAGAGGTTAACTTTGTTTCAGCTGACTCTGTCTGCTTCCCGCCGTAGGCTTGTCTGGGTGAGCTAAACTGGGAACTTTTAGATTGTTGTTGTCAAGTGATATGAAGTGCTGTTCACTTCCACACTTGTTACAAATGATACTTGCGTTGCAGTCCCGACTTCTGTGTGTGGTTGACTCACAACACTTGTAGCACACATTGTTTTGCCTTAACAGTTCCTTGCGTTTATCGATTGGTTTGGCTCTGAATGCTAGGCATTCATACAAGGTATGCTTTGTCTTGTGTAGGATACACAGATCTTGTTGTTGACTGCTGTCTTCAGTTTGCTGTTCAACAGCCGTCTTATGGACGTTGATTTAGAGTACGTCTGAGGTGTGAACCTTGGCGTAGCGTCTTTTGTATTTGGTGTTACTTTTGACCCAAAGATGAACCTAGGATCGTTTTTAATTTTGCTCATTTCCCTGATGAAGGTAGAGAATTATGTGAAAGGTGAAAAGGCAACTTCATATTTAGCCTTGTATCTTGAAGCCCTTGTAATCCACTTTTCATGGAGTCCGTAAGGTAGTTTTTCCACAATAGGATTTATCCCGGACGAAGAGTCGAAATAAGCAAACAAACATCACAGCTTTGGATTTTCCTTGTGATATTCGATTTCTGATAGAATATCAGACAAGTCATAAAGACGTGCGTTATCTTTGTTTGTCAAGGTAGGGAAGTTGACAAACTTGCGGTAATAACCGACGAAACCAAGGAATCGACGTACTTCTTCTGGCGTTGTGGGTCGAGGCCAGTTGATAACTTTCTCTAATTTATCTGGATCAGGTGAAATACCATCTTTAGAGACTATGTGGCCGATGTACTTGACTTTGTCTTTGAAGAATGCACGTTTCTTGGGCGAAAGTTTCAAGTTGTGTTCTCTTAGTCGTTGAAGTACCATCTGTAATCTTTCAAGATGTTCTTCATACGTCTCTGAAAAGATGATCAAATCGTCAAGGTATATAAAGCATATATCTAGGTGAAGATCTCCCAGTATCTGTTCCATGAGACGTTGGTAAGTTGCTGGACTGTTTACTAGGCCAAACGGAAGTCTGTTAAATTCATAGAAACCAAGAGGGTCGACTGTAAATGCTGTTCTAGCCTTGTGTGTCTCTTCTACCTCTACTTGATGATAACCACTCTTCATGTCCATTACTGTATAGTAGTTGTTTCCTCCTAATGCGTCAAGGATTTCTTCGCTTTTAGGAAGAGCATATGAGTCTTTGTCAGCTGGTTCAATTGTCTATAATCTACACACATTCTGAGCTTGTTGTCTTTCTTCCTAACCAATACAACATTCGATGACCAAGGCGAATGTGAAGACGAATGATCCCAGCAGTAAGAATTTGTTGAAGGTGAGTTCTAACTTCGTCGAATAAGGCAGGTGGAATACGCCGGTGTCGTTGTTTGAATGGTGTTTCATCTATCAGTTCTATCTTATGCTGTACGGCGGTGATGTGGCCTATATCAGTATCTGAAGTGCTGAATACATCTCTGAATTGATGAAGTAGTTCTCTGGCTTTACGTAGTTGATCATCAGTAAGTGTATCTGGAAATGTAGATTCATTCCATGCATCTTGTTCGTAGGTGTCTGGTACATCAATGTCGGTGACTGAAACAGGTTGAAGTTCGCAAAGGATGGCATTTGGCGAAACGGTCACTGTTCTGGTAGTTACATTGCTGATGTGTACTGGTATGATGCTGTTGTTTCTATACTGATATGATACTAGTGTTGGAGCTATATCTAAGTCTGATGGTATTGCTGCTCTATCACTTGACTGTAGGAGTCCACAAACTGGATGGTATGGTAGTTCATGGTCCATGTATCCCTGTAGAACGACATCTTTGTTAGGTGGTATACGGATTGTCTTTCCTTCAGCACTCTTGATGATGGCAAGTCTGTTGCATCTCTTTTGTAGTTCTTTATTTCTTAAAAGCAAACATCTAAATGTGATATACCAAGGTGTATGTAGATCTGCTGTTTGTAGAAAGCGTGATCCATATCGTTGCTTTACATCAGTCATAGCTGCTGTCAAAACGTTGGTTCCCAGAAGAAGTGGTACTAGCTGGTTATAAGAACTGTCTGGAACGACTAACAGTAAACATTGCTGAGGATCTGCTGATGTAGATGTACCTGGTAACTGCTGAGATGTAACCAAGGTATGGCATGTTCTGGCCATCTGCACATTCGATGTTAAGTATCTGGTTGAGTGTCTGAATAGGACTGTCAGCAAGGTACTGTCGATGGAATGACTGGCTAACTGTACTAACTGTAGAACCAGTATCTAGTAGTGCTGCTGCTTGAAATCCATTGATGACTACTGTGACTTCATTAGGGCTACCAAGTAATCCTTCTGTATCACCTGATGACTGTCGTTGTTGGTACATCTTAGCTTCAGTGTTCATCTGCTGAAAGTTGCAGGCTTTTCTGGTGTGATCCAATCTAACACAGCAGGCAAAGGCATAGTGGCCTGGCTGTCCACATCTGTAGCATATAACAGGTTCTCTGGATGGTTGAGATACATAAGTCGGAGTAGGAGCAGGTTGGTATTCAGCTTCTATCTGGTCCCAGTATGGACGTTGTCTGTTGCGTCTTCGGTGGCGACGACGTTTTCTGCGTGGTGGATAGTACTGTGGATCAAAAGTGTCGTAGGTATTGTAGTGTTGGTCATACCTGGCGTTGTAATATGGCTCATTCGGTTGGTCATACATGGCTAACGGTGTAGACTAGTGTACCTATAAACATTCAATTCATTCACCCTAATTCAAGTTCAATAATAATACACAAATCTAATAAGTGTCAACACCACCACACTAAATGATCAAATGGAAATTTTTAATCAATATTAAAAAATAATCAACAATGTCTATCTTCAATCTCAAAATATAGATACTATCTAACTCAATGTATGTCTTATATGTAAATAATATATGACAATAAATTTTAATTCATATCCACCTAAGTACCAAGTCACTATACAAAGTACATTTATAAAAAGATATATTTTATATACTATGTATCTAATAAACTAGCAATGCTACACATCAAACATAATGTGTGTTATAATTGCTACGTTCAACTGAGCATTGACCTATACCATGTGGGTTATAGTTCAATGTAAGTATAATACACTACAACTGTATACCGAAAAATAAATTTAAAATATAAAAGTGTATGCTATATACTATGTAGCTATGCTACTGTAATCTACAAAGTATGTTTATAAATATCAGTAATACATGTACACCATCAATGAATGCCTAAATAATATAAGTGTACATGTCCTCTGACAGACTAAGTCCATATCCAAGTAAGCCTCGGAAAAAAAAGAAAAAAAAATTAAATGTATAAAGGTTAAAGTATGAAAAGGTCAAAATGTAGGACGTCAAAAAAAAATTTAAAGTCCCAAAAAGTGGATGTAAAATTTCAAAATTAAATAAGTTCTAAGTGTGTAAATGTTTCAAGTGTATGCTAAGTTTCAATGTATCAAAGTGGTATACAGTATATAATGTAAATAAACATGTCCTACCTTAAACTAGAAAACTATTCCAATAATTACACTGTTCCACAAAAGTATAATTAAATCACAATATTTCACAATGTAGAATAATAAAAGTTCAGTTTTCCAAAAGTGAAAAACAAAAAGTCAAGTTACTATAAGTAACATCCGGTACTATAATGTCATCCAGTAAACTGTAAACAAACGCACGTGGACGATGATCACATGGGTCGGAATGTTAGTAAACATAAGCACGTGGTAAAGTTCATCACATGGTACGATAACGGAAGTAAACAAACACACATGGTCACTGTATACATGGACTCGAGACATCTAATGGTGGTCACTGACATCAAATCTGGATCTCCACAAAAACTGGTATGTGCCATTAACCCAACGAAACGTGGGCGCCATTTGTAGTAGGTTGTTTTCTATGCGTTGAATAACAACTAACGAGAGCTTAAGGTTCTGATGCTTTATTGTACCAGTATATTAATAACAAGTCTGAAATAGCAATTATACAACATATATAAATAACAAGCTATTTCATATAACATAAATATATATACGTTTACGAATATCACAGGTTATATAATACAGAAATATAATAAATAGTATAGTTGAAAGTTATTAACTAAGTAGCAAGTAAAATGTATTGCAAGTAGAAAACGTTCAATGTTTACATTCAATGAAATTGACATCGGGTGTCACGTGTACTTTTACAATTGCTTGACCTTTTTTTGTATCTTTATTCTTTTTTTTTATCTTTATTATGTATCTTTATTCTTGACTATACACTAAATCGGAATGTGAAATGTAAGTTACGTGTATCTGCATATATGTATTCAATACTGATTTACCTAACAGACGATATATAATAAATTTTACATCTACATTTATTAATAATGACTTCATTAAAATATATAATACGTATAATAATTACCTACATAATATCATACAACAATCATAAAGTTGCAAATATAATAATCATAAAGACTTATGATGTCAATATTATCGATTCGTTAAAAGCTCCAAATTAACGGGAGGTAAGTCATGTTTACAATACAATATAAACAATGCTAAACTATAAACAAATATACTCTTACCACTTGTGGAGTGAGTTGTACTGATACGGTTAACGGCACATCATATAAACATCACACAATCATGTGCTCTACATAATTACATTATATGGAGTCCTGAAACCAAAATACGAACATAAATACTCGGACTCAAATCATAAAAATATACAATGTACAAAATATTCTTTACTCATTCATATTTGTACTTGATAAAAACTATAACTTTATATAAATGGAAACACTTTTCCGTCTTTCACTTAATAAGCCGTCCTTTATAAAATATAGACTATTCCTGACAATAATCAAATAGTAATGTACGCAAATTAACAATACAATTCTACCGTGGCAAATAAACCGTAGATTATAAAATCATATACTTATAGCGTAATAAAATACTCTCTTGTACATCTCGTGTACTTGTGTTACATACATGCGATATGAGGACAACGTTACAAAGCAAAATAGAAACTTTACTAAAATATCATTTACGTGAACAATATAAATAATGTTAATAAAGAAGTAACTTACAGTATTCTATAATAATGTTGTCCAAAATATATAAGGTTTACAAGTAAACTATGTGGTCAAGATAAACAGACATAAATTCAATAGACTGTCATGGCTATCGTCCCGTGGAAATGTACAGGTACAAAACAAAGGAAATTAAACTTGACCGCGAAATATAAACAACCAATCAGATACAATGATTTAAGTAAATCCCTAATGAATATTCATAGAAAATAACGTGAATATTACTATACATAAAAGTAAGGTTTGCAAGTAATAATTTAAACTGAATATACAATATTCAAAATATGTAATTAAGCTTTATAATAAATATAGTAATTAAATAGATGATTTTTACAATATATAAAATGATCATAAAAATCACTCTGCTACAGACAGATAACCGATATAATTGATACGAATATGAACTTTCTAATCAAATGTAAACTATTTGTACATAAAAATAAATATAGATTACGTGACAAAATCTTTGTAGAACGTTCGTTCAATTTAATATTATAAGTGGGTTAACATTTCGTACATGAACAATGAACCACGCATTTTCTTGAAAATAAAGTAAATGCCTAAAGATGCGAAGAATCTGTGGACGTTGGGTTTGAATACAGAAATTAAACTAAATAAACTAATAAACCATAAGGAAGCTAGGACTAAAATATAAAATCTGATTTTTTGTACTTAGTATTAAACTTTCTGCTTTTTTGGTGGCCAGAATGTTTACTTATTAGATTGGTCACTTGGTTGAGAGTTGTCTTATTGGCATTCGTACCACATCTTCTCATTTCTACATAGACATGTATCCTGGTTTAAATTGACGTTAGTCTATGTGGAGATGTTAAACGTGTTTGTGCATAGCAATTTCTTTAAGTGAAATTGTACTGTACAATCATTACTCATAAGTTCTGCATTTGAAAACAATTTGCAACTTTGAACATAATTACCGTAAATACAAATAAAATTCACACGTAAGACATAATAAAGGTAACAGTATTATACCGGTGTTCACACTTTGTACTCTGGATAATAAAATGATATTGATTGGTACTGACTTGATTTATGGCAAGCAATTCTAAAACTCTCAGTTAATGAATATAACCAAATAAGAAAGAAACTTCACGAAGCAGAGTTTACCTTAGGTTTATTTCGTGGAATTGCTTTTTGGTTTTCTGATGGTTATAAAGCTCCTCAAGTATGCAAGTCAAATAGATAAAGGAAGATGTGGTATGAGTGCCAATGTGACAACTCTCCATTCAAGTCACCATTTATAGATCAAGGTACGGTCAACACGGAGGCAAATACATACAAATAGTTTACCTTCAGAATTTATTTGTTTAAGCGGTTCTGAGAAAGTATAATTAGAAAAGCAGTGCCACTGCACAACATTGAACAGTATCATGTTCATTTTATAGTACTGAGTCGATTACGCTGCAGTTTTTGACTAGACATTATTCTAAAATACTATTCTGTATTAATTCTTCGTTGTTAAAGTAGGAAATCCTTAAATAACTAAGATTTCAAGTACACAGTCAAGAATGTGTGGTTTTGTTATGTTTTCAAAGGGTTTATAAGTATTCAAGTAAGCTTGTGTTTCCCTAATAAATATTAATAAAAATAAGTCTCTGACACATTTAGTTTAATTGACATTTCAAACACGGAGTCCATACTGCTGCTGTGGACTGATTGACCATCAGAATATTACAAGCCAAGCATTTAGTGCGTCGATTCTAAATAAAGGCAACAGTAGTATACCGCTGTTCAAACTCGTAAATCGATGGACAAAAAACAAAATCGGGGTAGCAAACTAAAACTGAGGGAAACGCATTAAATATAAGAGGAGACCAACGACACACCATTAAAATCATCATTTATAACAAACCTTTCTTAATTTCTTTTTCTAATCCTAATAAATCCTTGAGAGCTGTATGACTAGTTTTGAACTACCTTGGAAAAAATAGACCTCAAAGCTACCTTTCATTTTACAAATTTTGCTTCCGTATCGATAAGGAGCACCACCTATAAATTACTATAATCATTGAATTACAATCTAGATCTCTTTGTTTCCGACCCATAGAAAGTAGCTGTTAATCATACTTGTGAGTACCTAAACAAATCGTCATAGATATTTTTGTGTTAAACTTGAAAGCTTGAAATATATTTCGTATGATATTTTTGGTGTAATAAAAAAACTCGTCGTAGATACCAGGATTGAAAATTTGTATTAAACATTAGATGATTATATGATTATGAAATCAAACAATGAATTATAGAAAGACTTAGAATAATGCTTTCTTCACTTCTAAACGGTTGATGCGGAAATATTTCATACTAACCCGTTCGCATTGTTATCCTATATGATATATGTCTAAGGCATGTATTAAAACCAGTTGAAATGTAATGTAGTTAATATTATCAATAAAAAATCGTATACTATAATTACATAACAAAACTAATGTAATTGTAATTGTAATATAATAAAAAATATATATAATTTAATTTAGTAACTGCATCAGTTTATTTACAAACTGATCCACACCTAGATAGATTGAAATGTTGATTGTTGCTATTTTTAGACACTATATATATATATATAATTAAAATATAGTATTAACACGACAAACACACTTTAAAAAAAGAATAACATTGAAATAACAGATGATACATAATAACCTTGGGAATTCCAATTCATCATCGACAGTATGTTTATGCTAACTTCACAAGAGATGTATTGCAATTAAGATGCCGTACACTTAATTGGATGAACTATCTTTATAAATGTTTACACGTTTGTCTTAGAGGTTATTGGAAACACATCCATCTGACAATGTTATAATTGTCTTGTACATACTTAAGCCAATAATGTTTACTGTTTACGTATCTATCTTAAGTGTTTAGGAAAATCCAGATCCTGATACCATTCTAATACTTATAGTGTATATATATTTTAAATAGACGTTGAACTCAAAATATCTATATCAGCGGGAAATATTTTTGCAGAGGATAAAGAGAAACAAATAGCAATGTTTAATGGTAAGTCACTATCAGTGTTTATTCAGAAGTTGATAAGAAATAGAAACCTTCCACCCCTATTATACGTCTCTAGTGATTGAAATATATGATTTATAATTATCAGTGTAAAGACTTTATAAAAACTATGCAACAAGTAGAACACTTCGACATATCAGTTTGAATGTCCCTCTAATATCTTTTATCCCTTTTTTATTTTCTCGAGAAAAAAATTCTCGGAAAAAAACATGATGTTAACTTGAATAAGTTATTGCTTTTCTCTTTATTTGTATCTTATTATGCATACACATATAAGCAGGTTGAGTACTTTAAGGGCCTATTTTCAGTAAGTTCAAACGCGCATCACTCGACATGTATCGTCAGATGAAAGCCATTGGTGGTTTCCGCATGTTATCTGCTCTTTGGTCGGGTGTTGTCTCTTTGACACATTCCCAATTTTGTTCTCAATTTAATGCATACAACAAACTGTAGTTTACACTTCTATCATAGTTGTTTTGGAACATTCATATTATGTAACCGTTGTAATAATAAAAGTATTTATTTGTTTGTTGGTTCTTCCAACCATAAGCACACTTTACCTTTCTTAAAACAATCTAATAATGTCTGATATTCTAAAATAGCTCAACACAAAAGCCTTCTGTATTGGTTTTCTTTTCAATATCAAATAAAGGCAACAGTTGTATACCGCTTTTCAAACGTCATAAATCGATTGAGAGAAAACAGATCCGGGTTACAAACTTAAACCGATAGAAACACGTCAACTATTTAACAAACTTAAACCTAGGAAAACACATCAACTACAACAAGACATTTATTTACAGTTCGCTTGAATGTTTGACAAGGATGTCTGCAAGATATACCTTTATCAGTTATATTCTTCCCAAAAAACAAATGTCGTGAGAATCGTGTATATCAATTTTGGTCATGATGTTGTTTCCGTTTCTTCAAGACAAACGTTGTTCTGTGTTGCTTTTAATTGCTTTTATAGACACAGACAGTAAACAAATATTGCCCTCAGGAAGTCTAGATAATTGTTTGTGCAATGTTCTTAGATGCGTTATGATCGTTTGCATTCGCTAATCACAACTATTCTACTTAAGAAGTCTTTGTTGTTGTATGTGCAATGTTCTTAGATACGTGATTATCGTTTACATACGCTTATTACTTGTTGATCTATTATTATTAGTTCAATGTGTTTCAGAAGGTTCTTTGGTAATATTAACAACAACCAGTAGGGTAAATCATAATGTGTATGAACATAACGAGGGAGCCGTTAAAATGCCCCTGAAATATCAAAAACTTATGCAAGCTTTTTTAGATTATGTTAATTCGTTGATAAAGAAAAAAATAAAAGAAGCATTCGACATGAAATAATATTTTCACGAATAATTTTTGGTGAAGACATAAATGAGTTACAAATTTACCAAAAATGACACTCGAATCACACCGACATATTTCCAAAAACAAAAAACAAAACAAAAACATTTTGTTACGAAACATATTTTATGTAATGCCGTTTGTAATGCAACATTTATTATTTATTGGTGTCATCAGACTTTGTTTCTTTTGTTGAAACGTCAAAATTTAACCAAATGGTTATGGGGTCCAAAAATAGCGGACAAATTATAAAAAAGATCTATGAACAGGGCCTCAAAGTAGCAATATTAAATATATATATGATTTTAAAAAAAGACAATAGAGCTTCAAACAAAATGTTACCCTTGTTTAAATACGTAAATTATTTATTTCCTATTAGATTTATTATTTTTAAGTTTAAACTTATATTCAGCTTTTATTCTAGATTTCAAAAATATCTTGATTAAAATGTTATAGTTTATTCGGTCGTAAATGGACATATGTTTCATGCTATATATTGCATGGTATGCCATAGTGCATTTATTGTAATATACCTGAACTATTTCGCGGTAGTGTTAATAAAACATAAGAGCAGGGACGGATAGAAATCGACCTCGCAAGTGCACGTTAGTATGTATATGTATAAGTGTTTGATGAGTTTTGGAATATTCAGATACTAAATAATAGATGCATTTTGGTCCGTTTTGTAAGGTATGTATGGATTATTTTTCTTCAACCCGAAATAAGTAAACAAATGTTTACATTTTAGTTGCATAAGGTCGATTTCCTTCCGACGCAGCTTATATGTAATTCACGATATGTGCAAATAACGTGTACGTGATCTCACTGCACACCAAACCGGTTTCTAGATAACCTTCGTCAACTGAAAAGACAAAATTGAAAGCCGACAAATCTATAGGCCTTAACAATAGACCAAAACTGTTTTAATTTCATTTTTAAAAGCACAAAAACCTAACATTTAACTTGTTTATTTTCTTTTCAGATGTTGAAAGTGATAAAGAATTAAAATAGTTCACAGCTACACAACGTAGAGTATACGTAAAATTCAGTTAAACCCCTATTGCATTATAAAATATTCAAAGGTTATCTTATTTCAATATGGATAGAAAATGTGTATCAGTGTATTTACTGCAGTTATTGTGTGTGATCTTATCTATACGGACGATTTCCACACATGAAAAGGAAATAGAGAGTCTAGAGAATGAAATTGGTAAGCTCTCCCGACAGGTGATGCTACAACAATTATTTATAGAAGAAAAAATTCGAAGTGACGGTGATTCAGGTTTGAAACAAACGAGAATTATAAACGATGGAACCAAACCGTACCACTTTCCGACAACGAGATCAAAAAGAGGAGTTGCAGCCATTCATGATCACTCCCATATGAAACGTACAATCGGTGTCGGGGAATTTGTTGCCGTGTTAAATGGTGTAGAATTCAGAACACGACACAATGATCCTGAACTACGCATGCCAAGTACGACATCGAAAAATTTCTTAGAAACTGAAGAAATACCTTTCCCTGATGTTCCACCTGAGGTAACACAGAAACCTACTGAGGCCGAACAGGTACAAGAAATGCGTGAGTGGTTTAGGGCTTTTAATGATCAAAATTACACACAAAGGGACTATCGCAAATATTTCAAACCTGTTCTGTGCTATCTTGAGGGAATGTGGGTCTATGATAACTATTCTCATATATTAGAACCTTTTTTAAGTGACAGACATCAGTTTGATGCAAGCACTTTTGATGATCTTGAAGAGAAAATAATGTTCACATCTTACGGAGGACGTAAAGACGGTCTTGAAAATTTTGGATGGCTCCCAAAAACAATAATTAATATTGAAAATGGGAAATTACCATTATACGGCCAATGGATATATAGAATTGTTTGTCATCCGTTGAAGCGTGATCTTCCATTAAATCGTTTGCGCATGGCCGATGATTTGAGCTCGAGAATGATGTTCCTACGTTCAGAAGAGGAGGAGATGAAGACTAGACGTGCCCGTTTTAAACTTAATCAACGTGACAGTAACGTATGGAATGAAAGATTTAATCAAAATCCAGCTTTAATTGACAGCTTAATGGGCGAAATACCCGGATTAGACAATTATGGCGGGAACTTGACAGACGAAGCGTTAAATCTTCCAGCATATAGTGCTGATGGTAAAAACATGAAAAAGAAAAAGCTATTAAACAGTGCATATTATCATCGATTCTGGGAGGAGATTCGACCTGATTACATGCGTTTATCGTTACGAAAACGAGCATTTTCTGACAGCAATCTGTTTATGTCGATGACATCACAACCACAAGTTGGAGGGAAAAGTTTAAACTATTGCACAAAAGAAGAATCATTACAGAACAAACCTTGTAAATATTACAACCAGCGATGGTCATATGCTGTTCCATTTGAAATCATATACCTTAACCCACTTAGCAATTGGAATCCGTATAATATTACCTACAAAGGTCATTACAAGAATGACCCGGAAGCACAATATGTTACCGAAAATGGGAACCGAAATGGCGGTAATGATATTCATACAGCATATAATGGTACAAATAGTTGGTATTTTTTCCAAACCCCACAAAGTTTTTATAGTGGAAAAGAAAAGAAAAGGGGCAATACGGGAAACGGAGGTATCGGTGTGATAGATCGCAACGGAAAAGTCAGATATACCCGGTCAGCTGGTATCCGGGTGTTTCTTCCAGAAATTAAAGATATCGGGATCATTCGTCAGAGATACCCAATCGTGCCACTCTACAGCGAAGGAAATACCGCGTATAAAGAAATGGAATCTCTTAAAGACATAGTTTTGGAAAACAACAAATATCTGAAAATGTTCCACAATGTACTTGAAGATGAGAGTATTGAAAAATTGAGAAAGAAAAAGATCAAATTGTCTGTGAAAAGTGGCATTACGCTGGTAATGTCAATGGCAACCACATCCAATCCGGGTCCGCATACTCATTATATTGATTTATCAGCAGAAAATGTCAAAGCTTTAAAATCGAATAAAAAGTTAAATGTTAGAAGCAGTGAGGATAGTGGTCATTTCCATCGTGTTAAAATTATCTACCGGCCACATCTTAGTAATCCATTCGTTATGAAACGGTGTGACAACAAAAGGAAATGTTGGGATGGACATAAAAAGCTTTTACTTGAAAACGAGGCACAAATACCGGAAGTCGAAGAAGCGGGAACGGAAGTGAATGAAGACGAGAGACCAGAGAGTTATAATGAATAAATTTTACTTTATTATTTTTCTGGATCTGAACACCCCAAAAATTGCTCTACTGAATATTTGATTAAGATGGCAATTATATGTATGTTGCATGTTGCAATTTATGATACCAGTTTAATATGGGAATAAATCATATTTACAATGGAACTTGTAGTTTAAATGTAAATTTGTGTAAACGTGCATAGTTCAGTGCATGCGAACAAGCTTTCGGCGAATAAGATAACGGGAAGACAACAATTCTATCACAATACATTTCTGAGGAATGTGATAAAATTAAAAAAAATATGTATATAAAAAAAACTTACATACACTGTGAATATACCATTCAAGTTTATAAACATTTAAAACTAAATCCTTAACATTTGATGTTTTAAAAGACTAATATAAGTATCTATATAAGAGGGTCAAATTAAGCTGGTGTGACACCTTACAAAAAATATACGAAACCTTCTAATATAAGTTGCATCCCACTTGGACTTAAAATGTATCTGTATATATATATACAACATCTACCATGAGTTGATACAACTTCAATAATGAGTTTATGGTATGAAGGTATCATGCAGGAAACAGCATATAAAGATATGACAAAAACAATAAATGCATTCAAATTATAAAGCAAACCTAGTGGCTAAATGAATAGTGCTATCGGTTTGTGCAATTTTCACTAGAGATCTAGTTTGTAGAAACTGGAATTTGCAAAAGGGTTATGTAAATGTTATGTGTATTCCAAGGTAATAAATAGAATAGCCTAGCTTTAAAATGTATTTTCAAATAGTATCTAAACATATACCCTTTAATATTCACAACTGCCTAGCATTGATTTCAACTGATATGTGCAAGAATGTACGCACAATTACATATTGTTGATAAAGTTAGTTTAAAATCATCATTATCGTCTTCTATTCGCAGTCAAAAGTAAACAAAAATTCGTTAAAAATCTTTTGGCGAACAGCGATCTCAGGTTCACATATTGCTTTTCTTTTTTTAAAGAAAGCAAATTGTTTTTTATTCCATGGATGTGTGATGAATTGTGAATACGTCAATAGGTAAAGCAGTTATGCATGCTACAAAAATGTAAGGAAGTGGGACATGTTACTCTAATGTTGATAGGAAAATAGTTATTACGTCTCAACATTGGTTATTAATGTCCCTGATTACAAACCTTTACTTTAGCAGGTATTTTTTTATTAGGGTGGTACCAAACACTTCGACTAAAATTAATTTGTCTCGCTTAATTTTCATAAAGTTTGTAATGTACCTTGACCCTTTAACAAACATATATGAAAATTTCAAAAAACATGCGTTTCAGAAATCTTCTGTATAAAAATTGAAAATACTAACAGTAAAATAAATTCAAAATGGTTCTCTAAATTTTAATATTCGTAGGTTATTGTGAACTAAATCCATATTTGCATGTAATTGTTTTAAGTTTAATATTCTATTTTTCTTTAAACATCGATTCTCTTTATTATTTTTATCAAAAAACGAAATTTTCAATAAAAGTTTGAATTTGTGTTAATGTGTGGGTGAAAATTAAAGAAGCTAGGACAAATTAAGGTAGGCGTTAATTTCTCAAACATTTCTTAAAAAACAACTCTTTATATTTTTTTTCTTTCAAAAAGCTATTGCCACAATTCATACTTTGTTTTACCATAAAATTGAGTAATATTATCGTTGTTTATGAAATATGTTAACAAATTGGCTGATAAACAACATGAACAATTCGAAAATAGGAAACAACATATAAATCCATATTAACATGTCTGATTTGCACTCCAGATTTTGTGAAAAAGAAACAAGTATGTTATCTTAAAAAATGCATTCCATTTTATTCGTATCTTATTTGTGCTTTGTACAAAATGACCAGTTGATACTATTCAGGTGGTTTTCTTCGTAACTTAAAGCAATGACATAGTAAAAAATATGTTTTCCGGTGCTGTACTTCAAATCAATATCAACAGTATGTGTTATCCAAATTTTAAACAATCTTATCTATTATATAGATATAAGAAGATATGGTATGAGTGCCAATGAGACAACTGTCATTCAAAGTGTTTCTGTTTGTTTTGCTCACATTATTGTCAATATAATGGAATTCTATGAGACTGTCATACCAGTGATATGTTCAGATAGCTATAACTCAGATTTACTGTGCGTATTTCTTCATTGGTATAGAATACGGTTGAGATCCCACAACACACGTTTTAACCCTCTGCATATTTGTACCTGACCCAAATCAGAAAGCTTCTGGCCTTTGTTAGTCTTGTATGCTTTAAAATATATACTATTTATATGTTTTGGAGTTTAGTTTGACGTCCATTGTCACTGATGAACTAGTACACATTTTTATGTAGGGGCCTGTTAAAAGGACCACCTCTGGTTTCGGGATATCTCCCTACGTTTAAGACTCATTGATGGCCTTTAATGCTGTTCGCTGCTCTTTGGTCGAGTTGTTGTCTCTTTTACATATTACCCATTTACACTCTCATGTAATTTAATAACACCAGGTTTAATTCATCGCTTCTACATAAGACCATGGCCAATGTTGTTTTCTTTTTGTTTGTCTTCCTCCGTCTAGCAGTAAAACCCTTGCAAAAGTGTAATATTCGTTTGCTGTGCGGGATGTACAAATTTGCAGCTACGTCCGATAAGTTAAATCTGATGCCTCGTATAAAGAGAGTGTCACACTCTTTGCACGTTAAGAACCCTTGAGGTGTCCGTAAGTGACCTGTTGCGAGGCTTAATTATGTCCCTATCCAATATACCCTCATTTCCCGTTGCAGTCTAAATTTCTCCGACTTTAAATCCGGACGCCTCTATTACAAAAACCTACCTTTTGTATTTATTGTTAAGTTGTTCTTGTCCAAACTATGCATGAAGTATTTGCCACTGGACGTTAAACAACGAAGAATGAGTCTGTTCGTTTGATGTGTTTGAGTTTTTAACCATTTGTAAAAGACTGTTTGAACTTTCCTTGGAAGGTTTTCTATGGAATTTAGCAGACAACACAACTTTTAAAATGGCATTGCTTTACTTTAAAATAGTGTTTATGTATAATATAAAATATGATATCTTTTCTGCCCCATCATAATCTGCAATTTTATATTATCTCTTGGCTAAAATTGAAAGTTCGTGATTTCGAAGACGACCCTGACTGGTGACCTTGACGGGCAATACTTATATAATCAAACACTTTCGGAAAACTTCCTAACCGTAACATACAAGTAATGTATATGCAAATGTACCCGCTACATGAATAGTTAAATCACACTTCAGTGAGTTGAAAACAGATATTCAGAATACATTAATATGTAATAAAAATTTAAATGTTTACAAAAATCACTTTATATTTATTGTAAACTGAAAACGCAAAGGTAAGAAGTAAATAACTTTTGTAAATATCTTCTAATTCTATATCAAATAACAAATAACAAATGACTATTTCATGATGACTGGCAACAAACATTTCAAGAGCTTGTTTGTGCTTTTGTGGTCTTGCACGTAAATTGTATTACCAACCGGTCATTTTTTGTTGTTGTTGTGTATATATACATTGTTTCCCATTTGTCATTTCGGGGTCTTTTACAGCTATAAACTATGTGTATGGGTTTTGCTCAATTTTGAAGGCCGTATGGTGACCTAAAGATCTTAATTTCTATGTCATTTGGTCTTATTTTTGAGAGTATTCTCATTGGCAACCATTCCATATATTCTTATTTAATGTCCCACCTTAGAAAAACGATAACCAAAGACGACAAGCATGTTCCATGTATCTTGTTTAATAAATGCATCCAAAAAATAATAAAACAAAACTATAAGAAATATAAATCGATACATTGTATCATCATTTCATACGAATTTTCACCAGAAACCATGAAATTAACTTTCGGGGTGACATGAGACAACTTGTGACGGTCATTCTACTCGATATAAACACAAGTATAAGTATATAAATTAGCAAGATGAATCGTATAATAACGATTATTTTTCTAGGTCCGTTTGATTTAGTGTCATTTATATTTTTTTAAGGTAAATTATCATTTCGCTTTATCATTTCGTTTGTATGAAGTTTTAATGAAATGGGTTTTCTCTGAGGCTTCCTGTTTTCCAATCTCTTGCATAGGTTCAAAATAATGGATAAGCGGATTTATATAAGTTTAAAAAACATTTATTTGGAAGCCATAAAATAGATATACATAAGCCATTATGACCTTCTTATATATGGCTGATAATATCGAAATAATGTTTCTGTTATATATTATGTACATGTATGAAACAAAACAAGGATATTCTAATTTTGTTTGTATAAATCGTTGATTAGGCCTCTTTTCGGAAAAAAGTATTACATTTTTATTTATAATATGTACGTCTGCATTCGTAATAGTAAAACGGTTGACTACAGAATAATAATTACATTAGATGTATGTTTCATTACAATACGTTATTCTGATTGGCTAACTGCACATCGTGTGTTATTCCTTAAGCAGTTGTATCACTCAATAAAACTTCTCATTCATGATGACACGAGGTCCCACAATAAAGTGCACAGGTAAATAAAATAAAAACTTGATAAAAGGCGTGTTTTTATGATCCTATAGTAAAAAATGTAATTATAAGTATTGAATGCTTTTTTTTGTAACTTTATAGGGTTGTAAAAGCGTTGACCGTGCGCACATTTTAAGTATGAAGCGCTTCCGCGCTTCATACAAAATGTACTTCGGTCAACGCTTTTACACCCCAATAAATTTACAAAAAAGAGCATTCAATTCTTAAATAACATTCTAAATTTAGATCGGGTATTCCCAACATCAGTTCCTCGATTTGTGGAAAGAGACAAATTAATAGCGCGAGACGTTCGTTGCAAGGACAAAAACTGTGTCAAAATGCATAGTCATCCATCTTTACGTAGGTGTGATGTTTTGTTGCTTTATTAAACTTTATTAAATAACTTTTACTTAGATTACTGTATTTGTGGTGTCTATTACTGCATTTATGTTGTGTAAATACCCACACCTTTTTAATCGTTAAAAGGTGAGGATAACAACAGTTACACCAAATGAGGTAAAGTAATTTTTTTAAACTTAGCTGCAATTCTTATTTCTTATGTACAGTTTCTTTTAAGATTTAGGTGGTGAGAAAATGATTACTAAACAAAACAGAGGTGATCCATGTTTCTATTTTACTTTTAGTTTTCAAAGTTGATGGTCTATTGTTTGAACTTCTGTGTCCCGGGTTTGTCTTTTGCTCATTTATTGTCCTACTATAGTCTGAGTGTTGACTTTCATTTGTAAACGTGTGGTTTTGCAGTATCTAATGCCCACCGATGTCCAGATATTGTGCGAGAGATTACTTAAAGAATAGACGAAGCGACAAGAAACAGCAAAAAATGATTGTTTCTGAATCGAGTATTGAACTTGATATCAAAGAATACAAAACTGGCTTTTTTTGTAGATAAAACTAGATAGCTGACTTGGTTTACATTAAAGTAAGGTCACTAATTTCCCGATATCAAATAATTTAAAAATAAAAAAACAATAATGTATTGCCATATGACCTTGAACATTGAAGGGTTAAACTTGCATTAAGTCATGTTCAGACCCTTTAACAGAAAATAAAGGAATATGGAGTAAATGTTCACGGAGAATATATTTTGCCTCACGATTAGAAGAGGCTAGTTACGGCCCTGGTTATATATATATCTGTAAATTTAAGTATTGGCACTCGGAAATGGTGTTTTAATGATTCACCCTGGTCACACTTTCCACGATCACAGTGGAGAATTTTTACAGTGGTTAATTTTGTAAAACATAATCTTATTTTTTGGCAAACTTTACGATCGATGTTATCGAATATCGACAATTAGGCTTGCTACCAAGAACCGGTCTGACCTAAAATTCAAAGATAAAATTATCAAATCTTAAAATTGAGAAGATGTGGTATCACAGCAAAGGAAAAAACTCTCCCCAAGATACCTAGTGATACTGTTACAGAAATTATCAACTATATTAGTCAACGTTCGACCCCTAACAATAAGTAAAGCCAATACCGAAGAGTCAGGTAATACATTAACGCTGTCATATTTGATTCTCGATGATAAACACAAGTAAACTGATAAATATTAATTGGCTTTCTTGATAGTTATCGGAGTATACAAAACACAAGATGGAAAACCAATACAAGACAATGACACTTGAATAACGAGTGAGAAAGAGTCTCCGATAAAAAAAAAATCAACAAGAAGACGTCCAACTACTATGCAGTATGTGCTTTGCTCATTGTTGAAGGCCGTACGGTGACCTATAGTTTTTAATGTCTGTGTCATTTTGGTCTTTTGTGGATAGTTATCTCATTGGCAATCATACCACATATTTTTTTTTTATACATGCAAATAATGCATAAACATTGTTTTTGGAGAAATATAAAACGTTAAAAGGCTTTAGTTTGCCACCTGATGGTCTTCATTATTATGATAATATCTCCATTATTTTAAATTAGTATCCTCCAACAGTTGGCTGAGGCATAAAAATATGAGTAGACTCTAGGCTGAAAACCTTTAAAGCACGACACAGGTTTGATATGTTGATTTTGAGCCCCTTGCATGTTCATGATGTATCTGCCCCTGACTAATCAATCGATTGGTATCACCAATCAATCGATTGGTATCATGACTGATTAAACATAAAGTTTCAGAAAAAGTGGATTTTATTAACGCGTCTTTTAATGACGCACAATTAGTTCTGTAATTCTTTCAAAAAAAACTCATCGTATCAAAATCTATCAGACAAATATTGTCAAATTGTAATGCAACCTTGAACTTTGTCATATATACTGTAAAATAAAAATTATGTTGGTGTTATGGATGTGTTTTTATCCACCTATTGTATAATCACGGTGGGTATGGTTGTCCTGCGAGAGAACATTCTGTGCTGGTGATTCGGTCCTGCCGGGTGATCGATGAAAAAATGTAAACTAAGACGAAAATGATGATTTTTCGACGTTTTCACTCATAGAAAATGGAAGAAAACAGTTGAGATTTTTCAATTTTGTTTCATATGTAAACCATTTAAAAGTTGACCCTCTAAACTGTTTCAGTAAGCGTAACACAAAAATGCTCATTTTCAGAAAATCTAGAACGGAAAAAATAAAACAAAAATACTCATAGAGTCCGCTTTCTATACCGCAATCCACACGACAAAACTATTTTGTGAAAAAACATTGCAATTTATTAAAATTTAGCATTTTCTAATTTTATTCATGTCCTGATACTGTGCTGGTGGGTTCTGTCATTGTGCTGGTGGGTCCTGATACGGTGCTGGTGATTTTGGATAAGAAGTTGGTCATATTTGAAACAAATGTTACAAAATCAATAAAATTAGGCAGATAATTGTTGTCAATAGGATCTATGACTCCTATTTTAGCTCTTGTGCATCCATTTGGATGTTTAATATGTGTTTTCAAATGATCGTAACTTGTATTACATAATTACATAAAAGGGCAACATCTTTCGTCCAATATCAGATAACAATATATAGTATCTAAAATAAGAATAGTTTTATTAAGATATTAAATGCCCCTTACATTGATGCTTCAACAATGATCAAAGCCCATGTCGCATAGACATGTTTGTTAGCGCTCCGCATACTCCTCCCAACTTCCACCCAACCAATCCTCCTCATTTCCTCCTTCATTGTTACAGTGGTGTACAAGCACAACAATTTATCACATAAAATAATAATACAAAAACACACATTATTGAACAATGAATGCTCGCAGGTACTGAAAGCTAGTAGTTCAAAGGGTCCACATTTTCAACTTATAGATAAACCATGTTCTCATATACAAAAATCCCAATCGTGTCGATTAAAAAAGTCTCAAAACTTAAGTTCACATTTTAATGTTTGATAAAGCAGAACTTTAAAAGTGTGCAGTGAATCTTGTGCTCACAACAGTTATTGTCATAATTATGTTTACATAGGACTTAGGAAGGAATTAAGAAGGTACCAAAAAATATTTTACAGTTCAATTTAATGATCATGAATGGAAAGAAATGGTACGGAAGTTTACATAGGACAAAAAGAAATTGATACTAGTAGTATTTTTTGGCGAAAGAATTAAACGCTTCTTTGCATTATATAGCACAGCTCTTCTATAAAAGCATGCAAAAAAACTTTCATTGACTTGCTTGCTATGTTTGCTTGGAAGTTTTCAAACAATAGGTAGGCGGAGTTTCAATACATACTGGGATTTGATTGGACAAATACAAACTGACAGGAATTGAAGTTAATGTGTATTGTACAAACAAATTCTAGTATGTAGTAAACAGACTACTTACCTGTCGTTTACAAACATCAAAACAATCATAGCAAGCAATTTGATCAATGGTGTGCTTTGCATATATTTATAGAAGAGCTGTAAATTCTAAAAACAAATTCTTGTTGTCGTAGATGGTTAAATCCTCAACAAAATCTCAATAACTTTGTTGGAACGAATAAAGGTTTTAAATCAAATTTCCGTGGACTTTTTAGCTTCCACCCTGACGAGGCATGTTAGCTGTTCGTATGCTGTTGCACCTGACGCACGGAAACTTTCACATTTCCATCTTCTTTTCTGAAATATTTTACCCAGCTCATACTTGACAGGATTGTTATCCTAGTAAAAGGTGTAACCAATGGATTGAACAGAAGTTAAAAATCCCACAATACTATATGATTCATTTTATGTGTCAATTTGTTCGAAAAAAGTCGAAAAGAAGAAAGTTTTTTTAATGTCATGATTATCTGTCGCTTTCTAGATCTATGCTTAGCATTTATTTCAGATGACATGGACTCCTCACCCTGGTGACCCTGCTGCCTTTCATAACTTTATCCGTATACATATATTAATAGAAAAGGCTGCAACTTGTATTTTTGTATTTAAAATGGTTCGTTGTAACGAGAATATTTGTGGTGAATGGAAACTGTGAGGGTCAAAATCTTAAATTGCTTATAAATGTTGCTGGACCCAGTTTCGTTATCTGATCTGAATTTTCTGAAATGTGCGAGGTAGATAGACATTGGCCTTTTGATTTTTTTACTCGGTAAGTTTTTCCCTAATTGCTTGAACTTTTGCAATATTAAAGCCGATTTCAATTAGTGTGTAGACAAAGGGAATATCTTTGGTTATCTTGCTTGCTGAACAGAAAAGTCATTGTTAGGTTATGTAAACTACCCTAATTTAAAAGTAGACTAGTCCGACAAATGACACATCTTTCTGTCTGTAGGACCAGGCTACTTCGAAAGGAGGGTAGTATACCTTACATAACAATGACTTCACGGATTAGCTAACAAGCAAGCTAACCAAAGATATTACCTTTGCCTACATACTCAATGGAATCGGCTGTAACTAAAAACTCGAATACATTTTAACAGACAGTGGTCATGTTTGTTGATGAATATTGTTTTTCCTAGATTCACTCTTGAAAAATCATTTGGTAACATTTGGTCAAGTAATTTCAGAAAAGATCTTTTTGTAATTGCGGACGCCAAGACAATACATGAACCTCACAGGACCCCTGGACACAGGTGAGCTTATATATGATCTTATAGCGATTCGGGTTGATAACCAGTTGAAGAATTTCTTTTTTAAACTTATATACTTGTTTTATACTCAATTGGTAGTATGAAGCCACGAAATATTTTAATTTTTGAAATTGACATATTCTAGTCTGCCCTTTCATAAAATAGTGATATTTTTTAGTGTTCTATCGAACTTTCGAAAAAAAAACCTGATAACCGTTCAGACAAAAAAAATATGTTGAACATTTTTACAGATACAGCAAGTGATTCTTAATAGCTATAAGATACATTTTTCTTTTAAAATACAACTTTTAAATCTTACGGGAAACTATTCCAAGCTTAAAACTTTCACTGTAACCTCGCTCTAACTTATCCCCCCCCCCCCCCCAAAAAAAAAAAAAAAAACACCAAACAAACAAACCCGCAATACTATTGTCATTCTTATAGTCAGCACTAAATTGTTCACAAACAAATGTGTTTTAAGCTGCTAAAGACATATGATTCAAACGCTCAGAAAGTCCTTTGTTCTATATTTTGGCTCTTCATTTTTATGCAAAACCTTTTACATTTTTATTTTATGGGTTATTGTTGAAGGTCGTACCGTACACACATACTTCCTTTGGTTTCTTATGGAAATTTGTCCATTGACAACAAACATACCTCATCATCTACTTTATATAAGTATTGTATAAATTACAACGTATTTTGGTGATCTTGCAAAATGATCGTAATCCCGAAAATCGTAAACATATTTTCTTATCTTAAAAGGGGGCAAAAAGGGTTCCATTATCAGGCCAATAAATAAGATTACAGTTAATTTTAAAAAAAATAAAAAAAATAGGGGTATTTTTACTCTCATAATAACAGTAAACAGATTCACAACAATGTCAATTTCAAGAAAGCAGACAACAGTTAATTAGTCAATAACAGTACAGCATCAATGATCTTGAATATATGCCACTTTTAACTAAAATATAAAGGCACAGAACCAGGACATAGGAGCACAGAACCAGGACCGTTTTTCTTATCACCAGCACAGCGTCAGGACAATTCCGTTTAACGAACTTGCACGACTTTTGCAATATAATATTGTTGTAATATACTTTGCATGGTACTTATGACGCATCAGAGAAAAATTAAGCACCAAAACAGTCGTTTTATTGCCGTTCTGATACAATGTAAACAAACCCACCAGCACAGAATCAGGACCCACCAGCACCTGACAGGACCAAATCACCAGCACAGAACGTTCTCTCGCAGGACAACCATACCCACCGTGAATATTGCTACAACGAACTGATGGTGTACCGAACTGAAAATACATCTACGTATTTATCTACTGTACAAAATACAAAGATTTATTGAAAAGAATATTTCTTGCCGTGGAACAAACTCAGTATGCATACGCATAATGAGGGAAAATATATAAATAAAAATCTAAAATGACTAAACATTATTGAGATGGGAGCCATCTCATTGGCCCCCCTGTAAATAACGTGTGGTAAAAAATTGCATGGATAAAATACGTCTGTATGATGTGTTCAAATATACATTATATGAATCTTATATTATGTGCATATGTTGTTCTTATTGAGCTATAACCTTTGCATAATAAAGAAAGGAATTTCAGAGTGTATGATAAAAGATCCCCGTCGATGAAAGGTTGCTTAACTTCAACATGTTTTTATTAAGATTACTAAAAATCAACTATATATATTCATTTTTTTCGTTTGCATACTATAAAACCATAACTAATGAAATGTTCATATTTATATGGGTAAATGATTTTTAAATTTATTTACGCCGACAAAAAAACTAAATAAATAAATTAAACCGCTGTGAAATAAATTATGGCAAGCCGTTGTAGAATTTATTCCCTGTTTATTAATATTGATTAATTATTAATAAATGATTATGAACACGTTTTAAAGCTTGGTAATACAGTTGGAACTTTGTCAAAATATTATAATTCAAAGAAGGCTAAAATAAGATTAAAAAACAAACGGTTAAAGTATGCTTTCAACGATATTCTATTTCATAAGAAAGTACATTGCTATATTATAAACAAACTTTTTGAATTGGAATTGAATTTTAAAAAAGTAAAAAATAAGTAACGGTTTCTGTATGTAATGAAAGCGATCCATTCAACATCAATATCCAACCGGCAGTCAACAGTCAGTTTGATCTTCAGATATTCTCAGTCCGACTGTCAGCAGTCAGTTTGATATTCAGATATTCTCAGTCCGACTGTCAGCAGTCAGTTTGATATTCAGATATTCTCAGTCCGACTGTCAGCAGTCAGTTTGATTTTCAGATATTCTCAGTCCGACTGTCAGCAGTCAGTTTGATCTTCAGATATTCTCAGTCCGACTGTCAGCAGTTAGTTTGATATTCAGATATTCTCAGTCCGACTGTCAGCAGTCAGTTTGATATACAGATATTCTCAGTCCGACTGTCAGCAGTCAGTTTGATATTCAGATATTCTCAGTCCGACTGTCAGCAGTCAGTTTGATATTCAGATATTCTCAGTCCGACTGTCAGCAGTCAGTTTGATTTTTAGATATTCTCAGTCCGACTGTCAGCAGTTAGTTTGATATTCAGATATTCTCAGTCCGACTGTCAGCAGTCAGTTTGATATACAGATATTCTCAGTCCGACTGTCAGCAGTCAGTTTGATTTTCAGATATTCTCAGTCCGACTGTCAGCAGTTAGTTTGATATTCAGATATTCTCAGTCCGACTGTCAGCAGTCAGTTTGATTTTCAGATATTCTCAGTCCGACTGTCAGCAGTCAGTTTGATATACAGATATTCTCAGTCCGACTGTCAGCAGTCAGTTTGATATTCAGATATTCTCAGTCCGACTGTCAGCAGTCAGTTTGATATTCAGATATTCTCAGTCCGACTGTCAGCAGTCAGTTTGATTTTTAGATATTCTCAGTCCGACTGTCAGCAGTCAGTTTGATATTCAGATATTCTCAGTCCGACTGTCAGCAGTCAGTTTGATATACAGATATTCTCAGTCCGACTGTCAGCAGTCAGTTTGATTTTCAGATATTCTCAGTCCGACTGTCAGCAGTTAGTTTGATATTCAGATATTCTCAGTCCGACTGTCAGCAGTCAGTTTGATTTTCAGATATTCTCAGTCCGACTGTCAGCAGTCAGTTTGATCTTCAGATATTCTCAGTCCGACTGTCAGCAGTTAGTTTGAAATTCAGATATTCTCAGTCCGACTGTCAGCAGTCAGTTTGTTTTTCAGATGTTCTCAGTCGAGAGTATTCAAAAGGATTTAAAAGATATTTAAACCAGTGAATATGAGTAAAATGGTATACTAGTATATGGAATCATCTTGTAACAATTAATTGTAATTTCTCGTTGTCTTCGAATCTTAACCCTTGAATAAATCAGATAGTTCTAATTCAGAAGCCTGTTGGCGTTGGTTTATGTATGTCTTGTTTGTTTTTCGTTGACTGTTTTCTTTTAAATTAGGTCGCTAGTTTTTTTCATTTGAATTATTTCATATTTGTCATTTCGTGCCTTCTATGCCAGACAGTATGGTATAGATTTTTTACATTGACAAAGGCCGTATGCTTGTCTACATCACCTTATTTTAATTTTGTATACTGCCAAAATTTATAACATATATAAGCTCGTTTCGAAACAGATGGAGTTACATGAAGATTACAAAGCGGAAAAATCACAAACAATAAGTAAGATATTTCTACAAACTGGTAGAAAGTCACAATTATTGTCCTTCTCTTTTGCAGGAAACAGTTTTAGTTTTTAGTTGCGTTAAATTAACAGTGAACATGTTTCTTATATTGACGTTTCTGATTGGATTGTTTGCATGTTCCACTGTAACTGCAGTTGACAGTATAGATGGCGCTTTATTAGCAGCTGAACTAAGAAAGGTCAAAGAGGGGATTGGTGTAAACTATTTACAGGTAAAGACGCGTTGTCTTAGAAAGGTAAAAAAAAGGGTATTGGTGTAAACTTTTACAGGTAAGGGGAGACAAATAGTCTGAGAAAGATCAAAGAGGGTATTGGTGTAAACTTTTACAGGTAAGGGGAGACAAATAGTCTGAGAAAGATCAAAGAGGGTATTGGTGTAAACTATTTACAGGTAAGGGGAGACAAATAGTCTGAGAAAGATCAAAGAGGGTATTGGTGTAAACTTTTTACAGATAAGGGGAGAAAAATAGTCTGAGAAAGATCAAAGATGGTATTGGTGTAAACTTTTTACAGGTAAGGGGAGACAAATAGTCTGAGAAAGATCAAAGAGAGTATTGGTGTAAACTTTTACAGGTAAGAGGAGACAAATAGTCTGAGAAAGATCAAAGAAGGTATTGGTGTAAACTATTTACAGGTAAGGGGAGACAAATAGTCTGAGAAAGATCAAAGAGGGTATTGGTGTAAACTATTTACAGGAAAGGGGAGACAAATAGTCTGAGAAAGATCAAAGAGGGTATTGGTGTAAACTATTTACAGGTAAGGGGAGACAAATAGTCTGAGAAAGATCAAAGAGGGTATTGGTGTAAACTTTTACAGGTAAGGGGAGACAAATAGTCTGAGAAAGATCAAAGAGGGTATTGGTGTAAACTATTTACAGGTAAGAGGAGACAAATAGTCTGAGAAAGATCAAAGAGGGTATTGGTGAAAACTGTTTACAGGTAAGGGGAGACAAATAGTCTGAGAAAGATCAAAGAGGGTATTGGTGAAAACTATTTACAGGTAAGGGGAGACAAATAGTCTGAGAAAGATCAAAGAAGGTATTGGAGTAAACTATTTACAGGTAAGGGGAGACAAATAGTCTGAGAAAGATCAAAGAGGGTATTGGTGTAAACTATTTCCAGGTAAGGGGAGACAAATAGTCTGAGAAAGATCAAAGAGGGTATTGGTGTAAACTATTTACAGGTAAGGGGAGACAAATAGTCTGAGAAAGATCAAAGAGGGTATTGGTGTAAACTTTTACAGGTAAGGGGAGACAAATAGTCTGAGAAAGATCAAATAGGGTATTGGTGTAAACTATTTACAGGTAAGAGGAGACAAATAGTCTGAGAAAGATCAAAGAGGGTATTGGTGAAAACTATTTACAGGTAAGGGGAGACAAATAGTCTGAGAAAGATCAAAGAGGGTATTGGTGAAAACTATTTACAGGTAAGGGGAGACAAATAGTCTGAGAAAGATCAAAGAGAGTATTGGTGTAAACTTTTACAGGTAAGGGGAGACAAATAGTCTGAGAAAGATCAAAGAAGGTATTGGTGTAAACTATTTACAGGTAAGGGGAGACAAATAGTCTGAGAAAGATCAAAGAGGGTATTGGTGTAAACTATTTACAGGTAAGGGGAGACAAATAGTCTGAGAAAGATCAAAGAGGGTATTGGTGTAAACTATTTACAGATAAGGGGAGACAAATAGTCTGAGAAAGATCAAAGAGGGTATTGGTGTAAACTTTTTACAGGTAAAGGGAGACAAATAGTCTGAGAAAGATCAAAGAGAGTATTGGTGTAAACTTTTACAGGTAAGGGGAGACAAATAGTCTGAAAAAGATCAAAGAAGGTATTGGTGTAAACTATTTACAGGTAGGAGGAGACAAATAGTCTGAGAAAGATCAAAGAGGGTATTGGTGAAAACTATTTACAGGTAAAGGGAGACAAATAGTCTGAGAAAGATCAAAGAGGGTATTGGTGAAAACTATTTACAGGTAAGGGGAGACAAATAGTCTTGAGAAAGATCAAAGAGAGTATTGGTGTAAACTTTTACAGGTAAGGGGAGACAAATAGTCTGAGAAAGATCAAAGAAGGTATTGGTGTAAACTATTTACAGGTAAGGGGAGACAAATAGTCTGAGAAAGATCAAAGAGGGTATTGGTGTAAACTATTTACAGGTAAGGGGAGACAAATAGTCTGAGAAAGATCAAAGAGGGTATTGGTGTAAACTATTTACAGATAAGGGGAGACAAATAGTCTGAGAAAGATCAAAGAGGGTATTGGTGTAAACTTTTTACAGGTAAGGGGAGACAAATAGTCTGAGAAAGATCAAAGAGAGTATTGGTGTAAACTTTTACAGGTAAGGGGAGACAAATAGTCTGAAAAAGATCAAAGAAGGTATTGGTGTAAACTATTTACAGGTAAGGGGAGACAAATAGTCTGAGAAAGATCAAAGAGGGTATTGGTGTAAACTATTTACAGGTAAGGGGAGACAAATAGTCTGAGAAAGATCAAAGAGAGTATTGGTGTAAACTTTTTACAGGTAAGGGGAGACAAATAGTCTGAGAAAGATCAAAGAGAGTATTGGTGTAAACTTTTTACAGATAAGGGGAGACAAATAGTCTGAGAAAGATCAAAGAGGGTATTGGTGTAAACTTTTTACAGGTAAGGGGAGACAAATAGTCTGAGAAAGATCAAAGAGAGTATTGGTGTAAACTTTTACAGGTAAGGGGAGACAAATAGTCTGAAAAAGATCAAAGAGGGTATTGGTGTAAACTATTTACAGGTAAGGGGAGACAAATAGTCTGAGAAAGATCAAAGAGGGTATTGGTGTAAACTATTTACAGATAAGGGGAGACAAATAGTCTGAGAAAGATCAAAGAGGGTATTGGTGTAAACTATTTACAGGTAAGGGGAGACAAATAGTCTGAGAAAGATCAAAGAGGGTATTGGTGTAAACTATTTACAGATAAGGGGAGACAAATAGTCTGAGAAAGATCAAAGAGGGTATTGGTGTAAACTTTTTACAGGTAAGGGGAGACAAATAGTCTGAGAAAGATCAAAGAGAGTATTGGTGTAAACTTTTACAGGTAAGGGGAGACAAATAGTCTGAAAAAGATCAAAGAAGGTATTGGTGTAAACTAATTACAGGTAAGGGGAGACAAATAGTCTGAAAAAGATCAAAGAGGGTATTGGTGTAAACTATTTACAGGTAAGGGGAGACAAATAGTCTGAGAAAGATCAAAGAAGGTATTGGTGTAAACTATTTACAGGTAAGGGGAGACAAATAGTCTGAGAAAGATCAAAGAAGGTATTGGTGTAAACTATTTACAGGTAAGGGGAGACAAATAGTCTGAGAAAGATCAAAGAAGGTATTGGTGTAAACTATTTACAGGTAAGGGGAGACAAATAGTCTGAGAAAGATCAAAGAGGGTATTTGTGTAAACTATTTACAGATAAGGGGAGACAAATAGTCTGAGAAAGATCAAAGAGGGTATTGGTGTAAACTTTTTACAGGTAAGGGGAGACAAATAGTCTGAGAAAGATCAAAGAAGGTATTGGTGTAAACTATTTACAGGTAAGGGGAGACAAATAGTGAGAGAAAGATCAAAGAAGGTATTTGTGTAAACTATTTACAGATAAGGGGAGACAAATAGTCTGAGAAAGATCAAAGAGGGTATTGGTGTAAACTATTTACAGGTAAGGGGAGACAAATAGTCTGAGAAAGATCAAAGAAGGTATTGGTGTAAACTTTTTACAGGTAAGGGGAGACACATAGTCTGAGAAAGATCAAAGAGGGTATTGGTGTAAACTTTTACAGGTAAGGGGAGACAAATAGTCTGAGAAAGATCAAAGAGAGTATTGGTGTAAACTATTTACAGGTAAGGGGAGACAAATAGTCTGAGAAAGATCAAAGAGGGTATTGGTGAAAACTATTTACAGATTAAGGAAAAAACAGGATCTTTGAGAGGTCAAATAGGTTATTGGTGTTAACTATGTACAGCTAAGGGAAGACACATGATTTTTTTCTCCTTTGAAACAATCAAAATATTTCAAAATGTTAAGTTTTGTTAATGAAATATGTTCGAATGTTCAAATAGGGCCTTCTATGTCAGACTGTAATTTAGATATAGTACAACACAATGGACTTTACAGTAAAGACTTGCAGGGCCGTAACTACCTATGAGACAGGGGAGGCAACTGCCTCCCCTGAATTTTCTACACCAAAATTTTTCTTTTTGAAGTAATAAAGTGCAATTTTGACAATATGTACACCAAGAACTTGAACTTATATTATAAACAACACAAGTTTACAGTTTTAACAGTGTTATCATGATACGTGATATATGCGTCATTTTCCGGATTTTTGATCGAAAGTGAACCGTTTCAGTATTTGTATTTTGGTGGGGTTTTTTTCGTATGGCCGTCCGTCTGTTATTCAGTATTCGTACGAGAACACATATGAAACTTTGCTTTCGACAATTTTGAATAAAACTTAACTATTCACATTTATTTAGGGGTTTAATTGTGCAGAGGGAATTCCCTTTAAATTGTGAATCTTTTATGATATCGGGAATTCGTTACCGGCTGAATCAGCTGTTTTAACCGCTTCTTCCGATCGTACGAGAACATTATGGTCCATGCCTTAGTAGCTAAACACCCCCATTCGTTGTAGCAGGGAATTTCTATACTAAGTATATACTTGACTGTATTTAAAGTCCCTGTTTTTAGTTATATACATGTCTGTTGAGCTTTCAACAATATTGAAATTCATGGTCCTCGCAAAAAAAAAATTATCTTGCGTTCCATGATCTTAGTCGCTTTATATGGTTTTTTTTAAGTTACCAGTTTGATTTCTAAAACAAAATATCTTGAAATAGTTATACAGGTAATCATTGTTTGCATAAAAATTGCTTCCATTTTACTGATGTTTCTGAAAGTAAGGAAATCGAAGAAAAACGGGTCATTTTAGGCATATTGAGAGAAAAAAATCCGTGGTCACAATGTATTTAATGTTAATAATTATAGGCCAAATTACAGCCTTCAAGACGGAGCCTTGACTCACTCCGAACAGCAATCTCAGCTTGTTTTTGCATAAAAATTGTTTCCCTGTTCAAGCAATACTGATGTCTCTAAGAGTAAGGAAATCGAAGGAAAACGGGTCATTTCTAGCCATTTTACTGAGAGAAAAAAATCGACGGCCCCCAAACCCCTGCCTCCCCTGAATTAGAACCCTAGTTACGGCCCTGACTTGCTAATTTATTTCTGTCTTAAACAATTTGACGAACTAAAGGGATTGACTCAAATAAACGCCTGTTAAACAATGTGGTATCTATTATAACCGTGGCAAAAACAGTACATTTGTTTTCAAACAAGACATGGAAGATTATAAGTAATGGTTTAATTGCCGTGTATCATTATATGTTTTTTTGTTTTTTGTTATGTGCGTACATCTTTCCGTTGGTTTTCTCGTTTCAGTTGTTTTACAGTTTGTCCTTTTATAACCCTTTATAGCTTATACCCGGTGTAGGAATTTCTCTTTATTCGAGGTCGTAAAGTGAACTAAAGTTGCTTACATTTACATTATTCCTCAATTGACAATCGTACCACACACATATATTATACAGTCTTTTATCATGATTTGCTTCAAATATATGGATGACATTATATACTGCAGCTGTGCTATTTGAGCAGTCAAATTTCATTGACCGTATATTCATATGTGATATACAGTCACTGACCGTATATCACCTTGTTTATGACGTTGACAATGTGTTTCCGTAGAGTTTTATTTATGACGTCAATAAAACATACAGGTTCGCGGCAATTTTATGTTGTACGCTCACAATTGAAGAATGGCGGTTTTTACCCTAAATACTTCATTTTGAACAGTTATAAGAGTTGCAGTATATAAAGAATAACCATACATTGTCTCAAAATATCAATCTGTTATTTGTACTCGGCTCGAAACAGGTAGAAATGCTCGGCACAGTCTCGCTTTCTACCTGTTTCTAAGCCTTGTACAAATAACATTGATATTTCGAGACAATGTATGGTTATTCTATATAATAATAAACTGTATTTTCAACTGTAATGGACCAGCCTAATCTACAGGCTATATTATGATTAGAGAAATGGTTAAACTTTTATATTTGCCTCATCAGAGTTTTAAAAGAAGGGTGGACATTTGGAAGATGAGTTTTTCATTAATGTACAAAAGAATCACCAGGGGTTATAAAAAGTCAGGATTATAGTTATTTGAACTGTGAAATAGGCAAGACATTACTCCTTTAACACAATGACGGTTTCTTATTAGCTAAAACAAAACGTTATATAATGCAAATGTGATAAAATAATCATTTGTAAAGTAATTTCTTTTTATATCAGGAGCAATTTAACAGTTTTCCTTATGAGACAAAATCAGACACCGGAAACCAGTTGTTACAACGGGTAAGAAGACATTAAGAGTTAATGATTTATTCACAATCAAAAACGGTTTCAAGATTTTTATATGATGAATTATCGATTATGCAGATGTAATTGCTTAATTGACGAGCATACCATACGTTCTTCCAAAATAACATGCATTGTATTACATTTGCAAACAATATATTGGTTAAAGATTGCGTCGGTGCTGACATTTCACATCAAATCTTTATACGACACATTATTATGATGTCCTTTGTATATTACAATACGGTATACTCCTGTTTGTTCATTGTTGAATATCGTGTGTTGGTCTATTATAGCTGTTCGTATCATTGTCCATGGTATCTATATTTGTCCGATGCACCACGATATTTACACATAAAAAAAAATGGTACGGGTACTATGTTTTATACACAGTTTATGTTATATTTCCCATGTTGATATTGATATTTCTGAGTTTCAATTTGGAAATTAGATATTTTGTTCTCTTTCAATCCAAGGATGAAATAAGTCCATACTTACTTCGTATAAATCGTACCGGTATTGTCAATGCATTGGCAACAGTGATACACGTAATCAATCAATCAATTAGTATAATTATAACACTATATTTTATCTCAGATTCAGTCCAGTCTCGATGTATCGTTAACCCAATTGAACAAAGTATTGACCGATGTAAAAGATAAAATAGTGAGCGTTAATACGGATACCGATAGTTCTAGTCTTCCAAGATGTTGTGATATATCAGAAGACCAGCTTACCTACATACCAAAGTTCCAAACAAAGGTAAAACAATGAATAAATTATTTAAAGTAGAACTTTCAAAAAAAGCTAACTAACACAGACTTCTGCTCAAACCCTTTAAAACTCTGTTTCTCTTCCTGTACTCACACAGCACGAAAAAGTTAAAACAATGAGGAACATACTTAAATGTTTTATAGCCATTGTTATGTTATATAATGATCGTATTTGATACTTTTACTTAGATAAGTTTTTTGGCCCAAAATCTAACAAAAATCATTTAAAAAATAAAGTCTATTTTGTTCTAAACAAAATTTTAACTTAAAATGAGAAAAATCACAAAAATACTGAATTCAAAACGGTCCCTAATAAAATGGAAAAATAAAAAAGCTCAAACACATCAAACAAATGGATAACAACTGTCATATTCCTGACTTGGTACAGGGATATTTTTTTGAGATACAATCATTTAAAATATCAAAGTTTTTGGCAGACAAATCGCTGTATACATGGCTTTATACTGCAATTAGACTGAAAAAAAATAAAGGTGACTTTTAAAATTTAAAGAATTGATTTGGAATACTCTACAAGTTACCACTGAGAATGTCAGAAGCAAGCATCCATATTTATATGTTAGGCATTCGTAGCAACTCGGCCGATTCCGTACCTCTACCTAAAAGATGGAGAGTAGCGGAATAACCCGATGTTTGCCGATTTATATTTAAGGTAGACGTCCGTTCAGCGTGTGTAACAACTTCGCCTATTGTAATGGACAACTTAAAATATCCGACAGATCAGATCAGTGCAACCATGAAAAACAATTACGACTTAAACAAGAACGTTTTATGGCAGCATTACAGTACAACAGAAGGAGTATCTGTTATTTATCCTGCAACTAATTGGGAAAATTGTCAAAACTTTGATCCTAGATACACGTAAGTTTGAATAGAATTGTTATATCTGTAATTAAGTATTTTAACATACAAATTAGAACATTACAGTATGTTCTCAATATAATTAATTCAAGTCAATATTAGTTTAGCAATAAAATTAAGAAAGGACATGGGGAATGTGTGAAAGCGATAACAACCCGACCATAGCGCAGACAACAGCTGGAGCCTTTATTTTGTTTATTATGAAGAGACAAATCAAGCTAGCAAACAAAAAAAACAAGGAATCATTAGAACTCCTATTCAAAATAGAGCAAAGAAGTGTGATATCATGAACAATTTCTCACACAATACAATCAGGTATTAGTATAGAATAATACGGAGTTGAGAGATTTAATCTAAATGCAAATATCTAGAAGAGATAAAATGACATGGATGATGGCAAAAATATATACGGTGTTATACATGTGTAAGAATTTTTATTTACAATTCTGTCATGACAGGTCTTCATATGCCTCAGCAGCTTCCCCTACAAATAAAGATGTTGTCCTTGTAATCGACACCAGTTCCTCCATGAAACAACCATCTGGTATAACAGCCAAAACAAAAATGGTCATTGTTAAAGAGGCAGCAAATAACGTCATTCAAACGCTAAAACCGAACGACAGAGTAAGTATGCATATGTACATGTCTGTAAAACAAGAGTTACAGTACTAGTCAGTTAATTCGTCGTTTCAGAATCTTATGCATTCTGGATAATATTTTCAAAATGTGTATACCAAAACGTTGTGATTGGTTAAAATAGGTACTACATAGTATACATTCAACCAATGATGTGAAGTAATTTTCATTTTGGAGTACAAACGATGAAAATAACCATATTCCTTTAGATTATAAATAGGCGAATATCATTAGATGCTTTGGGAAACCAGAACTAATAACCATATTGCAGCACCTGCTTGTACTCAGTCATTGTTGTCAGTCTAATGATATTTGTTCATATATTTGTCTATTTTTTGGGTCAGGGGATTACATTCTCTGCCCTGAATATACTCATGCTATTACGTAATAATAATGAGATGAAGAAATCGATAAAAGTACTATTTCGTTTTAATTTGGGTTTTTATGACTTTTGTGTTTGTGTTTTATTTTCGTGTCATCATCGATCTCATACACAACATTCATTCTTTTCCAAGAGAGCAACACTCAGTCATTCTTTGAATTGTTTTCAACTGTTTAAGTACTTTGACATGTGAACATTTTTTTTACTACTTACATGTTTTACAGGTTGGACTTGTTTCATTTGACAAGGAGGCAAAAACACCATCGATGCCGTCAACCAGTCATTCATGTTATGAAAACGATTTAGCATTTGCAACGAAGGAAAATACAGATGAATTGAAGCAGCATATCTTTACATTAAACACTGGTACCACAGGAGATTCAAACTATGAAAAGGCCCTGTTAGCAGCTTTCAATTACTTCCATTCCTCAAACGACACTTTGGACAACGATAACAGAGGTATATTATGTATTGTCATATTATAACATAAGCAACACGACGGGTGACACA
This sequence comes from Mytilus galloprovincialis, assembly GCA_037788925.1. Lineage (NCBI taxonomy): Eukaryota > Metazoa > Mollusca > Bivalvia > Mytilida > Mytilidae > Mytilus > Mytilus galloprovincialis. The sequence goes on from CM075332.1 coordinate 30,913,057, forward strand.
TGTGGAGCAGAATCTGCTTACCCTTCCGGAGAACCTGATATCACCCCTAGTTTTTTGTGGGGTTCGTGTTGTTAATTCTTTAGTTTTCTATGTTGTGTCATGTGTACTATTGTGTGTCTGTTTGTCTTTTTCATTTTTAGACATGGCGTTGTCAGTTTATTTTCGATTTATGAGTTGGACTGTGCCTTTGGTATCTTTCGTCCCTCTTTTATACAAAAGTACGTCTAATGAAAAAGGGGCGAAAGATACCAGTGGAACATTCAAACTCATACATGTAGATCGAAAACAAACTATCAACGTCGTAGATAAAAGGGAATAAAAGACAGACAAATAAAAGTATTAAGACACAACATAGAAAATCAAAGAATAATTAACACGAACCCTCCTGTTTTTGAACAGAGTCGGATACATTTCGGATAAATCTCTTCATTACTTTAAGTGTAAAAAAATACATGTAATTTAGGCTTTCAATTTATTTTTTCAATAGCAAAATCCATTCAAATGTTAGAATAAATAAGTTATTTCATGATTTTATATGTAGCGCCATCTGGACCATTATAATTTTGGTTGAAAAGTAAAGAACTAGGTATCTCACCAATTTATGTCAGAAATCAGGCGTTTACAAATTCATACACATTTGTGATGTCTGAAATACATCACTAATGCAGTAATTTGTCATGAATATTTCATAACTTAAATAATTGGACATTTAAAGATCTGTTTTGACAATTTTTTCAACTTCATCGCAGTAAAAAAAAAAGACATTTAGGGCCAACATTATGAGTGAGTTCACCACCGAAATACATATTTCTGTTGATGAACAGTCACACAGAGAATGTGGCGGGTAAAATATACTAATCGCAAATTTAAGCCAAAGCTACAAAATAAAAAAAATTACACAATGTAATTATCTGATGGTTAAATAGATATACATTTTAGGACATTTATGATTTTATTTCAGTGAAAGTGATTTTATTCATAACTGATGGAAAATCAACATTGGGAAGAGATCCTGTTCTAGTAATAAGTGAAGAGAATGCCAAATTACAGAACAAAATATCAATCTTCACATACCTGATAGGACAAGGTTATTTTTTTTATATGATTATTCCCTCTTCCACAATTATGTCTCATAATTTGTACTTAAGAAGTATGTTCACAGTTAAGATATATATGATGACCATCATGTATGTTGAAAAAATTATGAAATGGTTTATTATAGCAAGTGCAGTAAAAAGCTGCTAAGTCATATGATGCAATCAACTTGTGTGTAGTCTTGTGTTTCATTTTTACTTTCGTGCTTTGTCTATATGTCATTTTGTTTTTTCTTTGTGGAAATAACGATTTCTTTTAATAGAGTGATTAAGATAAAAAAAAAAAAAAAAAAAAAAAAAAGAAGGTTCACTGCTGTACTCTCATTTTTGACATTTTAAAATATCATGTCTTTTTGTTTTGCTCAAACATTGTTGTCAATATAAAAAAAAATGACAACAAGAAATTATATACCACTGTCATACAAGTAAGAGGTTTGGCTAGCTATAAAGCCAGGTTTAATTCAACATTTTGTACATGAAGAAAAGCATGTACCTAGTTTAAAACATGCCAGTTGTTTTCTAGTCGTTTGATGTGTTTTGGCTTTTAATTTTGCCTATAGATAAAAGCTTTTCTATGAATTTTCTGTGAAGTTCTTTCCGAAATATTTTAACTGAAAATATGTAGTAATAATATATCAATTTCTTATTTTAAATCGTAAAGATCAGGGTGCACAAATACAATTAACAAAAATGGCCAATCAAGATCTTTCAATTGGACCTAAGTCCGTAAGTATCCCATTATTTTTTGTACATACTGAGATCATCAGTCAATGAAGGCGTCGATAAAAAATTCGTTTCAGTAAAATTAGAATTTCACAACCGGTATTCTTAAAATATTTACAATTTCTTATCTAAAATCCGAGAAAAGTCGGATACGTTTTAATCAAATTAAGTGATTGTCTATTATTCAATTACATACTGATGTTACTTATAGTAAGTTGATTTTCAAATATTGAATTAAATGTTTATCTTAGTGTATGTACCACTGTTAGAATAAAAATGCAGTTTGAAAAAGGTTTTGCTTTTTTTTTAAATGTTTTAATTCTGATACATAATCTTGTTACTGTCCCAAGTCGGGCATCTAATTTGCCAATTTAATTATTTTTATATTAATGTGTTTTTATTGATTTTGATCACTTGGTCTATAAATCAGAAACCGGACACAATTAAGTGATACAGTTTCCTTATTGATATTTTAAAATTATGTAAACAATTCTTTCAGGTTGGTCATTTCGAAGATTTTAACCAGAATAACCAGAAACTTCTTTCCACCAAATTGGCCACATTTTATATGCATCTGCCAACAAGTAGCCAGTCAGATCAATCAACATTCACTGTTCCTTATGTCGATCGGTTCTCAAAAGTTGGTAAGACTTGATGCAATATTTTGTCAGTATTTGTCACCTTTATTTTAATGTTTCCGTGACATAAATTGACACTATGTCAAGGATATCTGTTGAATTTTACTTTTTTTTTTAAATTCTCGAAATCGCATCAATTGCAGTAAAAACTTGAAAAAAGTTATTTCTACCACTGAGTCGACATATCTGCTGTTGAACTGTTAGAACCAAAATCTACTACCATATCAGTACCCAGTACTTTTGTATAAGCTTGATCATATGGGAACTATTCATTAAAGGTTTACCAATATAAGAAAATATCTTCATCTTAAAAAGCTCAGATTCATTTTGTATTAATGATTGATGGTCTTTTAATGTCTTTAATGTTTACATTGGTTGTTTGTTTCTCGGACATTATTACAGATACATTAATTGATAAATTACGGGACAGTTGATTAAAATTGAACCGATATTTTAAATATTCATTCTAGAGTCATGAACTTAAAAAGAATTTTGTTACACGACTGGTCATTTATTATTTTACAAATCCATAAGAAATATTCACATACTGTTTAGTTCTTTCAAAATATTTAAAACATTCAAAATCTACATTTTTACGTGTGAGTAAATATATGCGTTCATTGCACATATGTTTATTCATTATGACCACTGCTAACGTGTTATCTTACATTCATTATGAATTCTGCTAATAAAATTAACGGTACCAATTTTCTTGCACCAGATGCGCATTTCGACAATACATGTCTCTTCAGTGATGCTCGTGGCCAAAATATTTAAAATCCAAAGCTTATATATAAGATGAAGAGCTATAATCCAAACGTCCAAAAACTGCTAACTTGTTATCGTACATTCATTATTAATACTGCTAACTTGTTATCGTACATTCATTCTGTTGTGTACAGTTTCCTGTAAATGATACTCAATTTCTTCTTCTTTCTTGTCCATTCGTTTTAGATGTGTTTTGTCATTTGATATTGCCATTTGATTATGGACTTTCCGATTGGATTTTCCTCTGAGTTCAGTATTTTTGTGATTTTACTTTTTCCTCCTGTGAGTATGTCTGAAATTGAACCATAAGGAAAGAATGACTTGGATTTTTTCAGCATTAGATTTTACTTAAAAATAGAACATTACTGGAAAAAATCGCACGGTTGCATACATGTACATGTACATAAGAAATAAGTATTGCCTCACCACTGTTTATGTACATTACATATTTTGTAGGTTTGATAACATCATTATGCCGTCCTGTTAACGTCATTAGTTTTCATGGAGTCATGTGTACAGATGTGAAGATAAGTGAACTTTTAACTGAAGTTGAGTACTTTTCGGAAGATGAATATTCATATGCTTTTATGATAGATGGACTTGGGAGAGTTTTGATGCATCCATTGTTGCCAAATGCAGCCTTTGTAAAATCAACCGAAGACCCCGTGTTAGTTGATATTGGTGTATTGGAAAGAGAAGTAGACGCTCAATCTGTTATTGAGTCAATGAAAAGGTGATTTCGTATATAAACAAGTAATGTACGTTATGTCGTAGGGGAATTGTTACAGTTTCTGTCCATCATCTCGACCATTTATTAAGAGAGTAATTTAATCAATTCAAAAACGATGAAGCGGATTTTCTTCTAAGGTTAAAAATTTTGATAACCTAGAACGATTTTATTTATTCTGCCCCACCAAAGAACATTGTTTTTTGGTCTGTGCGTCCGTTTGTTCGTCTCTCAGTCCACATGTCCCGCTTTAGGTTAACATTATTGGTCAAAGCCGTTTTGGTGAAGTTGACTTCCAATCAACTTGAAACTTTGTAAACTTGTTCCTTATGATATAATTTCCCTAATGTAAAGGCAAATAAGAGTTTTTTTTAACTACTTTGATGGACCACAAATGATAGTGTGAGTGGGGCATCCATGTACTATGGACAAATTCTTGTCTTAATAATTACTGTTTAAAAAATCATATCATTTTTATTTTAAAATGCATAGAAAATGGTCGGGTTAACGTTTTTAGTCAAGGTAGTTGTTGATGAAGTTGAAGTTCAATCAACTAAAAACTAAGTACACATGTTTTAGATTTTAACGAGAGAAATTTATGTATTACTGAAAAATTATTACACCAGGGTTTTCGATATCACAAACTAGTCAAAACATTTACTAAATTTTATCATCGGTATAAGGACATCATTCGTAAATATAGCTCAACATGCAGACTTCTTATACGTTCAGGTATTTCACATCAATTTTTTTTATGGAAATATTCTTTATAAAGCACAAAGGTGTCAGTATTTACCTCAAAAACTAACAAAACCTTTGAATAGACTTATTAAGAAGGGATATAGTTACGATACTGTTGTCAGGTCATTAAAGATTGCATATTGTGGCGTTAATATTGATTCACTTATAGGGTCTTTGCATCAGAACTAAACACATTTATTCAAAAACCAGTTGTTGGCATGACACGGGTTATGTTCTTCTCATATATGTTATGATGGTATGATACTAAACCCCTAACGGGAAGGATTGTGCCTGATGTTCATATGATGAAATCATAATCTTTCAGTCAGTTTAATTGAAGTCTGGAGCTGGCATGTCAGTTCACTGCTAGTAGTCTGTTGTTATTAATGTATTATTGTCATTTTGTTTATTTTCTTTGGTTACATCTTCTGACATCAGACTCGGACTTCTCTTGAACTGAATTTGAATGTGCGTATTGTTATGCGTTTACTTTTCTACATTGACTAGAGGTATAGGGGAGGGTTGAGATCTCACAAACATGTTTAACCCCGCCGCATTTTTGCGCCTGTCCCAAGTCAGGAGCCTCTGGCCTTTGTTAGTCTTGTATTATTTTAATTTTAGTTTCTTGTGTACAATTTGGAAATTAGTATGGCGTTCATTATCACCGAACTAGTATATATTTGTTAAGGGGCCAGTTGAAGGACGCCTCCGGGTGCGGGAATTTCTCGCTACATTGAAGACCTGTTGGTGACCTTCTGCTGTTGTTTTTTTTTCTATGGTCGGGTTGTTGTCTCTTTGGCACATTCCCCATTTCCATTCTCAATTTTATTCCTATGATATGATCTTTCGATTTATGTCAAATGAGATTTGATCCTAATTTCATAGTTCGTTGGACATAATAAAATTAAACGGTTCTTCTATTTTCTTGGTTATCAAAGGTTCGCTTTTAGTTGTTCTTGAATAACTTATTACGTATTACATTTATATAGTGTTGTTTTCTTTTTTTCTTTTTTAGTGGTGGTATGGGAAAGAAAACATTAACGAAGTTTTTTACGAAACCACGTGGTAAACTTGTGAATGATGGTAGCAGAGATGATAGTCTTACAGCATATTTCTATTGGGGTTCAGTAAGTATTTACAAATCATTCTTACCGTTTCTATACATTTTATCAATTCAAAAGTTATTCATGAAAATCATATAAAGTTGGATCTTCACTGTTTAATTCTGTATATGTTATAGTTATAGGAAATTAAAACTTTATATCTGATCGCTTATCGAACAGCATTATAAGATACGGAGATTTGGAACGAATGCAGATACAATAACTATCCACCAGATTCTAATTTAAGCAACTGTATACGGCCTGAAAAATGAGTAAAATCAACAATGTGATCAGCATTAAAAGTCCTGCATGCTAAAGTATGGAACAATTCAAACGATAAACATGATAAACGAAAAACACATATGACAGACATCACAAACAAAAAAAACGCTGAACTAGCGGCTCTTTGCTGTAGACAATCAAACGTATAGAATTCACTAGTTAAACAAAGTTTTAAGCACCCATCTCTCCCCCAAACCTTGGACAATGTTGTAACAACGTTCGATCAACCTGTTAAAATCATTTGACAGTAGCAGCTTAACACATCAGAATGCCTTAGAGAATACTTAAATTTATATACACTTTTCGTTAACACTCATTGGAAGCGCTTAAATCAAAGTTATTGAAAATGGAAGCAAAATAAAAGCAACGTTAATGAACGTAAAAATACAGGTTTACCAAAACTAGAAAATCGTTGCATGAATAGCTGATCTACACTACAGTATGAATAATTTGATAAAAATGAACTGACTATTGAGATGTACGTATGACGTCGACTGACTGATTGTTAGAACGTTCATGTAAAAGTTGTCTTAACCAGACAAAGAAAACAAAAATGTGATACTGACATAGAAATTTAATAACAGGAAACAATTACTGTAAAAGCAGAAATTTTCGTGGAGGATTTAATTTCGTTTATTTCGTGGAAAGAATATATCCACGAAATTAAAACCCCCACGAAAATTTAACTTCCATATAAAACCACTTCCAGTTTAAGGAAACCACGAAATTAAATCCCCATGAAATCTTACAGAGAGACAAAACCACGAAATTTTAACCCCACGAAAATGAATGTTTCTACAGTATAAAAGAATTCCTATTAAATGAGGAATAAACACTACACATAATGCTGTGTTTTCATTCAAACGTCTTATTTGGTTTGAACTGGTTGATTCAATACGATGAATAGTGTGATATTTTATAAAAGATTGAACATTTACTTATTTCTTTTCATTTTATATTTTAAACCTAGGATACAAGTGAGATGTTTAGCTAGCTTTATACAAGTTTTAGACCACTATTTTCCACATAATAATATGACTGTCCCATGTTCGGAATACAATAGTTGTTTTCCGTTCATTTAATGTGTTTGAGCTTTTGATTTAGCTATTTGAATTTTTTCTAATATATATTCTTGTTTTCATTCATCCATGTCATATGCAATACTACTTTCTTGTCTTATCTTTAGATACCTCAGAGTAATCTTTCCTTGTGTGTTGTTCTTGTGGACGAGTCTTATTCAGAAATAGACGAAAGTCAATTCCAGCTCAGCGATGTAGATTTACAAAATGTATTTATGTACCACAATAGGAGCCTTTTGAAGGACTCCTTTTCTGATTGCAAATTTTATTCAAGACGAGTAACATCAGGTATGTAAAGTGTTTTTTTATTTGTACAAAAATCAATCAGTTCTCGTTTCAATTGTTTTAAAATACTTTTCTCATTTCGGGTCGTTGCATAGTTTGCTTTACGTAATATGATATGCACATTGTTAAAGGTCGTTCGGTGACCTATAATTGCTTACTTCTTGTCGTTTGGTTTCTGATGACAAATTGTCTTATTCTTTATCATACCACATCTTCTCAATTTTTGTCAAAATCAAATATGTAACATATGCGTACACTAATGTTCAACTGATATTTTTAGAAAAGTTTACTTTACACAACGTAGCTATTTGAATAACTACAACACTCGTTACATTTCTATAAACTTGAGAATGGAAATGGGGAATGTGTCAAAGAGACAACAATCCGATCAGCAAGAAACTCCCTATGTCAATATAATGAATATGTTCTACTTTTATTAGATCGAAATAGTGTAAACAAAGTTCCCAGTCTCCTTTTAAAAACAAAACTTATAACAATAGAGAACACTAGTATTAAGGTGAAATTTTCAGAAAAGTTTACTTTTCACAAGGTAGCTATTTAACAAACTACAAAACTCGTTACATTTTTATATACGTCAATATAAAGATATCTTCTACGTTTTAGATCGAAGTAGTGTGAAATTTTCCCAGTCTGCATTTCAAAACCCTTTTCAGTACTTAGACCGCGATGAGACGGCTGAAGATGTCACAAATTATGGCAATTATCTTACAAGGCAAAAATTAACAAATCCTGGATTTAAGGTGAGATAATCATGAAAGTAGTTCTACATAATGATTATTGAAAAACTGGTCAAATATGGACTACCCACAGAACAGTGGTATTAACAGGCATATTTGATCATAGATTTTTCATATTTAAGGTTGAATTAGAGCGTTTATAATTACCAAGTCAGTCAAAATATTTTACACTACCAATTGAATCGAATGAAGTAGATACTTCAGTGTTTAAAAAATGTAAAAAAGATCTTACATCAAACTACCCCTGATGTTGGTAATGTTCGTATTTCTATGTTGTAAAAGCATCGAACCGCCTTTATTGATTTAAATTCACGGTGTTGTATACTGTTGGTTTAAAGATAATTATTTTGAAAATTGAAAAAAAACGATTAAGAATATAGATTGAAAATTACAACTTTTCATAACAATCATTTTATGAGGTTTAATCCACCATTTTCTGCTTAAGAAAAATGTCTGTATCAAGTCAGGAATATGACAGTTGTTATCCATTCGTTTGATATTGATGAACTTTTGATTTTGCCAATGATTGTGGACCTTCGGTTTTTAATTTGCCTCAAAGTTTAGTATTTTTGTGATTTTTCTTTTTACTTTTGCCTTCAACATGTTCAAAATGAAGGAAATTTTAATCATCAATAGAACTAGTTTACATCTAATTTTGGCAGTCGACATTACGATCAGCTGTATGGGCTACATATGAAGCTGAGCAGTATTGGAAATCTCATCCTGCGAGATTTGTGTCATGGAGATACATCGGAACAAAAGCAGGAATGATAAGAATTTATCCTGGAGTTTCATTGCAGAAACCTTATGATCACGAAAAGAGAGCATGGTAAGAAATGGATAAGTTTTCCATTCATTAGTGACTTTACATGTAATTCATATAATAAAATTTTGTAATGAAAAATTTTCAGGCAATGAACATGATGTAATGGGCCTAACATCCTTTTTTTCTTATAACTTGGTTTTTACTGATATTAAATAAAAAATGAAAACTACGCGTTTTCAATTTAATACGTCATTAACGCTTATCTGGATTTACCCTCATCAGGAACGGTCATAGTCGAATGATCGAACGCTTCGTGTGTATTAACTATTTCAGATAAACAACATTTAAATATTAACCTTATTTTACTGATAAATATATGTAAGAAGTAAGGGCAAAAATATTGTTTTTGATATTTCAAAGTATCCAATAAAATAATGTTTATATGCCAGAGTATAAATAACCTGGATTTAAACAGCTAAAGGTCACTATATGGCCTTCAACAATAAGCAAATCCTATTCATCATAGTAAGCTTTACACGTGGCAATTTTTTTTCAAAGTAACTTATGGAAAATGTTTTGTTAAGTTTATTTTGTAGTTCCAAAAAAATACTGGAATAAAAATACTTATAAGCGATAGAATTGTTCATAAAAAGTATGAGTTTCACACTATGATAATACGTTTTCAGCCTACTTGTATTTTCCACAATTAATTCTATGACAAACAATAAAATATTTCACGATCATGATTTAAAAGTATTCATAAGTTTCAAGTAAAAGGAAAACATGATTTTCCACTGATTTGCTTCACACGCATATCGTGTACATCACATGTTTTATTTATAGGTGGCGTCAGGCCATGGCACATCCCAATAAAATGTTTTTAACTACTCCTTATGTTGATTCGTGGGGATCTGGTATAGTCTTGTCTCTCGTGCACACTATATACAAGAAAGGGTAAGTCGTGTATGTTGTAAAAAAACTAAAGATATTAAAGATATATAAAAGTTATGAATAAAGGCAACAGAAATATACCGCTGTTCAAAAGTCATACATTAGTTGAGAGAAAACAAATCCGGGTTACACACTTACATCAAGGGGAATACGTCAGTTATAAGAGGAAAACAACTGAACAACAGAAACACTGAAGTGCAACAAAAAGAAACGCCAACATCCATATGAGTATCATCATATACCGCTGGTCTGCCGCTTTACGAAACACTGCATTTTTATCTCAATTTTCAATATAATGGGTAATAGTTATCAAAAGTACCAGGATTATAATTTTATACGCCAGACGCGCGTTTCGTCTACATAAGACTCATCAGTGACGCTCAGATCAAAATAGTTAAAAAGCCAAACAAATACAAAGTTGAAGAGTAAAGTCTCAGTACCAAAAAGAGAATATTTCCAATTCGTGAATATGATTAGGTTTTACTCTTGTCGGAACAAAACAAAGGAGTAGGTCCGGTAAGGACCGATTTTGGCCTCAAATTTTAAGGTTCATCAGACAAAAGATTTTGACCACTTTTTAAACACTTAAGTGTCTATTTCATTAAAATCAATTTGTTTATGTGAAAGATTTTAACTGATTTAGTCATTAAAAACGATTCGATTCAAGCTCACATATGAAAAATCTACCAAATATGCCAAAAAATGTCACTTTTCAGATGGTTTTTGTCAAAAATGAAAGTTGCCGCAATCGTGTTCATCCTCAACCTTTATATATGTTATGTATTATTATAAAATACAACTTACATTTCAATATTAAGGATGAACACGAATGCGGCCACTTTCTTTTTACACGAAAACCGTCTAAAATTTAACTAAAATGCTAGAATTGTGAAGATTTCAGTAATTAAGGTGGTACCTAACACTACAGGGAGATAACTCTGTGAAGTCAGCTAAACGTTTTGATTACGTTGTGTTGTAAATGGAATATTAAGCTTCTCAATGATCAAAATTGGTGTTTGTCAAACTGCTATATAGCCAGTGTAATTTTTCTTACAAAACAGTTGGTTCAAAATTTTTGAAATTTTTATATTTTTATTTAAGGGTCAAAGTAAATAGTTTGTCAAAATTTTATGAAAATTAAACGAGCCAAATTAATTTTAGTGAAAGTGTTGGGTACCACCTTAAGCATGACTTACATGTAATGGTGCTAGTACCCGATATATGTGCATTGTATTGTCAAAAACAGACCATATGTATGTAGCAGAAGCATTCTACTGTCCAATAAATAACTAACAGTTTACATTTTAACAATTTTGTAAAACTGCTATATTTTGGGGCCAAAAAGGGGTCTTACTGACCTACTCCTTTTTTTCAACCGGACAATGAATTTTCATAATCTGTCTTATTGAATTTGGCTGATCTTCTTTATTTGCTATTCTTAAACTGGTTTGTTTTATGACCAGAAAAGACATTGCTTTTAATATGAATTACATTCATATGATTTCAAGGTTGTTTCTGATTGACAACTTTTATTTATTTTACATTGCAATCATATAATTTAATTCAATTTATAAACACACATATTCAGTACTGTTGTAACATGCACCTTTTTTGCGCTATTAAATTTTGATATTTTATTGCAGTTCGACCACAGTAACTGCTGCTGTTGGTGCTGATTTTCCACTGGAATACTTCAATTGGTTGTTTAGCAGTGTTTATCCTACTTGTAATGACGTATCGTACTGGTACGTTTTTTTTTTACTTCATTTATTTTTAAGGGCATCATACGTGTAGCTAGTGCATTGCAATTATTAGTCAATCAGATAGAGTTAGATTATTTACTTTTTGGTATTAAGTTTTTTTATTGTTTCGATTCGGATTTTTTTTATCAATTTTCATTATATAGTTTTGTGCCTTTCTAGATTGAGTTGCTTTGCATTGATCGAAACATATTTTAAATAGATTAATGGCAAATACAAACAAAAGGATGATTATGAATCATTTTAGTTACCTCTGTACAGAAATATGATATAGTTTTTTAAATACTTTCTTTTTCAAAGAGGTTAAAACTAAATTTCAAATGTTTAAATGGTTTTGAATGTCACCAATTAATTTTAAAAACATGAACTCAGAAAAAAACGACTATTTTACTTCTTGTAAGAATTTAAAAACGAAGCCATCATCGCAAGCTTTATGTTCATGAGTAGTCTTGGAACATCGAAGGTACAGTTATCCTCTGAATGTCTGCTTTAACTGATACTTATTTTTACCAATCTGCTTAAAAATAACACACTCTGTTTCTGGGCTTATATTTATCTTATACATTTTCTTTTTTCCAGGTGCATTATTGTTGACGATAGTGGGTTCATCGTAATGCATCCACGACTTAAAGAAACAACAATCGAATCTGGCTTCAAAGAACCAAAACATATTACTATTGAGGTTTGTCACAAAAGAGGGACGAAAGATACCAAAGGGACAGTCAAACTCATAAATCTAAAACTAACTGACAACGCCATGGCTAAAAATGAAAAGGACAAACAAACAACAGCACACACGACACAACATAGAAAACTAAAGAATAAACAACACGAACCCCATCAAAAAACTAGGGGTGATCTCAGGTGCTCCAGAAGGGTAAGCAGATCCTGCTCCACCTGTGGCACCCGTCGTGTTGCTTATGTGATATAATAACGTGTTGGTTTATCGATGTAAGTAGTGCCTTAAACAAATCATATTTAAAAAATTTATTTTCACTATCAAAATTTTATATTTTCCTTTTGTGCGTTTAACTCTTCTTAACAGACGTTTTTTTAACATAGTCTACTAAAACAATTACCGAGAAAAAAGAAGAAGTTACTTTCTCTCCCTTACTTCAAATATATCAGTTTGTTATTCCTAAATTGTGTATATTCCTGCTATCAATCAACGCCAAGAAAAACAGCATAATTCCTGTGTCATTTGATCTCTTGTGGAAAATTGTCTCATTGGCAGTCATCTTCTTTTTTATATATACCTAACCCCACTGGAGTGCAAACTTTTGCATATACCAGATAAATGATTGGCTGCTTCTGAACAGAACATAACACTTGTTTAAATCTCTGGGTCTCTTTTCTGGGTTCATTATCATTATAACAAGCATATAAAATTTGAAATCCTATATGGTAAAACCATTTGCAGTTATTTCATCACAAGCCTTGTGACAATAAAGGTCACATCAACATAGGCTCAAATTCGACTGGGGTAGCTTATCATAATTAAAACATGAATTTAATCTCATATTCAATTTGTCAATTTTTTAACAAATTAATCTATTGATATGTTAAAAGCACTTTTGATATAAAAAGGAATCCTGACCTCAGATATTTATAGTATAATTTTTTGACAGCTATGTACTGTGAATAATATCTAAGTAAAAACAAGACAAAAAAGAGTCAAATGCATAAATGCGAGTTATGTCATCGCTATCATCATGTTCATGTTACTCTTTCTGTCTATTTTTGTTTGTTCATAGAACTGAAGTATTTTTCTTTGTGTTATGCTGTTTTGATCCATCATTGAAAGTATTTATCTGCATGCTCTGCAATTTCAATATCATTGTGAAATATATTGTTTTATATTTGTTCTCCTAATGCTGTTCATTTTTTAGGAACCAGGTATTGCAAAAATTCTTAAACAGGAAGGTGTACTTAACTCAAAAGAGTGCCAAGATTTTTCCAAGAATACAAATTTAAGGTCCTTTCGGGTGAGTTTAAAGCATGTAAAAGATGATATAACTTCACCATAAAGTAATTATAAAAGATGATTATCAATGTGTAACATCTGTTTGTTTTACTTCTTGGTATGAAAATGTTTCATTTAATTTTTTATTAGCTTTACAACTTCGAACATGGATTGTATGGTATTTTTATCGATATTTAGTTGATACTTCGTAGAAAAAAAAAGTCACTTAAATAGATTGTGTTTGATGAGGTTAAAGTTGCATGTATCAATTATGACGAGTGTACAATTATCTAATTATCTACTTCATTGGACAAATCCGGCCTTAATATATTTAATATCTTAATTTAAAACACGTTCTTTAACTTTTTTATTAGATGACAATGCCAGTTAACAAATTAGGAGGACTCGATTTCAGAGACACTGATGAAGCATTTGAAATACGACCTATTGCAGAAACTAATGTGTTTATCATAAGGAGACAGACAATACCATCTACCGACTGTAAATGTGTGAGTACCACTTATCTTCATTACAATATACGTATTGCATTCTTAGCGCTTCAATATATGTTAATAATTTTGATTCAATTCTCTTGAGAGGTACTTCCATGAGAAATGTCAAAGAGCTTGTAAATAATTGATATTCTTCTACTGCTTAATAAGATAAGAATATTTTTCACACATATGTTTCATATTGCATTTTAAACATGTTTTGAATTATTTCTAGTTTTGAAAGGAAGAACATCACAAAACACACACTCGTGTGTTGATTGCTGATAGAAAATATCATGGTAAATTACATAGAACTGTTTTAGAATTGTCTTAACGGAATTCGAAGTCTTTGAAAACGTATGGAGTGCGTAAAACGTGACGTTAATACTTGATGAGTGTTTTTTTTTTTTTTTTTTTTTTTTTTTGTGAGTGTCTATACTGACTTGATATAAAGCAATGATTAACTATAACAAAAAAAACTATTCAATTACTACTAATATAAATATCAATTCTATCTTTTTACGATAGTGCATTATCGATGAAAGTAATATCACAAATAACTGCTTTTTTTCACTGACTTGCAGACACTAGTGAATTCTATTTTTTTTAGATAACACATCGGGACTCATTTCATTTGCTGTAATATTCTTATTTGATATATTTAAACTTCTAATTCATCTTTGAATTCTTTTGTGTTATCTTGCAGGACTCTACATCACCTGATATCGTAGAATGCAATAACCAGTGTGAATGTTTATGCCACAGTCCAATTATTTATGATGTATGTTCTAACAAATATAATACAGGGTAGGTATGAGAACAACTAAAGTCTTTGCTAATTGTAGAAGGACTTACGGTGACCTTAAGTTGTTGTTCTATGTTATTTGGTTTCCTATTGAGAGCTGTCTCATTGTCAATCATACTACATCTTCTTTTCAATTTGAAAATAATGCCTCATTTATAATTTTATATTTGTTCTAAATGGCTGCTTTTGTTTGGGTACTGATTTTTTTTACTTCTACCTTGAAATGGCAAATGTAAAGTTGAAAGTTTGAAGTCAGGAATATACGACAGACATTTTCTATCCATTTGATGTGTTTAAGCTTTTGAATTTGCTATTTTTGGAAAGGACTAAATAAACTCAGAATACGCAAATGATAAAATGAATAATTTGGATACTCAATGCATACAACTAAGTAAAACAATAGTTAAACAGATGTTATTTTGTTTCAATAGGTCTGCTAGTCCACCATGTAGTGCCCGATTACCAGATACATCAGGTGTAAGTCAACCAGATGATACACAAGGTCTTAGCACATGTTATGTTCCGAAATGTCATGAAAAAGCAACAAAGACGTATGTGTTAAAAAATAAGTTCGAAAAACTTTATGTCATGGATTGTTCGCCTTAGGTTTAAAAAAAAGTCAACAAATTACGGCTAAAGTGTAGAAAATAATTTTCACTTAACATTTGAAATTAACTCTATTCATTTCATAGTGTTTAGTCTTAAGATAGATATATAAAAAGTCCATTGGAATAGAATACAAATAAATAGTAAACAGAATAGCAAGATGGAATTTTTGTCCATACATAGGGGTTAAAAAAATTAACATAACTTGGTAACTTACTGGGTTCGTCAGAAAATATCGGAAATGAAGAAAACAAAAATTGACAGGCTTTGGGTTGACCCACTTGCGTGTCGCGGGCACTTGCAGAAGGCTACCTTCAATCATCGAAGCGACCAGTAAAAAAACGAAAAAAAATATTTCGAAAGTTGTCAATTATGTCATTTTCTATTGATTGTTTTTACTTACAAGTTTGATGAATGTTTTAATTTGAACAATCTCGACATACAAATATCAATATTGACGATTCATTGTGTTTTGCTTATATCAGTGTGTAATTTTGTAGTTCATGTCCCAATTTTAAACTTCGTTAATTTTCTGCCTCAATTATAAGACGAAAACTGGTTTCAGGAATGTTTCAATATTGGCAAAAATAATGGGAAGAAACTTTCATACAAATATCCAAAATGTTTTCGTTAAAAAAATTTATTCTTTAAAAATATTTCTTTACAGTATGAAAAGTATGACACAATATGATGTATAAAACTGTTTTTTAAAGTTTTTATCTTAACTCATCGTTGTATTGAGACTAGGCAAATCTTACATCTTTGTGGCATTGAAAGTCATATTTGCAAACATCTAACTTATTTTGTAACTGCGGACTCGTTATTATTCGTTATATAACAATTTCTGTGAATCTCGAATTTAAGGGTTCAAAAACATTTTTTTCTATTGTCTAATAGTCCAAAACCATGAAATCAAATATATACGAAAAGTCTCATTTCTATTCACGAAAACTAGTAAAAAAGGTCATAAATGAATCTACTTTATTTTGTGAAAGGAAGATATATTTGGGTTTTTTCCCGGATAGTATATATTAAAAAACGTCACACGCCTTATTCATTTGACCTTATTTCAGAGACTGTTTCAGCGAACTAGAATGTAGTTGGTGTGAATATAACGACCTCTTACAACAAATAGCTACGCCATGTTGTAGGCTTAAAGAGGAATGTACATTTGGTAAAACAAAATCTCAATACAGAAATACGTGTGGTATGTATAAAACCAATGTGTACTTGAAACGAGTAACATGAGTGCAAGTTATGAGGAGCAATGTATGCATCTTTACTTATAACGGGTTATCAGAGTGTTGGTTTGCATTCGTTTTTCCTGGTTTATAGTTTTGTATGTAGTGTTTTGCCTACTATTTTTTTTGTACTTTGCTTTTGGTTTTTGGTTTGCCCTGACGATGTCAGTTTCTTATCGATATACATGTATAAATTTTAACGCGCTCTAGAATGATTAGATATAGGAAGATGTGGCATGAGTGCCAATGACACAACTCTCCATCTGAGTAAAATTTATAAAAGTAAACCATTATGTTGTTACTATTTTATCATGAACTGTTTCTATATAATCCTTAGTAATTGGTTCATTTTTATATTTTTTGTGCATTTGACACTTTGGAACATTAAATAGGGAGATGTCGTATACTTACCAATGACAACTATTCACGGGAGATAAAATGATGTGTTTTTCATTTTTACAGTTGAACCACGAAATCAGTTATCCACGAAAATGCAAGTTTTCTTCAATCCACGAAAATGCATATAATCAACAGTATATGTGCAATGAACAAACCGTGTACCACATATAAAATTAAATCATTCAAACAAATGATGAATATACAGAACAAAAAAAAAAAACCAGTATGATATTCAACACAAAACGACAGCCCTGAATTACAGATTTCTGACTTTAGAAAAGCATATACAGAATGTAAACTAGCATCCGACCCTAATAACCAACTGTAAAGCCTGTACGAACTGTGACGCCCGTATATGACACGGAAACCAGGCGTAAAAATCATACTTTATCCTGGCGGCATTGCATTGTTTTCAAAATGCATGTCCAGGCGTCAACCAGGCGTAAACCAGACGTAAACTAATCGTAACTGAGGCGTAAACCAGGCGTAATATTCAAACGAGTACGCCTGGTTCACAAACAGATAGACGTAATATGCAAATGAGTACGCCTGGTCAATAAATAAACCAGGCGTAATATCCTTACATAATACTATACTTATTTTAGTTCAGTGTATTAACCTAGCTGTGTACTTTTGTGTATTTGATACAAACTTCTGTACTGTTGCTTTTTTTTCTTATTGTTTGACAAAAAGATGTTTTTGAAAATTATTGTCTTTTGAACTAAAATATAAATGATAATACTGCAATTTACCTTAAAGTAAAAGATTTTAATGTTATTATCCAAGGATAAAGGTTTTAGGATTTCAAAATTTCTGATAGAACATAATACTTAATAACTTAGTTATACTCACATTATTATTATTTACCATGTATTACTACTTTCCTTTTATTTCACAGTTTTCATTAATTTGTTTGATTCAGTATTTCCAATTTCAGATTCTTCCAAAAAGCACAAAACAAGCTAATTATCCCTGAATATATGAAACTGCCATGTGTCCAACTCTTGCAAACTAAAACCAAAGAGCAAAATTTTGAAAAACAAAATCCCATGATCCTTTAAACAAAGCATTATGGGTATTTCTATTTACGCCATACCAACAGTTTTACGCCCGTAAGAAAATTTACCCCTTGCTTTTTTCAATTTACGCCCGTAAGAAAACTTACGCCTTGCTTATTTCAATTTACGCCTTGCTTTTTTTCAATTTACGCCCGTAAGAAAACTTACGTCTTGCTTATTTCAATTTACGCCAGGTTTACTGCTTTTTTCTACGCCTGTAAGGACTACAAATTTACGTTTCCTGCTCCCTTACGCCTGAATCTAGACACGTAACTACCACTTATAATTTCGTACGGGAAGATCACCTGTGACTCATCACATTGAAAATTTCAGCTTGCTTCGCAGCGATTTGTTCATTGATTTGTTAACTCTAATTCGTTTATTTATTAAGGACTAAATCCAGTTATATTAATTTCACAATTAGGTAACAGAACATATCAATTATTCTGTTTTAGCAGCGGCACCATCAACCACAACTGACAAGACGTCAGATGAAATTGATGCAAGTCAAATTGGCGGAATAATAGGTGGATCAATCGCCTTTGGTATCCTTCTCACTCTCATAATGATTTGTGGGATTAAGTTTTTCAGAACTAGAAATCGTAATGAAAATGCTGATCCTTATATAGAGGCTATTCCTGATTATGAACTTAGACAATACAGAGAAAAGGAGGAATGTAGTAGTACGGATTCACCACCACCGCCATACCAGATTCAACCGGCAATTAATCATAATTTTTATGTTGACTCATCTCCTGGACATAAAGTTTGATAGACAAATGATCAAAGAACGTTTTTTCATAACGTCCATCTTCCGCTAGTTTTCATGTTATACAAACCCATATATTGAACATTATTTATATTCTTTGTTTCTGACTGAATTTTGTATAGTTTAAACCTCCTCATATTATTATCATGTTTCCCTTTTTTTTAACCTATTTGAATAAATATACTAAAAAATAAGATTAGCATGCTTTTTACATTGAAGTTTTTTTAATAATTTGGTAGACGTCACATCTAGAACAGTATTCATAATAATATTAATGGTCATAGTAGATCAATCACTCTCTTTTTAGATTATGCACATTATGGTGCAGTAGTTTCATAAATTCAGACCCCTGAACCTTTACAAGAAATCCGCATATCTACAGCTCGTTTATAAATAATACATAGACCATTTTTTATATATGAAGAATTTACATAATGTGTTTCTCATTTTTTTTTATAGTTAATATATCCTTATTTTATATTAATATATATCTTTTTATCATGTTTACATTCTTCTTATGAATGCACGTTTGTAAATTTAAAATTCCGGACAATGTTTATCAATATTATTTGCTTTTAACATTCGGTTTTGTATACACAATTACAGTTTGGTGTTTGCCGAATGTTAGCTGACATGTAATAGACCATTTTCATATTATAGACTCAACAAGTATTCGACAAGTTACCTACTCTGTGTTTCTGCATGTGTTAATTTTAATTACGAGCAGTCAAAAACAGAAAAAATCAAAAATGTGATCGGTGCAGTTTTGGGGGAAAAACTTTACCATTTTTGATGATAAAGTCATGTATAGAAAGCATTTGAATAGTTAACTTTCCCTCAAAATTGTACCGATTGAAATCTTTAATCTATTCATTGACGATGCTCTTGCTTGATCGAGTACCATAATAATCTACAACAGTGAAGGTAATCTGTCGAAAAAATAGTAATTTTTGAGTCAAAAGTTGGTAATGTGAAAAATGGACTATTAAATTGCCGTTACATTCAAAACAGTATTTAAAGTTTCCTGCCATAGTAGATCACGCCCTCTTGATGAGTATACATGTAAAAGTGATAATGTTACACCAGGGATTCTATAATATCCCTTAAATAAGAAACGATTTTGAAGGGAAAAAAACAGCTTCACTGATTATGCCTATCCTTTAAATTAGTAATTTGTATACACTCACTATACAAATTATATGTGTTTTTGTCAAATCCCTTATTATTAAATCCTTAATGACATAACTGCAAAGACGTTTTTACCGGCAGTTAAAAAAACACTGGGAGGTTGATAATAACAGTTTTCAAATTACGTTTATAATACCACGAACAAAATTAGTATGCTGCTGTTGCCTTCTCTATTGGTCGGGTTGTTGTCTCTGTGACACATTCCCCATTTCCATTATCAATTTTATGTACAGAAAGACGTTTCAAAATCCTTGATTAATTTGGATGACATCTCCTTTTTCATAATTGCTGCATTTTTTTTTTCTTACAATGTGCTCTTCAAAAACACAGTTCAAAAAACAAATCGAATACAGCATGTCTTGCGGAATTGGTATGATACAGCAGTGTGAGAAAACTGGCAGTAGGGACATAATTCTAAAAAAATACTATTATGTTAAATAACAAGACGATAACATATGTTTTCCCCATGAACAAGAATAAGAATAGTTTTTATTGATAATTACAGCGCCCAAAACTGAGCTTAACAATTACATAAAATGTATGTACAATTATTACAATGATTATCTAAAACAATTAAAAATTTAAAAAAAAACTTGGTACTGGTAAACATGGTAAAGCAATACGAATAAACCAAATAAAATGAAAAATTAACACTTGCCATTAGATTTCTTTTTCCGATCAATAACATGAATAGGAATAAAAACGACAATGCATCCAATGTACACAAAAATATATGTTTGACTGCGTATACAATTTGCATGGTTTTCCATTGATTATGATTCATTCATCGTTTCTGTATTATACTAAGAATAACTTTTCTTTAGATGCTGACTTGTTAAGGGCTTAAACAATTTCATTCGTTCATCTTCAGTTGTAAACGTCATAATTATTAATGATAGTGGGATCCATTTTGCTTAATACATAATTGTCTTTGCGCCGTTTGGCTAGCTATTAAACCAGGTTCAATCCACCATTTTCTACATAAGAAGATGCCATTGCCAAGTCAGGAATATGATAGTTGTTATTCACACATTTGATGTATGAGCTTTTGATTTTTCGATTTGAATTTTTCGCGGAGTTCAGTATTTTTGTAATTGAACTATTTTCTATCCATCAGAAAGCTAAAATGATTTTTACCAAAACATAGCTTTAAATAGAACTATGTTTATTTTCTAAATAATGACTTCTGTTCTTATTGTGCATACTTAGGACCAGCATGTCAGTCTTTGTAATGGGGATCGAGAATACATATGTCTACTGTAGACTCTCATGTTATTGGAGAGTACCATGAACCATTTCACATCCCGATTATAACTTTTCATGCTCACTAATAATGTCTGCAGTTTTTGCCAATATATCATTTAATGGAATTTTTGGAGTACCACAATATAGGAAGATATTATTGATTGTGATGTTTCTCCATATTCACGTTGAAAAAAGAATGCGTAGAAATATACATTTTTCTACACATTTAATTGTGTTATTATCATGTTTGAATTAGTGTATAAAACTATAGTAGTTATATAGCTGGTTATATAGCAGTTTGACAAACACTTATTATGCCCCACCTACGATAGTAGAGGGGCATTATGTTTTCTGGTCTGTGCCTCCGTTCGTCCGTTCGTTCGTCCGTTCGTTCGTCCCGCTTCAGGTTAAAGTTTTTGGTCGAGGTATTTTTTGATGAAGTTGAAGTCCAATCAATTTGAAACTTAGTACACATGTTCCCTATGATATGATCTTTCTAATTTTAATGCCAAATTAAAGTATTGACCCCAATTTCACGGTCCAGTGAACATGTAAAATGATAGTGCGAGTGGGGCATCCGTGTACTATGGACACATTCTTGTTTTTATCATTGAGAAGCTTAATATTCCCTTATGAACACAAAGTCATTAAAATGTTCTACTGATTTTACAGAGTTATCTCCCTGTAGTGTTAGGTACCTCCTTAAATTAGAAAAATGACCAGCAATGGCAGCCGAAGAAGTCCTTTTTTGTTTCCAACTGTCATCGACTTTTTTCTTTCATCCAACCCCTGTGTTCATGACTAGGTACATGTATCTGTCGAATACATCAATCAGGCTGAGCCCAAACTTGTTCTCCTTGATATGCTTTTCTTTTAATGTGCTCTGAGAAAAAACTGCATCACAATTCAGCTGCTTCCTGGGTAACAATTTACATTGCGCCTCGTTAACAGCAAATGTTGATGTTGTTGTGTCATACATGATGCAAACAAATGTTTCTTTGATGTCCATGTATGTGTTTTTATACTTCAGCGAAGATTAACTCGTCCCTTACATCTTGAAATACTTTCCATGTCATCCAAACTGACCTCTTCCCTTTCCGACGAAAATCCGACAAAGTATAACATCCACTGCATGCATGAACGAAAGGAAGAGTAGCTACACGAGGACCAAACGCATTTTATATGTCACGTACAGGAAGCAATAAAAAATCTTCATTCCTGCCAAAACCTACCCACAGCTTGTTCCACCATATTTTGGGAGTGCTGCAATTCTTAATACTACTACATCTGTGTCAGTGCTACCTAAAATTACCGTTTTACAATAATTTTCATAATCATGCTAAACAAGGACAAACACTAGTGTATATGCTTCTCCATTATTACAAGGGGTAGCTGGAAAGTATCCCTATTAGTCTCTAAAGAAGCAATTCTGTCGGCAAGAAACTTGAACAGTTTCGTTTCGTTGTCATCTTCACAGAGAAAACTACTCCATTCCCCTGGTGTTCTACTAGAACCAACACCTTTAAAGAAATAAAAGTCTAGAAAAGATATCGCAAACGCTTTTAAGGTTCTCTACCTTTGTTTTTGACAAAGACGTTTACAGTTTTATTTTACGGACAAAATAGGAAGTTGTTCTTTTTGATCTGGTTATAAGAAATAGGTTCTCCTTCGTTTTGCATTTGCTTCAAACGATATTCGTATTTTTTGCCTTTGATCTTTTTAAAGAAATCCTTTTGTGTTTTTGTAGAGTGTTCATTAAGTCGTTCATCAGTAATATAATGCCTCAAACCACTAGATCTTTCAATTTCATCTGATAGTCTACTGACTTCTGGTCCAGTTACCATCCATATGTCTAAATGGATCTTCGGTTAGACCTATAACAACAACATCGCCCTTCACAACAGCATTATTCTGGGTTTTTTTGCCTGATCAATTTTGCTATAGGAAAAATATTTGCTGGTCTTACGTACAGTGAAATTATCATTTTCAAAATCAAATGGCACCTGTTGGTGATGTTAGAGAAGGGAAGCCATATCTCGGAGAAGGTCGGTAATGATCGAGAATAATTTACACTATCAAGACCTTGATAAATACGGCATCATGCTTTATATGGACTGTTTGTACAAAATCTTACTCATGAAATGAGCATACTACTAAGTTCACAAGAAGATCTTATTTTATAATTGAACGCCAGGAATTAAACTGTTCTCGAGATGACTCTATTTCCCTACACCAGTCTATCAAATCATTGAACGTCACAGAGTCATAACATGATAATAATTTCTGTGTTTAGCTTTCTTAAGCCGATATATACAATTTAAGCAAAGCACATACAGTTATCTGATGCGCGTGTCTAGTCCTAGGTACATTTGAACATACATACAAAGAATCTGTCGTTCTAGTAGTTGCAATATTGGTTTTAGTGAAGACACATGTCCATCCACTATCACGTAATATATCACCCATAATTTTATAACAAGTCATTTCAAGGTGCAGCCCACCTCACATGACGATAAACTTATCTTCTCCGTACAAATCAGGCCATTCCGACTGAATAGCCATTACCAAAAGTGGCTGATCTGCCATTACTATTGATGTTTCTCCCGTATTAACCACATTTTTCGCCTTATCCATCGAATACCTGATGTGTGCAACTGAATGGGCTTGTTTTAAACAGTGGCATCATAGATGTTACACTTACTTGAACAGCTCTACAAGAGCCTCGATTTTTAGAGTAATGAAATGAACTACGATTTATACCAGTGTGCCCTGGTAGTGCATACAAATCGCTCTTTGTGTCTATAAAAAGTTTGCGCATGTGCAAAATTGTTAAATGATGTGTATCATAACCTTGAAAAATGTTATCAAACCAAATCATAATATCATTGAAAATCCCAAAACATTAATTTTATAGTACATAGTTAAAAAAAATTTAATGAATGTTGATACATTTTCGCGCATGCGCAAACCCTGGATATGTCAAAAATTCATTTCTAGTACATTTGTCACATGTAAGGAAGGTAGCTACCAAACATGATAGCTGTTTCACTAAAAGAAGGTGAAAGAAGATTTTTCCAGAAAAAATCAGTATTTTCAAACTTTAAAAACAGCCATTTTAGAAAAAGGCCGTGGTCATCTTGAAAAAATGATTTGTTTAGTGGCCAGC
Source organism: Mytilus galloprovincialis (assembly GCA_037788925.1). NCBI lineage: Eukaryota > Metazoa > Mollusca > Bivalvia > Mytilida > Mytilidae > Mytilus > Mytilus galloprovincialis. The sequence continues at coordinate 30,937,663 of CM075332.1, forward strand.
AGTTGTTTCTTAAAAAGTATATAATAAGGATGCTTTGTGGTAATTTTCATGCTTGTATCATCATTTGCACAATTCCTTCGATTTTGCCTGCTAATATCTCCCACTATCATGAATCCTATTCTAAAATTGAGAATGGAAATAGTTCACTATGTTGGGAATGTCTAGTGTAGAATCAAACGTTTTTGAAGTTATAGTACTTCATTATTGTGTAGGGGTGAAGTTACTTATGTAATATAATATATTAATAATATGATATCATAAAAATTGTACAGATGACCCGTTTTGAAAGAGGGGCGAAAGATACCAGAGCGGTTGTCTCATAGATCAAAGATAAACTGACATGTGGCACCAGTCGTAATGCTCATATTATTTCAACCCGGTAAATAGTATAATTCTGAAGGTCGCATTCGTGAAAAGTAAAGGAGATTGTAGTTACAAAATAAGGAACATATCCGATATCATATGTGAAACGGTTAATCCATAACAGCCGACCAACTCGTGATGGCATCCGTAAAATTTACGAAGGAATAATTCAACTTCACCATTTTGAACTCTTGGTTTAAAAGCGGTCTGGTGAGCAGCAACCCTCTATCAAGAAAATCATGATAAGAAATACAATCCCGGGAATTTGGTACCAACAGGGATATATATTTACAGGCGCTGCTAGAATGTTCCTACATAGAAATGGCAAGTTCGCAATTGGGAAGTTGACATCATCTCTTTTGTCGTTTAGTTTTGTTTTCAACCGAATCTCATTGTAAATTTCTAGATGTAAGTCAAGATGTGTTCCAACTAACCAAATCACTATCCCAATCAATACTAGTAATGGAATTGTATGCGTCTGTTATACATTGAGAGGCTTTAGTAGCTATAAAACTAGTAATGGAATTGTATGCGTCTGTCATACATTGAGATGCTTTAGTAGCTATAAAACTAGTAATGGAATTGTATGCGTCTGTCATACATTGAGAGGCTTTAGTAGCTATAAAACTAGTAATGGAATTGTATGCGTCTGTCATACATTGAGAGGCTTTAGTAGCTTTAAAACCCATTTTAATCCACCATTTTCTACAGGAATAGGACAGTAGTTATCCATTCGTTTGATGTGTTTGAGCTTTTGATTTTGTCATTTGATTAGAGACTTTCCGTTTAGAATTTCCGAGGCGTTCGTTATTTTCGTGATTTTATAATTTAGAATCATAACACTAGACAAAATTAAAAGTTAGGAAATATAAACCAACGGAACGAATAGAAACCTTCTGTCATATTCCTTGTACAGGAATAATCCAAGGATAATTGAGTTTAAACTTGTGTTTATTTGTATGCTAAATATTTGACTGTGATACTGTGATTTTTTGAAAAGCAAGAAAGGTGTTTTTCTTTTAATTTCCAAGATGTTAAAAATAATCAGGGGAAATTGGACCGAAGTGCAACACAATGTGTTCAAAAAGTCGACAAAGGTCGTGCTTTATACATATGTGATTTGGTAATTTTTATTTTTACATTGTTAAGTATTTAAACTCATTCATTTTAATATATACTTATTAACATATCATTTGATATTTTAAACACATTTTGTTGTGAAAAATAGTAAACAAATCGTGTTACATTTATATTCGTCTTTGTATCTATCCACTCCTATTATATATATATATTACTATTAATTGCTATATCTCAAATTATACAGGTCGTTGAACATAGGGAATTTAACAAACTAAAGAACAAAAGGGTTACTAGCCGTTACGGAGATTTTTGTAAAAATATAGCTTTTTTTAATATTCGTACTTTTAAAGTCAACACAAATATAATAATGGCAGAACAATCAGTATTTTAAATGTTCACAATCGCTTCAATGGATTTGAAAAGATTTGAACATTTTAAATATTTCCTATTAATTTATGTATTCCATAACATGCATAATGAGGAATACTTCGTGAATTATCTTAAGGTTAGTCAGGTATTTATAAATCAATTAGTTGTTGTTTTTACGTTATTAGGATTAATTTAACACAAGGTTCAATTTTTTGCCAAAATATTTTGACATTTTAACCTATTATATCTGCTAGTTTTGCTCACACATTGTTATTCGTATAATAAATTGTATGTCAATGAGAGGATAAGCTAACTAAAACACCAGATTTAATCAAATATTTTCTACATCAGGAAATGCAAGTTTTTAAGTCAGGAATATGATAGTTGTTCTCCATTCGTTGGATATGTTTGGGCTATTATTTTTTTACCTTTTCGGAATGAACTTTCGTTTTGAATTTCCCATAGAGTGCAGTATATTTTTTTTTTTGGGGGGGGGGGGGGGGGGTTCTTACTTTTTAGTTGTACATGCATATATATAAATATGAAATAAACAAAACAATACAAAATCTTGCTGAAATAAAACTTTATGATTTTTAACGAAATTTGTTTTAAAAGGAACATTTTATAACATGTAGATAAATTAGGCCGTTTGTTTTCTCGTTTGAATTGTTTTACATTGTCATTTAGGGGCCTTTTATAGCTGACTATGTATGCGCTCAGCTCATTGTTCAAGGCCGTACGGTGACCGATAGTTGTTACTGTCTGTGTCATTTTGTCTCTTGTGGAGTGTTGTCTCATTGGCAATCACACCACATCATCTTTTTTATACATTTTAACTGAATAAGATAAGAGACGTTTTGTAAAAAAAAATCTTATTTGAAAAAGTATAGGAAATTTCAATGATTTTTGTAATACCTCTCTTGCTTATTTTATTATGATGTACATGATTTTCTTAATTAGTTAATTTGTCTAAAGAACTACATTTAAGTGCAGGCAATCTGACTTTTCCCGAATATAACTTTTTATTTTAGTGTTGATGTCAGATACATTAGGTATAATTTTATAAATATGAAGTTGTGGGACAATAGTATAACATATAATCGAATCCACGGCAAATTCAAAGGGGAAAGTTCATTAGTGTTGTTGTGCACTACCAAGCTTTTTAATTGAAACAACATTAAAATGATTTGTGTTGTATGCATGTTATATGTATGTGTTTTATGACCTTTAGTTTGTTTATTTATGTTTTTCTTTTTTAGTCATAGTGTAGTCTATTTATTTTCGACCTATCAGTTTGAATGTCCTTTTGGTATTTGTGAACCCTCTTTTAAAGGGACGAACTTTTTTTTTCTTAGGTTGGGATCAAAACAAAAATTCTGCTCGACAGAATATAATTTATTCAAGTTTGTAAAGAACGATATCTACTTTGTTTGGATGTGTCAAAAGTTGATATTTTTTTCCGTTAAAGTGAATTCCGAATGTTTATTTTTAATTAAATCTCGGTCAAGGTTATTTTTGAAGGTACAATTGTACTAAGTTTGAAAAAACGATACTCAAATGTTAAAGGTTTTATATTATTACTTATTAAGATAATGTTATTATTACAACATACTCCAGTAAGGTATACATAGGGAATTAAGAGACTCTGAAACAATCATAAGAACATTCGTTAGAATATTAATAAATGAGGTCTGTCGGATAGAAATCAAACTTATCAATTGCACATCAACATGTACATGATAAAGACTGTGATTAATTTAGGAACATTTGAATACAAGATGATAGATGAGTTTCCGTCTGTTTCAAATATTACAATAGAGTTTTTTTTTCAACTCGGGTTAGGTTAATTATACTAGTCAACAAAAGGAACGATACACGATTTTGGAATCAATTTGATCAAAATGTCTTTTATATACAACAATATGAAATGATGTGTTTTAAAAACTTTTCATTTGCTATGTATGTGTATATGATTATGATAATTAAAACCAAAATCGGAAACAAACTAAATTCCGCGTAAATGATCACAGGATTCACATTTTCTTTGGCGAAAAATTAAAAGAAAATCGACACACAATTTTCAAAGTACTAAAACAAAATTCAAATTTGTTTTAAAATATGCAATATGCTACTAGTAATCAAATTATGTGCATGTTGTAAATTAAGGGTTAAAATATTGGGGGGTTTTTTGTGGGGGGGGGGGGGGGGGGTTCTTTGTAAAAAAAAATATTTTTTCAAATTTCAAAAAAAAATGTGTTTACGTCTCAAATCAATTAGATCTATAAAAACCACAATGTAAATTTGGAACCTTTAAGATAAGTTTTTAGTGTGAGACCGCGTATTTGAATTTCTCTTTCCTTATCTCTATATGGTATATGAAAGGATAATGTATACATTTTACCGAATTCTTATATGGCCGAATTTCGCTTTACTAATGAACGAAGAAACTGAATGATTTTTATAAACAAACTGATGAAAAACATTGTCTTTACATTTAAATGAGAGAGCGTCATTATTAGTTGGATTTTCTGTTTTTAAAATTGTCGTTTTTTTTTTGTAAATTTTGTTCAAAAATAATAATTTCGCCCAATGGAGTCGTGGAAGCAAAAGTTTTTGTAAACGGATTTTTAGTTCTGTGGTCATTTAGTATTACCCTGCTCAATATTGGTCGTATGTACTGAAAACTTCATCTTCAATTCGAAACAAAATGTCGTGTATCGTTTCTTTTGTTGACTAGTATATATATATATATACTATATGAGTTGTCACTGACTCAGACGTACTTATAAATATAATTATTTTCTGTGACTGTATATTACATTAATTTGTAGGATCCTTTACTATAGATAATTTAGCTGATCTGTAACAATAACATCTTCATGCCTTACATATCATGTACTGTAGTACGCCGCTAGATTAACACACGGCCAGCGAAAGCTCTTTTTTTGAGAGCCCAGGTGGTCGTGTGGTCTAGCGGGACGGCTACAGTGCAGGCGATTTGGTGTCACGATATCACAGTAGCATGGGTTCGAATCCCGGCGAGGGAAGAACCAAAAATTTGCGAAAGCAAATTTACAGATCTAACATTGTTATATATATATCAATTACAACTACGTGAATATGATAGGTCGACTCTCATTGACTCGTTGTGAAAACAAAAAGATCACCTCGAGGTTACTTTGAAATTATATAACAAAAATATTAAGCAGCAAAAACGAATCAATTTAATCTGTTTTTTAGTTAAATATCTGTTTTTATGTATTGAAATTGGTACTCTTCATCAAGATAACGAAGATCAATTTAATTTGTATACAGCTTTAAACTTTTTACATAAAGTTGGGATAACCTTGTTTGAAGATCATACTTCCTTCTATTTCTAATGATTAATTATCTAACTTGCTTCGGAGTATATTTCTATACCCAACGTGATATATCATAAATCTCTTGCAATAACTTTAAATTGAGTCTTTACTTTCTGATTCATAATGTTGCTGATGTTGATGAAAAGTTGAGAAGGAAAAGGAGGATATATGTTAGAACTTATTCGGATGTGCTGCATTTTGTCGGGATATGTAATGTATTTCGGTAGTTTCCTGTAATTAGCTAATACTTCAGTTTTATCATGTTCATCTTTTGTTTAGTCATTTTATAAAATTTACTGTTTGCAAAAGTATAAATTGTTTTGAATAATAGGGATGTTCTGGTACCTAACAGAAAACCCTGTCCGTTTTTGGCACAACTTTTTTGAACTTTTGGTCCTCGATGCTGTTCAACTTTGTACTTGTTTCGGCTTTTAAACTTTTGTATCTGGGCGTCACTAGTAAGTCTTGTGTGGACAAAATGCACTTCTGGCGTATTAAAAGTTTTTGCTTGTTGCCTTTTGTGAACTATTATTCGTGTGTTTTTTTTGTCAATTGTGTTCTCCTTTTTATTTATATTATAGTCCTGTAATGTCGTGTTGTCATTTTAATGTTATATTTCACATGGCCATAAAAGAGGGCGGTTTGGCATGCCACAAAACCGGGTTCAACCCACTATTTTTTCCTTTAAAAATGTCCTGTACCAAGTTAGGAATATGGCCATTGTTATATTTTATATTTTAACGTTGTGTTTCCGTTGTGTCGTTTGTTTTCTATTATTTTTGAGTGAAAATTCACATTACTATAAGACGTGTCACGATATTTATCTATCCCAAATTCATGTATTTATGTTATATTTGTTATTCTCATAGGATTTTGTCTAATGCTTAGTCCGTGTGTGTTACATATTAATGTTGTGTCGTTGTTCTCCTCTCAGATTTAATGCGTTTCCCTCAGTTTTAGTTTGTTACCCCGATTTTGTTTTTTGTCCATGGATTTTTGAGTTCTAAACAGCGGTATACTACTGTTGCCTTTATTAAGAAAACGAGCCTTATATTATATTCAATTAAATTACATTTTTCTTTTTTAGAAACAAAGGTGTTTTCTGAATTCTAAATTATCACGAGTCATCAGCTAAGAATTGAAATATAAAAGGGAAATGTTGTTTGTATACATTGTATACTTACTTGGAACTTTTTCCTGTGGATATGCTGCTGAAAGCATTGATGGCAAAAAATTAGCAGATGAACTTAAGAAGATAAAAAAAGATATCGGTGTTGATCACATGCAGGTAAAATGCATAAAGATATATATATTTCTCCATTCTGAAAATACTAAACAAAAATCTTTGATTTATAGTGATTTGATTGTAATAGATAACAAATAAAAAAAATGTAAAAAGCTTGAACATGAAATTTCGAAATTAAGTATATAAATATAATACAAGTTATGTACAACCTATTAAGCTTGTACTTTTAAAGTTATTGATGTATATTTTACTACTCTTATTATTTGCATGACTGCATGTCGACAAAACATTACCTAAAATGATACATTAAATTTGTTGTCAATACGATGGAAATAAATCCAACTGTCATAAAAGTGAGCTACAGAAAACATATTCTACATAAGAAAATGCCTGTACCAAGTAAGGAATAAGACAGTTGTTATCCATATGTTTGATGTGTATGAGCTTTTGATTTTGCCATTCGAGTAGGAACTTTTCATTGTAAATGTTCCTCGGAGTTCAGTATTTATGTGAATTTACTTTTTTACTGTTTAGATGTATTTCTATTTGCACATATCTGATGAGTTAAAACTTTTTTCAACTGATTATTATTGTTTGTTTTAATGTTGAAAATTTCATCGCTGTTGGGGTAGGGTTGGCACCGTTGTACAAGTTTAAAACCGCCACATTCTGAAGTTGCCTGTCCCATATCAGGAGCCTGTAGTTAAATAGTTTTTTATTGTTGCTCTGTGATATACTTGCTTTTCGTTTATTATTTTATTTCTAAATTATGCCGTTAGTTTTCCTGTTTGATGTGTTAAACTTTCATCATTTTAGGATCGTTAATTGATGACTGTGCGGTATGAGATTTGGTCATTGTTGAAGTCCGTACGGTGACCTTTGGGTGTTAACTTCTGTGTCATTTGATCTCTTTTAGATAATTGTTTCGTTACGTCTCGGTCATCGAATGACATTAGACTAAATATCGCTTTGTATTTCAACCTGATCAGTAATTTTAATATGGCTATAATCAAGTTATAATATGGGTCTATTTCAAAAGCTTCACTTCTTTTTAAGAATATCAGTGTGTCGGTTATATTGTCGGTTATATTGTCAAACTACCTTGATTGGGATCATTTTTGGACTAAAAGCTTGAGAAAGACCTCAGCCGCAACCTGTCCCTCTGGTATCTTTCGCGCCTCTTTCATGAACCTGACGTACAGTGGTTGTCGTTTGCCTTGTTAATGTAGTTAATAAGTGTTTCTCATTTCTTGTTTTTTATATAGATTAGACCGTTGTTTTCCCCGTTCGAATTATTATACACTTACTATTTTGGAGCCCTTTATAGGCTACATGTTGAAGACCGTACTTTGATCTCTAATTGTTTTCTTTTACAAATTATGACTCGGATGGACAGTTGTCTCATTGGTACTTTTAGTCTACCAAATACAGATTATCCATATTCTTTATAAAGGTTCAAATTCGTTTCAAAAAGAAAGAAAATTACAAAACTTATATAAGAAAAATATAAGGATGAATCTTCCGCAACAGAAATTCTTCCCGGTATAGTTTAACTAGGTACTTAAAATATAAGGAACCAGCATCATATATCGTATGAATACCCGAGAATTTGTTGTATATGACTATAAAAAAATATATATAAGATTAACAATTAAAACATATTCCGTGATATATTTGAATGGATCTATCTTGTATTCAAAAAACTTTTTAATTGCCAACAAAATAAGTCCTATGAGGAATTAATTAAGAATATGTTGGTAACTAATAAGGAATAAGAAACACTAAAAATTTAATTGAAAATGTTTTTTTTTTTACTATTATTTTTATGTCCCAAGTTTTTAAATATCAAAATATTAATGACGTTAAGCTTGTAACATTTCAACCTAGTGTTCTTCGTCGTCTTTTACGTTAAAAGCCTGTCTTATTTTGAATTTGATAACAATTCTAATCATATAAGAATTAACATCCCCGTGCAACACAATTTAGCTATTTGAAGCATTTAAGTTTTGAAAAAAAAATATTTTTAACAAAATTTCCTACTAAATTTCACCTAATCTTATTATGTTATTTTGTTGTAACGGAACTTCATACAACTGTGATGAAGTTTGGACTAGCAATAAAACCAGGTTTAACTAACGACTTTCGTCAGAAAGACAATAACAATCAAAACCAAAGAGTAAACAGAAACTCACAAAACCAAAGGACATTTACATCAAAAATCAAGACAAGAATTTGACAGTTTTTTTTTCAATCGTTCGGTGGGTTGATAAAGTGAAGCGTATGATTTAGAACTGATCTTCAAATGCTTACAAAATAATATAGATGAATTTGTGTTGGTATTTCTCATTTTGGTTTTATTATGTTAAAGAGTTTCTGCATAGAAATGAGTAAAAAGACTTTAACATTTCTTCTTTTAGGAACAGTTCAATAATTTTCAATATGACATCAAGTCGGATACAGGAACCCAGTTGTTAAACAAGGTAGGACAGGATATAAACAAATTTAAATGTTTTTTTTTCAAAACTTATTTAAAAAAAACTTATTACAGAATAAAACACCAAGGATGTGCATATCGTGTATTCAACATTGGCAAAGAGTAGTCATTTAGATTTATAATAGTAATTTTAAAGTACCGGTCTTTGTAAGAATCATGCAGGTTCCTGTTGATGGGCGATTCATGACCCCTCTTCAAATGTCTTTATATTTTGTTTATGAGAAGGGTATGGTATGAAAATAAGTTTCATGTATTATTTTTTTTCTTTTTAACCTTGGTTGCCATGGAAACCATCCTTACAAAATCTTGCCTAAATACGTCCATAAGTTGCCTTTGAAAATTGAAATATAAGGGGTTTTAAAGAACCATAGAAATAAAGTTAATCAATACAAACAATATGTATATTTACAGTATTGACAAACAAAACCCCAAACTATACAAAAACGTTAAAATTTTGAATTTACTAAATAGTATGTTTCCATAGCAACCATTTGAAAATGTGTTAAAATTCGAAAGTGAAAAATTTCAAAAACTCTTAAATTTTAAATCTGTTTATCTCCCAAGACCAACATTACCATGACATGTCATTGACAAATTTTGAAAGACCACATTCTATATATTAATAAAATTAAAAGAAAGTCGTGTGTTTTTTTTTTTTTTTTTAAATAATTTTAGTCAAAAATTGTCAATTTTCACCAAAATTCAGATTACCAAACAGATGAATACTGAAACATTTTGAACTTAAAAAGCTAAAACATTCCATTTATACGTGCATTTCTGTCACAAATTTGGTAATTATAAATGAGAATATATGATTGATAGAGATATTTTGGTAGAGAAGGAATTTTTTTCTCTCTGGACATGGTGCCCCCTCCCCCTTTTTTTCAAAATTCAAAAAAATATTAAAAAATTAAAAGATGGAATTCAATTGTGAACATTTTGAGCATTAATACATGAAATTTCTTCAAAGGGAGAGAGCAATAATAGAACCCCCTACACCATTTTTATATATTAGGATCTTTTTTTGAAATGGGGAATGTGTCAAAGAGACAACAACCCAAACAAACAACATAAAATAGCCGAAAGGCTGAAGACTGAATGAAGGATAGCTGCTTCCCTAATTACACTTGTTTTGTGCAAATTGAAATTTAAAATCTTTAAGTGCTATTTCTTGGTCTTTAAAATTGACTCTGTCCTAGTTTCATTTCAAATTATGTAAAAAAATAATTAGTCTCAGACTGTCTTTAAATTTTAACTCTAAACAACAGGCTCTAAAGAGCGTGAATCGATCACCTGTAATTTTTTGGTTAAATCTTGCATCAATGAGTATTTGTGCCTTTCAATATATATCAATTTTTTTTTAATCTTTATTATATATCAATGAGTGGCTTTAAAATTCCATTTAAATGTTTTTTGGATCTGTCGTTTTTTCTTCAAAAGCAAAAACATGCATTTTACCCCTATGTTCCATTTTAGCCATAGTGGCTAAGTTTCTTGAAGTACAAGAAAATATAATACAAAATTTATACAAGATACTCCCAAGTTGGGCTGAAATTGATTTAGCATATTCAGAAGAAGTTTTTTTTAAAGTAAGCAAACTAGGTGAACAAATTGTTAAAAAAATCTTAAAGGGCTATAACTCCAGAAGGATTCAATTGACTCTTTTGGTCACATAATTTATTTGTAGATCTTACTTTGCTGAAAGTTGTGCTGTTTACAGTTTATCTTTGTCATTAATAATATTCACGATAATAACCAAAAACTGCAAAATTTCCGTACAATTAACAATTTAGTGGCAGCAACCCAACAATGGGTTGTTAGATTCATCAGAAAATTTGCTCTTAAGGCTTTAGTGTTTGAGATATAAGCTACACACTGCATTTTACCCCTATGTTCTATTTTCACCCATGTCGGCCATGTTTTTTACAAAATTGAAAATAAAACACAAACTTTATTCTAGATATCCTAAGGATCATTCAGTTTAAGTTTTACTGGAATTGGTTCAGTAGTTTCAGTGGAAATGTTTCAAATATTTAACACCGGACAGACGACGTCGGACGCCAAGTGATGGCAAATTTCACAGTTCCTTTGAAACGGTGGGCTAAAAAAACTACGTCCGTTCTATCAGAACTAAACTGAAAATAAAAAATTAAAAACTTGTACCATCGATAGCGCTAACGAGGCCACTTTCCATAAATTTTAATATTTTTAAGGGTCATAACTCTTTAAAAAAAGTCCATTGTCCATCATTATAGAACTTATCTGAGATATTGTTGATATTAAACTACATGTAGTGTATAAGTTTTATTAAAAATCTGGCAAGAATTGTACCTATGGGAGCGCTAACAGGGCTATTTCCATAAATTTATTATTTTCAAGGGTTATAACTGTTTTTATAAAAGTCGATTGGCCACCAATGTATAACTTGTACATGTGCGAGCGCTGCAAGGACCGGACAGACAAACACATGGACAGCCAGATGGACACAAGGACGGATAGCAATCAAAATTTTAAGCAGACCATGTTTATAATAAATTAAAAAAAAATAAGTTCTAATTTCGATTTTTTTAATTATAAAAATACTATTTTTGATAAAAAAAATAATAAAAAATGAAATATTTTTTTTTGTCTTAAAACAGTGGTTTTGATAAGATTAGACCAATGGGAAATTGTTAAGCTTGGTACAGTGTATCCAATTTCATTATCTATGGAAAATACATTGCCTTGTATCGTTTCTTTTGTGGACTAGTATACTATTGCGCAGAGTCAGATTATGTACACATAATGGCTGTTACTATTTACCTCCCATGTAAATCGACATGTATCGAAACTTTTATGCAAACACTTATTTGACACTATGTCGATTTAACTGTGCTAGAATTGAAATTGAAGAAGAAGTACAGAACCTTTCTTTCTATTCTAATATATAATAATATAACTTATCTAAAAGATTTGAAATAAATGCGGAATGTGTCCATTGAACACAGATGATGCTCCCGCTTGCATATCATAAAAGTTATAAACGGATTCAAAGTTGATCTGCATTTGGTGGTTTTAAGCATTGTGTATGATTTTAATAACATCTGGTAAAGACAAACTAAAGTTAGAGAACAGAAATGGAAATTCAGCAATATTTCTATTTGTAAAGGGGCATAACTCTTTGACGGTTTAAGTGACACCACCAACATGCAAACTTAGTCTGTGTTTTATGGTAATAAGCAATGTGATTAAGTTTCATAACATTTGGTTCAGGCGAACTAAAGATAGTGAACAGAAACCAACGTTGGGACATACTGACGGACGGACAAGGGTAAACCTTAATGCCCTCTCCGCCACTGCGGGGGCATACAAATGTGTAAATATAACAATTGATTAAATTAGGCAAAATTCAATGCATGGTCATTGCACATGGTTGTCATAAAGGTTTGAGAATCAAAACAGTATATAATAGTTAGGACCAGCAAATTCTCCTCAAGGCCACAAGGAAAATATTTTTGAGAACCATAAAAAACGCGATTATTCTGCCGTATACAAATAACAATTCAGTTAGGTAAAATAATAGACAAGCTGTACTTTTCCACCATATACAATAGAAACATTAACAAATTCTTGCACAATTAAATGTAGATCGTTGGTATATATTTCCTCAGATAGAACATGTAGAATGTGTATGCCCCCACCGTAGCAAAGGGGGTAGTAAGTTGTACCCTTGTCCGTAAGTACGTCCGTTCCAGAGTTATACCCTTATACAAATGGAAAAAAATGCTGCCTTTTTTGTTTCCGTTCTCTAACTTAAGTTTGCCACAACCAAATGTTTTGAAACTTATACACAATGCTTATTTCCATAAAATTCAGAACAGTTAGAATGTTATTGGTGTAACATGTAGTGTCAATAAGTTATGCCCCTTTAAAAATGGAAAAAATGCTGAATTTTCCGTTTCCGTTCTCTCTTTTTCGTCTGTCTGACATAGTTCATCTTACCCTGAACTAATTTTCTTAGAACATTGATAATGTTAAGTTAATAGGATACTTGTATTAAAATATTTACATAACACTTACAGAGTTTCAAAAGTAATTCAATGATAAATAAAACCAACCAGACATTTCAGGGAGAGACTCCTTGCTTAGCAGATCTTAGTCTAGGGTTAAAGTTTTTAAAGCATCAATCTGTTTCAAAAACTAACAATAAGTTGCATTAAATTGTTACTGTAACTTCTTTATAGCCATTTTGAAAGAGAAAGTATCCTGAGCTATTGTTTTTTTAAATGTTCATTAAGATTTGTTTTATAGATAATCATGTTATGCTCATTGTTGAAGGATATATGATGATCTGTGGTTGTTTATTTCTATGTCTTTGCTCTCTGATGGAGAGTTAATTGTTAATTGTCAATTACAACACATCCTCTTATCTTTATACATAGACTTACTATTAATTAAGTTTTGGTTTCAACATTATTCTTTTTCACTGACAGCATCAGTCTTAGACACGACAACGGGTTATGCGTATTACCATTTTTTTTAAACTTCTGAGAAATCTTACATATACGATTGAAGGGAGGGGGTACATATGTTGCCCTCAACTTTAGAAGTTGTGTTATGCTTAAATTTTTAAAATACTTAGTTCACAAGTAAACACAAATGAGAAAACACATTTTTTTCAACAAATTTTATAATTTTGGGAAAAAAAAAAAATCGAAAAAAAGGGGGGTGCACCATACCCATATTGATGATTTTTTTCATTTTCTACAAGTACATCTTCATTTATCATATATTCTCGTTTAAAATTAACAAATGTGTGTCAGAATTGCACATATAAATGGAATATTTTAGCTTTTTAAGTTCAAAATGTTTCAGTATTCATCTGTTTGGTAATCTGAATTTTGGTGAAAATTGACAATTTTTGACTAAAATTATTTTTTCAAAGAAAAAAAAACACACGACTTTCTTTTTATTTTCTGAATATATAGAATGTGGTCTTTCAAAATTTGTCAATGACATGTCATTGTATTGTTGGTCTTGGGAGATAAACAGATTTAAAATTTAAGAGTTTTTGAAATTTTTCATTTTCGAATTTTAACACATTTTTAAATGGTTGCTATGGAAACAAACTATTTAGTAAATTCACAATTTTAACGTTTTTATATAGTTTGGGGTTTTGTTTGTCAATACTGTAAATATACATATTGTTTGTTTTGGTTAACTTTATTTCTATGGGACTTTAAATTCCCTTATTTTATATTTTCAAAAAGGGTCTTTTTTCACATATTCAGGCAAAATGTTGATTTGATGGTTACCATGGCAACGGGCATAATACAGGGAAAATAAAGACAGAATTTTACCCATCTACCAAAGTTCTTTTGATATAGGGCAAAACAAATTACTTCTGTGACATGTCATGAATCACCTTCTGCATGATTTTTACAAAGACCGGTACTTAAAAAAGCACATTTTAAAATTGGAGGTGGTGTCTTTAAAAACTTCGTTAACGAATTAGTCGACGTTAATAATAGTACAAACTTTCTAAAAAAAATTAGAAGTACTAGTATCATGAAATAAAAGGGGATGCTCACGAAAAAATGTAGAAATTTTGTAATTTTTTTTTGGAAAAAAAAACATTTCGTGTGCAAAATAATGGTGGAATTAAATTACAAAATAATTTTTTTTATGGCAAGTGCATGTTTTTTATAAGCGTATGTCAGTTAATGATGTTTTAAGGATTAATTTTAAAACTGTTCCTTTAGTAATACCTTTTTGTCGAAGACAATTTTCTTCAATAATAGATATATAATTTAAAATTGTTAAACGATGATGACTGATGTACCCATATTGTGTCTGTTTATTTAACACATCAATGTAAAAATATCAGAAATTGATGAGACTGTCATTAAAGTGAGAGGGTTAGCGCTATAGAACCAGGTTTAATCCACCATTTTCTACATTTGAAAATGCCTGTACCAAGTCAGGAATATGACAGTTCTTGTCCATTCGTTTTTGATGCGTTTTGTTATTTGATTTTGCCATGTGATTATGGACTTTCTCAATTGATCTTCCTCTAAGTTCAGTATTTTTGTGATTTTACTTTTTAGTTCAAAGTCCGTTTTTACACATTTTTAGACGATAACATATTCTGCAATGTGTCATTTGAATACTTATGATTGTTTTTATAATGGTTCCATTAATAGATTCAATCCAGTCTTAAAACATCCCTGAATGACTTGAATGACGTTTTAGACAATGTAAATTCACAAATTATATCTGGTACTCAAGATTCTCAATCAACAAATCTACATCGATGCTGTGATCTACAGGATAGTGATCTAACGTACTTGCCGGAGTTCCAATCAAAAGTGAGTAATATTTCAAAATATAAATTGAAGGTTCAAATGATGTCTATATGCATTTACTACTGTACCCCTGTTTTTGCTATTTTTACCAATTGTGTATATGTTTTGTCACACATCATTGTCAATATGATGGAAATGTATGCGACTGTCATACACACGAGAGGTTTAGATAGCTATAAAACCAGGTTTAATCAACCAATTTCTACATCAAAAATCTTGTACCAAGTCAGGAATATAACGATCATTGTCCATTCGTTTGATATGTTTGAGCTTTTTGATTTTACTATTTGATTAGGTATTCATTTCCCGTTTTCAAATTTTCCTCGGAATTCAGTATTTTTGTGATTTTACTTTTTAAATTCATATTAAACATTTAAAACATGAGAGGTTTACTTTCGACTGTCCAAAACTATTTGCATGTTAATTATTAAAAAGTATTGTTTGTTATGATATGTGTATAAGCAATGGAAATAAAGATAGGTTAAAATGGTGGTGAAGATTTGATAAATATCACGTCAGAAAGGTTTAAAACTTATATATAAAATGTATATCCGATACATTTATATATGTGTTGTTTATTCTTTAGTTTTCTATGTTGTGTCATGTGTTCTATTGTTTTTCTGTTTGTCTTTTTCATTTTTAGCCATGGCGTTGTCATTTTGTTTTAGATTTATGAGTTTGACTGTCCCTTTGGTATCTTTCGTCCCTCTTTTATATAGGTTCATGATTGGATATATTATTTATCTTATTATTCTATTTTCTTCACGGACAAGCCAAAGTGTAAACTGGCTATAAATATATAGTAAGTAGTAGTTTTCTCTTACTAATACTCAAATAACAATTGTGTTTAAAAGGCCTGACCATTGTATGGTGCTGGAAGTAAACCTACCCGTAGCTACGCCCAAATTGCCAGGCATAAACTGATATCTAGCGTAAGGCGTTGTCAATGTTTTTACTTTTGAGTTTGAGCGTCCTTTTGGTATCCTTCGCCTCTCTTTTCTATGAACGGTTGCCAATTGTGCTTTTCTTCAATACCACATTTGCTTAGCCTACCTTTTTGATTTGTGGTTAATTTGTTTGCGTCTTAAATATGAATTAAATATTATTCACAAGACGTTATCAAAAAAAAATGTCAAAGAAAAATTAATTGTGAACTATTACACGACTGGCGTGTCATGTATAAACTAGCTAGGCAAAGACCGATGTACTGCATAATGTTCAAGAAAAATATCCTTTCCACCTTTATTTTGTTGTTTTATTACCAGTATATCATTTCAGGTCGATAGAAGTAAAGCATGTGTTACCACATCTCCATTAGCGGTAAACAATTTGAAATACCCGACAGACCAAATCAGTGATGTGATGAAAACCAACTATGAAAACAACAAGAATGTGTTATGGCAGCACTACAGCACGACAGACGGCGTGTCTGTTATTTACCCAGCCACCAAGTGGGAACACTGTCAGGTCTTTGATCCAAGATTTAAGTAAGGATATCGTTGTTAGTTTCGCCGAATGAAACGGATCATAAGGCTTTGTTTTGTTTGTTTTTATTTGTTTTGTACGTTTTAGACTTTTTTCGTTCCATGTAAAAAACAACATAGATAGCACAAGTAAATAAAAATTGAAGGCTTTAAACAAACAATTTAGAATCTGACAAATCTCATTCTGTGAAAGATTCTTCTCCTCTTTTATTTATCCCTTTGACCTAAGTGATATCACTCTAACTGGAGATCTTGGTGATATCACTCTAACTAGAGATCTTGGTGATATCACTCTAACTGGAGATCTAGGTGATATCACTCTAACTGGAGATCTAGGTGATATCACTCTAACTGGAGATCTAGGTGATATCGCTCTAACTGGAGATCTTGGTGATATTACTCTAACTGGAGATCTTGGTGATATCACTCTAACTGGAGATCTAGGTGATATCACTCTAACTGGAGATCTTGGTGATATCACTCTAACTGGAGATCTAGGTGATATCACTCTAACTGGAGATCTTGGTGATATCACTCTAACTGGAGATCTAGGTGATATCACTCTAACTGGAGATCTAGGTGATATCACTTTAACTGGAGATCTAGGTTATATCACTCTAACTGGAGATCTTGATGATATCACTCTAACTAGAGATCTTGGTGATATCACTCTAACTGGAGATCTTGGTGATATCACTCTAACTGGAGATCTTGGTGATATTACTCTAACTGGAGATCTTGGTGATATCACTCTAACTTATCACTCTAACTGGAGATCTAGGTGATATCACTCTAACTGGAGATCTTGGTGATATCACTCTAACTGGAGATCTAGGTGATATCACTCTAACTAGAGATCTTGGTGATTTCACTCTAACTGGAGATCTTGGTGATATCACTCTAACTGGAGATCTTGGTGATATCACTCTAACTGGAGATCTTGCAATTGTAAAATTGAGAATGGAAATGGGGAACGTGCCAAAGAGACAACAACCGAACCATAGAAAAAAAACAACAGCAGAAGGTCACCAACAGGTCTTCAATGTAGCGAGAAATTCCCGCACCCGGAGGCGTCCTTCAGCTAGCCCCTAAACAATTATATACTAGTTCAGTGATAATGAACGCCATACTAATTTCCAAATTGTACACAAAAAACTAAAATTAAAATAATACAAGACTAATATTGTGTCTACGCTAACCATTCTGTTTTAAATCTATAAATTTGAATTAAGAAAATACAAACAAATGGGAAAAAAATCAATAACGTCAATACGACAAAGAAGACAGAAAATCTCACGCATTACATTAAAAGAACACTCAGATTACTGGAAAAAGACCAAACATTTTCAAAGGATACTTACTTTTATGCGCTAACATGAGCATACAGATACAGGTATATTTTGTAGATGAAACGTGCTTTGGCGTATACTATTTGATTATATATCTAGTATCTTTGATGTATTTTATTATTCAATGTCATGCAAACATGTCCGTATATTTGGTAAATTGATTTTGCTTGATCAGATAAACAAGGAATTACCCATTGAACTGAAACAAAAATAAATTTATTGATCAAATTTATATTATTATTTGTTATCAATTATTCACGGTGATTTTAAAGTACATTTTATACAAGTGACAACAACATAAACAAAAGTATAAGGATGACAATTAAGCATGTATTATAATATATGTAACTGCTTGTATAGTATCATTTATGTCAATTTCTAATTTTTAAAACAAACCATATCCCATAGACCCTATTCATTACATTCTGAAGTTTGAAATATCAACAGAACATCTTACGTCATACTAGTATGTGTAAAAAATAGATTACTGATTCGCAGTATTTTTTTATTTAACATTATTAGAGTTTCGACGACAAGAGAAATATCTTTAACGTTTCGTGAATATCGGATATCACTTGGGGTTATTTTATTTAAATAAAATGACAAACGTGCCTTCTTTTGGAATACTATGATATAGACTTTCTTCGGCGTAAAAGTTTTGATTGCAACCGCTGTTCTTTCTATTTTTTTCTGTGATTATTTTCATTCGCAATCACTTCTTTTTTTCTTCCCCAGATCTTCATACGCCGCTGCAGCTTCGCCAACAGATAAGGATGTTGTGCTTGTGATTGATGCAAGTGCGTCTATGAGTCAGCCAACTGGAGTGATGGACAAAACTAAAATTGTTCTTGCCAAAGGAGCAGCAAACAATGTATTGCAAACACTTAAACCGAATGATAGGGTAAGCTCATGTAATATTTGTTCACAAATGAAAAGGGCGTGTGAAAGTTTCCTGATGTATCTTCCGAATTATGAAAATAAGAAGATGTGGTATGTTTGCTATTAGACAAAGGACAATAACAATCAAAACCAAGGGGTTAACAAAGACTCCCAAAACCAAAGGACATTTACATCAACAGTTATGAATAACAACACGAACTCCACTGAAAACCGGAGTGAAATCAGGCGCTTCGGAAGGGTAAGCATTTCCTGCAACAAATACGGCACCCGTACACATAGAAAAATCGAAAGACAAACAAATTAACAACTTTAGGTATCCGTTCGTCATCAACAATGAGTTAAACTCTTTCCGCATAGTCATCTCTAAAAGACCCCGAAATGACAAATGTAAAACGATTCAGACTAAAAATCTAACGGCCTGCTTTATGTTAACTATTTAAAATTGGGTTACTTTCTTTTAAAAAAAACTGATCAATTTACAGCATTTGTAGACTCCAAAAAAGACAACAGTAACTTGAGTGTATTTTGAACAATTATCCTTTGTTTACAATATGTGTCTCTTTGTTTTGTATACATATACAGTCAAACCAGCTTAAGGGACCATCTTTATTAAGCAAAAACCTCCGAAATAAAGGCCAACAATTTTAGATCCCTCTGTAGTACATTTTATATAACTTGGATCTGTATTGAATGACCACCTGGCTTAAGAGACCCCTTTTTAACTCTCACTTAAGTGGTCTCTTCAAACAGGTTTGACTGTAATTTATCTAAACTTTATTTAATAGGTAGGAATTGTTCGATTTGATAACAGTGCATATACTCCAAAAGGCGGAACCTATAGTTCATGTTATGAAAACCAACTTGCATTTGCAACAAAAGAAAATACGGACAAACTAAAGGGATACATCTTTTCAATAGATGCAGTTAGGAATTCTGAGCCTAACTTTGAAAATGCGTTATTATCTGCATTCAAATATTATAATTCCTCTCATGAAGATGTTCAGCTTGACAACAGAGGTATATTGTGTGTCTTATATAGATATAGGAATATGTGGTACGAGTGTCAATGAGACAACTCTCCATCCAAGTCACAATTTGTTTTAAGAAGATGTAGTATGAGTGCCAATGAGACAACTTTCCATCCAAGTCACAATTTAAACCATTATAGTGTGTCTTGTATGTTTCGTTTCTAATTCAAGTAAACGATATTCATATTTACCACGAATAAAATGGCGTGCGTCAGACGTGCGTTAAGTCTACGAAATACATATCATTGACAGTGGAATCAAAAAGATTAAAAAGGCAAACAAAATTTATATTTAAAATGTATTGTGAGCCCAAACATTCTGAATGATTTTGCCAAATAAAGCTAAGGTAATCGAATGCTGTATTTTGAAAATATACAATAAAGGCAGCAGTAGTATCCCACTGTTCGAAACTCATAAATCGATAGAGAGAAAAAACAAATCCGGGTTACAAACTAAAATTGAGGAAAACGCATCAAATATGAGATGAGAACAACGACACAATAGAAACACAACAGTGCACAATATTAAAATGTATCTCACACAGAAACGAACTATGATATAATAATTTCACTTTCCTGACTTTAGTAACCTGTCAATTCATAATTATGACTCTATCAATGATAATCAATGTCAACACTTAATAGCGTACTACTGTGCTAGTGATATCCCCAAAGAGTAAACCCAGTAGTTGAAATTGTTTGAAATATTTTCATTCTAAAGGATGCTAGGTCAACTCTTCAAAACGTAAGTGTGTGTCTCGTTTGATTTTTATAAATATCAAATATGCCGAGATGAGAGAAAAACCTTGATTTAATTGTGAGTATCAGTTATAGCTTTATTTGTTTCCGCTTCAAATGAACATAATGGTTCGTTCTGGTGGCTTCCTTTGTTCATTTTTTTTAATTTCATCAATTGTTTTTCCCTCAGTATTAAAGATCGAATGCATACGTGATCAACTAAGGTTGAATTATTGACTAAGAAACGTAACCAATCTGTTTTGATTTTTTTCTAAAAGGTAAAAGCACACAAATTCTGAACTCCGAGGAAAATTCAAAATTGAAAGTCCCTTAAACCTGTTCTTCATAGAAATAATTTTGATCTTTGGATTATTGTTTAGTCCCTTTCATAATGTAGTATCTTATTTCGAGCCCTTGAAATCAGTAACTCTTTAAGATCTTAAAGATATCTAGAAAAATGTTTAAACCTTTGATCTGACTTTAAACCGAACTATAGATTTAAGAAGATGTGGAATGAATGCAAATGAGACAACTCTCTCACCAAAGACACGACTTGTAAAAGTAAACCATTATAAGTCAAAGTACGGTCTTCAACACGGAGCCTTTGCTGACACCGAAAATCAAGCTATGTTTATTATGTAAACATTTAGCAAAACGACTCAATAGTATTGCTGTCAACGTCAATTCTTAAATGAAAACAAAATAGAAAAAAGAAATGAACATCTGCAAAGATATTCACAAATTCAGGCATCCAACTAAACATATCATCCTTGATTAATTACTGTTTTTCAGAACAAATAATTCTATTCATCACTGATGGGATCTCTTCGTCTGGGAATAACCCGGTTCAAGTTATCAGCAATGAGAATTCGAAATATGGAAATAAAATTGCAATTTTTACTTATCTCCTTGGGCAAGGTAAAAGCTTTTTTCTGTGTCATATAACTATTTTCAAACTATAATTCATCGGATACCAAAAGTCTCATCAGTGGAGCTGGAATAAAAGAAAAAAAAAGGGGGGCCAAATAAAGTACGAAGTTGAATAGCATCGAGGACATTCCAAATATTTTGTCATATACAGCTCAGGTAATGTATTCTTGGGGTAGAAAAGCTGTGTATTTCAATAAATTTTGTAAACAGTTAATTTTAAATTATAACCATTTTAATGATAATTCATGTCAAAACAGAACTGCTGAATACAAGGCAGGAAACGAACAAATTTATCACAATCATGTATCTGACAAACTTTAATACAATTACATTTAAAAACGACAAGCGTATGAAGACGTTAAAGTTAATGCCAGTCGTAAAATATGTATCTTATGTCATGTTGAAATATCCCTCTTTTTCTAAAGCAATTAAAGTGATTTGTGCCATAATTGAACAATAACATACAGTCACATGTTTGAATGGACGAACAATCGTTTTTGAATAACGTTAGTTTTGTGGTCCCTAGCAAGTGATTGAAACAAAAATACTATCGGACTCCATTTCAATTTCATTTAATTGTGCAAGACATGTCAGTAAACTGTTGACTTTAAAAATTTAATAATATATCTCTTCAGATGGAAGTGCAAAGACACTGTTACAAAGTATGGCGAATCAGGATCTACACAATGCTTCTTATGGAAAGAAACCGGTAGGTTTACATATGTTCATTAAAGCATACCTTTCTGAACAGTGCTGAAACTGCCGATATTCCATTTTCTACAATTTTTCCAATCAAAGAACGTTATCTGTATTGTAAGTTAATTGCTCTTAGTTCTAGGTTGGGTTTATTTTTTGTCAATTAAGTGGCTTTCGAAAAAAAGGTTTTCGAAGTCAACACATTTCAAGTATTTTAAAAAGAATTATTGAATGGAATTTGAATTTAATGGCAGAAGTAAACTTTCATTAGTTTAGTGATTGCAGAACCTGCTGAATTTGCTTGTATGTGTGAACGTTATTCGATAACGTCAGGAACGATAACTCGTGGCGTAACGTCATTCGGTATCGTGTTGCCTTCAATATTTAACAGTCAGTTCGTTTTATCACACATCTTTACATATAGGGGTATTATGAAGATAACATGAAATGTTGTAATAACCTTTATTTATTTACCTTTTCTTTGTATTTTCAGATTGGACGCTTCGAATATTTTGACCAAGACAACCAGAAATTTTTTCCAACTAAATTGGCTACATTCTATGTGCATCTACCAACAGGAAGCCAAGCAGGCCAATCAACATATACTGTACCGTATGTGGATCCCTTCTCGGGAGTAGGTATGTATACTTGCATGATAATTGACACCTTAAAAATGACGCTGCACTATATAGTTATGACTGAAAAACGAATACGTTGTCTCGAAACATTAGTTCGTCTGGTTTGCCAATGGATTCCTGTAATGTTTTGAAAAACTAAGGATTTTCTTATCCCAGGTATAGGTTACCTTAGCCGTATTTGGCACATTTTTTTGGAAATTTGGATCATCAATGCTCTTCAACCTTGTACTTGTTTGGCTTTATAAATATAATACAAAACGCGCGTCTGGCGTACTAAATTATAATCCTGGTACCTTTGATAACTTTTCCTATACAGAAATACCATTAAGAACTTTCGATGCACGCAAAGAAATGTTTAGCACTCACTTTTCCCTTGTTTTATGAGTTCTGTTCTGAAGAAAAACGGTATAAATATTCGATTCTCAAGATTTCATATTTTTAAAAATTCCGATTAGTGTTTTAAAATAGCTTATGAAAGATTAAAAAATTTGAAATTATACCTAGAGATATGAAAAGTCACCTTTTCGGTTAGTTGACAGTAATGATGTATGCATTATCATAATTTTACAGCATGCTTTTTCATTTGTGTACAGTTCAGCCTTTTTCATGGTCATTGGCATATTAACATAGTACAATCAGATTCGTACAAAACCCCAAATGTGCAATTTAAGAAACGATGTTATATGAATTAATGAATTTCGAACAGCGGTATACTACTGTTGCCTTTATTCATATAAATGAAAATGATTTCGACATTCTGATTTGTCAAGATGTGATTATTTATGATAATATTTTAGACTGGTACCTGTATGTAGGAAGGGATTCTTTGTGTCTTTTCCTTAGAAGAGAGTCGAAAATAAACTGACAATGTCATGGCTAAAAATAAATTAATCAAAACACAACTCAACATAGAAAAGTAAAATTTGAAAAACACAACCTAGAAAAATACAATCTGATAAGCACAATGCACCTCCCTACCCCATCCGCAAACAATGGGTTTGATCTTAAATCTTAACTTAAATTTAATTTTAAATTTAAATGATGTCCCCTAGTGATATCTTTGTAACTGTATGAATACAACGTAACACAATATATCTGATTTGATCACCTTTACGTTTTTAGGGTTAATTACATCATTATGTCGACGTGTGCAGATGTCGATTGGATTGCACGGAGTAATGTGCACCGATGTGAAAATAAGTAAACTTTTGACTGAAATTGAATACTTCTCAGAGGACGAATTTACCTATGCGTTTGTGATAGATGGTACCGGGAGAACACTTATGCATCCTTTGTTACCAAATGCAGCATTTGTGAAATCTACAGAAGACCCTGTTTTAGTAGATATTGGTGTGTTCGAACGAGGAGATGCTGCCAAATCAGTCATTGAATCAATGAAAAGGTATACTATGTTGTTACGTTATCTTTTTCATTGCATTATTTTAGTTAAATAAATGTGCAGTCTTTGTGTTTCAGAAGTAAAAAGGAAGAAAGAAAATGTGCAATCGGATGTCTTGCATTGAACAGTAAAGCCAAGCCAAATATGTCCACGACTTTATAATATGGAACACATCTACAGTACTATCATCTGTGAAAGTGATATTAAATAATGGTCAACCAACTTTTGATGGTGTCCATAAAATTTATGAGTGGATGTTCATATCCATCTTAAGTCCACTAAGTAAATTTCAAAGACACTGGTGTGTTATGTTTGGAATATTGGTCTGCTTAATCGTATATTCGATGATTTCCGTGATATATGTTTATTCGAGCGATATGACTCATCGGAGATATCATGCCTATGCTTTGGTACGTCAGTTGCTCGAAACAGAAACTGTGGTATCAAAGAACCAAATGTTTTAAATTTCAAATGTATCAAAACACATAATGTTTGCAAATTTTTGAACTGTTCAAACGGAAGTTTTCTTTATTTTAGCGGAGGCACTGGATCCAAATCGTTTACGAAGTTCTTCACCAAACCACGTGGTAAACTGGTTAATGATGGTAGTAGTGATACCAGTCGTCAAGCACATTTCTTTTGGGGTTCGGTACGGGTTTATATACATTTAAATATAACTAGTCATTCCCCAAACGTATTAAATTAAGAAACAATATTCTCAATTGTACCAGTTACTGAAAGAATCTGCTCTATTTTAACGATAAACCATCATTTTACCGAACCCTGCCTCTTTTTAGTTACATGCACAGTACCAATGGTTCTGCACACGATGAACATTACGAATACAGAGTCCAAATATTAGAAAACTGAAAAATTGATTCAAACGTTGAAAATTTGAAAATAGCAATAAACAAAGGGTAAAGTCATTCTCGGACACAATGAGGCAACACAAAACCAAACGTCATTAAGAGGTTAATTTTCATTTTTAGCCATGGCGTTGTCAGTTTGTTTTAGATTTATGAGTTTGATTGTCCCTTTGGTATCTTTCGTCCCTCTTTTAATACATTAAAGGTCATGATGATATTTACATTGTCAAATCATACGATTTAAAAGACAGTTTCGATTGATATATCTAATTTGTAATGATGCAGTATGAATTGAGAGCATATGCCGTTTTGAAATATTAGATAATGTTTCTTCAAAGTTGTGATTCACTAGTAATTCTTAAAGTTTTACCAGAAGTAGTCAATAGAGAATCAAGCAAAATGCGAAAAAAGATATAACAATAATTTTGAACTCCAAAAGGTGAATTCTATAAAAACTGACAAAATAAAACGTAATCAACCAACGGATCCAGTGGAAAACCATATTGTTGCCTTGAACAGACATCTTCTTATTACAAATACACAATGTTGAATGCTATATTTTTGACATTCTTATCTATCATGTCTGTTTGTTTTGTTCACTTATCGCTGTCAATATAATGGAATTTGATGAGACTGCTATTCAAGTGAGAGTTTTAGCTAACTATTTAATAGGTTTTATCAATCACATTCTACATGATAAAATGCTTGTACCAAGTTACGAATATGGCAGTTGTTATTCATATGTTTGATGTTTGAGATTTTGATTTTGCCATTTGATTAAGGACTTTCAGTATTTTTTGTGATTTTAATTTTTATACTGCGTAATTATACGTCATCATTGTATAAAAAATGTATAACCATACTTATACTAATGTACATTTGTTGTAAATTGCAGATACTGAAGAGTAATTTTTCTGTGTGTGTTGTTTTTGTAAACGAATCGTACGCAGAAATTTCTGAATCCAAACTTCCGAGTGACACAAATATAGACATGGTTTTTATGTACCATAATCGGAGTTTGCTTACTGATAACTTTCCTGATTGTAAATTCTACAAGAGGCGTGTAACATTAGGTAGGTGGGTTTAAAAATGAACCGGAAAGTCTAGTTACAAAGGCAATTTTAGGTTAAAGGGGACGGAAACAAGGGATAAAAGATATAGATTGAAAAGTAAAATCACAAAAAACTGAATTCCGAGGGAAATTCAAAAAGGAAATTCCCTAACTATATAACAATTATCATATAACTGACTTGGTACATGCATTTTCGTATGTAGAAAATGTTGGATTAAACCTGGTCTGATTGCTAGCTAGCTAAACCTATCACTTGTATGACAGTTGTATTCCATTATACTGACAACGATGTGTGAAAAAAAAAAACCAACATATCACTATTCAAAATGACATAATAGGTAAAAATGTAAAAAAAAAAAAACACATAGTGTTACATTTCGTACATTAGATATTATTTTCGGCGAATTATAAACGTTTCTAAAAAAACCTTTCATAAGATGTTTTAATGAATATCTAGTAACCGAATCTCCAATGAAAAATAATGTGAACCATTTTAAAATATTTCAAACAGATATAATCAGAAGAGTCTATTTCATTTATTAGCACCGGCTTGATTTTACTGCTCTTAAACTATTCGCCCGATAAGGATTATCAGTAGATAAAAGTCAGTTATTCGGTACTGACATAATTTAAAACATATATTTTATTATGATTTTTCGATGATAAAAGATGAAAATAAACTTTCATCGAAAGTTATCAAAAATAATCCAAATCGTTTTTATTAATAATTTAGAAACTTATTAATACACCATGTATCCTACTCCCTCAACTAAAGTTGGCTTTAAAACCAAATGCTAAGTTCTTTTTTGTCATAAAATTCCTAACGTTGAATCATATTTACGCTTTCAAATGTTAAGATTTGGGTATTCCTAATGAAGGAAAATCGCTTTGGTATAAGAGGTGTATAAAGTGCCAATTTCACTTATTTATTTGTTCATTTTCAGTATTGTAACTATCAATCAAGAAACAAAATGATACATGTACTAAACCTATGTAGATGTTTGTGAAAATTACAAATCTTTACATGGAATTGCATAGTCTATGGCAAATTCAGTTTAAGTGAATTATCATATTTCCATATTATTTCCCCTTTTTACTCTGATGTTAAAACGTTAAAAATTATTAATGTTTTGATGAGATTAAATTAAGACCGTTTAATCATTTTTGTTTCAGATCGTAGTTGTGTAAAGTTTTCACAGGCTGCCTTTGAAAACCCTTTTCAATATTTAGACCGTGATGAGACCGCGGAAGATGTCAGTAAATACCAAGGTTTTCTAACAAAGAAGAACGAGATTAATCCTGGGTTCAAGGTTAATTGAATTCAAAGTTAAACATATCAAAGAATTGTAAAATAAAATCCACTACTTATCTACGAATCATAACCTTTCATGAATTGGTACCTTTATTCATTTGATCCTTTACATGGATTGGTAAAAAAAAAGTAATTTAAAAGAAACAAGTATTTTGTATTTTTTAAAACAGTCTCAATGCAGTTCATCACTTATTTTTTTAATTTGAATACTCATCGATTGCAAATATCTCAACATTAGCTGATTGTAAGCAAAGAACTATATTGACTGTGTATTGCTGTTGTATAAGCCAAAATGGTGGTATACAGTTAATCGATCTTTACAATATATAGGTAGACACATCTTCACTTTCATTATTTTTTCTATTTTTAAAATTAACGTAGTCAACACTTCGATCATCTGTGTGGGCTACATATAAAGCTGAAGAATTTTGGAAAAGTAATAAGGCGAGGTACGTGGCATGGAGATACATTGCAACAAAAGCAGGGCTGATCAGGATTTATCCTGGAGTAAATCTACTGAAATCATATGATCATGAAAAACGAGGCTGGTAAGCATTAAGATAAAGGAAAACAATCACGGCGAAATGTACTGTCGACAGGCAGACTGATCTGCAAAGTAAATCAAAGTGAAAAATAAGAAATATAATCATTAAAAATCTTTTCAAATCAGACATTTATTATATTCAATACAATCTCTAACACCACTATAATGTGGGGTGAAAGAGAGGCGAAATATACCAGAGTGACATTCAAATTCATAAGACGAAAATAAACTGACAACGCCATGGCTAAAACAGATAGAGACAAACAGACGAACAAAAAAACACAAACACCAACATAGCAAACTTAAGACTGATCAACAAGAATACGTTAACTATTTAAAACAAAATAAAGAACAACAATAAAAATCGACTAGACTTGGTGCATAATATTTGATAGATAAGAATCTTTTTATAAATTATCTGTGTACAAAATTTTGAATTTTTGAAATACTGAGGCTTTTTTACCTCAGGCATAGATTACATTTGCTGTATCTGGCAAAACATTTAGGAATTTTGGTCCTCAATGCTCTTCAACTTCGTACTTTATTTGGCTTTTTCAACTTTTTTGGATTCGAGCGTCACTGATGAGTCTGGCGTGTATACAAAATTTAGTCCTGGTATCTATGATGTGTTTATTTTTATGATAATGATTGTATTCTACTACAGATAGCCTGTTTCATTTTCTTGCACTGGAATTTACCTTTGAATTCAGTTTGTGATTCTTCTTAAAATAAGAATAGTAAAAAGAAATTGGACATATAAACATATCTCTGTTATGCAGACCTTTTGCATACAGTCGATGCACGATTTCAGACCTCTATTCAAATTTCTCTTAATTCTTGACCTCAATATATGTCATGCCAAAAATACAATGTCAAACATTCATCTTGCAGGTGGAGACAGGCGATGGCACACCCAGGGTCCATGTTCGTGACCACACCGTACGTTGATGCCTGGGGATCAGGAATAGTTCTAACATTTGTACATACGATACAAAAAAAAGGGTGATTATTCTATCAAATGAAATGGTCAATGTTTTTTAAAAGATCCCAACAATATAATGTGCAATATTGTATTATTTTTTTTTCGCTAGCATCAAAATTTAAAGTTGCATCAGAACGAGGATGTTGTTAGATTTTTAAAATAACAAAATAGGGAATTACAACCTTCATTTTCATAGCATGATATCAAAATTGTAACAAAGATAAGTAAGCAGTGTTTATAATGTGTGTGTATAACACTCTTTCAGAACAGAACAGACATCTTAATTTTACTTTGTGTACTCTTAGGGCTTGACCCATTTAGATTTAATGAGGTCGAAACAAATGTAAACAGTGCATTGAATAGAATTGAGAATGGAAATGGGGAATGTGTCAAAGAGACAACACCCCAGTCATAGAGCACACAACACCCGAAGGCCACCGCACCCAGATGCGTCCTTTAGCTAGCCCCTAAACAAATATGTATACTTGTTCAGTGATAATGGACGTCATACTAAACTCCGAATTTTACACAAGAAACTAAAATTAAAAATGATACAAGTCTAACAAAGGCCAGAAAACACACACATTTCTCTCGCTAAAATCTTATACGTTGTTCCAACAACAACAAGTGTTATGTGTCAATCAAAACGCCCCGAGGAGCAGTACAACATGCACGTGTTAAATACACGAGCGAATCGTACAAGTTGAGATAAATAAACACCATCAGATGGTGACAAGGGAACGACACCATCTAAAAACGGATAATTAACGATAAGAAATAAAGAATAATCTCATCATGAATTTTTGTATTAAGCTTCCCGTTAATGATATAGATATCAAGATCGAGGAAAGGACAGTTGTCATTGTTAGTGTTAGCTTTAATCAACGTAAGTTCAGCATGATTTTTGTCTTTAGTTTAAATACTGAAGTCTTCATTACTGAGAACCAATATATCATCCAAATATCTAAAAGTATTGTTAAATTTTTGCATCAGATATTGTTTCGATAGGTCTTTGCTGATTTTAGTCATAAAGTGTAACCCATAACAATACAAAAACAGGTCCGCAATAAATGATACACAGTAAGTACCCATTGGAATTCCGATAACTTGACGAAAGACGGGATCTCAAAGGCGAACAGAAATGTAATCAAGTAAACATTCAAGGGCAGATATAGTATCAAAGCATGTCTAATTGACATAGTTCTTTTATTTGTTGCTCCTAACAAATTACATAAAAGTGTGTGAACATATGTATTCTCATTCCGACTTTTTAAGGCTTTTTTCTACCATCGTAGGATAAAATTTACCAATATAGATTCTATCACTGCAACAAATATGTTACGCTATTGCTCCACTCAAGAGAGTGAGTGGAGAAATATCGTAATACGGAGTTATAATGGTGGAATCTGTTAATGATTTGATTGTTATCCTTGCTTTTCAAAGATTTGCGTACAGTTGTGGTCTTTATAAGTGACGTCATCAGGTATTGTCCCTTTTATCAGGACGTCACAAAAGAAAATTCTACAGAAACCATCAAAATTTAACGTCATGATAAAATTTCGACCAATCATTTGCTGAGAACAGATATTTTACTAGTGATGAGAAATATTTTTCTCACACCGCGCAAGAAATGCGATGATAGCACAAAAATAGTAAAAAAAAATATGATTTTCTAACTGTTAAATTATTGTCATAGTACTGTGGATTAATTTATTTTCGCGGGTACCAATTTTCTTGGATTGAGGAAAACAAGCATATAAGTGGATATTTAGTTTGGTGTTTTTTTGCAAAGTCAGCATACATTCCTTGAGAAGAATTTGTTCCTCCTGTAACCACAAATTCTATGAAAATTAGCATCCAACGAATATATATGAATCCACGGTAAATCTATCACGTCTGGTTTTGTTTTGTATTCATATTTATAACATTTGTTTACTTTAACTTATAGATTCCATTGAATATTGTCAATGGTTGTATATAATTTGGATCGTTTCCTATTTGAAAAAAACACACAAATACCAAGTTTGGAATGTGACAACAAATTTGCAACTTTACTTTTAACTAATATCTGCTTGATCTGTACTACACCTGCTTTTTTCTTTGTCTATAAACTGGAATGGTAATTAAATATAACATGAAGTCTGGACAAGATGAATTAATTATCTATGGTTTATTTTACTTTTAGTTCGAATATAGTAACTGCTGCGTTAGCTGCAGATTTTCCATTGGAATACTTTAATTGGTTCATTACTAGTGTTTATCCATCCTGTGGCAGTAACAGGTAAGCAAAATTTCCATGGGCAACATTCAATTGCTTCATAACAAGTATGTTCTATCCTTTGGCGATAATAGGTTAGCAATATTTTGCATTCGAATTTTTTTATTGGTTCATAATTAGTGTGTATCCATCATATGCTAATTACAGGTAAGGACAATTTTCCATGGGAATATTTTAATTGTTTCATTGCCTGTGTTTATCTGTCCTGTCGCAAGTAGGCAAGACTTTTCATTGCAATGCTTTGTTGGTTCATTACATGTGTGTATCTTGTCATATGGCGATAACAGGTAAGCCAAATTTTCCATGAGAATATTTTAATTGGTTCAGTTCCTGAGTGTTTCATACTGTTGCGATAATAGATATTTTAATCGGTTCATTTCCTGAGTGTTTCATACTGTTGCGATAACAAACATTTTAATTGGTTCATTTCCTGAGTGTTTCATACTGTCGCGATAACAAATCTTTTAGTTGGTTCATTTCCTGAGTGTTTCATACTGTCGCTATAACAGATATTTTAATTGGTTCATTTCCTGAGTGTTTCATACTGTCGCGATAACAGATATTTTAATTGGTTCATTTCCTGAGTGTTTCATACTGTCGCGATAACAAATTTTTTACGTGGTTCATTTCCTGAGTGTTTCATACTGTCGCGATAACAGATATTTTAATTGGTTCATTTCCTGAGTGTTTCATACTGTCGCGATAACAGATATTTTAATAGGTTCATAACTACATGAACTAGTGAAAATCAATCCTTAGCGATGACATGTTAGCAAGATTTTCCATTTCAAAGTTTTGTTTCATTATTACATGTATCAGTGTGTATTTTTGTTTTCTCTCTTTCGCTGCTGGAATTTTATAACATTAAAATGGAAGTATTTCAATTAAAAAGTAAAATCACAAAAATACAGAACTCGGAGAAAAAATCTAATCGGAAAGTCCATAATCACATGGCAAAATCAAATGTCAAAACACATCAAATACGTACTATGGACAAGAACTTTCATATTCCTGACTTGCATTGGTACAGGCATTTTTATAGCGCTAAACCTCTTCCTTTGATGACAGTCTTATAAAAATCCGTCATATTTACAATGATGCGTGAACCAAACAGGCATAACAAACAAAAAATAGTCAAAATATGAGTACATCAGTCATCATTGTGTAACAATTTTAAAAGGCACAGTTTCATTTCTTTTATCATAAAGCATTATCAACCAACCCATCAAATTATGGCGAAATTCTTTGCTTTTCTACTCCTAGAAAAATATTGCGTTATACAGATTTGACTCATTTATTTGGTATGTTCGTAATATTGTGTTTATGAAAATATGTGATTTTGTTTTCATCTAACGTTGTTGAAATCTTTCCACTCCTTTCTTTTTCTTAGTGACGGCTACAGTTGCATTATAATAGATGACAGTGGATTTGTTGTAATGCACCCAAGACTCAAAGAGACATCTGATGAAAATGCATTTAAGGAACCCAATCATATCACTGTAGAGGTTTGCTGACAATAAAATTTGATTAATATGTTTTTCAAAACAATATTTCAGTTTCATTTTAATTCTGTCGTCCTTTCCATATGTTCATTTATTGTTACCAAACTATGTCATGTTACTGCTTATCAGAATTTGTGTGTTTGATCAAATTATTCATCCTTTAAGGTGGTAGACCTTGGTTCAGGGAGATAACTCTTTAAAT
The DNA here is from genome assembly GCA_037788925.1 of Mytilus galloprovincialis. Taxonomy (NCBI): domain Eukaryota; kingdom Metazoa; phylum Mollusca; class Bivalvia; order Mytilida; family Mytilidae; genus Mytilus; species Mytilus galloprovincialis. Next base: position 30,970,840 of record CM075332.1, read on the forward strand.
CAGTTAAGCGTTTGTAAAAGTCAAGTTCATCAATGTATTTTAAGCATTTACCTGAAACAGATTGAAAATAATCTATGTAACCTAGAAGCTTAGAATATATTTAAAAAAATTGTTGACACAAACGTACCGATGATTTTAAGAGTTATTTCCCTTAACCTAGGTCTACCTCCTTAATCACACCTTATCTCACTTAACCAAATGAAAAAAAAATATGCTTTCTTTCTTGTTTTTGTTCGGTATACACAACTTATTTACTGAACATCCGTATACTACCGCCGTTAAAATTGCATGAATTGAATCACCACACATGCAGAAAGAACGTTGTCAAATTGCATTAATTTAATCACGACACCTGCAGATAGAACGTCGTTAAATAACATTAATCTAATCATGAAACCAGCAGAAAGAACATCGCTCATTGCATTTATTTAATCACGAAACCTGCAGAAAGAACGTCGCGTCGTTAAATTACATTAATAAATCACGAAACCTGCAGAAGGAACGTCGTTTAATTCGTCCTTTGTGTTTCTTTGATACATAATGACGTGGCTCTATTATTAGAAGAAATACACGCTAAGCATATAGACATGCAGCAAATAGAGCAAGGTAAACTTCAAATGTACATATCTCTATCTGTTTGACGTTTACAATCTGACGTCAAACGCGCGATTGTACGTTTCAGATTGAATGTTTTTATCCTCTATGGATGGATTTAACATAAAAAAAATAAATAAATAAAGATAAAAAAAAAAGCAATGAATGAGGTTGTTAAATTTCATATGGGCCTTTTTGTGCTACTTTGTTAAATATTGGTTTGTTTTTATTGTTCTTAAGATAATAACACAAAACCCGCAGAAGGAACGTTGTTAAACTGCATTAATTGAATTACGAGAACTGCAGTAGGGATACAATACTCACTTTACTGTTTCAAACAACATTCTGCAACTTTGAAATACAAACCAATTAAATAATGTTTTGAAAAACTAAAATTTTGGAATTAATTATAGTCAATTCTTTAATTAAGAGCAGTGAATGATAGTTACAGATATCAAACATGAATGATAAATAAATGCGAGGAAGACCCCATACTATAAGTTATATTGTTCGCTACTGATCCCATACGGATCCATAGAGGGTTAGAAAAATCCATAGGGGGTGAAGCCGGAGGTTAACTACTGACCCCCTACGGATCCATAGAGGGTGAATTTTATTCACCCTCTATGGATCCGTAGGGGGTCAGTAGTTAACCGTATAACGAATTTATCGCACGCTAGACTTTTTCTGCTGCGTTTTGTTGAAAACAAACAACAAAACACAAAAACGTTAATAGATGACGTCACCATTAACGCGTCATGAACCCCCTATGAAATTTACTAACCCTCTACGGTCTCATAAGGGGTCACCACGAGACGGCGTTAAACCAATCACAACGTGATATTTTACCCGCGGTGCGATAATTTGTTATAGAGGGACAATAAGTATCAGCAAATTAATTATTCAACTAACGGGATATATAATAATTGTAGGAACCTGAAATTGCAAATGTATTACGCAGTCAAGGAGTGTTAAATCCAAAATCATGCCAAGATTATTCTACGAATAAAGAACTGACGTCCTATAGGGTTAGTATTATATATTCGGAACATCACTTCTAGAAAGTATGTGAAATAACGCGTACAACATTTATGAGACGTCAGGGGTAAGAATTGTCCATTTAATATATTTGATAAACCATTTTGATACAATTATGAGGCAATATGTGTAGTACTTTAGACAACACAAACATTAAATTACTTATAAGGATGACCTTTCTGAAATTTTAATGGATTTTAATGTTTATACTTTAATGATAGAATTACATATTATCAACTGTCATTAAATCTATTTTTTTCTCTACGTTTCAAAAGACCACATACGTAAGCGTTCCTTTATATAATATAAAATGGTTTATTCAAATATTTTGCATGTAGTCCATTTGTACAGCAGATACATTAAACACATTGTTGCCTGATTGTATAACATTAGTTGTTGTTAAAGGTAATTTGAAAAGGTTAATATTATTTATTCAATGTGAAATTACCAACAATAACGTCCAGCAGACAAGACTTTGCAAACAAAAATGAAACTGATTTGGTAGAGTTAGTTCTGTTTATCATAGGAGACGGTACCAGCATGAACGTGTAGTGGAATAGACTTTTCCAACAAAGATAAAACTAATTTATGAGAGACAATTCTATTCATTAAATGTGACGTTACCAGCAATAACATGTAACGGAATATACTTTGACAACACTCAAAACACTAATGTATGAAAGTCAATTGTAATTATTAAAGGTAAAACGTCTAACTATAACGTTTAGAGGACAAGACTTTGCCAACACAGATAAAACTAATTCAATCAGTCAATTTCATTTATTAAAGGTGACGCTACCAACAATAATGTCGAGCGGACTAGACTTTGCCAAAACAAGCAACACGTTTGAGTTGAGGCCTATAACTGAAACCAATCTGTTTATCATCAGAAAAAAGTCCAAGCCAAATGTACCGCTAACTTGTACTTGTGTAAGTGTGCACTAGCTAATCATGTTGTTTTTTAATATTTCATAGAATACCACTTTGCCATTGTTATAACGTATTCATTTACTTTTTAAAATGTCGGCGAAATAGAATTACTGACGTATATGTTTTCTGTGTTTACATTGATATCGTAAAATGTCTTACATCCTCGATGTAATGACCTGAACCGAAATCCCTAATGTTGTGTTGACATTATTTATCTTTGATACGGTCTCTTTTTATGTATATCAGTATGATCGTGATGATTATTTTGCACTTTCTAAAGACTTCGTTGTTATTTTATGGAAAACAGTGGCTTAATTAGTTACCAGGATTCTCATTTAGTACGCCAGACGAGCGTTTCGTCTACATAAGACTCATCAGTGACCCTCATATCAAAATATTTATAAAGCCAAACAATACCAAAGTTGAAGAGCATTAAATGTCAAACATTATATAACATACATTCAGTACCGGAGTTAATACCCTTTCTTTAAAAAAAATGCAAAATAGATAAAAAAAAATGAAATAGCTGATCATTTGATAATTTTAACTCGATGCTGATGACACATCCCTTTTTCATACAATTAATAGCCCTTGCACAATTGAGGATGTCTTAAACAGCGATTTAGAACGAATCTCAGCAAGATTGGCTTAAAAATTTTAATCCTTATAAGACAAAGGCTTTGCTGTTCTCATATAAAACTTCCCCAGATGATATCAAAATAGAATTTCAAATTCCAGCAGTAGAATATGTCTTTTTTCATAAACACTTAGGAATAACTTTTGATTCCAATGGTAAAATCTATACACATATAGAAAACATTTTCTAAATTATGCTAGCATAAGATTAAATGTTCTTAGAAAATTGAAAGATTATTGAATAGAAATTATATTGCTCGTATATACCTAATATCAATAAGACTCATTATGGAATATGCAAACTGTGGATTCATTTATTTTCGTGAGTACGAACTTTCGTGAAATGAAGAAAACTTGCGTTTTCGTGGATATTTTATTTCATGGTTAAGCCAAAGACTACCTATATTCCTTTAGACAATTTGTTATTCGTTGAACATCAGAATTCGTGGATCCTGGGTTACCACGGAATCCACGAATAATGATCTCTAGCGATTACTAAAGAATCCTCAGTATGAGTTATGGGATTGTTGTATTCAACAAAACTCCGACAATATAGAACATGTTCAGTTGGAAGCAGAAAAATTAGTGACTTGGTTGCCCGTGTTCGCTAGTCGGGAAGCAATATATTTTGAAATAGGCTGGTAATTGCTAGTGGACATAAGAAAGTCCAGACAGCTCAATTTGTTCTATTCTTATATGATGGGACCACCCCCGATTATCTCTGCTATTTTATGCCCCTTCTTGTTGGCCAAATATCGAATTGTGATTTGCGAAACAGTAGTAATTATATATACTAGAGATAATCAGAAAATCCTTTTTTCTGTCTACTACTATTGAATGAAATAGCATAAAACGTACGTCCAGAAATATAATTCTATTTAAACGAAAGATGAAGTCTGTTCAATCATAAATTAGAATTTCATATAGATTGAGTACACTCAATTAAAATTCTAAATTATACCTCAACTATTCATGCAAGTCCAGTTATATACAGTTTTATAAATTATTCCATGTTATATTGCATTTTTAGGGGTTTTTTTTGTTTTTGTTTTTGTAGTTTATATTGCATTCCTACTAGGTTGTTAGTCGTTATCTTATATACTTTGTGTTTATATGTTATAGGGAGAAGACGTCATTAATGTTGGTTTAACAGTCCCTTCTGCTACTTTTGCAAATAAAAAAAGCAAAACAAATATTCAGTTAAAAGTGTCATCATACATATCTGAATTCGCTGATCAACTCCTTATAGGGATTATTGCCCTATGATGAAGATTGTTTCAATTTGTTAAAGTGTTTGCCTATCATCTTAAAAACTATAACAGATAGATAAAAACTTTCAAATGCTTTTTAATTAATGATCAATAAGATCATCACATAGGTCAACATCGCGAAATTCGTCGGCTGACTCATTATATGAGTCGATATGAGTCGATTACCTTCAACTATAAAGATTATTATCAATTTTGCGATTCTTGAAATTCAATTAAGTTAAGGAGACATTAACAAGGGGAAACAATACTAAAAGTCTGTTTATATGTTTGAAACTCGACGATTGTTTGAACCAATTTTGATTTGTTAATCTCTTTTAAATGTCGGCTTCAGTAGATATATTTTAATTATAGGATGACTCTAAGTCCCCAGATGTTGTGGAATGTAAAAGCAACTGTAACTGTTTGTGTCATACACCTATCATCTACGATGTTTGTGCCAACTCATATAGTACAGAGTAAGTATCACTGAAGCTGTTTATGTCATAAATAAAGCAACAGTAGTATACCGCTGTTGAAAAGACATAAATCGATTGAGAGAAAACAAATCTGGGTTACAAACTAAACCAGGGGGGGGGGGGGGGGACTTATCAACAAAAACATATCATCTTTACTGTGCCTAATGGGGGAGTGTGGTTGATTTTCATATGATACAGTCATAATCTTTCAATCAGTGTAATAAAAGTCTGGAGCTTGCATGTCAGGAACTGCTAGTTGTCTTTTGTTAGTTTATGTTGACCATCGTCATGTTGCTAAGTTTGTTACCTATTCCAACGTTGACTAGAGGTATAGCGGAGAATTGATCATGAGATCTCACAAAACATATTATATCCCGCTCCTATATTTTGCATTGTACCAATTCCCAGGAACCTCTAGGCTTTGTAAGTCTATTTAACTTTTGGACATTTGCAAGTTTCGGAGTTTTTTATGTCTATTTCGTTTAACTAGTACATGCATATTATATTGATGTGGGGCCAACTTGAGCCACCTTCGGGTGTGTATTTTTTCGCTGCGTTGAAGACCTCTTACGGTCGTGGGTTGTTTGCTGCTCTATGGTCGGGTTTTTGTCTCTTTGGTACATTCTCTACTCCATCTATAATGCTTGTACTATAAAACATAAAACAAAGACTCACCTCAACAACAACAAAAAAAAATAATCAGAAACCAGCTCACGTGTTTCAACATTAATCAACTATAAATACACTGTCAAATTTCAAGAAATTGCCAAAATGTTTAACTCATTTTACTATTGACTTCCTAATATCAAAAGATTCTTTAAAAGACACAAAACAAAATACATGCAAACAACCGTATATATCTTATGCTTCCCATGAATTAAAAATAATTCACTAAAAGGGATGTTATCTTTAAACAAAATATGCTTATTTGACAATTGAGTTAACGGTGAAATGATCTTTCTGCAGAATAAATTTTTCTATATTTAGATCTGCCCCTTTCCCATGCAGTGCGAGGCTACCTGATACATCAGGAGTAAGTGAACCTGATGTTACAGATGGACTGGGAGCATGCTATATTCCGACCTGTCATCTCAAATCAGGAGACCAGTAGGTTTACCTTCATTTTATTTCAATATAAGATATAAATACAATAATTACAAGAAAAGAATATTCTTATGTTGTGTTTTGTGTACTATTTTTTGTCTACTTTTCTTTTTCTTTTGAAGCCATTGCGTTGTCAGTTTCTTTTCGATTGATGAGCTTGAATGTCACTCTGCTATCTTTCGACCCTTTTCAAGTATTTAAGTAAAATTTTATTTGGACTATTTTGTATAAATATTGATTTAACATAGGAATCTACAACATATGCATAAGATCACATAGATTCATATCTAATAAATGTTATGGCAGGTAACCAATAAAGACGTAAGAAAATATCTATTTTATTTTATTTTTTGTTAATAGAGACCTAGCCTAAAAATTTATAGAAACATTCTGAAACACAAATAAACCGTATTATAAAGATCATAGGCTTTTTGATGTATTTTATTATGAATAATACAAGTATAATTTTATAAACACAATCACCATAAGAATTCAGAAACAAGCAACACACGCTTATATTAATCTGTCTCCATATGCTTTTTCCGAAAATTCTCAAATATTAATCCAAATATTGCCGCAGTAGGAAATATTGGTTGATTTCTCAGTTATAATTGTCTTGTTTAAAATTTTATTTTAGAGATTGTTTTAGCGAGGCTGAGTGTAGCTGGTGTAAATATACGGACACAAGTCAACAGATAGAAACGCCATGTTGTAGATTAAAGGAGGAATGCACTTTCGGAAAAACTAAATCATCAACAAGAGATACTTGTGGTACGTTAATAAAATCGAATAACTTTAAAAAGATATAAAAAAAACTCCAAGGTAATTAATAACGGAAAGTCCGAAATCAAATGGCAAAATCAAAAGCTCAAACACATCTAACGAATGGATAACAACTGTCATATTCTTTACAAAAAGAAAATGTAAATGTAAAGCAATGCATATGTATGAAATATGGATAAATAAGAAAACATGTTTATCAAAGTATATCTAGGGTCATTATCACCTCTCCCGATGAAGGAAGATTACACGCATAAATATCCGTGGAGTGAATAAGGGCAACAGTAGGATACCGCTGTTTAAAATCACAATTCGATTTAGATATAACAACCTAAATTTGCGGGAAACAGTATAATGATTCGTGTGTGCACCTTTTATTCTACACATGCAATGACAAATCTAAATGTACGAGGACATGTTACGTTCGTGTTGTTTATTCTTCAGTTTTCTATTTTGTGTCATGTGTACTATTGTTTGTCTGTTTGTCTTTTTCATTTTTAGCCATGGCGTTGTCAGTTTATTTTAGATTTATGAGTATGACTGTCCCTTTGGTATCTTTCGTCCCTCTTTTACAAACATATATTATTGAATAAGGACAATGCTTTTAATAGAACACTTCTATCATTTGATGTCATGTCATCTGGATAGGTCGAGTATTGCTTAGGATAATTGTTTAATTTGAACAAATACAAAGTTTAATACATGAATGGAGATGACACTATATCTACATTTGTTTGTAATATATATCGGATTATTTAACATGTTTAACTGACAGTTCGGGTTATTTTATTGCAACCTATTAAATAGGTAATTTTATAATGTGTGAGCATCTGTCACCGAGTCAACCTTAACAAGGAGAAATTTTGATCGAAAAGTTAATCAATTATATAAAATCGTTATTTTTTTCAGCACCACTACCAGCTACTCCAGGTGGCTCTGATAAATCGTCAGGGGGCGCTGATACAAGTACAATTGGAGGTATAATTGGTGGATCAATAGTGTTTGGTATCCTACTCACGCTCATTATAATATTTGGAAGAAAGTATTTCCAATCGAAATATCCAAATGACGATGTAGATCCTTATTTAGATGCTGTTCCAGGTCATGAACTTAGACAATACACAGAAAAAGAGGAATTTAGTAGTGCTGAATCACTACCTCCACCCTACAAGATGCAACCTGAAGTTAATCAAAACTTTTATTGTGACTCGGCTTCTTAACAAAACATTTAGATATAGACAAATATTACTAAAAATTATTTAAAAATATATATAAAAAAAAATACCGTTGTATATTATATTAAAAATCTAAAAATGATTAGAAGGATTGTTTGCTAAAGACTGGAACACATTACTATTCTTTTTACGTTTTAAGGACCCTAATCATCAGGTGTCAGAATATTTCTATGTATATTTTCCTTTTCAGTTTGCTTTTAATCATAGACATCCAAGATTTGATAGCCAATTAGTCTTGGTTTGCTATTTAAGAAATGTCTTTATTAAGATGGGTGCGAAATAGTATGTTTTTAATAAATTTCTATACGTGAGCTTTCCTTTAAAGTATAAACACTATTTAAACTGCAAGGGTTTTTTTGTTTATCCATTTACTCCTGGGTATAATTGTATTAATTGATAAATTTTATTCTGTGAAATGACTTAATTAAAATAGTATCCTTAGGCCAATTAAAATTAATTGCTAGATTTTCATCCCCGCCCGCCCCTCTGAAATCGTCCCGCCCCGATTTTTTTTATTTAACAAAAAATACGATTTCCGGATTTTATCATGTCCGTTACCGGGAACCATCGATAATTTCGTTTCATTCAACACTTCCTGTTTCAAATTTCGTTTTAGTATTTCTCCGAGTATGATCTAACTGGGAACAGTATATCTAACATAGTTCATATATATGTTCCTGGATCTAATAACGATATGATTGAGTCGACATATTCTGCTGCTCTATTATGACAACATCTACCGAGAATAGAGATTGATAACGAGAAGGGCATGAAATATTCGAGTAACGAGTAAAACGCCTTGTCATTTAACGCAAATTGGTAGTCACAAGTGAATCGAAAACCGTGTTTTTTCTTTATTTATACGATGACTTTGTGTCAGGAAATTTGGACTGTAAATGATATCCAAAGCGCAAGAATCGTAGAACAAATTGGTACAAAAAACATGACTGGATTAAAGAAATTGACACAAGCACGAATTTGTTTGATTTATGACAGTATATTGAGAGAAAAAAGTCGACAAACACGCATTTTAATTCCCTTATAATTACCCATGGCTGTTGTTTTTGTTGACAAGCAGCAAACACCCTCTGTAACTGTCCCAATACCCTCAATTTAGTCATTAAGAAACTACTTTTTGGTTAAGTTCATGTTTTACATCACATAATTACTTTCCACACTGAGTTTACATTTTATTTTGTACTCATAATACTTGTGTTGCATACAATTGTACCAATACATTTTATTGATTTTATGTGGACTACAAACCATTGCTTAGAAAGCAAAATAAATTTGGTGTAGGTCTAGTCCAACTGAAGAGAGCATTTTTCTTCCCTTTTATGTATACTATAAATAGGTTTCTAAAGCGGCTATTACATGTATAACAGTGGTTGCCAATCAGGGATTTTTATTTAAGAGTTTAAAAAATAGTGTCAGATTCCTTATACAACATGTATATATACATTCTACAAGCTTGTTTTCCACTATCATATACCCCGCGGTATGAAGAACTTGTGACAAGGGTTTCATATGAAATAAAATTTAAAAAATAAAATCCTCCCACCCGCCCCATGTTTTTCAAAAATTTGGATGAAAATCTACTAATTAATTTTAGTTGGCCTTATAACAAAATATTGGTTTTTAAATTAGACTGCTGCATATATCTTATAAAACATATATTAGTCTCGGTTGTTATTGAAATGCTGAGGAATATTGATCTTTAAAAGATGAACTCAAGTTTTGACTGTGGTATGTACAAAAACCAGATGCTCCGCAGGGCACAGCTTCATACGACCGCAGAGATCGAACCCTGAACAGTTGGGGCAAGTATGGACACAACATTCAAGTTTGATACAGCTGTGAATTTGGATTGTGATTAAATAGTTGACACAGCAAAGGTTTCTGACACAGAATGAATGTGGTCTTATGAACATATTTTATTTTTTTTTTGCTTTTCAGCAATACACTATGCTGTTGGACAATAATCCCCTCCAAAAAAAATTATGAAGAAATCTGAAATGAGAAAATTTGTAACCCCACCCCTTTTTCACCTCTCCCTTTCCCTTATTCCAAAAATAATTTTAATTAAAATTTGGAGTTGCAACAATAACTACTCATTTAAATACATCATAAAATTTTAAAATATTAAATGACATACAGTCATGGTTAAAATTACTATTAATTAATAGTAACTTCTAAAAATGATTTTGCAGCTAATCATCTCAAGAAAATCATCATTTCTTAATACATAATTTTCAAGCAGTGTAAGGAAGGTTATCAAACATATATGTAACAGTATTCCTTTAATGGAATTGGAATGTAAATGGAATTACCTGCCTTACACTGCTTTTAAATTGTCTAAATTGTCCTTTAACGAGAAAAAAAAACTTGTTTTCCCCCCTTTTTACCCCTTATTGCAGAATGATTTGAGCCATAACCTTCTATAACCATACCTTTGTAGTATGGAAACTTGTGATATAATGTTGAACAGATCTATACGCTTAAACACAAGTTATTGACTGGAAACTACAAAATGCTTATTTGGGCCCCTTAATGCCTAAACCTTTGGGACCATAACCCCCAAAATCAATCCCAACCTTCCTTTTGTGGTTATTAACATGGTGTTAAAATGTTAATGATTTATATTCATTTCTACTATGGTTATTATCCGGAAACAATGTGTCTTCAGACGACGACAACAACAATATAATATTATACAACGCAAAAAATATTTTGCGATCCTAATAAAATCCATGGACTTTCCTTTCATCTGGCAGTAAAACTCATGACAGTGAGTAGCGTCCGTTTATCAGGGCCCCATGTACAAATTTAAAGAAAGTCAAGTCAACACAAGATTAAAACCGAAATCCTATGTGCGAAGAAAGCCAAAATAACTGCATCTTAAAAAATCCTTGTAACAAAACTATTTCCGTTATATAGTTCTTCTCACTACATATTTTACATTTGGGACATAGATTGAAAATTTGATAAAATTGTCTGCCTTATCTGTCCCATTAAAAAGAGGGATATATACAGTGTTTTATAGACTGTTCTTTTCCTAAGGTTGTAAATGTAATAACTTGTGTTCCTTAAATAAATACAATTATTAGACGTTTAGCCTCTTGTTCCTTCTGGAGTTAAAAACGTCAAGGTCAAACAGTAAAATAAAATAACTTTTCATTCTGTATTTTATTAAAAATTTAATAACTAAAACAATATTAGTATCAATAATATTTTATAATAAACATATTAACAGATCTATTGGCAGTACAATGAATTTGGAATGTTGACCTTGAAATTTACTCCTTCAAAGAGTACACAGTAGGACTATGGTAGAAAGCAAGGAAAGCATATTTTTTTTCAATTTAGACCAGACAGGTATTGATTACAGAATAAACCAGATTTTGATGTTTAGCAGATCTATCATTTGTAAGTATATGATAACAGAAAGTAATGAGAATATGATTGATTGATAGTGTTTTAACGTCACTTATAAGCACCACTTAAGGAGGTAGACCTAGGTTAAGGGAAATAACTCTTAAAATCATCAGTACGTTTGTGTCAACCGTTTTCATAAATATATTCTAAGCTTCTAGGTTACATAGATTATTTCCAATCTGTTTCAGGTAAATGCTTGAAAAACATTGATGAAACTTGACTTTTACAAACACATAACTGATTTAAAGAGTTATCTCCCTGAACCAAGGTCTACCACCTTAAAGGCTAATTCCTGGCTGTCAGTTTTTATTAATGAAGGAAGCCAACTGACAATCCTAGTAATCATTTATAACAATGTTTTTACTTTTTATAAGCTTATGGAAATATGTAAAAATATGTGCAAAATTGTTGTAAATGTATACAAATTCATTTAAAGTCTTCAATATATAGATTTTTTTGCAGACAATGATAGACATTATCTTGTTTAATACAATAAATTAACATAGTATTTTTTTCCCAGTACAACAGTAAATATGTATTTCATTCAGTTTTTGTAATTGCTTAAATCAAATAAGATATAAAATAAACAACAGATTCATGCTTCAATTTTAAAAACAACAACAAATATAAATAAAAAAAACAAGCATCACTTTGATTATTTCTCCCTATTATGATGGTTATAAAGTTTTAACCTTGCACCAGCCGTAGCAATGTTGATTCACATAGCAAGTCATTTACGTTCCTTTCTCCGAAAACTAATAAGTGGTTCAGTTTCACTACTAGTGCTACGAGAAAAGTTGACATTACTGGCTGATACATCAGACAGATCAGTTGACGTGTTATTCCACCAAGATGAGAATGAGATTCTGCTTTCTGGAAGTCCCCACAACACCAAGGCACACAACACAGGCTGTAGTGGATTCAAAACACACTGAAAAGTGAATGTAATTGTATGAATACATTTTTTTAAATTCAAAAACTTCGGTCTTCAAAAAGAACTTGAACATTAGAAATTTTGTTTGAAATTTTAACAATCTTTAACATATATCTTTCCAATGATTATTTAAACAAGCTGTGTTAATTACTACTGAAATATTTTGTAATTAGAAATGTGTATTTCTCATGACATTAAACTCATAAAAGTAACCAACTTTTGTTCTATGGTGATTACAATCTATTTCAGATTTCTTGAGGTAATCTCTTCAGTTAAGTAATTTTATTATCAGAAGAATTGCATGCATCTCTTATCGTCATGGCCCATTGCCGATAATTCTAAGTACAATAACCTACCATTATAATCCATATAGTTAGTTTTGCTGTTTTGTTGTCATTTTGTGCCATGTGTATGACAGCATCAATTATATTTGGAAGCCAACTGAAAAAGAAAGCAGAAATGTGATACATGATTAAAAAAAATTAAAAAAACTGCAGCGGATTTGTCAGTTTAACTTGTTCGAAACATGAATTGGGTAAATGATACATATAGTGTGAAGAGTGTTTCAAACCAATGAAACATCTTTTGTAATGTTTTTGCTAGTTATTTTTTTCTATCCTTTATCATTAGAAACAAAAGTACAAGTCTGATTACAAAATTTATCCAATGTGTCATATTCATTGTTATCATTCAGATTCATATGGAGTCTTATGTTAACCCTGTTAACTCACAGGTCTATTTTGTATTCAAATGATCCCATTAGGCGTTCTTTTTTCTTTTTTCTGGTAATATCCTTGTCAAAAAAGTATGACAAAAATACCGAACTCCACTCTAAATAAGATACCCATAGTTTTACGCTTATTGCACATTGGTAACTTTCTTTGCTTTGTATTGATTTTTATTTCGTAGTAGATTAACTCTAAAGATTGGCAAATACTTTCAGAGATCAAGAGGATGTTTTATGAATAAGACCGAGTCAGGAAACATAAACAAACCGAGAAATATCATGTGTACAATCTGTTCTTCTAGCACTGTAAAAAATAAACATTTGAGAACCATTAAAACCCACTTAATAAAAATTAATTAGATATAAATGTGTTACCTTGTAAGGAAAGCAGCTAAAATGAGGATAAATTTGAAGTGGATTGAATCTATCAGTTTTCTTTCACTGGCTGTATATCTACCATAATGCCAAATTAATGCACGTTTGGCTAAAATAGAAAGTTCAGTCAATTATAATCAATAAATAATAGACTAAATACACTATCAAAAACGTTAAATCCTTTCAATAAATTAAAAATTCCTTTTTTAAATGATAGTCTACAGTTTATCTACAGTCTGCAATGAAATCTTGAGAAAAATATTTCAGATTCCCCAATTTCTTTTCATTAAAATTCTTTTATCCTGCAATTGGGTGTTCTACTATACAGAAACAGCCCTACAGATATCGCTATGCTGTATCTGTATACTATATAGATATCGCTTAAAAGCTCCGCCTACTGCCGGACTGAGTATTGTATGAATCTGTGTGACCTCAGAATGTGTATTGAAGCCGCATGGCGTATCCGCGAATTAACGATTACTTTTATATACGTTCTGTTTGTTTTCAAACATTTCTTTAGAGCAATAAGAATCACACAAATTTTCTGACAATATACACACATGAACAGCAGTCTTTTCTACGATGACAACTATCGATTTCAAAACTTGAATGTGTATAATTGTGTAACAAAAACAACCATGTCAATTTCAGCATGCATGCTTATTGCATGTCGAGTCTGAAGCGTAGGACAACTCGTACACTTCTGTTTCAAATTGGACAATGATTTGTTAATTGTTTTTACTGTTGAAATTAGTTGTTATGTTAAAATAAATAATTATTCACCTTGAGCGATGTATTATTGTTGACCATTCGAGATTTTTTTTTGCGAACCCGTCTTCAGCTGAATGTGTGATTACTGCATCGTATTACTACACGGGCCTCAAGGGATTTCAAATCGGAAATAAATGCAAAACATGTGTTTTTGTGTCTTTCAAAACACAAATAATATACAGAATTAAATGCAGGATAAAGACAATAACTGTTTAGTGTCTTTAAATATCAGCTATTTGTACTCGGCTCGAAACAGGTGTAATAGCTCGCTAAAAGCTCGCATACACCTTATTTCCTAGCCTCGTACAAATACAGCTGATATTTAAAGACACTAAACAGTTATTGTCTATGTGTCTGTGTAACATGTTCCTTAAATGAGTCTATGAAAATAATTGCCAGGTGTTATTGCGATTTAAAAAGAGTAATATGTCAAAAGAAGAACACAATGTGTGTCCATATGACAGCAGGCCTGACTCAATTACCAAGATAATGAAACCTAGAAATCTTGATTTAAATCACAACTATATACACATATCCTTAAACTAGAGGCTCTCAAGAGCCTGTGTCGCTCACCTGTTACTGTATTTACTGATGTTGGCCATCTTGGTTGGTAGGCGGGGTCATTGGACACTTTTTTAATATAGATACCCTACTTATGAATGTGGCCAAGTTTGGTTAAATTTGGCCCATAGTTTTAGAAAAGCAAAAGATTTTTGTACAAGTTACAAAATGACAAAAAGTTGTTCAATATTGACTATAAAGGACAATAACTCCTTAAGGGGTTCTCTGACAATTTTCTTCATTGTTGACTTATTTGTAGATCTTACTTTGCTGAACATTATTGCTGTTTACAGTTTATCTCTATCTATAATAGTATTCAAGATAATAACCAAAAACTGAAAAATGTCCTTAAAATTACCAATTCAGGGGAGCAACCCAACAACAGGTTGTCTGAAAATTTCAGGGCTGATAGAACTTGACCTGATCAACAATTTTTAACAGATGTCAGATTTGCTCTAAATGCTTTGGTTTTAAAGATATAAGCCAAAATATACATTTTACCCCTGTGTTCTATTTTTAGCCATAGCGGCCATCTAGGTTTGATGGCCAGGTTATTGGACACATTTTTAAACTAGATACCCCAATGATGATTGTGGCCAAGTTTGGTTAAATTTGGCCCAGTACAAAAATGTAGTTTCAGAGGAGAAGATTTTTGTAAAAGTTTACGGAGACATATGACGGACGCCAAGTGATGAGAAAAGCTCACTTTGGGCCAGGTGAGCTAAAAAGGCAAAAAAAAACCAGCATTACCAAAAGCATGAGTATCAAGGTAAAAGATGTACCTGTATATTTAAGAATTGTGTATACACTGTAGGTTAATGTTGATTTCTTACAAATTATATATTACTGCAAAATTGAACACATAAAATTTTCTTAACATTCTAAATCTTGAGCTGTAAAATACCAATAATATTAAAATATGTCAGTAGAAAACAAACTAGAGGCTCTAATGAGCCTGTGTCGCTCACCTTGGTCTATGTGAATTGTAAACAAAGGAAGCAGATGGATTCATGACAAAATTGTGTTTTGGTGATGGTGATGTGTGTGTACATCTTACTTTACTGAACATTCTTGCTGCTTACAATTATCTCTATCTATAATGAACTTGGCCCAGTAGTTTCAGTGGAAAATGTTAGAAAAAATTTACAAATTTTATGAAAATTGTTCAAAATTGACTATAAAGGACAATAACTCCTTAAGGGGTCAATTGACCATTTCAGTCAAGTTGACTTATTTGTAAATCTTATTTTACTGTACATTATTTCTGTTTACAGTTTATCTCTATCTATAATAATATTCAAGATTATAACCCAAAACAGTAAAGTTTCCTTAAAATTACCAATTTAGGGGCAGCAACACAACAACGGGTTGTCCGATTCATCTGAAAATTTCATGGCAGATAGATCTTGACCTGATAAACAATATTACCCTGTCAGATTTGCTCTTAATGCTTTGGTTTTTGAGTTATAAACCAAAAACTGCATTTTACCCCTATGTTCTATTTTTAGCCATGGCGGCCATCTTGGTTGGATGGCCGGGTCAACGGACACATTTTTTAAACTACATACCCCAAAGATGATTGTGGCCAAGTTTGGATAAATTTGGCCCCGTAGTTTCAGAGGAGAGGATTTTTGTAAAAGATTACTAAGATTTACGAAAAATGGTTAAAAATTGACTATAAAGAGCAATAACTCCTAAAGGGGTCAACTGACCATTTCGGTCGGTTTGACTTATTTGTAAATCTTACTTTGCTGAACATTATTGCTGTTTACAGTTTATCTCTATCTATAATAATATTCAAGATAATAACCAAAAACAGTAAAATTTCCTTTAAATTACCAATTTAGGGGCAGCAACCCAATAACGGGTTGTCTCATTCATCTGAAAATTTCAGGGCAGATAGATCTTGACCTGATAAACAATTTTACCCAGTCAGATTTGCTCTAAATGCTTTGGTTTTTGAGTTATAAGCCAAAAACTGCATTTTACCCCTATGTTCTATTTTTAGCCATGGCGGCCATCTTGGTTGGATGGCCGGGTCACCGGACATATTTTTTAAACTAAATACCCCAAAGATGATTGTGGCCAAGTTTGGATTAATTTGGCCCAGTAGTTTCAGAGGAGAAGATTTTTGTAAAAGATTACGAAGATTTACGAAAAATGGTTAAAAATTGTACATAAAGGGCAATAACTCCTAAAGGGGTCAACTGACCATTTGGGTCATGTGACTTATTTGTAAATCTTACTTTGCTGAACATTATTGCTGTTTACAGTTTATCTCTATCTATAATAATATTCAAGATAATAACCAAAAACAGTAAAATTTCCTTTAAACTACCAATTTAGGGGCAGCAATCCCACAACTGGTTGTCCGATTCATCTGAAAATTTCAGGGCAGATAGATCTTGACCTGATAAACAATTTTACCTTGTCAGATTTGCTCTAAATGCTTTGGTTTTTGAGTTATAAGCCAAAAACTGCATTTTACACCTATGTTCTATTTTTAGCCATGGCGGCCATCTTGGTTGGTTGGCCGGGTCACCGGACACATTTTTTAAACTAGATACCCCAATGATGATGTGGCCAAGTTTGGATTAATTTGGCCCAGTAGTTTCAGAGGAGAAGATTTAGTAAAAGTTAACGCCGGACGCAGGACGACGACGACGGACGCCGGACGCAAAGTGATGGGAAAAGCTCACTTGGCCCTTCGGGCCAGGTGAGCTAAAAACAACTAATTAATATCCACCTAGTAAATGGTTGGGCAACACAATGGATTCCACATGTGGAGCAGGATGTACTTACCTTTCCGGAGCACATGATATCACCCTCAGTTTTTGGTGGGGTTTGTGTTGAATAAAGTGGGACTCCTTATTTTTCTATGTGGTGTCATATGTACTATTATTTGTCCGTTTGTCTTTTTCATTTTTAGCCATGGCGTTGTCAATTTATTATCAATCTATGAGTTCGACTGTCCCTCTGGTATCTTTCATCCCTCTTTTGAACAACCGCCTGGGTTTTTTTATAGTGTTGTGTCTTGTGTCACAGTCTTTCGTTTTCAATGCAATGTTTTGTAGAACTGAACTACGATTCTAGTTTATGTGAGCCAAACTTAATGAAAAGTTAAAACCGAAGTTTGTACTTTACACACAACGGACTTGAAAACAAGGTGGCCACTACTTCTTATAAAAGTCCTTACAAGCATGTTTTTTTTTCGGGTATTGGATTTAAGTTGTCAATACAATCGCACTTGTAAAATAAAAATGTTAGGTTTTTTTGTTGTGTCACTAACCCCACTGCAAATCAAAAGTGACGTAAATAATTTACAGATAATAGAGATCATGCCTTGGTTAATAAATTGCCATTATCGACAGTAATTGCCTTCTATTATCGTTATTAACAAATCACGAATATCATGTAATCTATTAATAGATTTTGTTACTGTTTACTCATCTATCTTAGTAATCCATATTCTGTAAGCGTCATTTAAATAATAACTATATATGTTATATTTAATTCAACTATAATTTCCACTGAGCTTTGATATCAGCAGAGAATAGCAGTTGATACGGAAAATAATAACCACATGTATTGGTAAGTCAAAATAAGTCTGAGCGATTTTCATTAAATATCAATAAAACATTTTAAACTGAAAAATATCCAGATAATATTATTTTATGTTTATAGCCTTCTAATAAAAGGGCATTTAATTTAGCTACAAGCTATAAACTAGAGGCTCTAAAGAGCCTGTGTCGGTCACCTTAATATTAAACAAAGGAAGCAGATGGATTCATGACAAAATTGTGTTTTTGGTGATGGTGATGTGTTTGTACATCTTACTTTACTGAACATTCTTGCTGCTTACAATTATCTCTATCTATAATGAACTTGGCCCAGTAGTTTCAGTTGAAAATGTTAGTAAAAATTTACAAATTTTATGAAAATTGTTAAAAATTGACTATAAAGGACAATAACTCCTTAGGGGGTCAATTGACCATTTCGGTCATGTTGACTTAATTGTAAATCTTACTTTGCTGAACATTATTGCTGTTGACAGTTTATCTCTATCTATAATAATATTCAAGATAATAACCAAAAACAGCAAAATTTCCTTAAAATTACCAATTCAGGTGCAGCAACCCAACAACGGGTTGTCTGATTCATCTGAAAATTTCAGGGCAGATAGATCTTGACCTGATCAACAATTTTATCCCTGTCAGATTTGCTCTAAATGCTTTGGTTTTTGAGTTATAAGCCAAAAACTGCATTTTACCCCTATGTTCTATTTTTAGCCATGGCGGCCATCTTGGTAGGTTTGACGGGTTACGCCACACATTTTTTAAACTAGATACCC
The DNA here is from genome assembly GCA_037788925.1 of Mytilus galloprovincialis. Lineage (NCBI taxonomy): Eukaryota > Metazoa > Mollusca > Bivalvia > Mytilida > Mytilidae > Mytilus > Mytilus galloprovincialis. Next base: position 30,990,037 of record CM075332.1, read on the forward strand.
CAAGGATGACTGTGGCCAAGTTTGGTAGAATTTGGCCAAGTAGTTTCAGAGGAGAAGATTTTTGTAAAAGTTTACGGACAACGGACGACGGACGCAGGACGACGGACGCAGGACGACGGACGCCAAGTGATGAGAAAAGCTCACTTGACCTTTCAGGTCAGGTGAGCTAAAAATTAAGAAATTAAGAAATTAAAATTGATACTATAAGCTGGTAGAGCATCAATTAAGAATAAAGATAAGCTAAAAATATTGATAGGTCATGGACCTCCTTTTCGAGATATTTGAGATTTAAAATATGGCGGGAAAAGGCTGAATCGGACTTTAACTTTATATTTGCAATTGGTATTATTTGGGTCTCATAATAAAAGAAAGAAAATCAAGAATCTTCTAAAATTTTGATAAATTACCTATCATGAGCTATTAAGTCTTATATGAAAAAATAAATGGGTGTTATGGGGCAAAATATTTTACATTGTATTGTATGGAAAAACACCAAGGAGTCCGAAAATTTGACACAAATTCCAAAACCTCACCTAAGTACATCCTTAATCATTAATGAAAGTGAAATAATGAAATAATAATTCGCTTTTTACAGCCAGGTTGGTTCATTTTTTGTCTAGTGAATAATTCGACCTCATTGAATTGGTTATGTAACCTTTCATTTAACACCTTAGCTAGAGATTGGTTATTCATAAATTAGACGTGGTCTTTAATAAATGTCAACATAATCATTGAAAGTGGTAAACCTTTTGATTGACTGATTTGATTCCAAAACAATCATTTCTATACAGGTAAAAGTAATGCTTAATATTTACTTTAAACCTTTAAAATGAAATAAAACAGAACAAGAAAAATCGAATTGCACCAGTTCGCTATCTATTTATGTTTATATGTTATGTTAATATAGTGTTATATGACCGTTGGCAGTCTTCAGAAATAACCTCCATGGTTAATAAGAGAGAGTCTAGATTAAAATACACACGAAATGATGAAACATAATATTGAACCCATGTATCAGAAATTGTTTATTCTAAATTTCTTCTAATTTAAATATACGTTTTAGTATGCTTTTAATTGTATGAGAATTTCAATCAAAAAGACATACAGGGGTCAATAGAAATCGGGAACGTTTTAACGGTTTAATTAACAAGGCTACTCGCATCAAAAAGATCAGAAAAGTACAAATACGTTACAACACGGCCAAATATAATGTCATTCTATTTGATACTTTCTATAAAAGTCAGATGAAAATGTTAAATCCCTTCAACAGATTAAATCATTCAAAGTATAAGCAAACATGATGTGAGTATCTGACTGATCCAACCAAATGTCAAGTGCAAACTCATCGAGATCAGGCATGCGACCAAATATTAGTTATAAAAAGATGTAGTATGATTGCTAATGAGACAATGCTCCAGCATATACCATAACTATAGGTCACCGTATAGTCATACAAAAATACAAAAAAAGCCTTTACCGTATAGTCAGCTATAAGAGACCCCGAAATGAAGCACTTCTTGAAATTGTGGAAAAAATATTTGTTTGACAGACATATGGACAAACGCACAAACAGACAACAGACCGACGACATTGAAAAGGGTAAAAAATCGTCATATTTAGAGTGGGAGTATAATATCAAGAATTTTAATATTATATATTATCTCATCACAATATACAAAGATTAGTGTACAAATCGTGGCATTTATAATATTTAAGTAAGTCATGTAATTTCAATTTTATATAATTATATTATATATTTAAATATCTCAGATCATTACACAAGACAAACTCATTTCAGTAAATCATAAAAATTATAATTTTATGATAAGATTAGATACATGAAATTGCAATTACAGCTGTACATGATGTCATAAATTAGTATTCAAATGAAACTAAATTTCCAAAAAGTAATTCAGAGAAGTAAATAAATTCTCAGGTAAAACATATATCTATAAGTCACTACAATTTTCAATTTTCACAATAAATTTGATTGAAAATCAAATAAAAATGATACAGTTTTTTATAATTAAATAAAGATCTCTGTTTTATATAAAAAAAAATGTACAACAGAAGACAGCAAAACATTTATCAATGACATGTGAAATTGTTATCTATTATCTTTGTAGTTGATGGCAATTGTATAGGGATTCCGATATTCAACTCTGAAGAACCTTACCACACAATTTAAATTCATATTCCAAGACATCGTTCAAGGAAATATTAAAATTTGAACTCCTTCTTTGGCATGGATGTAAAATATTTCTCACTGAAACTTTTGCAATGTATGTGTCTGATCTTATCTATACGGACCATTTCCACAAATAAGGAGGAAATAGAGAGACTAGAGAAAACAATTGGTAAGCTCTCAAGACAAGTTATGCTACAACAATTATTTATAGAAGAAAAAACTCGAAGTGAAGGAGATTCTGGATTGAAACAGACGAGAATTCTAAACGACGGATCTAAACCGTATCACTTTCCGACAACAAGATCGAAAAGAGGAGTAGCTGCCATTCATGATCACGGACATATGAAACGCACAATTGGTGTTGGAGAATTTGTGGCTGTTTTAAATGGAGTTGAATTCAGAACACGGCACAATGATCCTGAACTACGCATGCCGAGTACCACTTCATCAAATTTCTTAGAAACTGAGGAAATACCTTTTCCTGAAGTTCCACCGGAAGTAACACAAAAAGAAACTGTGGCTGAGCAAGTACAAGAAATGCGTGAATGGTTTAAGGCTTTCAAAGATCAAAATCACAAAGAAAGAGATTACCGCAAATATTTCAAACCCGTTCTGTGTTATCTTGAGGGAATGTGGGTATATGATAACAATACTGATATATTAGAACCTTTTCTAAGCGACAGACACAAGTTGGATGCTAGCACTTTCGAGGACCTCGAAGACAAGATAATGTTTACATCTTACGGGGGACGAAAAGATGGAATGGAGAATTTTGGGTGGCTTCCAAAAACAATAATATATACTGAAAATGGGAAATCACCTTCCTACGCTCAATGGATATACAGAATTGTTTGCCATCCATTAAAACATGATCTTCCGTTGAGTCGTTTAAAAATGGTCGATGATTTGAGCTCAAGAATGATGTTCCTTCGTTCAGAAGAGGAAGAGATACAGACAAGACGTGCCCGTTTTAAACTAAATCAAAGGGACAAAGAAGAATGGAAAGAAAGATTTGATCAAAGCCCTGGATTTATTGACAGCTTAATGAGTGAAATACCAGGTTTAGACAACTATGGCGGGAATTTGACAGACGAAGCATTAAATCTGCCAGCATACTGTCCCGGTAAAGAACAGAAAATATTAAACACTGCATATTATCACAGATTCTATGAGGAAATAAGACCCGACTACCTTCGCTTATCCTTAAGAAAACGAGCTTTTTCTGACAGCAATCTTTTTATGTCGATGACATCACAGCCACAAGTAGCAGGGAAAAGTTTAAACTATTGCACGAAAGAAGACTCATTACAAAAAAAAGCCTGCAAATCTTATCACCAGCGATGGTCATATGCAGTTCCCTTTGAAATTATATACCTTAACCCACTTACAAATTGGAATCCTTATAACATTACCTACAAAGGTCATTACAAGAATGACCTGGAAGCAAAATTTGTAACAGAAAATGGAAACCGAACTGGCGGGAATGATATTCATACAGCATATAATGGAACGAATAGTTGGTATTTCTTTCAAATCCCACAGAGTTTTTATAGTGGAATTGAAAATAAAAAGGGGCACGGAGGCATCGGTGTGTTAGATGAAAACGGAAAAGTGAGATATACTAGGGCAGCTGGAATCCGAGTGTTCATTCCGGAAATCAGAGGCATTGGGATCATACGTCAGAGATATCCAATCATGCCTCTGTACAGTGAGGGAAATACCGCATATAAAGAAATGGAGTCCTTAAAAGACATAGTTTTGGAAAATAACAATTATCTGAAAATGTTCCATAATCTACCTAAAGATGAAAAAAGTGATAAATTGAGAAAGAACCAGATTAAACTTTCAGTTGACAGGGGAATAACTCTTATCATGTCAAGGGCAACTACGTCCGATCCAGGTCCGCATAATCACTATGTTGATCTTTCGGCTGAACATGTCAATACTTTAAAATCGAAAAAGAGGTTAACAATTCGCAGCAGCGAGGACAGTGGACACGACCATCGTGTGACAATTGAATACCGTCCACATCTCAAAAACCCATTCGTCATGACTAGGTGTGACCACAAAAAGACATGTTGGGATGGACATAAAAAGCTTTTACTAGAAAACGTTGATGAGAAAAATGACGAACTGAGAGAAGACAAAAATGACGACGACAGACCGGAGAATTATAAGGAATAAACTTCATTATTCTATCGTTATTAATAATATTGATTTTTCTGTCTCTGAGATATAAGTATACATGTAGTATACCATAGTTGTCACTGTTTGAAAACTCTCAAAATATCAAGGTTCACATTTATGATTTCATATTTGAAATAATTAGGGTCGTCCTCATTAACTCACCATTTTCCCATTACTTTTAAAGAATTAAGAGGTATGGAATCAGAGCGGTTATATATACTTCGTAATTCAACTAAAGAACTGAAAACAATGAACTCATTTTTAACTTATTTGATTCAAGTGTCATTGAATGAGTCTTTTTAGGTCGAAACTGAGAAGAAAAAGAAAAACAGAAAGATAAAGATTATATATATATTGGCTAAATACAAAAAAAAGAACCAACAAAACACCACACAGGACAAGATAATATGTCCATATGACACCACACCCTGCTTGCACTACCTTGTGTATAAAAATAAGAAGAAATGGTATGATTGCCAATTCATGTTTAGTAAACCATGAAACATCAGTAAAATAATTCAAAACGTTCAAGTTATTATAAGCATGTATATCAAATTTCAAGTTGATCTGACTTTATTGTTAAACTTCTTCAACAAAAAACATTTCACTTCAGAATGTACCTGTAGTTCTATGTTTTGTGAACCTTATATTTTTTTAAGTTTTCATCAGGATTAAAACATACACTAAGTATCAAGTATATTTGACTATATTTTTACCTTTACCAAACAATTTCATTTCGGGATGGACAGACAGAACAGGCAATGTAATACCTTCTTCTATTCATGGCAAAACAAATGTGTATCAGGCATCAAAAACCAAGGATGAAATCCTTTACGTTGTACTATTTAGTGTTGGTTCACATTCATTAAATGTCTGTACATTACATGTTTAAACATTTGTGGAGCAGGTTCTGCTTTCCCTTTTGGAGCACCTGAGATCACCCCATGTTTTTGGTGGGGTTTGTGTTGCTTATTCTTTAGTTTTCTATGTTGTGTCATGTGTACTATAGTTTTTCTGTTTGCCTTTTTCATTTTCAACCATGGCGTTGTCAGTTTGTTTTCGACTTATGAGTTTGACTGTCCCTCTTGTATCTTTCGTCCCTCTTTTAGTGTCTATGCAGAAGTCTTAAGCTTGTAAATGAAATTGCTCTTGTATGCAGTAATTACTATATTATGGATTGTGCGACTTGCATGCCCAAATTTTAAACCTGGTATCTTTGATGGGATTTACAACCACTGGGTAGATATAACATTTTGTCCCAGAGGGTTTATTTTCAATATTAGGTCAATGTCAGGAAAATATAAACCTTTTTGTATGAGGCTGAGAAACTGGGGAAGGGCGAGGTTCTACCGAGTCCTTCAGTTTTACCCTGAGTACAAAAAATTTTATTTCTTTATGACATTGTCTCAATATTGCTTTATACTGCAACTTAAATTAATACATTGATAGCTTTTTAAACTGTAAAACATAGGTCAAACTTATTTTCATCCCTTAATGGACCCCTGATTGTGGAGAAAGTGTTCCATGATGAAATTGACATTATACAAAACATAGCTACTTGTATGTTACTATATTTAGTAAATAAACACAACTAATTGCAATATAAAACGAGCTATGTATCCAATTCTTTGTTAAGCCTGAAATATAAATGATTGGGTTTTTTTTGGGGGTAAATTAACTGTTTTTAAGGGCATATGATACTGAAGACATCACTTGTTGTTTTTAGACACAATGTCAATGCTAGAGAGATCGATTTTTAAACCATCAACTTGTCAAATGAAAAGACACTGGTCATGCATTGTGTAGGGTCATTATGACATGATTTGACATGGTCTAGAGATTTTGATTTTTACATTACTTTATTATCTTGCATGGTGATTTTATGATAATTTTATGAATGAACGAAGATTTAATTTAATAAGAAACGTGAATTAAAAAACATTAAACCCTATATTAAAGGTATAATTAAATCAAATTTTTAATATTAAATCAACAACTGACATGTTCAATATTTTGATGAAATGTCTCAAGAAGAAAATTGCAGGTATAAAAAATGCACTTTCTCACTATGTCTTCTACATTCTTTTATAAGTCGAACGGTTGTCCTCTTAAATAATTTGTAAATACAAAAATACATCAACAATAACATATGTTGAAACTTCACAAACCCACTGTTTTTACTGTTTCAATTAATGAATTCCATTAGAGGATTTTTGGAATGACATAAAAGGAATCAGTTTTATCTGCTCAAATTCATCGGATCAATCTTTCTTGGTCACGTAACAGAGATGGCTGTATGCGAAAGCATGACAGCAATTTCTTTTAAAATAGAATTTAAACCTTTCATATGTCCTCATTTCCAGTTTGAGGTGAGGCAAACAGCACTAAAAGTTAGGTGGAGGTATATAAATTTAAATTTAAGACATTAAACTGATAAATTTGTATCATCTAGTGCAAAAAGATATGTGTCACAAAAGCTAATAACTTATACAAAATCCTTGAACAAATTATAATTTTATTTGCTATGTAGACCATAGCAAATAAAATTGCAAACCATTTGAAGTGTTGTTGTCAATTTGGAGTATTATTTTAATGTTGCATTCAGTTGCATAATTTGACAACCCTGCATACCAAGGTATGCACTTCAGGGACTCCTTCGAAATGATTCATTGGTTCACCTAATGGAGTTTAAATTATAATTTGTACAAACTTGCATCTTGAAACAGAAATATTGTCTCATGATGCTGGATAGCCCAATCAAACAAGTGCATTTTTTATACATGTTATAAGAAATATTTCTTTATGCAAGAAATACTGTTAGATGAAATTAAAAAGTCACAACCATAAAAGAAGAAATGTTTATTTTATGAAATATTCCTGAAAAAGATATGTATAAATGTTTAGAAATGGACTTCAAATCAAAAACATCTACAGACAGTGTTTAAATATAACTGAAAGTTTAAAGGACAACAATTGTTATCAGTCAATAAAAGCAAAAACCTTTTTAAAGTTTGTCTTATATATTTCAAAACCAATTTGCAACTTTTTTTTTTACATTTGATGTGTTCAAGCTTTGGATTTTTCTGTTTGGTTTAAGACTTTCTGTTTTGAATATTCCTCAGAGTTCGCTATTTTTTATATTTTTATTTCTATCATTTTCTATTTTTTGCACAATGAAAGATAAAAGAGGATTAAACTTTAATTGTGAATTAAATTGAGAAGAAATTAGTCTTTACAAACTTACCTGCTTTGGATGCAAAATAAAACAGGAAGGGATTACAGATCAACACCAGTAAAATAGGAAACAGAAAAATAAAGTATAACATGGCTCTCTCTATCTCAGTCTTCCCATCCCTAAAATATAATAAAAAAAATCAAACTTGATCTGTGTTTTGTGGTAATGAACTTTTTGTATAAGTTTCTTATATTTGGGTGAGGCGATCTAAAGTGCTGTTCACTGTAAGCCAAGGCTCTGTGTTGAAGACCGTACTTTGAACTATAATGGTTATTTTTTATAAATTGTGACTTGGATGGAGAGTTGTCTCATTTGCACTCAAACCACATCTTCGTTTATCTATAAGAGAGTGGAAACCAACTTTGGTATGTATGTACAGACAAGGGTAAAACTTAATGCCCCAACCACTACAGCAGAGAAAGAAAACAAATGTGTATGCAGGAAGGATATTTGGTCTACAAAAGATGCATAAGAAACACTTGAATCAATAAAATTAAATGGTCAAATACCTGAAACTTAACAAAGTATGATTTTAAGTTTGACTAACTTTTCTTTGCACAATGTCCAAAACAAACAAACTCACTCCCCTCAAAATTTTAATTTTATCTACTAACAATGACTAAGAAATTTGTTTTTTATGACATAAAGGATGTTCAAACTGTTGTATAGCTTTTCAATAAGTTCCTCCAAACTTAAGAACTTTCAGTTACTCTAAATTCAGAAATTATTTCGTGCATTTATTATTGTGATTTTGTCATTTTAAACTAAAATATGATTTTAATCTTTGCGATATTGAGAAAATCCTGTTTAATTCATATAAAAAAAAATCAAAATGGGAGTTTAAATAATTGAGATTATAATCCTGTCACATGTTTTCGCAACAGTAAAAACATCTCAATAATTTTTGAATTTTCAGTACCCTGCCATTAATTATTTCTTTGTTTGCCAAAAGGTCACAAATATGGGATAACAAATCAGATCTACTTTTATGTCTTGGAAAAAACACCAGTCTTATATGGCAAATAAATAAGCGACTAACTTAAACAAACAAGGCAGACTATGATATTAACAATGTAATACTTACTCTTTTATACCATTATGATATAGCAGTAATAATCCTGAACCACATACAATTCCTGGCATGATCCATCCCAGAATATACTTTACAGCTGTAGGTCTATAATAGAGTAAAGGCAATTAGATTTGTTTGAATTGGCTTATGATTACAGAAAATAAAATCATACAGGAGCAATATCTGATAGTTAGAAAAGCTCATGTTTAGATAGCTTGTTTATAATATTTAGCATCAGATCTGTGTTTCTATGCACATGTTTTGGATTTAATTGAATTTGTTTATATTATGATACAGCAAATATTTTATGCAGGAGCAAAAAACCTCATATTAGATACTAGCTTGCTTATAATATTTAGCGTCAGATCTGTGTTTCTATGCACATGTTTTGGATTTAATTGAATTTGTTTATATTATGATACAGCAAATATTTTATGCAGGAGCAAAAAACCTCATATTAGATACTAGCTTGCTTATAACATTTAGCGTCAGATCTGTGTTTCATCTATAAAGACTCATCAATGGCACTAAGGACAAAACAGTGAGAAGGCAAAATCAAATAAGCTGTGCCACCTACAGAATAAATTCAAAGCGCGAAAGCGCTGTAAAGGCAGTTAATTACAGGTTGTGTGTATTTCTAGTCCAGTTATATCATTAACTTCCATAGAACAGAGGTGGTTTGTAGTATTTAAGATTTAGAGTTCTCTTGTACCTAGTTCACCTATATCTATAGTCTACTGTTTACAGTATATTTTCTGTACCTCGCCATGAAATGCATTTTTAAGACATAAGAACTTTTCCTTTTTAATGTAAATAAAACTATTTTTAATTATTGATTATATACACATATTCAATTACTCCTATCCTATGAAAAATAATTCACAAAGATTGACTAGTCTCCGTTCTGTGTGTATTGCTAGAACATCAAGTAACATAATGGTTAATGTACATAGTAACATGTCATCTCTTTTGAAGACAGAACTTTTTTAAAATTCTCCCTCCAAGCAAAATTATTTTTCAGTATAAACATGATAAAGTTATCTACCTGTATTAATGACCTAGAGACTCTCAAGAGCCTGTGTCGCTCACCTTGGACGGTCTATGTGCATATTAAACAACGGACACATATAAAATGACAAAATTGTGTTTTTGATGATGGGGATGTGTTTGTAGATCTTTCTTTACTGAACATTCTTGGTGCTACAATTATCTCTATCTATAATAAACATGGCCCAGTATTTACAGTTGAAAATATTTTTTAAAAATTAACAAAAAATACAAAAATTTATGAAAATTGTTAAAAATTGACTATAAAGGGCAATAACTCTTTAAGGGGTCAACTTAAAATTTTGGTCATATTGACTTATTTGTAGATCTTACTTTGCAGAACATTATTGCTGTTTACAGTTTATCTCTATCTATAATAATATTTAAGATAATAACCAAACTCTGCAAAATTTCCTTCAAATTACTAATTTGGGGGCAGCACTCCATCAACAGGTTGTCAGATTTGTCTGAAAATTCCTGGGCAGATAGATCTTCACTGAAGAGACAATTTCACCCTATGTCAGATTTGCTCTAAATGCTTTGGTTTCAGAGTTATAAGCCAAAATCTACATTTTACCTGTATGTTCTATTTTTGGCCATAGTGGCCATCTCGGTTGGTTGACCGGGTCTAACCACACATTTTTTAAATTAGATACCGCAATGATGATTTTGGCTAAGTTTGGTTAAATTTGGCACAGTAGTTTCAGAGAAGATTTTTTGTAAAAGTTTATGGACAACGAAACCAAGTGATGAGTCAGGTCAGGTGAGCTAAAAAGGAGTTTTTAATCAAGGTAACAATGACATCTGGTGGCCATAAAAGCTGTCTCATTAGCATTTTAACCACTTCCCATATTTGCTTTTAAGACAATAGAAGAAAATTATTCAATGCAAAAACAAAACTTACTTGTAAATATGAAATTCTCTTTACAGTATGAGTTTTTCTCATTGTTGGAGATTGTACAGTAGTACAGTCCTGTAACTGCTTATACCCATTTCTTATCCCCTTTAGTTTGATAAACTCACAGAATATCATATATTTACATTGTGCCACATCTCCTTATTTTTATATGCATTACAATAACATGAACAATTGTAATTCAAATCTATATATCAAAGCAAAATGAATTTCACTACTTTCATTCATGCATCCTTTGGAAAAATATAAGTTCTAAAATGACACAATATATGTTTATTTATATAAAAATAATATTTAGTTTTCGACTCCAAGAATGTGTCCCCAGTACACGAATGCCCCACTCGCACTATCATTTTCCATGTTCAGTGGACCGTGACATTGGGGTAAAAACTCTAATTTGGCATTAAAATTAAAAAGATCATATCATAGGGAACATGTGTACCAAGTTTGAAGTCGATTGGACTTCAACTTCATCAAAAACTACCTTGACCAAAAACTTTAACCTGAAGAGGGACAGACAAACGGACGAACAGACGAACAGACGAACGGACGCACAGACCAGAAAACATAATGCCCCCTCTACTATCGTAGGTGGGGCATAAAAATGCACAGCTGTGTCATGATTTGTGAAATCTGTGCTGAAAACATAGGCATTTATGGTGTTTGAGTAATTCCATCTGTGAAGCTCAACATTAGCTCGTCAGTTGGTGGTGGACAGTTATAAATCTTTCCTGCAGGATGAATGTACATCTGTTCAGGAAAACCAATTTCACAAATCAAAACTTTCCTCTAGATTTCTCCTACAATATTCATCCAGTTTAGTTCTTTTGGTTTAACGGGACACCGTCCTGATTTTTAATTTTGTAAACCATTCAGTCTCTTGCTTACAAATGGTGCATGAAAATAGGATGGGAATGCATGGCAGTAGACAAGTCTCTATAAAGTGGGTATGTGCCCTGAAAAAAGTTTTATAACATTAGCTTTTTTGAAACTTGTGAAAGACTTGTGCAACACACATACCTAAATAACTATAACATAGGTGGAGAGCATCATTCATGTCAATGTTTTGTTCCTGTTTACATTGTCATTGATATTTTTCAAGAAAGCCCGAGGCATAGCTCATGAATTCTTGTCATTACAACCGAAATTTACATAATTACTGCTAAAATAATTATCAGTATAATATATCTCTTGTAGAAAAACCATACAATTGTAGTATTAACCAAAAAATGTCAAACAGATGATATTGAATCGTAATCCCAAAAGTTATGACGTCTTGAATTCACCCCCCTTTTTATTCTAAAACGATAATTGCGGTTGCAAACAGACTTTGGTTTACTTGCATGGCGATTATATAAATAACAGTATATATTTCTTAAAGAAAATAAAGTTTTACCATGAATAGTTTCCTGAACGTAGTCGTTTTCAGTAAAATGTGCCTTGCAAACAACAGCTGATTGGTATGGGTTCTACGATTGCATCGCACATGACAATCTACGTTTGAGCCATGGCGTTGATCCAACTTTTCCTTCTTATTAAGTCATTTAGAAATGCAAGTCCTCCTCTTAAATGACACTCAGGTACACACCAACAAGGACTAGGCATCGTTAATTGTGTGATTGTTTTGCAGTGCAAAAACGGGAAGTTAAGGACGGAACTGACTAATAAGAGACAAGAAGAATTTTAGAGACAAACAGCGACAAGAAGTTTAATAGACAACTTTCGAGTTCGATGCATTTCCGTCAAAAACTCTGGTTTTAGTGAACGTCATTTGTGTGTTTAGGGGCGTCGTCACTTCCGTTTCAATGTTGAGCGAGTGGTTGGAAAACTATAATTCTATATTGTACGAATTATTCAGCCAAATTAAATTCTCAAAATTGACAATCACCACTGCTGTCATTAGGGAATTGTCATTAAGTACCTACAGAACAACCATTATTTCTAGTTTATCCTGCACAACGATGATCACTAAGACGCTTGATGAACGTAAATAGTGCAGGGATACAGGCGATCCCCTCTATCTGGTAAATGACGTCATAAAGGCACGCATAATTGACGAGTTTTTGCCGGTGACGGATGAACTCGAAAGTGGTCTATTTAGTGACGAAGCGACAATAACTAACAAGGGACAAGCGAATCGTAATTCTCTCACGAGGCTATTCTCATTTGATGTGATAGGGTGAAGCTACACCTATCAAATATGTCCCTATGAAAAAGAAGAATTTCACTGTTAGAAAGGAAATGATATTGCATGGTTTTGATTCAATAAATTCTTTAAAAGGAAATTGAAATTTTTTTGTTTTGATGGCCAATTTTTAGCGTGTGTATAAAATATATATTTTTTTATATCTAATAAAAACTAATCCCTTTCTTCTTAATAAAAACATATTTTTATCTATCAATGTACAGTAATATAAAAAATGTTTTATAACCGCCCCTATAATAAAAAATAATGCATGTTTTTTTTAATATCTATGGGGAATAAGTTGTTGCAAAGACATTTTTTTTATTTATGTATAGTCGCTATATAGTCTTCTTGACGCTTCTTCTCGCTAAATTAATTATATTGTCGCTTCTTATCGCTATTTTAATTTTATTGTAGCTTCTTATCACTTTTTGACGCTTCTTGTCTTTAATTACTGGAACCCTATTCAGGAACGATAATTTCATATTTTACATAACTGAGACCGAAATAACTATAACGTCATACGGCTTCACGTACAGAAATACTTTAAATTGTATATTATGCAATATAATTCACGGTCAGTCGACTTTTAATTATAATATCATGTTATATCAACGAGTGAAATGATTTTAAAATATCTTTAGATCGCAAATAGTACTCGAAATTGAACGACCTCTTTCCACACGGAATTCGAATAATGATAGTTTGTAATCAGATTGACTGCTTATAATGCAAAAGACACATTAATAAACAGATTTTTAAAACGAAAAATACACACTGATCGTTTCTTTATTTCCCAATGTAAATGAAAGGAACAAAAACCAATACATACCACAAAAAGTAGAGGAGAAATTTAAACATTTCCGGATCTATTTCTTGCAATATGACCCCCAGCAAAGATTTGCGTAAGGAAAGATGAACCTCATGACTTGAAAGTCAGGCCTTAAAGCACTGCCTTTAAAAAATCGCTGAATTAGCAATTTCAGAGTCTGTAGCAGTCAGTTAAATGATCCATTCCAAAAAAAATGTGCTTTACTGGTGTAGGTTTATACTAAAAGTAATGTTACTGTTGCTTGATGAAGGCAAATATTTCATGCAGAAATAGAAATGAGCTTCATCAATTAGAGTTTGATGTATGGAATTGTTAAACATGTTAAATACACTATTTTGTCTTTTATTATCCTTTTAATGGGGATTTATTAGTATAAACCACCAAATGTGTTTTATTCATACAAGTTAAAAATTTCAGAGGCAAGCAACTGTCATGTAAGTGTCTATGTGATGAAACTGTCTAGAGTGTAGTTGTGTTATAAAACTGTCATGTATGTAGCTATCAGGAAACTGGCATATATGTGCTCATGGTTATCTGATGAAACTATCATATATGTGATGATATGGTGAAACTGTCATGTGTTTGGCTATCTGATGAAACTGTCATGTGTGTGGCTATCTGGACTGATGAACTGTTCTGGGTGGCTATCTGATGAACTGTTCTGTGTGTGGCCTTCTGATGAACTGTCATGTTTGTAACTATCTGATGAACTGTCCTGTGTGTGGCTCTCTGATGTCAGAATTGTCATGTGTGTGGCCTTATGATGAACTGTCATGTGTGTGGCTATCTGGTGAACTGTCCTGTGTGTGGCCTTCTGATGAACTGTCATGTGTGTGGCTATCTGATGAACTGTCATGTGTGTGGCTATCTGATGAACTGTCATGTGTGTGGCCTTCTGATGAACTGTCATGTGTGTGGCTATCTGATGAACTGTCATGTGTGTGGCTATCTGATGAACTGTCATGTGTGTGGCCTTCTGATGAACTGTCATGTGTGTGGCTATCTGATGAACTGTCATGTGTGTGTGTGGCTATCTGATGTCAGAACTGTCCTGTGTGTGGCCTTTGATGAACTGTCATGTGTGTGGCTATCTGATGAACTGTCCTGTGTGTGGCCTTCTGATGAGCTGTCATGTGTGTAGCTATCTGATGAACTGTCCTGTGTGTGGCTATCTGATGAACTGTCCTGTGTGTGGCTATCTGATGAACTGTCATGTGTGTAGCTATCTGATGAACTGTCCTGGGTGTGGCTATCTGATGAACTGTCCTGTGTGTGGCCTTCTGATAAACTGTCCTGTGTGTGAACTGTCATGTGTGTAGCTATCTGATGAACTGTCCTGTGTGTGGCTATCTGATGAACTGTCCTGTGTGTGGCCTTCTGATAAACTGTCCTGTGTGTGGCCTTCTAATCAACTGTCATGTGTGTGGCTATCTGATGAACTGTCATGTGTGTGGCCTTCTGATGAACTGTCATGTGTGTAGCTATTTGATGAACAGTCCTGTGTGTAGCTATCTGATGAACTGTCCTGTGTAACTGTCCTGTGTTTGGCTATCTGATGAACTGTCCTGTGTAACCGGACTGTGTGTAGCTATCTGATGAACTGTCCTGTATAACTGTCATGTGTGTGACTATCAGTTGAACTGTCCTGTGTGTGGCTGTCTGATGAACTGTCCTGTGTGTGGCTATCTGATGAAACTATCATGCGTGTGGCTATATGATGAACTGTCATGTGTGTGGCTATCTGATGAACTGTCCTGTGTGTGTCTATCTGATGAAATGTCCTGTATAACTGTCCTGTGTTTGGCTATCTGATGAAACTATGATCATGTGTGTGGGGGGAACTTATGTAACTGTCAAGTATGTGGCTATCTGATACAATTGTCATGTATGTGGCTATCTGATACAACTGTCATGTATGTGGCTATCTGATACAACTGTCATGTATGTGGCTATCTGATACAATTGTCATGTATGTGGCTATATGATAAAAATTTTATGTATGTATCTATCTTATGTTAATCTAAAGATACTTACAGCTCTTTGTTGTTAGCCACCATTAAAGCTTCTATAGCATACAGAATTATCCAAAAGTAGGAACTTTGAAAGAAGTATTCAATCAATACCTGAAATGATAATACTAGGTGAATAAAAGGAAATCTCAGCTTCTCAGCTAGTCTCAAATGATATACAAACACACTGACTGACACATGATGCACACATTGAGATATTACCATGATTACATCTGATTGGTTGATTACATATGTAAGAAAATAACAAGTTCAGTTTCTGAAATTGAATATTACATGTAGATTTAGAATTTAGAAAATTACTGTTTAACAATTGACCTTAGAAGGAGTGGTCAGAAATGGTTGATCTGTTGATTTGGGGTTATAATTAAATTCCAGGTAAGCAGTAATCATGGTAATTAAGGAAACTTTTTTTTTTAATTTGTATAGACAGAAAATTAATACTTCTTACCAAAATGCAGATCATACATGTTATATGATCTTTCAAATTGATGAGCTAAAAAATGATTTAGAGGTTTTTACGTGTTGCTTTTAAAAAAGTGTTATATTATACTATTACCCCTTTTATTCATACATGTATATGGACCATAATTTGGTATTCGGCCTTTGGTTTCTTTTTGTATCCTTTTTTATAAGTTCTAAAACTTTAACTTTTATTATGTGGGTTGTGTTGGTGTTAGAATAGTATTAATGGAACAATTGAGTTTTTCAAGAAAAAATTAATACATTTTGATTCACCGTTTACGTGACAGGAAACCAAACAGGAAACCAATCTTTATTTTCTTTATTTTGCACAATATATTTCAAAAGACATAAATGAACACCATTACTAGTGTTACTTGCTTCATGTTTATATTTAAAATCTATTTTCAATGTTGAATTAAAGATTTTTTTAAACGCGACAGGAAACTATAAGAAACCAAAAGCATTTTTTTAGTTTTATTTTATTGCAAAATCTGCTTAAAATAATCTGAACTGTATACTTTTTCTTAAAATCCATCTTAAATGTAACTGTATTATAAAACTCCTAAATATGTGCTTGTTTTGAAAACATTTAGTACAATTTATTCAGAAATTTCCATATTTTCTTCATTGATACAGGATACCATAATCGTTGTATCTTGATGTTTGAGCCAAAAAAATGTATTTATATTTGGTTTTGAAATTCCAGTTATATACAATTTATTCCAAATCATTGGCAATGTAAAATTCTTTAAATCCAGTAAAGAAAAAAACTTTTAACTTGTAATTAAAATCTTTAAAATAGGCACCATGTGATATTTGTGACCTGTACACCATCTACATGGTTTCCACATTTTAATCTACTTTAGTGGGTTAAAATCAATAAAGTACTTCCTTTCAAGTCATGCATGGTAAAAGTTTACTTCTCCTTTCACAAGTTTATTGCGTTTCTGAAAAGTGTTTGCAGAACATGAATAAAAAAAAAATAATTAAAAATTGTGACAAAGATACCAACTTTGTACATTCCAAGTGTAACGGTATATTAACATGTATTTTTTATTAAATTATCTTTATTCACCTAAAATATCCAGTAATATTTACTGCTGAAGCAAAATCAATCCAACGAGCATCGGCACAATGATAAGAGACGTAATGTTGATGGAATTTTCCAAGGACTCGTTACATCGTTATCTGGAAACGAAGTGTGTTATAATGTCTGTCAAATCTGAAATCGATTTTGTCAAGTCATTGGGCATTTATTTTCACACAAGATCGTATGTAACATTATGCACATAGGAAAAAAAATAGACCCCCGGCGCAATCTCTTTGAAAATTGTATTTTCCTTTTTTAAACAAGACGAAACAAATCTACAGATTATGTTTGCTAACATCCCGTTGGAAACAAAAACAATGTTTAGACCTAGTATTTCATATATCTGGTCATAAGGGCGTGATCACATGTTAGTCACATGTTTCACATATGACCGGAAATGATTAGAACTTAACGACAAAAACAATTTTAATAAAAAAAGGAAATAACTGGACTTCTGTTTCGTGTGAAATGTAACGCATAACGATAACGTCATTTTCTAACTTAATTATTCTGAAGAACAAAACTAGAATGTAAATCATCTCTGATTTACCTGTTTGAACATCTCGCGAGAGTTTATAGGAAACGAGCCCAATAGCAAATTATGGTCCATATGAAACAATTTTAAGCAAAACTCTTTTGAAAGAAATCCTGAAAAGAAAGATAATTAGCATCAACAAATTGATGGAGTACTTACATTAATTACAACACAAAATATATGTTCACCATTTTCAACCTCACTTGGACCAGGGAAATTTTCATCCATCTGCACTGCAGATCTTACTAAAATTCCTGAAACAGATTATATTGATGACATTATAGGTTGCACTTTGTAAATACAGCTGTTTCTCAAAACACGCCTCTTTTGGGGAGTAATTGAATATTCATAGAAAATTGATTTTGTTTACATACTGGTTCCCAGTTATACTCTCTGTGTTCCATATCGCAGAGACAGAACTTGGGAATGTTACCAGTAAATAAACACGTGCATATTGTTTACATTGAAATCTGTGGTAACCTTTCATTCGAGGTAGGGGTAGTTAAGAAAATTAGTGTAAGTTTAAACTCTGAGAAGTTCAGGGCATATAAACGTTGAAAATATGCCGCACAGCCCTATATTTTGACCTTTGAAAAAAATTGTGGTGCATATGAACTTTCAATTCTAGGATAAGATTTTTTTCAAAACTTCATAGTAAAAGTGGTACAGTTTTAGCCGTAAAAGAAGTTCCTATGGGAAATTGCATTGTCAATATTTACAGAAATGCAACCTATATAGGGTGAAAAAGGGGAACATTCAGAATTTAACCAAATTTGCTTTATTTCACAGATTTTAAAGAAATTAACTGAAATAAGAAGTTTTATAAATATTTAATGGAGATTGATAGAATTCTGGGCCTTAAATATGATGACTCAGCATAAATTCACAGTTTACAGTATGCATAGTTCACTTAAAGTCCTGGATACAAAATTAAATCATAATATTTGCATATTTGTAATTTAAATTGTTAAGAAGTGCTTATATTTACTCTTCGCAGTCATTGAAACTCACAGATCCTTCCTGAATATTATTTATGGGGTATTTGTGTCCTTTCGATAACCCAAAAGTAAGCCGCAACACCTAAGTCTGCTTTTTTGTCACCACGGCATAATAAATACAAGCTAGAAAAACAAAAATATCTCAAGAAAACTTACAATAGTGTGTTCTATCCTGAATATGTACTAAATATTCCAAATTGCTAGAAACAGCAGAATGATTTAGGAAATTTGAGGCCCCAGGGGCAAAAAACATAGCAAATTGTCTACCCCCTAGGTCATAAAACAAATAATTTAACTTGTAAATGCTATGAATTTATGATTTTAAAGTTCTTGATATAGAAAACAATAACTATATGCTTGGAATTTATGCAAAAATCAGATGTTAGCAGTCATCTCTACAACATTTTAAGTGAATTTATATCTCAGACTGGTATCTGCATACATACAACTATTGCAAATATGGCTTTGTTTGAACACTTCTAGTATATATAGTAGCTAAATTGTGTCAGATATATGGTTACAGGTGATACTGTTGTGACAAGAATTCTAAATTGACCATTTGAGGCAGAAAATGTGATCTTTAATTGACAAATAGGCATACAGTAAGATGTGGACTGGAGATAGAGGCTGGATTGGATACTTTATATAATCTTGAATGTTGTAATGATTGACTGCTGATCATTACAATTATGATATTCTGATTTGCTTTCAATATGTTATAAAAACAGTTTTTAACAGGTTTTAGGCATTTTTTATCAGAAAATATGCAAATAGGGTAAGCTGGCAATAATTAAAGTCTTGTTTTCAAATTCTTTAAAAAATTGAAACAGGGGAGGGGGTATAAAATGTATAGTAAAGAAAAACTTAGAGTATACACAGTGATTTCTTTAAGACTTTAATTCTGATAAATGAGTATTAATGTGAGAAAAACTGATTTTAGAGAGTTTTCTATTTGAATAAATGTCTGTATAGGTTGCACTTTGTAAATACAGCTGTTTCTCAAAACACGCCTCTTTTGGGGAGTAATTGAATATTCATAGAAAATTGATTTTGTTTACATACTGGTTCCCAGTTATACTCTCTGTGTTCCATATCGCAGAGACAGAACTTGGGAATGTTACCAGTAAATAAACATGTGCATATTGTTTACATTGAAATCTGTGGTAACCTTTCATTCGAGGTAGGGGTAGTTAAGAAAATTAGTGTAAGTTTAAACTCTGAGAAGTTCAGGGCATATAAACGTTGAAAATATGCCGCACAGCCCTATATTTTGACCTTTGAAAAAAATTGTGGTGCATATGAACTTTCAATTCTAGGATAAGATTTTTTTCAAAACTTCATAGTAAAAGTGGTACAGTTTTAGCCGTAAAAGAAGTTCCTATGGGAAATTGCATTGTCAATATTTACAGAAATGCAACCTATACATGTTACTTAGGAACCAAGATCAAAATTCAAATATCTATTTTTCACGTTATTTATAGGCATGGCTACAGTATGCGCAGAGAGGGGATAATTACGAACTATTTCCACCAATTTCGTAGTGTAGCAGTGTCACACTGCAAATCACAAATTATACTCCCAATTTCCCCAAAAAATATCTCCCAAACAGGGAAAAACAAGTAACAGATTATCTACTTACTTTCAACTACATTGTTCATGAAGAAGTGTTCCCCAGGGCATTTCAGCATCATGGTAATGTAATGCTATATTTTCTGAATGTGATGCTATCTGAATGGATTTTCTTATAGATTGTGTTATGATTGTGATGCTTAAATATTTAGAAACAAGATTGCATTTCAAATTTCCTTGTTTACCAGGATGATATATGAAATATTGTGATGTTATTTGACTACATCAATGACATCCTAGCTAAGAAACTTTCTCTAGTGTTCAGAATCATGGATAAGCATGATAATCTGAAGGTATGTACATGTACATCTAAAAAATACACAAAAATCAAACATACATGTACAGATGTATCTAGATTCTCCCCAGGGCCCTTTAGCATCATGGTAATGTAATACTATATATCTTGAATGTGATGCTGGTATCTGATTTGTGTTTTTATAGATTATGTAACAATGTTATGGATGTGATGTTTTGAATTTAAAGCAACAAAAAAATGAGCAACAAGATGGTATTTCAAATTTCCCTGTTTACCAACCATGATGCTAAATGAAATATCTTGGAAGAACACTGTTCATCATCTTCCTCTTACCTAAAGTGCCAAGAAAACTTGTAATCACAACAGCTCTTATTATTGCATTTAAATTTGGTCCAACAAGAATACGTCCAGGATTTCTCCACCATTCAGATCCTCTCACATCTCTGGGTAACAAGAGATAGATAACAACCAGCAAACTTATCATACAGAATGTCATAGCAACAATTGTGACAACTCTCTCCACCAATACTCTTCCCTCATGATGGTGATCATGATTTGTAATATTATTATAAACAGCACAGGTATGGAAGAAAGCCGGTGATGCCATGGTAACGGTTGATGTTAGAGATTATCTTCCTCCATTGTGTTCTGTTAAATAAAACATAATAAAGGGAATATTCGTTATTCTAATGCAACATTGTTTGTAACATCAAGGATTTTTATAGCAGCACTTACTACACAAATCCTTGGTCACGTTCATTTTGATTGGATAATGTCACTAATTTTCATGGAATCAATTCACAATTCATGCTATGAAAACATAAACAGAAGATTTTAAATGTATCATTTAACATTGTTTTTTATCAGTTTTAATAGAATGGAGATAACAATAATTACATTAGATGTATGTTTCATTATAATACTTTATTCTGATCGGCTAACTGCACATCACGTGTTATTCCGTAAGCATTTGCATTGCTCAATACAACTTTTTAATCATGATAACGTGGTCCAACAATAAAGTGCACAGGTGAATTAAATAAAAAAATATATAAAATTCGTGTTTTCATGATCATAGCTAAAAAATGTAATTTATAAGTATTGAATGCTTCTTTTTTGTAACTTTATAGGGTTGTAAAAGCGTTGATCTTGCGCACATTTAAAGGAAGCGCTTCATACAGAATGTACTTCGGTCAACGCTTTTACACCCCAATAAATTTACAAAAAGAAGTAAATATTCAATTCTTAAATATTGTATTTTCAGCTCTGACAGCTCCAATTGATGACGTTTGACAAATGCTGGAGCTTAAATACATAGTCTGAGATTACTCTGACATCCAATGGCTGTTTTGCCAGACAAGCTGGAGCCGTGGGACATCAGAGCTTGTCCCATATCAAAAAGTGGATATTTGCCAGTCCAAAATAGATGCGCTGCTTCGTTGCTTCTGATGCCAACCGACGGCCTTGGAATTATATAAATCGGGTATCAATTTGTTCATTTTTCATTTATCTCTTCATTTATGTAAGTTTCACCCACCTGCCACTCTTTATTTTCTCATATCTAGACAGTTTTCACAGTGACCCACCGATTCTGGCATTTTGACTTTCATTTTGAACATATATTGAAAGATTGTCATGTGATCAAAAGAAAAAAGTATAAAGGCACAATGGACTATGAGAAATGATGTATGCATATGACCCTAGGTCTAAATATGAGAAAATAAAGTGTGGACATCAGAGCTCGTCCCATATCAAAAAGTGGATATTTGCCCGTCCAAAATAGGGCAGGTAGGTGAAACTTACATAAATGAAGAGATAAATGAAAAATGAAAAAAAAATGATACCCGATTTATATAATTCCAAGGCCGTCAGTTGGCACCAGAAGCAACAAAGCAGCGCATCTATTTTGAACGGCAAATATCCACTTTTTGATATGGGACGAGCTCTAATGTCCCATGGCCCCAACTTGTCTGGCAAAACAGCCGTTGGACGCCAGAGTAATCTCGGACTATTCAATACAATACAGTTATCTCCTAAGTGACTGTGTTGTCCAAATGAGAATTGTATGTTCTATCTAGCTTGATGCTACCTGCTACCAAGGGTGATCTCTTCCTCTACAAAGTTGGAAATAGCAGATGTGTCCCAGCTGGTACAACAATGAGGTAAAGAATATTTTTTTTTGGAATATGTACAAAAATTTGTCAAGTTTATCAAAATGTACAAGGTGTAATTACATGAATTAGAAGGATGAATCTGAATCACTAGATGTTTATTGTCCAGGCCAATCAAGGACAATCAATACAATACAAAACAATTGCTACCCGAGAGGGAGCATCTCAAAGTTGTAAACTTTGTTTATTTTTACATCTTCTGCACAAACGAAAAAAGAACAATTGAAATCCAATATAGATTTTATCTTTCTGAAATGCAAAATGCATTCAACTGTTACATATATCTAGTGGTTCCACTAAAGTCAAAATATAGGACACTACATCATGTACATAATATATAAACATGCTAAATTTTTAATGTTTAATTTAAACAAATTAAGTCATCTCGCAAGTCTCCAGATTTTTTGAAAATTTAGTGTTCAACCCAAAAACAAGTTTGGCCACAACTGGCACAACGTAAAAATTTCAGTTTATTTACAATTTCCACAGTGTGTATATATGTCAAGTATGTTTAAATGAAGATATGTTCCCATAGTTTAGGACTTAATTCATTTTAGGTTGAAAAATACAGGCAAAGTTTAGATGTTTACGAGGTGTCCTATAGTTTGACTTTAGTGGAACCTTTAGACAAGGACGTATATGTTAGTTATACGTCCTTGCTTTAGACCAGGAAAATTTGTGTGCAGGATCTATAATTTACAACTTCCGTGTGACCCATGTTTAACTAGAATTTTGATTATTTTCCCCATTTAAAAATCATTTCTCTGTTATGAAACTAGTATGTTATCATATATATTAATGGATGTCAAACCTTCCTTTCAATTAATTAAATACTGTTTACTGTCTGGTATTTTTTTGTTTTGGCATGTGATAATGTTGACTGGTTCCTTGTTTTGTAACAATTACGAGATTCAGTAGAAACTCTCTAAAAGAAATAATACATATCCGTGCTCATACCAATTTTCAATTGGCCTTTTAATACGTTTAACTTTTCCTTATCGCAAAACTACTGAGATATTAAATGATTAAGGATGTACACCTCTGAGGATCCAAAAATTTCTAGAATTAAACTTTTTGTCTTAACCTGATTTTTGGGTTAATAAGACTGTAACAAAATAATTGGTGAAGAAAAAATCATATGGTGGTGCACTTCTTTTTTTTTTTGCTACAGCCCTTTGAAAATGCCCAATTTTGATGATTTTAATTTCCCATTTTTCATCGATTTTTATCTATTTGGGGGCTATTATCGTGAAAAAAAATCATAGTTCCACAATTAAACTTTTGTTCATACTTTCTATAAAGATGAAGTGGACCAATCTGAATAAATTTTACTTAAAAACTATAGGTAGGTGTTAATATAAGAGGGGGGTAAGGGGGTCCCAATAACAGCAAAACAGCAAATTGATTTGGCTCATAACAGATAACAAGGAATTAAAATGGACAAAAACAGATAACAGTAAATGAAATATTAAAATAATTCGGTCTTTGATAAATCAGTATTTCTTATTACAGATATCCTTTGTAATGCATTCCATCTGCTATGACTATGTTTTAAGTATTAATTTATGTATCTAGAATGTGTTTAAATTACTGCTCAATATATTATAATATTTTTTATACGCTCGTTTACGGAACGTATTATGGTATACTGTTGTCCGTCTGTTGTCAACATGTCGTTCATTAACTCAAAAACTCTTTAACCAATTTGCATTTAACTTTGGGAAATTGTTTATATCTATTGACGTGAGATCCCTTTTGATTTTTTTTTTATATAAATTTTAGATTTCAAGTTTCTGGGTAATGGCTTTTTATTCAATAAAATTGGTGGTTTTTTTTCTATTTTCTGATAATATCTCAAACATGCTTTCACAAAGCAAGGAATTTTGGTGAATTGTTTATATCTATTACCATGAGGTCACTTTCAATTTTTATAAATTTTAGATTTTACGTTTCCGACTAAAAAAGGGGGATTTTCCAATTTTCAGACATTAACACAAAAATGTTTTCAGCAGTTCTCATGAAACTTTGCTGAAATGTTTATATCTATAGTTGTAAACTCCCTTTCGATTTTTATTAATTTTTGATTTTGTTATTGAGTTAAGGGATTTATTCATTAGAAAATGGTGATATTTTCTAGTTTTCAAAAATAACTCAAAATTCTTTCAGCAGTTTTCATGAAACGTTGGTGTATTGTTTATATTTATTGACTGAAGCTCCCTTTGTTGCTAATAAAAAAAGTGACCTAAGAGAGTTTGAATATTCTGACTTTTTCTAAATGACCATTTAATGAGGTGTGTGAATTTTTCTTAATAAGACTATGAGGCAAAGTGGTATATAGGGTAGAAAAATCAAAAGCACCAATTATAAGCATGCAATTTATCAAGTACTTCGAACGAATTTTGACACTCTAAAAGCAGTTTATACCACTATTTTCAAAGGCCTTATTTGAACAATTTTTTAATCAGCTGAGGTTTTTGATTGAACCAAGTGTACTAGTAAGTAGAATACAGTTTGGAAACAATGGCTTGAAACGAAATAAATCTTTGTTTGTAATGAGTTATGTGCAGCTTCGGACCCAAGTACATGGTTGGAACTTTCATTGTACAATGCATTTGGTTCTGCTTTGAAAAGAATCTTAGAGCTGAGTCTATGTACCATATTATATAAAAGGTTAAGTGGTTGTTAGGACCTAGTCCTCAATTGAGATCCTTGTCAGATATTCCTGGCCATATGTTTTCCTTTTTGTCATATTAAGAATTGTTTTAATTTAATATGTTCGTAAGGAAAATAAGGAACATTATTCTCAAAATATTAAGATAATTCTGAATACACATTCATAAAAAAATGGAATTTATTACAAAGGATAATCATAAGATATACTTGAATTGTCATGGACCTCACTTCTGTGATGGGCCTTCTCTGAATATGGGACAAACATATTAGTAGTGGTAGACCCCAATGCCCAATGATCTTCAATTTATTCCGAATATTGTCTGTCAAAAAAAATGCTAACATTCCAATTTTCAATAACAGTTAACAGCAAATACATTATCACAATAACAGATAACAAAAAAATTAAAAGCCCAATAACAGCTAACAAAGAATAAGACAATAACAGCTAACAGCAAATAGATATTCAAAATAACAGATAACAAAGAATTAAATTGCCCCATCACAGCATAACAGTTAAACATCTTGCCCCCTTCATATAAGAAAGTTTTATCATATATTTACGCTTTTTTGTGTAAAATTTACCATGCTTTCAATTTTGCATTTTTGTGATTTTTTTCAGTTTTAAAAACAAAATGCATATTATTTGAACTTTTTTTGTTATAAATTATTGCAAATATACATCTCTAAGAAATTTGAAAAGACCAAAATGATATGGGATGTACATGATTCTTGTAAAATCATTTTTTGTATCCCTCACCCATTTTCTCAAAATTTGGCTAAAAAGACTGACTTGATTGGTCGTAAAATTTGAAAACTGGATTACTCAAAAACCGCTATTGTAAATACACAACTTTTTCACGGAGTTATGTTTGATTATAATATTTTTAAAATTCATTGATATTTTCCACTTGTAACCCATGTTTTGGAAATAATTCCAGAACGGAGATTTCAACGAGACTGAAAAGTCAGAAGAATACATCCTTAAGCAGAAGAATAAGAAGAGGAAGAACAAGAACAAGACCAAGAACAAGAACAAGAACAACAAGAAGAGTTCTCTAAGAAAAGGAAAAATGAAGAAATCGGGCTCGTTTCTTTGTTACATAATAAATAGGTAATTTCACCAATCATAAGACATAAAGACATAAGACATTTTATTTCACTAAAGCCCCCACATGGGGTATGTTAGTACAACATTTTTTAACAAACAATAAAAGTGTGAACATATTTACATTAGAACAACATGGTTAACAAAGGTGCAATAATAGTATATATAATTAATGCAGATATTTGACAGGAAGTACAAATTATAGTAACATGATTAAGCACATGTATTAAAAGGTTTTAATAACACTTTTGCAAAATTTTGCTATTCCAGTAAGTGTAAATAAATCTGATGTATTCATCAATTCTTTAAATTTTAAAACATTTGGGTTATTACATATATTTAAAGGTAAAAATTTAGCTCTTACATTGTTGAAAAAGGTACATTTGATTAAGTAATGAAACTCATCACCAAGTTCATTAGCATTACAAAGATTACAATGTCTTTCAGATCTATCTATATTAAAAAATCTGCCCGTTTCAATGGGCAATTTATTACTGAGGCAACGAAATTTATATAAATACATTCTTAGGTCAGATGGTAACACCGATAAATATTTCTCAAAACAAAAATCAGATTTGTATATTCTGTAATAATTATTAAGACATTTTGCAGAATTCATAACATTATTACTCCAGTTCAACATAAATTTATCATTTAAACATTTCTTGACATTCTTACTAATATTATCAGATTTAGCAGTTATTTGATCATCCCACATCAAATTAAATCCACATTCATATAAAGTATTTTTAATTTCTAACAACCATTTAGAGTGATAGATACTACAACTTTTGTCTTGGATATGTTAACTTGCATTTTCCAGGTTTGACAATATAAATACATGGCATTTAATGAGGCTTGTAACTCTGCTGCCGATTCGGCTAAAATTACAGTATCATCTGCATACAATAACAAATATAAACGAAAATATACAGCGACTTCATCAGTATCAAGAAGACGTGCTGCAATACTCATATCAACTAAACCATTATAATGAATATATATATGAATGTGACATAAATTCGACCAAGTCATTTAAGAAAATGGCAAACAATACAGGAGATAGATTTTCTCCTTGGCGTACACCAACATTGGATTTAAAAAAGTTTGAACCAATCATATTTTTTTATAAAATTTATTTTATCTGAGCTATCTCTCCTTATATCTAAGTTATCTCCCACTATGTAACAAAGCTGAAAAATTGAATCGTACAAAAATATTCTATCTTTTGTAAAGTACAGTCGAAAATATCATTTATGAAACACATAATTTTCGTTTTCAACACGAAAAGTCTTACACATAAATTGCAAACTTTTCGAAATTTGCACATTTCAATAAAGATTTAAACCGATTGTCATTTAATTGTTATTTCACATTCCAAGATGGATGAAGACACCCCAGCTACCTTCATTCAGCATTGTTTGTCAATAGCATTTACCCAACCCAACGCTATTGCAACGTTTTGTAGGCGTGTTTCCGGACTAAAGAGATGGTCGTGTTTTCTTAAAAAAAAAAAACCCCAAAGAATGGCCAACGCCTAACGTATATACAAGTATCATTTTGGCTTCAAAAGGAACAACATATTTGTTACGTTTTGGGAACCTTTTTTTAACAAACAATCGACATTTCGTTGGGCACTGACTGCATGTCCCTCTTTTTGTCGACTTGTATCTTTATTCATTGAAAGCTGACTTCAAACATATTCTATTAATTATTAATTGAACACTTGTTGACTATGTTGGGCGTATCTTTATCATCAATTTCTAAGATAGAGGATTGCTGCTCACAACGACGGCTTCTAGACTATATCATCACGAGGTTTTTTTTACCGTTATGGAATATTCTTTTTACAGATGAAAACGGAAACGTTTCAATTGTCGAAACTTAAGTCCCATCCCCTATTTCCAAGTGACCTTCTGAATAAGACTTATCACAGGGTTTGTACTAACATGAGCAACACGAAGGGTGCCACTTTTGTAACAGGATCTACTTACCCTTCCGGAGCACGTAAGATCACCCCCAGTTTTTTGGTAAGGTTCGTGTTAATGTTGCTCAGTCTTTAGTTTTCAATGTTGTGTTTTGTGTACTGTTTTTATCTGTGGGTGATTTTTTATGCAATTTTATCCATGGCGTTGTCGGTTTATCATCGACTTAAGAGGTTAAATGTCTTTTTCGTATTGTTGTCCTCTCTCTTACGTTCTAACGACGTTGTCCCAATATGATTGTAGAAATTAAGTGTTATCATTTTATTTATTTTGGTTAAGATGTGGAAATATAAGTTATGTTAAGTGAAAATTAATTAACTCAATAAAGAATTGAATTAAACAATAATTTCTAGTTCTATTTGCGAAAATCGTAATTTACGACAAAAAAATAACAAAATTATTGTATTAAAAATCCTAATATTTCCCTTTCTTAAGCCTATAAAGAAAAGTTTAAGTTATTTCCAAAATTAAACATATTTTATCCCTTTGTTTATTGTATATTTTTTCTAATTTTTCGTGGTAAACCACATTTTTCTTTACAACACAAAAAAATGACCATTGTAAAAATAAGTGCAAATGAAAACCGCAAATAGAAAAAAAGAATAAAGCAAATAGCAAAACCAGTAAAAACAAATTATGAGGAGACATAGAGGTAAGTATATACACCCGTGACCATATGTTATAGGTCCATGATCTGAATAAGTTTTATTGGATTTGTTTAGGAGGAGTTAAATATAGAGGCTCCCACAGTGTACCCCCTCAGGTCGCAAGGTCGCTTTTGAATTCGTCGAGAGGTCGTTTTTAAGGGGAATGTACAGGTCGCAGGTCGTTTTTTTTATTTCTTTGTTGCATTGTCTAGCTATATTTCGTATTTCTTGGTATCCTCCTTTATGTTTTAATAAATATATTGTTGTGTCAAGATGCAACAGCTTTAAACAATCACAAATATTTTTCAGGTCGACTTTGGAAATGTTTTTTCACATTACATAAACACATTCCGCCATCGTTTCAAATTATGATGTCTTTAAAGAAATATATGTACCAGCCGTCACGGAGCATATTCCCAGAAACCTTTAGCATTTATCTGTCATTGTTTCTGTAGATTAGTCTTCACTTTCCTTATTTTTGCTTTCTTCTGTTATCAGGTATAGTAGTCCAATATGCTGGGGCGGATCCATTCATTCAAAAAAAGGGGATGTCTAACAAAGGAGAAAAAAGGGGGGTTGAAATATATGTCTTTAAAATGCACTAATCTTAAAACAAACCTCCCTGGAATTGCCACTGTTAATTGTGCATGTGTATCAAATTAGAAAGTGAGACAATATCACCATGATCACTGTTTGTTTCAATTAAGGTGCTCTTTACACTTTACTTGAGCTTCCAATAACGCGACCCCCTTTTCTTTCTAATTTACTTTTTAACGGATCTGGGATAGGGAAGACATATGTTAGACTATTAAATGCAGTGCACTGCGGAAGTATGCACTCAGCTGCATCTTCACGTAACTTACTTTATATCAACACTTTAAAAATGTTTAACATAACCAAAGACCCTTTATCTTTGAACTTTATACATGTTATATATTTATAGATTTAAACTTCCTCATTCGATCAAAATGACAAGACTTAAATTTGTTGATGGTTTTTGGGTAAGTTAAATTTAACATATAACGATCGGTAATATTGATTTTTACAGAACGTTTGTTTTTGTATTTGCTTAAATGAATGCATATATTATTTTGCTTAGAATATGGAATTTGATAACAACATGTATCTATGACAGTATTTATAGACACAGTGCAACACCTATCTATGTCTTAGGAATATATTTAAACCAGACTAGAAAACGCTATCAGCAGACTCTTTGAGTTTCAGTATGATTTTCTACAAGATTGTATGATACAGAGACAGTGCTATTTCAAATCCACATGGAAATTATGTTCACTTTTGGTTTTTCTCTGTGTTTTTTTTTCTTTTTTATCATAAATGTTTTAGTATTTTCCGTGTTTGGTCTTGATTGTGTTAGTGTCGGTTTCTATTCCTTTCTATTCTGCTTTAATTGACTTTGATCCGGTAAAAGATATCACTACATGAAGTGACTGTACTTATCTACATCCTAGTTAAACAGGAAGTTTAGTTTTATATAAATTATATAATTATAGATAGATATAGATTCTACCACTGTATCGAGTATGAAACGATATTTATCCACTCGAGATAGTTCAATTTTCAAATTTAAAACACGAGACTTGCCGAGCGTTTTAAATATTTAAAATTTAACTGTCGAGAGTGGATGCTATCATATTGCAAAAAATTTGGTGGTGGAACTGTATTTGTAATGATTTTTTTAATATGCAATCAAATTCAATCCTTCCTTCCGATTGATCTTTCTATGTGACATCATCAGGCATGGTGTACTTTTTTCATGAAGTCACAAAAGGAAAGCAAGAAAAGTCGATGTCATGATCACGTCTTCGTGTTTTAATTAAGGTGCTCTTTACTTTTTAACGGATCTGTGATAGGGAAGACATGTGTTAGACTATTAGATGCAGTGCACTGCGGAAGTATGCTTTTCTACAAGATTGTAATATACAGAGACAGTGCTATTTCAAATCCACATGGAAAATATGTTCACTACGGTTGGGTTGGCCAAAGTGGTCTCACAAACAACACGTCTGCCTTGTCTTTTATAATCTTCTTTACACAGCGTCCGATCATGCTGAAAGGAGGAAACATATAACTGTGTGAAAAATTACCCCAATCAAGAGTTTTCGCGTTTATGCTTTATCGCTTTCTCGCTATCTCGATTTCCCTATTTCCTGCTTTTTAGTTCACCTGGCCCAAAGGGCCAAGTGAGCTTTTCCCATTATTTTGCGTCCGTCGTCGTCCGTCGTCGTTAACTTTTACAAAAATCTTCTCCTCTGAAACCACTCACTGGGCCAAATTAAACCAAACTTGGCCACAATCATCATTGGAGTATCTAGTTTAAAAAATCTGTCCGGTGACCCGGCCATCCAACCAAGATGGCCGCCATGGCTAAAAATAGAACATAGGGGTAAAATGCAGTTTTTGGCTTATAACTCAAAAACCAAAGCATTTAGAGCAAATCTGACAGGGTTAAAATTGTTTATCAGGCCAAGATCTATCTGCCCTGAAATTTTCAGATGAATCGAACAACCCGTTGTTGAGTTGCTGCCCCTGAATTGGTAATTTTTAGGAAATTTTGATGTTTTTGGTTATTATCTTGAATATTATTATAGATAGAGATAAACTGTAAACAGCATTAATGTTCAGCAAAGTAAGATATACAAATAAGTCAACATGACCGAAATGGTCAGTTGACCCCTTTAGGAGTTATTGCCCTTTATAGTCAATTTTTAACCATTTTTCGTAAATCTTAGTTTACTTATCTTTTACAAAAATCTTCTCCTCTGAAACTACTGGGCCAAATTAATCCAAACTTGGCCAACCAACCAAGATGGCCGCCACGTCTAAAAATAGAACATAGGGGGTAAAATGCAGTTTTTGGCTTATAACTCAAAAACCAAAGCATTTAGAGCAAATCTGATAGAGTAAAATTGTTTATCAGGTCAAGATCTATCTGCCCTGAAATTTTCAGATGAATCGGACAACCCGTTGTTGGGTTGCTGCCCCTGAATCGGTAATTTTAAGGAAATTTTGCTGTTTTTTTGTTATTATCTTGAATATTATTATAGATAGAGATAAACTGCAAACAGCAATAATGTTCAGCAAAGTACGATTCACAAAAAGGTCATTATGACCGAAATGGTCAATTGACCCCCTAAGGAGTTATTGTCCTTTATAGTCAATTTTTAACAATTTTCTTAAAATTTGTAAATCTTTATTAACATTTTCCACTGAAACTACTGGGCCAAGTTCATTATAGAGAGAGATAATTGTAAGCAGCAAGACTGTTTAGTAAAGTAAGATGTTACAAACACATCACCATCACCAAAACACAATTTTGTCATGATCCCATCTGCTTCCTTTGTTTAATATTCACATAGATCAAGGTGAGCGACACAGGCTCTTTAGAGCCTCTAGTTTTTTCTCGCTTTCTCGATTTCCCCGATTGCCCGATCTCTCGATTCCTCGATTTCGCGTTTGCAAAGTGAAAGGAGACAACGCGAAAACGCGAAAAGGTGAAATGGCCGCTTTTGGCCAGCATAAATCGTGTAAGAATTAGAGAAAGTAATTTGAAAGATCACTAGAATGCTTAATAAATGAGGGTCTGTAAGATAAACGAGGAATCTATAGATATGGTTGAATGAGAATAATTGGTCAAAAAATTATGAATAGAAAAAAAAATGACAAACAGTACGGCAAAGAAAACATGAAACAATGGATCACAAAAGTATTAAGGAACAGAAAATAATGGGCAAAACGCAGAGAAAAGAGGTAAACATTGAAAAATAGAGAAATAACGACCCACATCCAAACCCTTATAGAAAAACAAATTGAGCGTTACTTAGCAATGTAAGTGCAACTTAACAAAAAAAAATGAGAAAGAAAACAAAGTTTAACAAAAATTCTGAACAAATCAATTATTACTTGATAAATAATGAGGAAAATCTTAAAATCAATTATCATATTCATGGCTAGTATTGGTATAAATTCCTTAATTTCATACATCCTATAAATACACATGCTTCGAATGAGGAAAATGAAAAAAATACTATTGTGTTTGTTTGATTTTGTTTTTTACCATAGGAAGCTGACTTTTTAGGAGTTCGAGGCTATGAAATTTTATGTCAACGATTAAAATCAGGCAAAAAAATGTGTAAAGAAATAGACGAATTCCTCAAAGAAAGGTAAAGTAATTTAAAACACAATGTATTTATTACACTAGCCTATGATAGTTCAAAGTATGGTCTTGAACATGGATACTTGCCTCGAACCGAACAGCAAGCTATAACAGGTCCCAAAAATGACTTGTATAACCTCATTCAAACGGGAAAACCAACTATCAAATCTTTGTAAAATAACCCCGAGAAACACTTATGAACCACATAAACAAACGGAAACTACTGAACATCGGGTCCTTGACTTAGGACAGGTGCAAACAAATGCAGCGAATCTAAACGTTTTGATAGGTACCAACCTTCATCTTTGCCAGAAACAATATTGTAACATCAAAAAATAAAAAGACACACTATACAATAACAATTGGAATAGCTTAATTAACTCAATCAAAAGACACATTAACACATATAGATATAGGAAGATGTGGTTTGAGTGCCAATGAGACAACTCTCCATCCAAATAACAATTTATAAAAGTAATTAAACCATTATAGGTCAAAGTACGGCCTTCAACACAGAGCCTTGGCTCACACCGAACAGCAAGCTATAAAAGGCCCAAAAAATTAGTAATGTAAAACCATTCAAACGGGAAAACCAACGGTCTTATCTATATAAAAATATATACGTCTGTTATTAAGAACACCAATATATAAATATTGTTTTACCCAAAGAAAAATAACGATGTTTTTATAGCAATTCTTCATTCCAACGTCAAGTTTAGATACAGGGCAACGACTCACATGTGCACCTCGTTGCATCTTTTAGCCACCCGCAGCACAGATTTGAGCGGAAATTTTGCTTGCTGTCGATGACACCATATTTATCCAATGACGAACGAATATGCAGGGTATTTGTATAAGCAGGTATTGGACATTTTTAAAACAAATGAAAAAAACATATACATGTCTTGTTGAAGGCCGTACGGTGACCTATAGTTGTAAATGTCTGTGTCGTTTTGGTCTTTTGTGGATAGTCATCTCATTGGCAATCATACCACATCTTCTTTTTTATACTTTTGTTTATTTAAGAATAAAAGCAGAACAAGCCTATTCCAAGGCTTTGTCGATCGCAGTAAGGAAAATTGGTAATCCAGAAGAGATGGGGTATGTCGTATTTTACTTTGTTTGTCGGTAAATAAGTATATCATTACTGGTTGTACAGAGTCTTCTTGAATATATAGACAATAACTGTTTAGTGTCTTTAAATATCAGCTGTATTTGTACGAGGTTAGGAAACAAGGTGTATGTGAGCCTTTAGCTACAGCTAACGATAGGGCTGCATCTGTATTGTAGGACACCCAATTGCAGGATAAAACAAAATAACATACAAATGCATGCAATAGTAATTTTCTGTTATGTATCATGCAGAAAGAGGGTATAAAGAATAAAAGAATTATGCAACAAGTAATATATAGAAGAAAAAATAATCAACAACAAAAACAAAAAACCCTGGCACCGTTATTTTGTCAATTTGTGCTATTTTTTGCAGGTTAGTTGTAAATCAACTAGATTTGGTTTTGAAAATCCGGCGAATTTTATCAATTTTCAAATTTCTACGCTACGATTCGTACACAAGGATTGAACGGATATGGTCACCTGGATGCTTCCAATCCGAACAACAATACACATGCGATGTCTACTTATTAAATAAATACACATGCAGGCTCTTCTTTTCTCTCCATGGCAAGATCTATTGTCCTTATATATTACTAGTGATATAATGATAGTTAATCTTGACATGGTAGAAAACAAGTGCCTACATGTGTTATTATATGCCATAATGGTTCATACTTCAATTTAATAGGTATATAAGGCCGTTAGTTTTTGTCGTTTGAATTGTTTTACATTGTCTTATCGGGGCCTTTTATAGCTGACTATGCGGTAAAGGCTTTGCTCATTGTTGAAGGCCGTACGGTGATCTATAGTTGTTAATGTCTGTGTCATTTTGGTCTCTTTTGGACAGTTGTCTCATTGGCAATCATGCCACATCTTTTGTTTTATATATATTTTGTATTGTTATTTTTTTTTAAATAAAGTTAAACGAGGAACTTTTGAGTTTATGTGTTTGTACGTATGTCTTTCAGAGATCTTGGGAAGTCGATTTTACAGCTTCAGCGAGAGACGGAGAAAATGTCAGCTGTTCATGACTTGGCAGCAAAGCAATTTCTCTCCATAGAAAGGGAGTTAAATGAGTTTAGTGCTGACCAGAATAGTAAAAGACATGCAGTACGTTAATGTCACATTACAATTATAGTATACCAAGTAACTAAAGGAATATGATAGATGCTATGCATTCGTTATGTTGGTTGATATTGTACGTCAAACGTTTTATTTTGTCAGATTTTTTTAACCTCTCTTTTTTGATTTTACTTTGTAGTTCGGTATTTATGTTCAAATTTTTACATATATAGATGAGTTGCTACGGTGATCTATGTTAGGCCTGTCTACAAAAAAATAATTTGGATGTGAGTGTTTCTAATGAAGGTATTATGACAAGCGCATTTGACTTGCAATTCTTAAAGCGTTATTTTCATTGATCTATACTTTCCTTTTTATAACAGTGCACACTCAGATTTTAATTTGTTCAAAATTAAAATGGATTGAGATTGTAAACTATTTCATTAAAGAAATATTTTTTTTACAGACTGACGAAATAATACGAAAATCTAATCAATTAAAGCAACAATCTTATAAGCATACCATATCAGTGAGTATTTCGATTCAGATAATTGTATTATTATTATTAGTTACCGCAAGTCCTATTTCCTGTAATTACTTTTATATATAAAAAAAATCTTATCCACCACATTGACACACTCATAATAATGTAAACTTACTTCTATGTCAATCAAAAGCTGATCCAGGGATCCGACCTGTGTGGCATGCCTTCACCTTTTATGAGAAAACTTTAGTTGATTACATATAGGAAATCTCTGAAGCACGACTGAAGCCCCTCTTATGTCATTCAGTGGGCTCCCCTCTTATAAAAAGTTCTAGATCCGCCAATGTCAATAGCCAAAAAATGTTGTACTCATTGAGCAAAACTAGTATACTTACAAACAAGATCAGTCACTTTGAGTAATAAAGTTATCCAAAGTAGTTCAAAATAGATTCTCGTTAATAACACATGTTCATAAATTTTCCAGCTTAAAGAAAAATACACACAAAGATGTCGGGAAAAGGATAACGCTGAAGAGGCTTTCAACAATGCGAAACAAAGTGTCACTGTGAAAACGAAGGACCTAGATAAGGTAAGGCTTTTCTATATTAAACATCAAATATTCATTAAATTTAAGATTTGAGACACATGTGCACCTCATGTCGCACTTTTGAATTGCTGAGTGAATATTATTGCTTATAATGTAGTTTTCGGTAGTGTGTTGCTTCTGTCCGGCTCGTTCTGAATTATCGTGCTTATTTTCGAGTTTCCGAAATCTATCGCTGAAATGTACTCTCTAAATTATATTCAATTGTTTCCTTTTTGTGCCTTCTTGCAGTTAGTTTGAAATTGTTAATTTACTGATTTTGTTCATTTATGGGAATCGAACCCCTTCCTCAAATCTGTTATGTATTAATGACATCAAAATATCGACGAAACCTCTCGAATACCAAATGGGTTACAATCGAGTAGTCTTATATATTTAGAAAAAGTTTCTCAGTTTGAATATGTTTACATGATTCATTTGACATCGTGCTATTATTGAAGAAGGATATCAGTTATCCGAAATATCTAATATTTGTTCATTTTATAGTTATTTAATGGTGGTGTTGTACCCTTTTTGACTTGTTATATATCATATTTTTTAGTGTACAGAATCATATTACATGATCCATCGCCCTGTAAGATTGATCGTTGACTATTTATTCATTCATTTTATATATTATATATATATATAAATAAATATATATATATATATGTTACAGGCATTTTCTAAATTTAGGCATTTTGTAAAATGCCTGAAAATTTTAGGCATTTTCTTAAATGCCTGCAAGATTCAGTCATTTTACATAATGCCTAATTTTTCTAGGCATTTTACAAAATGCCTAGAAAAATTGAAAGGCATTTTACAAAATGCCTGAAATTTGTTTAATAAAATAAAATGTTAAAAAAAAAAAAGATTGAAAATTTGATAGTTACTGAATGTTAAGAGTTTACATAAATTTTTTTTTACTGAATTATTCCAAATTCACAGAAGCACAGAGCTGGACAATTATTTGTTATTTCAAAAATGTTGGGATGACAGAACTGAACTGTTACACAATATTTGTCCTGATTTTTTGCAAATACATTGTTTGCCGTAAAATCTGGGTTTTTTTCGCGAATTTTAAGATTTTTACCACAGTTAACTACTGTTTTGTTAATTTATCAGATTGCAAAGACCCACGAATTTCCTTGCGGTAGTAAGTCTAACAAATAATATGTTCTTTTTATTTAAACTCAGATACTTATATTTGAATCACAACAAAAAAAGGACCTTGCCGTGAATGGCAAAACCCATGCTAAAGAGGTGAATAAGTTTGGTTGTGAATGTATAAATTTTCATTCTTTCTTTCTGAATGGGAACATTAAATATATTGCCCCATGTCAGTAAATTGCAGCACGCTCTGCACATTGAGAACCCTATGACCTTTTTTTCAATTGGATTTTTTTGTCCCTATCCAAAACACCGTTATTTCAAAAGCAAGTGGCAGTTTGATTTCATGTTCTTTACCCATGTCAATCCACTGCAGAAATAACCAAGATGAATTATAACCAAACGTAAACACCAATCAGTCAAATATAAACAAATGATTTCTCTGCTTCATATGTTTCAATTCACTATTTTAAATCTAGATGTTCTAAAAATTCATTGTAAATGTTATTCTATTGAAAGAACAATTTGTCCTTCTGTTGTTTTGACAACATAATGATAAATTTACTACTAGTAAATAGTTATCAAAAGTACCAGAATTATAATTTAGTACGCCAGACGCGCGTTTCGTCTACACAAGACTCATCAGTGACGCTCAGTAACTTAATACAGAGTGAGGACATACTTAACTTAGTTTCACTAAAAGGACATATCATATGACATACAAACCTTCCAATCTGTTTTTTGCAAAATGAATTAATTCTCGAATCATTAGTAATCATGGTTATTTTATTTCCGAGATGTTGTGTTTTTGTTCTTTTTTTTATTGCATCTCAATGATATCTTTTTTCTACAAATTGCCTAAAACTGGACAGGCAATTTGTTGAATTTTGTTTAAAAATTTCAGTCATTTTACAATATGACTAGGTAATTTTAGTCATTTTGTATAATGCCTGTCAAGATTAGGCATTTTGTAAACTGCCTGAAAATTCAGTCATTTTACAAAATGCCTAAATTTAGAAAATGCCTGTAACATATATATATATGTTCCAGACCATATGAGTATTTGGACCGTACGCGTACGGTCCGGACCGTATATGTATACTCGTACGGTCCGACCATACGCGTACGGTCGGACCGTATGAGTATACGCGTATGGTCCAGTACGAGCTAACCAGCTAACTATATGTTATTAGATCATATGGGTTAAATTTAAACAAATTAACATTAATCACAATCTTTATTTTTAGGTTTACTAATTAATATTATTACAATTACACGGATAAAATGAACAAATGAACAATTGAAATTAAATATTTGTTTAAATGTATATATCTTGATCCTTATTTTGGTACTCTCAACCAATGTTACACTTGCTATCACAAGTAACGTACTAATATTTTTTACATTTACATGTTTGCAGTTCGTGTATGTTCCTTAGCATTTGCATTTTTCGTAAAGTTGCTAAATATTCTAATACAATTATCCTCCCACATTATATTTACTTTCAATATTTTCAATTTTAGTGTTCATAATTCAATTATTTTACTGAGTGATTGACATGCTAAATACAAGAGATTAACAGATTCAATTAGCGTGAATTTTTTAAATCAATAAAATATAAAAGTGTTTTTTTTTTCAATTACAGTTAAACTTTTTTATATCAATTTGAGACTTAAGTTATATTGATCTGTTATATGCATTTAATTAACTTTGCCAACTTCTTCATATAAGTCAGACCGTACCGCGTACGGTCCGACCGTATGAATATTTTGAAAAAGTACGCATACGGTCCAGACCGTACGCGTACGGTCCAAATACTCATACGGTCTGGAACATATATACATCTACTGTTACATAATTGCTCTCCTTTTCAATGCATGTCTGTATCAAATCAAATCTTTTCGGAAAATTCAAATGCTTAGTATAGACTTAACGATACTGAATACCTTTAGTTTACTGTAGCAGCTCTACGTTTTATTTTAGTTGGCATTCCTCTCATTGTTCCTTGTAAAGTTCTAAAGCTTTGTATGAAAGATTTGCACACTTTCTTTTTGCATACTTTTAATACCATTTTGTCCCTATCACCATGCCTTTTTGATATGTGAATTTTCTGAACAACATGTATGATGTTCATGTCTTCAAGACATACATTATATTTTTAAAACATCTTCCTCTGATGAATAGAGTTTGTTAACGAGTTTATTAAATCTCCACATTGAAGAACTTCATACCTACAATAAAGAGTTGAGAAAGTTTAGAAAATTATGCAAAGTTATATCACTTTGTGATAGAATATATGTATCTGATAAATGACCAAAGCAAGTAAGTAAAACTTTTTTTTTTATTTTTGCTTGGTTTGAATATATAGTTATCAAAGGTACCCTATTCATAAACATGCAAGTAAAAACAAAGTATTCTTACCTATATTTTCTGTTGTCTTTATTACTATTTTGTTTTAATATAAATGTTATTTTGTAGGCGTCAAATCAATAATAGAAGACTTATTTGCTTTTTATATATCAAACTTCATGAAGAAATAAGATGATCTTGCTCTGATATGCATGTAATATTTGCCACTGGATAACTTACCCTAACCAACTCAATTTCTTATACCTAGTATATGTGTTTTTCTATTCTTATGACAGCAATCAACCTAATGTTCCATTTCTATAGTTGATTTTAAAAATTTAATATAAGGGGTTTTATTTTTTACAGTAATTACAGAAAAAAAAACTTAATAAACAGTACCTTTCTTTCAAACAAGGTAGTGATAAAAGCTTGTTTTGTCTTCTTTCTGTTGCTCATTGACAACAGGTTCCACAATTTCATCATATTTTCCCCCGGGTTCCATAATGTTGCATTTCAATTTTACATCAATTATTTGAAGTAACTTTTTGTGTGTATGTGTTTTTTTTTTATTTAAAGACATCTGTGTCTGAGCCATTATTCTACAGTATGTCAGTTGTATAGTGCGTGAAAACTGCTCACTTAATATTAAAATAAAGGCTAGATTAACCTCAGACTTATTGAGTGTTACCGTTGTAGGTTTTTTTTCACAGAAATTTTTAATAAAAATGAATAAATTTATTTCACAAATTCTCTGAATTTAGTCAGTGAATCTGTAAAAAAAGATTTTAATTATTTCAGGGATTTTGTAAAATCACTAGGTAAAATCAGGGATTTCATAAAATCACTAATTAGTTCAGTGATTTTACAAATTCCATGAAATTTCAGTGATTTTACAAAATCCCTGAAC
Organism: Mytilus galloprovincialis; assembly: GCA_037788925.1. Taxonomy (NCBI): domain Eukaryota; kingdom Metazoa; phylum Mollusca; class Bivalvia; order Mytilida; family Mytilidae; genus Mytilus; species Mytilus galloprovincialis. The sequence goes on from CM075332.1 coordinate 31,031,065, forward strand.
TCACAAAATCCCTGTAACATATGTAAATGAACATGTGATATACAACGGTACAACGGACACACTTGCAATCATCCAGTATTAGTTTGTAGCCGCAATGTTAGCTTGGCTAAGATCGATGTGGTAATGAATCAAGTTAAAGGTAGGGACATTATATCCATAGAAAGGTCAGCCAGGTGGAAGGCAAATAAAAATTTTAAAAATATATATTTTAGTTTGTATTATCTCATACTACTTTTCGATTTTAGATTGAGAGAGTCAAAGAAAAAGCTTTTGAAACTATGGAACAAGCAGGTAACGTCATTTCATTTTCAGTAATAGGCAATGGGAGATCATGGGACATCATTTAATCTCATTTATCCGTGAGCCGACCGTGCAAGGACTGTATAGCCAGCCAAGTTCGTTAAACACTTCCATCGACGCTTCATTGCTCCCAGGTCACAAAAATGTTAACAAACGGACATCTCAGTACACCTTATTTTCCAAGAGTTAGCAAAAAGCTAACGGGGTTACCTGATTCGCAAATTCAAGTGTTAAAAACATTCTCAATGTACCGAGATCGCAAAATGATACTGCTATGTCCTACAACAGTACTAGTGTGTTTGGATCGCTATTGACACACATGCTTTGATAGCTAATGATGCACAATAAGCGAATAACAGTGTACTTTGAACTTCTAGAATATACGGATATCCAATAACAGCATTCCTTGATTACCATATGTACAGCAGCAGCCTCTAGAATGGTAAATCTATAGTCAATTACAAAGTACAAAGAGTACACACACATATGCCATTGCAGTGAAGCTATAATCCCAAGGGTATACAAACATGGCATTGCAATATTACAGCAATATTATTTTACCAGCAGTTTTCGATTGATAGCCGGTCCCTGTTCGGATATACATTTCGTCAATAAGTCTCTGAAGTAACACTATTTTTTTCTTACGTCTTACGTTTAGCGGGTAATCGTGATTGTAATTTGATAAGAAATCAACCTTCCTTTATGAATAAATATGAAAACGATATAAACTCTTTAAAACGGTTTGACAAAAAATATCAGATTTATAATTGTATTAGAGAATATGAAATATATAAGACAAACAAATACCGAACTCTTAGGTTTATTCAAAACCTTATAAAAATTAAACTTTTAACTATATCAACCAACTTTACAAATGTAAACATCTGTTTATATCTATTTAGTGTATTATAAATAGTTCATTTGATTTATTCCAGATCAATCATACAAGAACAGCATAGAAACTTTAGAGAACACAAGAACGCAATGGGAAAAAGACATGGAGAACACATGTTCTGTAATTACATAGTTTACTTTCTTTGAAATTTCGTTTTATCATATTTATAATGCAAGGTACTTCAAGACGAGAATGTCTTATTTTTTTTTTAATTGTTAACACAAATGTACATCAAATTCAGATTTTGGTTATTGAATGGATATTAAAAACAGGCAGTTTAAGGACCTTGACATCTAACTGGCTTAATATAGCATTTCTAAATGATTTTTCAATAGATAATTGATTTAGGTAGATTTTGGAACGTTTATCTTTGTTGCAAATAAAGAGCTAATCCAAAGGCATCCTGTCATGAACATTATATCACCACTCATAAAAATATGTTAACAAATTCCGAAATTCGTAGAACAATTAAATATCGGTCAATGTTCATATAAATTACATGCTACCGAAAAGAATTATGCTTTGTGCGTACGTTTCAGTTATCTGTGTACAAAAGAGCAAAAAAGTAAAATCACAAAAATTCTGAACTTCGGGAAAAATCTCAATCACATCAAACGAATGGATAACAGCTGTCAAATTCCTGACTTGGTACTGGCATTTTCTGATGTAGAAAATAGTGGATTTAACCTGATTTTATAGCTATTTCTAAGGTAAAAATGTAGCGTTCCTATGGTAATACTTATTTAAATCAAGCCCTGAATAATATTTAACCACTTCTTCCTTTGAAGAAGAGCCCGTGGAAGACCTCGTGGAATTGCTCATTACCAATTTTTACTACGAGTTTTTCAATTGCTTGTGTTAATATTTTAAGAGTTTATTTTGATTTAAAAAGTTATTGCCTTACACACTCCCCTCCCTCTTATTCATCATTCCTGTTCAGATTGTTTATTTAATATGCATTATATCAATTGACTATAAAACAGGTTTAACCCACCATAGGTCTACATATGGAAATGCCTTTACCTAGTCGGGAATATGACTGTTATTTTTTATTCGTTTTATGTGTTTGAGCGTTTGATTTTACAATTTGATAAAGGACTTAGCATATTAAATGTTCCTTGGAATTCAATAATTTGTTATTTTCCTTTTTATATATTTTTTTTCTGCAGGAATTCGAACATCTTGAAGAAGCGAGAATTGAGCTTCTGAGAGATCTTATCTGGAAATGTACTAATATAGACTCCCAAACATGTGTAGACCATGACCAGGTAAGATCTTATGTTAATCATTTGATTCAAAAGCTAAATTTTATATTAAGAATAATTTTAATATTCATCATAAGTAAGGATACTTCAATGTGAGGTAATAAGAGGCAAAAATAGTTTAACAATGCTCATGTTTCATACATCCATCTATTCAATCGTACAAACCGAGGTAAAACCCAAATCATGAGGGAATTGCATTAACTCAAGTGTAGGACAGGGTACGTCGACATGATAAGCGTCTTCAATGCCTTTGTAGATCATGCTCAGTTTAGGATTATCCGACTTATGAGGATCATTATCAAGGTAGAGATTCCATATTTTATGTAAATTAATTGTGCAGTGCATGTAAATTGATAACTTGATTCCAAATGGAATTATTTAAACAAAGTTATTAGAATTAAAATAAATTGTAATCATCTATAAGAATGAACCTAAGATAAGTGTATTCAGGTCATACTACATCCTTTTAAATTGAATCACTCGTCAAAACTTTCAGAAACAAAACAAAACAAAACGGGTTTCAATACATCATATCCTGACGTCAGTAAAAAATGAAGACATCTCGTAATCGGTTGATACGGTGCTTTTTGTCCGCAATTCGCTTTTTGTCCGCTTTTGCTTTTTGTCCGATAATTTTGCTTTTTGTCCGAAACTTTTGCTTTTTGTCCGTTGCTTTTTGTCCGTTTTGCCTTTTGTCCGATTATTTTGCTTTTTGTCCGAAACTTTTGCTTTTTGTCCGTTGCTTTTTGTCCGTTTTGCCTTTTGTCCGATTATTTTGCTTTTTGTCCGAAACTTTTGCTTTTTGTCCGTTGCTTTTTGTCCGTTTTGCTTTTTGTCCGATAATTTTGCTTTATGTCCGATATAAAATGTGTATATTTTTGGCAGGTTTCATTTTGAACTTCAAAATACCATGTCCTTTTAGGAGTTAAATACAGACCATGCTCACATCATAAATGATTTGTACATGAAATTTCATGTCTTTTACAATATATCGCATTACCTCTAAAATGGCTCGAAGCACTAATATCCTAGACCCGTAGGTGTTGGTCAACAGAGGGCAAGGGGAATACTCTTGTATATCCCTAAGTCTAAAAAACAACTATTGAAAGCTGGCTAAACTAAGACATACTCCAGGTAGGCCATTATACCAGAAGATGAGTTTCGCCGGTATATCACGAAGTAAAAATAAACCTCATTATTGCCAGCTCTTCAAACTAAGAGATTCTCCAAGTTGGCCATTATACCAGAGGTATAGGTAGGCAGTGCCTCTTAAATGGTCCATGAGCCATGGCACTTATGTTCTCGACCCGTACGAGTTGGTCAGAAGAGGGTAAGGGGAATACTCTAGTATATCACACAGTCCACCAAAAATAGTGACGGCTGCCCAAACTAAGACATTTTTAGGTGCGCCCTTATACTAGATGTTGGAGTAGTCATTCTCTTAAAAATGGCTCATAGCACTTATGCTATAGACCCGAACGAGTTTGTCAACAATGAGTTAAAAGGGGGGGTGAATTAGCCCGGTATATAACGAAGTTGAAATAAACTGTTGCCCGCTGGCTAAACTAAGAAATTATCCACGCGGGCCATAATATGAGAGGTAGAGGAAGGGATTGCCTCTATAAAATGACCATGAGCACGTATGACCTAGACCCGTACGAGTTAGTCAGCAAAGTGTAAGGTTGGTACCCTAGTATATAATAAAGTCGAACTAAACTATTGCTGGATGGCTAAGAGATTCTCCGCGTGGGCCATGATACCAGAGGTAGAGGTTGTCATTGCCTCTAAAATGGCCTAAATCACTTATTCCCTAGAGAAGTACGCGGTATCATCAAAGGGTTTTAAAGGGAGTTGGAACCTCTGTTTACAAAGAAGTCGAAATAAATTATTGCCGGCTTGCTTAAGTACGAGATTCTCCAAGTTGGCCATTAATCCTGGGTTAAATGTGTGCATTGCCTTTTAAATGGCTGATAAAACTAACGCCCTAGACCTGTACGAGTTTGTCAGCAAAAGGTTAAAGGGGGGATGCGATGCCTCTTTTTAAAACGAAAATATAAATTAAGCCGACTGGCCTAACTAAGAGATTCTATACGCGGGGTATTATATCAGAGGATGAGGTAGGCATTACCTCTAACATAGCCATAACACGTATGTCCCAGACCCGTGTAAGTTAATCAGCAAAGGGTAAGGGGGGTACCTAAGTATATCACAAAGTCGAAATAAACTATTGCTGGCTGGCTAAACGAAGAGATTCTCCACATGGGCCATGATACCAGAGGTAGAAGTGGCCATAGCCTAAAAAATGGCCACTTATGCCGTAGACCCGTACCAGTGCTTCGGCAAAGTGTTAAAAGGGGGAGGTGGTATCTATGTTTACAACGAAGTCGAAATGAATTATTGCCGGCTGGCCAAACAAAAAAATTCTCCACATAGGCCATTATAACAAAGGTAGTGGTGGACATTGCATCTAAAATGGCCCATACTTCTTATTCCATTGATCTGTACGAGTTTGTCAGCAAAGGGTAAGGAGGGTACCCTGGTATATAACAAAGTCGAAATAAACTATTGCCGGATGGCCAAAAATAAAAGATGATCCACGTTTATCATGATACCAGAGGTAGAGGTTGGCCTTGCCTTTAAAATGGTTTATAGCACTTATGCCAGCAAAAGGAAAGGAGGGTATTCTAGTATATCGCAAAGTCGTTATGAAATATTGCCGGCTGTTCAAACTACGAGATTCACCACATGGGCCATGCTACCAGAGGTATAGGTGGTCATTGCCTTTAAAATAGCCTATAGCACTTATATGGCATATACCCGTACGAGTTTGTCAGTAAAGAGCTAAAATGAGGAGGTGGTACCTCTGTTCACATTAAAGTCAAAATAACTGTAGCCGGTAGGCCAAACTCCGGGATTCTCTACGTGGATCATTATACCAGAGGTAGAGGTTTATTTCGACTTCGTTGTAAACAAAGGTAACACCTTTTATTTTTAACCCCTTGCAGGCAAAATCGTACAGGTCTTTGGAATAAGTGTTATATGCCATTTTAAAGACAATTACCATATCTATCTCTGGTAAAATGGCCTACGTGTAGAACCTCTTAGTTTGGCCAGCCGGCAATACTTTATTTCGACTTTGTTGTAAACAGAGGTACCATCTCCCCCTTTTGATTCATTATTGTCAAACTCGTACGGGTCTAGGGTATAAGTGCTATAAGAAATTTGTATGGCAATGCCCTCCTCTATCTCTGGTAAAATGGCCTACGTGGAGAATCTTTTAGTTTGGCCAGCCGGCAATTATTAAAGTGTATTTCGACTTCGTTGCAAACAGAGGTACCACCTTACCCTTTTAATTCATTGTTGTCAAACTCGTACGGGTCTTGGGCCTAAGTGATCTGTGCCTTTTTTAAGGCAATGCCTACTTCAACCTCTGGCATCATACCCCACGTGGAGAATCTCTTGGCCAGCCGGCAATTGTTTATTTCGACTTTTTTATATACCAAGGTACTTCCCTAACCCTTTGCTGACTTACTCGCTGGCTTATCCCTTATTGTAAGTAAGTAAGTACAATAAATATAAGACTATATGCCAGGTCTTTCTTACAACCAATTACAAACAAATTGGGGTTTATCTAATGAGGCTTTTCCCAGGATGCAATTGCTCGTAGACTGTATACAGTTGACCAAATAATCCACAAATTCCGCAAAAGGATCTTTTAATTATAGGCCATGTCCAGTTAGACATTAAGCAACAAAAGCCCAGCATGACCGATGCATTTGTCTTTAACATCTCCGATGTTGATTCCGCGTGGCCTTCCAATTGACATGAGTGTCTATTGGTGTTTATTGTTAAACCTTTGGAGCTATATCAGTTTGTGTGGAAATTAAGAGCACGATGGCCTTCCCTTGGTGATAACAACATGACCAACAACCATATCGTGTGTTACCAAAAGCCGTCAGCGATAGTCACACCGACAATTTGCTACCTTCGTGGACAAAATCCTGGCTTTTCGCTGGATCCTAATTAACATCTAGTGTTGTCACTACCATTTGCTGTAGAGATTTAGTTGCACAACATAACAGAAACATTCTTTGTAAATACTCTATGTTGATATTTTGACATTTGGATGGTTCATATACCAATTGAAGCCGAAAAATGATATAATGAAACATTTCTGTTTAATATCGATCTATTGTTGGAATTGTAAATTTTCATATTCAATTTTTGTTTGTTTAAAGATGACCATTTTAAATAAAGATTTTAATTTTTTTTAAAGCAAGTGTTAGACTTGTGCTTTTATTGCCACTCAGTTCATATAACCTGTCATTTTAGTCGAGCCTGTAACTTTTGTTGCAGAAAGCTCGACATATGAATAGTGATCCGGCGGCGGCGGCGGCGGCGGCGACGGCGTAAGTTAACTTCTGAAAAGCTTAATATTTTAGAAGGTGGAAGAATTGGATGCTTCATACTCTGTATATAGATGACTCATGTTACGAAGTTTATGTCAGTCACATGTCCAATGTCCTTGACCTCATTTTCATGGTTCAGTGATCACTTGAAAAAAAAGTTCAGAATTTTTGTAATGTTGAATTCTCTCTTATTATAAGTAATAGGATAACTATATTTGGTATGTGCGTACCTTGCAAGGTACTCATGCCCGTCAGACAGTTTTCACTTGACCTCGACTTCATTTCGTGGATCAGTGAACAAAGGTTAGAATAAGTTTTGGTGGTCAAGTCCACATCTCAGATACTATAAGCAACAGGGCTAGTATATTCGGTGTATGGAAGGACTGTAAGGTGTACATGTCCAACTGGCAGGTGTCATCTGACCTTGACCTCATTTTCACGGTTCAGTGGTTATAGTTAAATTTTTCTGTCTTGGTCTGTTTTTCTCATACTTTATGCAATGAGTCTACATTATTTGTTGTATGTAATGATTGTAAGGTGTACATGTCTAGCGGGAAGATATCATCTGACCTTGACCTCATTTTCATGGTTCAGTGGTCAAAGTTCAGTTTTTGAGTTTTGGTCTTTTTATCTAATAGTATATGCCAAAGGTCACTATATTTGGTGCATGAAAATATCTTATGATCTATATATAAGTCTCCCAGGTTTTATTTGACCATGACCTCAATTTCACGGTTCATTGCACAGTGTTAAGTTTTTGTGTGTTGGTCTGTTTTTCTTAAACTATAAGTAATAGGTCAAGTATATTTGTTGTATCGAAGAATTGTTAGCTGTTCATGTCTGCCTGGTATGGTTTGTCTGACCTTTACCTCATTTTCATAATTCATTTGGTCTTTGTTTAGCTATCTTGGTTAATGTTAAGTTTATGTGGCAGTTGTAATAAATCTTTATACTTTGGGCTATCAACATAATATTAATGATGAGTAAAGTAGGCGAGACATTTCAGTGTGTGCACTCTTGTTTAAATTGTGCTTATTTATCCGAGTCCTGGACTGCATTCCAGTGGCTTTCATCTGTTTACTTTTGTGTAAGTTTTATACAGATCAGTATTTTTTCAAATGTTTTACCAATATTTTAGCTGCATGTAACATCTTGAACACTCAGAACAGCAAAACAAAATTTAGATTTCAGAAATAAATAGCCTTTAGTCATCGACGAATAGCCGATGATTTCAAGAGTTGTTTCCGTTAAAGGATGATTCCTCTTTTTTTGTGCAATACTTGCTCTTTCGGAGGCTCGAGGGTAATTTCTGCAAAAATTTTATCATTTTTGTTTTCATTACAAATTTTATTTATTACACTATTAGTTATAACTTTATGAATTGACTCAAAAATCAACCCAAAAAATCGAATGATTTTGGCCTCAGATTTATTTTTCAAATGTTTATATCACTGTAAAAGCTCCAAATTGTCTCCCTTTAGTGCAATAATGACATTTTGTTTTGGCATTAGAATTAAAATGTCTTTTTCAACTCATCGGTGACCTATAGATATTTTTCAAATATGCTTTACGTAAACTAAACAGTTGTAAAATCTCTATTTCTCCTATTAGTTCAACTTTAAAAAAGTACCTTAACAAAAATGGTTGCTTCTTTCGAGGGCAGATTGTGAGCTTAAGTGAACGATAACCCCATGTTTTTGTTTGATTTTTCTATTTAGTATATGATAAAAGTTCATCTATAGAAAAACAAGCAAAATCCTACATGTATATTTAAAAAATAATGGATTAATACCCTCCAGTCCCCTTAACAACAAAAAAAATAAATAGAACATTACGTTTAAGTATCACCTACAGTATTTTACAACCTCCATTGGTGATACATTATATGTATTACTGCTGTTGTTTTATATAAGTTATTGTCCTGAATAAACATCTTTATGCGTTTTTGCGTTTTTGCGTTTCAGTTTTTATTGTGAAATTTCTTCAATCAGCCAAGACAAACTTTAAATTTCGCCTTAACGATGTTTTCGCGAGAAATCCATGTATTATTATCGAATTACTACATTTAATCATTGTCTAGTGCCCTAATATGAGATTTTCCGAGACGCTGGGTTTGAAATGGGATACCCTATTTAATTTAAACAATATTTGCAATCTTTTCAAAAAGATGCAGATGGGAATTTTCGTTCCTTATGAAAGTGTTCGCAAGGAGTTAAATTATAAACTCCTTATAGGATTATCAAAAAGCAACTATTAAGGACCCCCTTGGAATAAAGATCTTCCAAGACAACGTGTTCGAGAGTTTGAGTTTAATACATGACTTTTTAAAACTTAATGGACGGAGCAGGATTATCTTACTCTTCCAGTTAACCATACATCATCACAGTTGCATTGGTTCTTGTTGTTCAGATTTTAAATTTCAATGATTTCGTCCGAGACCACAATTGTCGTCCCTTGATTTTCGTTATTAGTCCCTAGTGATAACAGTGGGTTACTTGCCAATAATTTTTATACCCCTTCCAAATTTATTTCTCCTTGTTTAATGCCTCACATTGTTAGTAAGGGGGGGGGTGAAATTACACTGTAAAAAAATTTGGGTCCAGAATTTTACAGGAAAGTAGTGATTTGGTCCAGCTGAAAAAGGTTAAAAATTAGCACTTCGGAAGCTGTCAAAAGATTTCAAGACACCCTAAACACAAAATTGTCCATATTTTGAGTTAGACGCGATGAAGTTTTCTATAATGTTGATATAATTTGTCCCAAAATTAGTACAACACACTGTAAAAGTTTCATTGAGAAATCGCAGGTGGGATTTTTTTAATTTTCATTTATGTTCTAAAAGAAATGCACTACGAATTAATTGTGTTCTCGGACCATTTGTTTTGTGGACTGTTGTGTATCTTGTTGTTTTTCATTCAGTTGCGGCTTTGTTGGTTTGTTTCAACCCTTTTTAGTGTGATTATCCTTTGGTACACTTTGCCTCTCTCTTATATATGATATCGCAATAATTATATATATATGTAAGCGTTCATATACATTTATATGGATACAATATTGAATTAAAATAGATATAATAATTAGATGAGTGAAAAAAAGAAAATGAAGTAATAATTGTACTTGTGAGGAGTTGGCATTCTTATAAAAAAGAAGATGTGGTATTATTGCAAATGAGACAACTATCCACAAAAGACCAAAATGACACAGACATTAACAACTATAGGTCACCGTACGGCCTTCAACAATGAGGAAAGCCCATACAGCATAGTCAGCTATAAAAGGCCCCGATAAGACAATGTAAAACAATTCAAACGAGAAAACTAACGGCCTTATTTATGTCAAAAAAATAAATGAAAAAACAAATATGTAACACATAAACAAACGACAACCACTGAATATACAGGCTCCTGACTTGGTACAGGCACATACATAAATAATGTGGCGAGGTTAAAGTCTTTTACACTAGAAATATTTTAGATCTTTTTATATAGACTAATTCTTATTCATTCTGGTCGTAAGTTAGTCTGTCATCCTCAAACGTGTACGTACACCAATTTGTAGAATACATGGGATATTCAAAGACTTAAACGAACGTTAAGTCTCAGAGGCATGACTTTTTATTAGTTGTTAGTGGCTTTGAAATAGCTGTCAGATAACTGCGAGTACTCTCAGATCTCTTCATTGTGACTTTTTGTGTCGGGATGTATAAGTACCCGGCCACGTCCACTTGTATTTGTGTCTATCTGATGAGTTAAGCCTTTTTCAACTGATTTTTATAGTTCGTTCTTATGTTGTACTGTTATACCACTGTCCCAGGTTAGGGGGAGGGTTGGGATCCCGCTAATATGTTTAACTCCGGCACATTATTTAAATCTGTGCCTGTCCTAAGTCAGGAGCCTGTAATTCAGTGGTTGTCGTTTGTTTATGTGTTACATATTCAGTGTTTTTCGTTCATTTTTTTACTTAAATAAGGCCGTTAGTTTTCTCGTTTGAATTGTTTTACATTGTCTTATCGGGGCCTTTATAGCTGACTATGCGGTATGGGCTTTGCTCATTGTTGAAGGTCGTACGGTGACCTATAGTTGTTAATGTTTGTGTCATTTTGGTCTTTTGTGGATAGTTGTCTCATTGGCAATCATACCACATCTTCTTTTTTATATGCTCGAAACTTTAGAATAGTTTAGAAATTTATCAAATCAAATAATCCTTAAATGATGGTTTCGTTATTGAAATTCTAAATTGATGTTTAACCGCGCTAAATATTATATATGATAATCATACGAATAAGTCAGGAACGGAGTTTCAATCTGTAATTCAATAGTTGTTGTTTGTTTCTGTATTTGTTTGTTGTATAGTGATTTGTAAATCAATGGTTTTCTCGTTTGAATAGTTTTATCATTATGTTAAATGGTGTCGGCGTTTGCTACATATGGAAGTACACACATTTACGACATGTTATTGCTTAAACGCACAGTTTCTTCTTCCCGCTAACAATATATAGTCACCATTTGCACTTATATGCGAATGGCCGATTGACAGTCGCTCCAAAATATTTTGCAACATTTCAGTTAAAAAAAAAACTTTTTTAAGTCTGGTAATATTTTCGTCATATTTCCAACAACTTTATTTTTCTTAAACATTACAAATATTACAAATATAACAAACACACAAACTTCATTTTTGGAACACTATCACAAAGTTTACGTAATACATGTGTAGCTATTTATTTAGATAAACTGTATTAATCCATACATTTCGGAATTATTTAGCAACTATATCCAAATGACGAGGAAGTTCGAGGTTATTCAAGTAATAAGATTAAGGAAACTTTGGTTAACACAACAGCATTTTCAACAAAGTAGTTTATTTTTGTTTGACAAACTCGAAAAGAGGGGGAAAAGTAATAAAATGGTTACTTAAGCATTTACTTAATTTCTATCACGAAATAAATGCGTTTAATATTTTAGATACAGATACAATATAGTGCATTCGTAAATGTAAAACACTTTTTAATAGAAAATTTAAAAGAGATACATCAACAGTGTTTATTTTAGAATTGCTCAAGTCTGTAGGGCTTATTCCCGATTGTCCCACTTTTTTTTTTAAATTAAGAGCTCATATTGTCCCACATGAAAAGTTCTGACTGGTCCACATTATTTTATGAGGCGAAATGTTCTTATCCCTTGTTAGATTGTCTCTATGGTTTTGTTTCAGATATATAAGCCAAAATCTACATTTTATGCGATGCTCTTCTTTTAGACATTGCGGCCATCTTTAATTTTGGGCGGGGTCATCGGATACTTGTTTGAAACTAAATACCCTAAGGATGATTTTGGCCATGTTTGCTTTAATTTTGCCAGTAGTTTCAGAAGAGAAGATTTTTGTAAAAATTAATGACGACGACGAATAATGAGAAAATGAGAAAAGCTCACTTAGTCCTATGGTCCAGGTGAGCTAAAAAGCAAAACGGACAAAAAGCAACGGACAAAAAGCAAAAGTGTCGGACAAAAAGCAAAATTATCGGACAAAAAGCAAAACGGACAAAAAGCAACGGACAAAAAGCAACGGACAAAAAGCAAAAGTATCGGACAAAAAGCAAAATTATCGGACAAAAAGCAAAACGGACAAAAAGCAACGGACAAAAAGCAAAAGTATCGGACAAAAAGCAAAATAATCGGACAAAAAGCAAATCGCGGACAAAAAGCACCGTATCAATCGGTCGAAATATTATCCGTAGGTAACCAATTAAAAAAATGTTCAATGACAACAATAATCGATACCCCAGTCAATGTAGTCATACCTATCTCACGGTGGGTATGGTTGTCCTGCGAGAGAACGTGCTGTGCTGGTGATTTGGTCCTGTCAGGTGCTGGTGGGTCCTGATTCTGTGCTGGTGGGTTTATTTACATTGTATCAGAACGGCAATAAAACGACTGTTTTGTTGCTTAATTTTTCACTGATGCGTCATAAGTACCATGCAAAGTATATCACAACAGTATTATAATGCAAAAGTCGTGCAAGTTCGTTAAACGGAATTGTCCTGACGCTGTGCTGGTGATAAGAAATACGGTCCTGGTTCTGTGCCTTTATATTTTAGTTAAAAGTGGCATATATTCAAGATCATTGATGCTGTACTGTTATTGACTGATCAACTGTTGTCTGCTTTCTTGAAATTGACATTGTTGTGAATCTGTTTACTGTTATTATGAGAGAAAAACTACCCCTATTTTTTTTTTTTAAATTAACTGTAAACTTATTTATTGGCCTGATAATGGAACCCTTCTTGCCCCCTTTTAAGATAAGAAAATAAGTTTACGATTTTCGGGATTACGATCATTTTGCAAGATCACCAGAATACGTTGTAATTTATACAATACTTATATAAAGAAGTTGATGTGGTATGTTTGTTGTCCATGGACAAATTTCCATAAGAAATCAAAGGAAGTATTTGTTAACAACCATACGTCATCGTACGACCTTCAACAATAACCCATAAAATAAAAATATAAAAGGTTTTGCATAAAAATGGAGAGCAAAAATATAGAACAAAGGACTTTCTGGGCGTTTGAATCATATGTCTTTAGCAGCTTAAAACACATTTGTTTGTGAACAATTGAGTGCTAACTATAAGAATGACAATAGTATTGCGGGTTTGTTTGTTTGGGGTTTTTTTTTTTTTGGGGGGGGGGGATAAGTTAAAGCGAGATTACAGTGAAAGTTTTAAGCTTGGAATAGTTTCCCGTAATATTTAAAAGTTGTATTTTAAAAGAAAAATGTATCTTATAGCTATTGGGAATCACTTGCTGTATCTGTAAGATTTTTTCAACATATTTTGTTTGTCTGAACGGTTATCAGGTATTTTTTTTTCGAAAATTCGATAGAACACTAAAAAAATCACTATCTTATGAAAGGGCAGACTAGAATATGTCAGAGAATGAAGACGAGATAACCTAGAGAACACTAACAAAACTAAGATTTCATAGCTTTTTCATTTCAAAATTCAAAAATAAATAAATATGATAAAGAATTACGGGGGAGGAAGTGAACAATGTGTCCTACTTTTCTATATTTAAATAATTTTATGAATAAAATCAAATGTGCCTTAATTATAATTGAAAATGAGTAAATGGAAAAAATACCCAACTAAAATACACTTTTATTTTAATATTGGTATTATCACTAAGCTTTTAAGTTTTGTGTGTCAAACACACCATCCATTTTTTTATGCATTTTTTTATATTGTGAATTCTTAGTATTATTATATTAAAATGTAGCCTTAATTTATATTTAAAAAAGATTGAATCTAAAGCCAGATATATCAAACATTTTTGTTTCCATCTATCAAATAGCAATAGTATCAAAACAGCACAGACAATGAATAATAGAGATATAATTTTGTACATATATCAAGGGGAAACTTCTTGCAAAGCATTACAATTTATAGTTCATTATTGTATTTAGTAGAAAAAGAGAATTTGGTGAAAATAAAATCTCTATTTTTGTAGAAAATTCACAGACCTTTGTACAGAGATTTTTGTTATATTTAGCATTGCATCAACACAAGGGTACATTATCCTTAAAAATCTATTTAAAAGTATTTGAAACTTACGTTTGCTTTGTTAACTGTGCCTTCAATTTCAAAAATTAAAATATCTCGTAGCTTCATACTTCCAATGGAGTATAAAACAAGTATATAAGTTCAAGCAATCAGGGCAAAACTTACCGAGTAAAAAAAAATCAAAATGTCTATCAATTTCTTTTTGTCCTATGTAGGTGTCAGACCACCAATTAAAAATCCCTATCTGTTCAACCAAATTTTGCAATTTTCACGGCTTCCTAAATATTTTACCTTAAGTTTAACTTCAAGGAAACCAGGTATATCCTGAATTGTACATGTATCACCTTCCTACATGCCAATTTTCAACCAATGTTTAAAGTCTTGTAACAAATTTCTGATTTTGAAAAGACAGGTACTACCAAAATAACTCCCGGTTTTCTGGAAATCTTAAATTAGTGTTCTATGTAGCGCATTAATCCTGATTTTTTAATGCAAACTCATAGACAAGTTCTAAATTGGAGGGAGTAATTGGTGGTCTGACACCTGTAAATTTCCGTACCATTTCCTTCCATTCATGATCATTAAATTGAACTGTAAAATATTTCTTGGTACCTTCTTAATTCCTTTATAAGTCGTATGTAAACATAATTATGACAATAACTGTTGTGAGCACAAGATTCACTGCACACTTTTAAAGTTCTGATTCATCAAACATTAAAATGTGAACTTAAGTTTTGAGACTTTTTTAATCGACACGATTGGGATTTTTTTTGTATGTGAGAACATGGTTTATCTATTAGTTGAAAATACGGCTTTGAACCAGCTTTCAGTACCTGCGAGCATTCGTTGTTCAATAATGTGTGTCTTTATGTTATTATTTTATGTGATAAATTGTTGTGTTGGTACACCACTGTAACAATGAAGGAGGAAATGAGGAGGGATGGCTGGGTGGAAGTGGTGAGGGGTACTATAGTATGCGGAGCGGCTAACAAACATGTCTATGCGGCATGGGCTTTGATCATTGTTGAAGCATCAATGTAAGGGGCATTTAATGACTTAATAAAACTATTCTTATTTTAAATACTTTATTTTTTTATCTGATATTGGACGAAAGACGTTGCCCTTTTATGTAATTATGTAATACAAGTTACAATCATTTGAAAACACATATTAAACAGCCAAATGGATGCACAAGAGCTAAAATAGGAGTCTTAGATCCTATTGACAACAATTATCTGCCCAATTTTATTGATTTTGTAACATTTGTTTCAAATATGACCATCTTCTTATCCAAAATCACCAGCACCGTATCAGGACCCACCAGCACAATGACAGGACCCACCAGCACAGTATCAGGACATGACTAAATTGAGAAAATGCTAAATTTTATTAAATTGCAATGTTTTTTCCCAAAATAGTTTTGTCGTGTGGATTGCGGTATAGAAAGCGGCCTCTATGAGCATTTTTGTTTTATTTTTACAGTTCGAGATTTTCTGAAAATGAGCATTTTTGTGTTACGCTTAATGAAACAGTTTAGAGGGTCAACTTTTTAATGGTTTACATATGAACCCATAAGAAACAAAATTGAAAAATCTCAACTGTTTTCTTCCACATGTTCCATTTTTTATTAGTGAAAACGTCAAAAATCATCATTTTCGTCTTTGTTTACTTTTTTTCATTGATCACCAGCACCCGCCAGCACAGAACGTTCTCTCGCAGGACAACCATACCCACCGTGTATCTTATGTATAAGAGTACTGTTTACTCCAAAACCTTTCAGGTAGATCATAACTAAATGTTTTTTGAGACAGAATTTTCTTATACTTAGCCAAAATGAAGATTTTACTATGCTCTTTTCAAAAATATAATAAAAAGTATGGGTCACCGTGCTATTTTTCAGGCTATGAGTTGTTGAAAATTACCTAAATTTAGTTAGATTGTTCATGGAAAAACACATATGTGTGCACAAAAATAATCTATGACATTCAATTTTGAAATAAATTGTCAAAAGATAGGTTTTGTAATATATTTTAAGAAAATAAAAAGAAAAATGGTGTCATCGAACTTGTTTTCTTGCTACAAGTAAAAAGAATAAAAATCCCTATCTCTCCAGTATAAATTAGTTACTAAAAGAGTTATCTTCCCTTAAATGGCTCATTTGAAAAGAAAATGATTCTAAAAGCAAAAAAATTAAATTTGTTTAAATATTTTGAATTATACAATAAATTACCAAGTTTTCTTTAAATTATTAAACAGTCTAACCTTTAAATTCGAAATCTGTCTCCAAATTTGCAGATTTGGGGAAATAACTAGACCGATTGTTTACTGTGATTGTACAATCCAAGATGGCGGTATACCATGTATCTACCTTAAATTACATTATTTTCCATTTAGTTTGAATTCTCATCAGCATACTACATGTATCATGTATCATAAGATTGATTAAAACCTAAAATGTATATCTATTAGGACAGAATCAACTATGGATGTTATTATTTTAAAACGAACAAACCCATTAGTAAGAACACCTACTACAAGTATCAAAGTCTATCAAGTCAAAATTTTATCTGAAACCATATATTAAATATATCGACATTGCAATTGTTCCTTTAAGGGCAAATTAAAGTCAACGGTGCTGTGTCTATAATCAAACGTCGACAGAGGGCATCGCTTAACATAATCCAATCACTGTGTGGTGAGTTTTACCTGCGAATAGTGCATTTAATCTTATACTATTGAATAACCGACATTTTTTTTTTAATTTTAGTGTGCAGAAAATGTTCGGCAAATGTTAGAATTATGTGACATAGACAAGGAATTACATGACTTTATTGAAAAAAACAAAACAGGTTCAGAAAGGCCAGGTACGCTACCACTTAATGAGAAACTTATTTTCCCATTTTTGTTATAAGACATCTGTCATTGTTGTCACACATACATTCGTTTGATGTGTTTGAGATTTAGGTTTTGCCATTTGATTACGGACTTGTTTGAATTTTCCTCGGAGTTCGGTATTTCTGTCTCTACTCTATAAACCTTATCAAGACCCTCATTTTTCAAAAACGGATGCCACCTCGGAATTATTCAGGATTCGTAGCCAGCATTTAAAACTGCTTTTATACTCAATCATATACATATTAAATAATTGCCGAAATACTAAGATTTTGTTTTAATCTAGGTATAGATTATATAAGCTGTGTTTAGCAAAACTTTCAATTTTTTTTTGGTACTCAATGCTATTTTACTTTTTATACTAACTGTATTAATCCTGGTATCTATGATGCGTTTATTCGTTGGTTGATAGCTTATACAGTTATTTAATTCCATGGGGTTTTCAAAGAAGGGCGAAAGATACCAAATGACAGTCAAACTCATAGATCAAAAATAAACTGACAACGCCTTGGCTAAAAAAGAAAAAGACAAACAGACAAATATAAGTACACAAGACACAACATAAAAAACTAAAGACTACGCAAAACGAACCCCACCAAAAACGGGGGGTGATCTCAGGTGTACCGGTGACCGTTATGATAAATTCGTTTCGCAGATGATATCGGATATGTTCCTTATGTCGTAACAACAATCCACTTCCATTTTCACTACGAATGTGACCTTCTTAATTTGACTATTTACCGGGTTTGTAATAACATGAGCAACACGACGTACGTGCCACGTGTGGAGCAGGATCTGCTTACCCTTTCGGATCAACTGAGATTACCAATAAGATGATAATTGACAACACAATACACGAATAAAAACGAAAAATGAAGAAATATAAACTACATTGCAAAACATAGTACAAAATACAGTACAAAGAATTCAGATGATTGAACATCAATTATCCACACCTAAATGGGGAAGCGATGTTACATAGGAGTAGATCACTACAATAATAATAAGTAGATATTTCATAAATTTGTGTTTCAAGCATCTCCCACCAGTGTCATAAATGTAATGTGAACTGATAGCATTATTGAATCATTATTGTCAATTATTTTCTTTCCTGTATAGAATTACCAAGTGAGTTTATATGTGATTTGCTTGGACTTAAAATTGCTCTAGAAATGTGTGTATCTCTCTGTCTCTCTCTTATAAGAGCTTTGCATTTGTTCATAAAGTATATGTTCTACCACTAGCAACAGTTATTTCCTATTCAGTCCGACAGAGACATTAAATTGTATCTACACGATCGGGACGAGATTGAAGCTGCAGTCTACATTCAAAATTTACTGACCATTGCATTTACCATTAAAGGCCACTGGCAAAATTTTATCGTACAAAAAATGTATAAAATTTACTAATATTGTGCAAATAACTAATGGTGTCTTATATCGGACAATGTCAATAAAGGTAACTCTTGTTAGTTCAATGTTTTGAATGTACGTGGTCAACGGCGAACAAATGACACCGCAGAAACAAAAGACTTCCCCAAGATCTATAGAAGGTACGTTGTTTTTCTAATTTTGGAAAAGCGAAAACAATTATTAAAATTTGCCTATAAATGTACTTCATAAATTAATTCCACATAATTTTTGGTTGCTTGACGATTCACAATGATAAATTCTTTGCTAAATTCGGAATAGAAAATAGAAAATGTGCAGTGACTTTAAAATACAAAGGTTGAATTATTGCGGATTATTTTTTTTATGACAATTAACTGTTGCAAGTGGTAGAATTCTAACATTTAAATGATGAAAATAGATTTTTTTTAAAAGAAGTGCATTTGAGCTATGGAGTGTGCTTTATATTAACAAACTGCATCGCTATATACGTCAGATTGGTGTTATTTCTTTCTAACATTATTTTACTCTCTTTCTTGGCATGCGACCGCAACATTTTATTGGCTGTATACTTATTTGAGATAAAAACTTGATTGAGATATTTGACAAAAATAAAAAAGTAGCCATCAAAATCACACGAGTTAATTGAGAGCTCAAATATAAATACAAAATGAGTTCAAATTGTTATAAATGTTTGTGTGTACTTATATATTGATAGCACGACCGTAGAAATAAAGGCAACAATAGTATTCCGCTGATCAATAGTCTTAAATCGATTCAACTGAAACAAATCATGGTCACAAATTAAAACCAAGGGAGACACAAAAATTATAAGAGGGAAATAACGGAGCAACAGAAACACTGGACTGTTACCAATACAAAAGCCAATATAAAGAGAATGGATATAACAACTGACATATTCCTGACTCAGTGCTGGACATTTTAAAACAAAACAGTTGTTTGAAACTGGTTTTATGGCTAGTCAAACCTCCCGCTTATTTGGCAATGTCGAAAGTACCTCTAAAACTACAACATAACGTGACAGGAATACAGTACATATATATTAAATGCAAGAACACTCAGGACATTTGAAATTGTTAAAAGCACAAAAAATGACGTCACATTTGAAATTCTAAAACAGCACACAAAAAATGACGTCACATTGGAATGACTAAAACTATTTCTCAAAAATATGATAGAATTAGGATTGATTTAAGATTATATTTGTACTAAATACTGATATTACATTTAAGGTAGATCATAAGTAAATGTTTTTTGAGACAGAATTTTCTTATAATTTGCCAGAATGAAGATTTCACTATGCTTTTTTCAAAAATATAATAAAAAGTATGGGTCACCGTGCTATTTTTCAAGCTATGAGTCCTTGAAAATTGCCTAAATTTGGTTAGTTTGTTTATGAAAAAACAAATAAGAGAGCATACAAAAATTCTATGAGATAGAATTTTGAAATAAATTGTGCGAAGATAGGTTTCATAATATGTTTTAAGAAAATAAAACGAAAACATGGTGTCACCGAACTTGTTTTCTTGTCACAAGTGAAAATACAAAATTTCCCTATTAGCCCAGTATAAATTTTGTACTAAAAGAGTTATCTCCCCTTAAATGGCTCATTTGAAGAAAAAAAAGATTTTTAAAGCCAAAAAGGTTGATATTTGTTAAAATATTTTGAATAATGGTATGAATTAACAAGTTTTCTTTATATAAATAAACATTCTAACCATTAAATTGCAAATCTGTTTCCAAATTTGCTGATTTGGGCAAATAACTAGACCGATTTTGTACTGTGATTGTACAATCAAAGATTGTGGTATACCATGAATCTACCTTAATAATAATGAAAATTGCAATACTAATTATTATCAAACTGAGGTAGGAATTAGACAATCAACTATATAATATACTTTAGTAGCTATGTCCAGTTTATTCTGAATCTAACTGCAAACGTAATACATCGTACAAATTACGTTGAACCAAATCAAATCTAAAAAATGAAGGTGGTGATTAATTTTCTTTACCATAACACATCAATTTATCAGAAAAGACGTCAAGACATTTGACAAAATCCTGGCTTTTTTTAAATGTGAAAAGTAAAGTTTTTTTTGTATTAGCTTCAATATACATTCAGTTAATTAAATGTAGAATATCTTCATTGAATATCTTAACTTTGATATGCAATTACTCGTGGGAACAAATATCACATAACTAATAAATAAATGAATATACGGTAAACTTTTAAAGGGGTGTTAACCTATGACTATTTTGTTATTTTAGCTGAGGTCTTTTACGAGAATTATTATGCCAAAAAGGGCAGCTCTGGACACGACCAAACAAGGCAGAATGATAAAACCACACTAAGCAGACGGCCACCTGAACGCATTCCACAGGACTTGCCAAAACAACCAAGAGTAAGGCCCCCTCCTGCGCGTCCTATAGAACAGCCGAAGGCAACTGAAAGAATTACTACAAAAGAACAATGTCTTATTTCTTTTGATGATGACATCAGTAAGTACCCTGAAGAAACAACTGTGTTGTTTATTCTAAGCTTATCATAGAAATTGTCACATATTCCAACACATGTCTTTGACATAAAGTAAATATAAAGTCTCAAAATTTGAGAATTCTGCAAATTATTTTTATTCTATCAAAATATAACATTTTTAAAAGCATTTGAAACCATTTCCTTTAGTAGTTGCATGGAGCTAGTAACTTTAAATAAACTCATCGAGACAGACCATACTTGTAGATCTATCTGAAGCTAAAAATGTATTAAGCATGCTCAGTTATCTATTAATGAATTTTAGTGAACAAACTCAAAACTAAATCCAACATATCGTCTAAAAAATCTACATTTCGTTTTAAAATAGCTAGTGTTTTTAAAAGAATGAATTGTTTTACTTTGCTTTTTTAATTCATAAAGTAACTGACAATTTCAGCGTCTAGTGGGTATTCAAGTATATCTGATGCAAGACCAAAAAGAGGTAAGCTTTTAAATTATCAATAAATGATTTAATTTTGGATGTAACGCGTCTTCTGATTTGTTGACGTCGTTGTGTTTATCACCTCATAGACATAATTTTGTCATGTGACCGTGACGTCATCAACATTTTTTTCACGAATTACGCCAATTTAAAATGAAATTAAGAATTAAATTATAAGACATGACTGTTATATTTTTCATGCCTATTCGAAATAACATTAAAAAAAAAGTGGTGCACACTTTAAAATAACCTGCTACGCAGGTAATTAGTGTGCACTACATTTTTTATGTTATTTCTTCATAGACAGATAAAATATTACAGTCATTCCTTAAATAACGTATATAAAATACTAAAGTATATAAAGACGGTGGTGAAGATTAAGCTCAATGACCCAGAAAGTTCATATTCCAAACAACACTGTAACATAGTTCTAATTCGGAAGCATTGATGTAATGCCCCACTTAACTCTCAGATTTGAGATAAAAGACAAAAAGTCATATAAATTGCTTTTCAAACAATATCTTTAAAAACCTTAAGTTAAGTTATATTTACCTAAGAAAAAATTAATGCATACATAATTCTAAATTTGTCCATGGTGAATTTAACTATTAACTTCCAGGTCCGAACATCACAGAGTCTGGGTACTCTGATGTACATGACGTCATACCAGAACGAGCACAGGGTCGAATACAACGACCGTACACATCGAAGGTAGGCAAAATAATTACCGACATGAGACTTTGTCATTAGGTCATTGCAGACATCAAACTAAGTCACTAGGTCATAACAAAAAAGAAGAGAGGCTGCATATATAAATATATAGTAAACGGTAATTATCAGAGATTTCGTCATGTTTTAACTGCATACTAGGTAATTTAAATATACAACAAAGCTACATTAAAAATATAACAACAGAGAAAATCGGATATCAATCCATGACATAAAATCAGTATAAGCTAAAAACGCACAAAAACAAAAGAACAGAACTTGTATTGCTTTTATTCGTCTCAAAGTGATAAAACAAACAGATAACGAGACCGAAAACTTTGAGGGACAGTTTTTTGACACCTACCTTCCTTTCAAAAAATATATAATCTTCTTTTGCATTTATTTATACAAGATACGGTACAAATATAAAAATATAAAGTCTTGCAACATCTTTACTGGTCATCAATTATGTCAATAGTGAGAGTTTTAAAATCACGGTAGTGTAGTCAAATGATCAAGTGGAACTTACATCCGGTCATGGATACATTACAAAGGAATCAATGAATTCAGATGGTGTCGGATATCAAAACGTGGAAGGGAACTAAAAATCAAACTAGATTACATACAAACAGTTTTCAAGAATTGAAAACTAAACATATACAAATAAATTAACGACAAAACGAAATTAAAGCTTGATCAAAACGGAAACAATTATTAATTATAGTTATCCAACCATATAACTACTATACATCTACACAGGAGCTACACTCAATGAGCATTTCCTAACTAACTAGGGACTCAGTATAGGTAAATACGTGGTGACTGATATTGTATTTTTTTAAATTAAAATATATTACTTTTAATAGAGCCCTTCGGAACACAATGTACAAGTAGGTGAAGTGGTAGAAATTGTACGTGAAATGCCAGGAAATAGTGTTCAAATTATGAAAAATGGACGAATTGGGATAATACCCAAACAGTGTATACAGATGAAGGCATATGTGTAGCCAAAATTAACTTGAATCACATTTTCACCATTATGAACCAAGTAATTGCTGCAAATACCCGGATATAAGAATAAAAGCGACGCCATGATATAATATACTGACTTTAACAAATCAATTTAAAAATATTTATGTTTTATTATCAAAATTTGTGTTTAAGTATGTATATGCATAAGAATAATATAATTTGTCAAATTCATGCTTTGATTTTATAAAGTTAAATAATAGATTGTAAATCAGCTTTCTTTAATATGCAGCATCTTGATTTTAGATTACACTTTCAAGGTAACAGTGTATTTTATGTAATAATGCCAGTATTATAGTATTCCTCTCTGAGTTTTCTCATTGGGGAAGTCTGCTCTTAATAAATTTGTTTATTTAGTCTTTGTATTTGCCTTTAAACCTGTATCGTTGCAATTAATTTGTCACATCGATTTCGATTATTGTTGGGTTTTATCGTTCTTATACATAAATCAAACAGACAAACATGTAACAAACACCATTCTGTAGATAATTCCAAATAACCCCAAAAGATACAAACACAATGTTATCATTTGTCAATAAAAACATCCATCTAAAAGAATGATCCTTTGTCTTAGTCATGTTAGTTTGGAACTGGAATTTCATACAATCATTGACATGTAAAAAAAAACCACTTTACCTCAATAATTGCATTAGATGTATGTTTCAATATAATACGTTATGTTGATTGGCTAACTGCACATCTCGCGTTATTCCTTTATCAATTGCATTACACATTGAAATTTATCATTCATGATGACACGAGGTCCCAAAATAAAGTGAACATGTGAATTAAATAAAAACTTAATAAAAATCGTGTTTTCATGATCCTAGCTAGAAAATGTAATTATAAGTATTGAATGCTTCTTTTGTAACTTCATAGGGTTGTAAAAGCGTTGACCGTACGCACATTTTTAAACAGTTTCATACAAAATGTACTTCGGTCAACGCTTTTACACCCAATGAAGTTACAAAAAGAAGCGTTCAATCCTTAGTTAAAAACGGACCAGAGATGTAAAAAACTAATGATCATGGAACAATTTATGATTAGCATAGTAAGCTATAAAAGCTCAAGAAAGAACCAAAAGTTAAACCATTCCGAAATTAATGTATATCACAACCAACTAGTCGAAGACAAACTGTCAACAACATGGCAAGAAAAACAAACAACATTCTACTAAACACAATATCCAAAACTGAAGACTGAGCAACTCGTACCAAAAGAAAACCTGTGATGATCGTAAGTGCTCACAATCTTTGCTCATGTTACTACAATTCAATCATAAGTCTAAGTTGGTTATGTCATATTCATGTTAGAACTGTGAGTACTCATAGATAAATTTCTTAACTTTTTTTTCTTTTAATACTTTTTTCATTTTTGTGTGGAGCGACTTTTTAATTATGTTCCATTTATTTTTCAATGTCAAAACCTACTGTTTTTTACTCAAAATGATACATTTGGCTTCCTTGTTTCTTATTGTATAATGCCTCCAATCAGAAGACTTCGTAAAAAAATCAAACAGAATTAAGTGACTTTGAGTAAAAGGTTTTGACCAGAAACAAGTTGTGTTTGCACTTATTGGAAGGAACGGGCTCAATATTCATTTCCATTGACGTAAGCGTGAGATATGGTACACAATTAGCTCTTTTCAGAGTATAAAATGTCACTGTTTGTGTCACATGAAAGGATATTTTATACTGATTTCAAATATTTCTGGTTTTAGTATTTTTTTTTTAAGTGCATCAAGCACTTGGTATATCTATAATGTCATTCATTGTTAAGTAAATATCTTGTTGAAAGCAGAAACATCTTCTAAATACAATCAAGTTAAAAAAAAAATCTTTCGACAGTTATCATCAAACACCGTAAAGTATAATTCATATCTAAGGGTGTTTTGTCGTTAAACACACCTAGGGTGTAAAGGATAATCAAATAAAGTTGCAAAAATACCAAACTCCAAGGAAACTTCAAAACGGAAAGTTCTTTTAACAAATGGCAAAATCATTAATCCAAACACATCACACGAATGGGTTACAACTGTCATTATTTTAAAAGCAGTACCACAGTTCTGGCTACTATTCTGGTGATACCTTCGAGAACTAACAGTCCGCGAGGAGAGGTATGAACCATGTGGTGGTAATCATGCCAAGAAATCCTCGCTAAAAATTCCGGTCGACCTACTACGGCACCCATTAGTATTTAAAGATTTGATTTCATTCAACAAATTAATTTATGACCTTCATGTACGTGTCGCTTAGAACACAGCCATATATATACCAAATGGTCAATATTCATCATCCATGTATTTTGCTCTATGGGGTGTTTGTAGAATTTCAACGGAGGAAATTTCTTGGCATGGGAGAAAGGTAGAAAGACCATTCACAATTTGTTTTACATTCGTTTTTCTCTTTTAATTAAATAAAAATAATAATAAACCTTTCAAATGTAGAGTTCATAAGATAAAAATATTCCCTGTGGAACACCTCCCCCTCCCTTTTTTTGTGCTCTCTATTTTTAACCCTCGAATTAAGTTTTTCAATCTAATTAAAATTAAAACCTTGCTTTCTTACCAATCTGTTCATGTACCGGACCGACAACTTTCTTTATTACACATGCATGTTGTTTGCTTGAAGTATACTGACGCCCGAAAAGAAAGAAATAGCCCAACTCGAAGATACTATATTCAGTGTATATAAAGTGCGAATCCAGCTAGTTCATTTTTACTGTTATATGCGGGTATGTCTATTGTAGAATAAAGGATCATGGGAAAACTGTATTTGTTTACGTTTTGAAAATATCAAGTTAAAGGATTTTAAGTTAAGTTTTAACATATTTTCATTGTGATATGTCTTTATAATATACAAACATAGCATTAAACTTCAAATAAGTGTTATAAAAGCATCATAATATAGCATATCGATTATTGAAAGCGATCCATTTTAACTATAGATGCGATGAATTATCACTGTTAGTGCAGTCATTATTAATGTAGAATTTTCAAAGATGCGAGGAATTTTTATTGTAGAATTATGTGATAAATGCACTTGCAACAAATGAAAAAAAACTTAGTTGATGACTTTAGGATTTATGATACATGTATTTTCCAATTGAAATACAAACTCCTCATTCATTCTTCATCAAATAAATAGCTTTTCAAACTTGTAACAAAAGCGATTCTCAAAATGTCATATTGTATTCTTCAGATTACGTTTCTCCTTGATTTTAACTTATATGGTGAATCACTGGAGCGTGACAGCAGCGGGCCCTCTTAAGCAGTCAGTGGGCCCCTACTTATGAAAAATTCTAGATCCGCGAATGGATACTACCACAGAGGTAAAACCATACACATTTGGGTTATTGTACACGAAATGCATGCTACAATTCATTTTTGTTGATTTTAGACCCTTTGGAACTCTATGTGGGCTATTTCAGCAACTAGGCAAAAAATCCCCAAACTTGATACATGGTCAGATTCAGCATGTCAACGAATTCCAAATATCTATATTAAAGGACTTTTGTCTATAAATTTGGACCCCACAAAATTGAAAAAGGGACCAAAAATATGAAAAAATGCATGCATCGGATACTTTTGTTATTGAAGGCATGACTGTAACAATAGGATGAATATACAAAAATATCTTTTTCTGGGGTCTCATTGGGGGGTTCTGATCCCGGATCCCGCTTACTGTTTTGGCAGATTCCCGTATTCCGCTTATTGTTTTGTCAGATTCCCGTATCCCGCTTATACTATGCAGTTTTATTTTTTTGTTATTATCCGTGTCCCGCTAGACTTCATTTCCCGTTTTCTCTACACAATCATTTGACTTTCACCTGTCACGCTTGCAAAAAATCGGCAATCCGGCGTGACGCTTATACCCAAATGCGACCCACTATTTTACTCTATTTTGACTCATATAAAGCCCATTATAAATATATTAAAAATGTAGCGTAGATTTTTTCATCCCTTTTTATCGCGTCTCGTTTCGTTTTTGAGCCATATAGATGTCGTATGTGACAATGAGACAACTCTCCATCCGAGTCACAATTTATAAAAGTAGACCATTATACGTCAAAATACGGTCTTCAACATGGAGTCTTGGCTCACACAACAGCAAGTTATAAAGGGCTCCAGTGTAAAACCTTTTAAACGGGAAAACAAAGGTGCAATCTATATCAAGATGTACGTAATTAGTGGTGAAGTGTCATGGAAATGGATAAAAAAAATAAGGATAAAGATCTCTATACGCTTTATAAGAAACTAAATGGAATACATTTGAAATAAATGTTATTTCTATTGAATTTAGTAGAGTGTTTTAAAACCAAACTTTTATCCGTAAGTTAAATTTTATCAAATCTTTCTCTTACTTTATCTATTATTTGAGCAAGTATGCTAAATTAAGGCTTTACAGCTAATTTCCTACTGCATGTAAAGCAAAACTTTGGTTGGCTTGCTTGCTTTGTTTGTATAATTGTTTATACAAACTTTGTAAATAAGATTGACATTTTTAAACAATATGAATAGGCATAGTTTAACCTGTATTTTTAATATTTGAATTAAATTGGGTGTTATCATAATGATTATCCAATAAAAAAAGCAAGCAAATCAACTAAAGTCTTGCTCTACATGCTTAAAGAAATGAGCTGTAATAGATAAAAAAATATTAATTATACAGTGAAAATGCACCGCATATACAATACTAATGATTCGCTCCACAGTTAAAATGAAAGAATAGTATCATTATTCGACAGTAAACATGACTAGCATTACGAAATCGTCATAGTGGAATTTAGTTAAATATGAAGAAACTGAATGACAAAACATATTCTACGTTATACAACTTTAATAATTGTATTAAAATGAATATTTTTTACTGCAACAACATCTCACCTGTTAGTTATAAAGCACCTGCACGATCTGTTCGTGAAATGTCCTAAAAATTCACCTATTTTGGTATATATTTCACAGTTGGATGGCTTTAGGCGCGATAAATCCCGCTCGCATCTCTTACTTTGTTTTATTAGTATTATGTATTTCTGAACATATACATTTTAACTATTTTTCTTCATTTTCTTCAAAAATTAAAAAAAGTTCGTCTGTTTATTTATCATTCTACATTAGACATTTATGGCATATACAGTAAAAATGATATTTTAGGATCCGCACTTTACATACACTGATGTTCAATTATTTAAAATGTAATACTACGGAAGCCATAAGTTCCATTATTTAATATTTTTTATCTATGAAATCAAAATAAGCAAAGATAATTGTGGTTTACTAAATAGCTAGATCATTGTAATCGAATTTTATCTTTTTGTCTTTGTCTTTTTGGAGCCAATTTTAAAAAGTGTGTTTTGTCAGACACTTGGATTGCTGTTCCGTGATTCCATCGAGGTCTTCATGATGACATCTACAAAATCAAAAGTTGTAACATTGTCAAGTTTAATTCTGTTCAACACATTTAACTATTAATAACTTCATAATGATATTACTTTAAAGTATAAATCAAAAGCATAAGAACCAGTGAAAACTAAAGTAAATAACAGTTGTCCTTTGAAGTCTCAACTACATTTCCTTTTAGATAGACTAGAAGCTATGCAAGAAAATCCTAAATACTACATTTTAATTTGAACAAATTGAAGGTTTATCCACTTGTCTTTTTCTGTATTACTTGTGCTGCGGCATGGATATCTGTCTAATTGACATATTCGAGGATGGTAATGGGAGGTTCTTAACACGGAAACATGTGAAATAAAAATAAAAAAACCTGCTGCAATGAAAATAAAAATTGGGGTAAATGAAGCACGAAAAATTAAATCGTGAATACTAAGTAACAAAGTACTAGAAGTTATTACTCATTCGTTATTGGAGATCACACAGTCATGATAATGGACACAAAGACCCTGCGGTCACCTTTCCCTTCCTATGTTGCATCCGAATCAGGGGGGGGGGGGGAATGTCGCTTGATTGCAATTTATATCCTGGGAACACATAATTTAAAACAATCTCCCAACTGACTTCGAATTTAGTCCTGGTTTACTTTTTTAAAAACTTGAATGTTGGACTAGCACGAGAAATTAAGAGTACCCACACAAAACACAGAAAATAAATAAAAGGAAACAAAAATAATCTCTTGTCGAACCAAATACGATAAATAATTATAAAATACAGCTAGGGTTCTATTCATTTGGTAGGGATGTACAAGTATATATATATATACTAATATGTGAACACTGATATTTCTTATTTGTGTTTGTATATATATATAACTATATATGTATACTGTATTGTTTATTATATTTGTAAAAGAATAATATTACAATGATATTATATTATGCTCCTTGTGAGTCCATTTTATGGAAATAAAGCATCTTCTTCTTCTATATAGATTACCTTTAATGCACTTCAACTGTTTACTTTATTTGGCCTTTTATCTAATTTTTTGATTCAGCAAGCATCAGTAATGAGTCTTTTGTAGACGAAACACGCGTCCAGCGTTAATATAAAATTTCAATCTTGGTATTTATGATGAGTTTTCGATGCCACTGCTGGTGGAGTTTTAATTCCCCGAGGGTATCACAAGCCCAGTAGTCAGCACTTCTGTCTTGACAAGATTTATCATTGATATGGTCAGAATTATAAATCAACTGTCTACAAAACTTTTAATTTTTGAAATGATAAGGCTTTTCTACCTCAGAAATATATTTGCTTGATGTATCTGGCAAAACTTTTAGGATTTTTTGTTCCTCAATGCTCTTCAACTTCGTACTTTATTTGGCCTTTTTAACATTTTCTTTTATTCGAGCATCACTGATGAGTGTTTTGTAGACGAAACACACGTCTCGCGCAAATACAAATTTTCAATCCTGGTATTTATGATTAGTTTATTTAAAACCACTAGGTCGATGCCACTCATTTTGTTGGAGTTTTTTAATATCCCAAGTGTGTCACAAGCCCAGTAGTCAGCGCTTCTGTGTTGACATGAATTATCATTGATATGGTCAGAATTATAAATTAAGGTTAGCTGTAACAAAACTTTGAATTTTAGAAATATCAAGGCCGGCTTTTCTACCTCGGGAATAGATAACCTTAGCTGTATTTGGCAAAGCTTTTAGGACTTTTTGGTCCTCAATGCTCTTAAAATTCGTACTTAATTTATTTGGCCTTTTCAATATGTTTTGCTTTGAGCGTCACTGATGAGTCTTTTGTGGACGAAACGCGCGTCCGGTGTTAATATAAAATTTCAATCCTAGTATTTATGATGAGTTTATTTATATGCTCATAACTGTTCGCGTGTTACTACCATGTTTATCAATTAGGTCATAACCATTTGAGGGGGTTCGAGGATATAATCCATTCAAGTTTTTTAAATATAAGATAAGATAAGATAAGATAAGATATTTTTATTTCCAATTATGGGCCCCAAAGGGCATAAACATTACAACATCAATAATTTTTTCATAATACAATACAAACAATGAGATAAAAAAAAAAAAAAAAAAGTTAAACGAGAACTATTTAAGTTCTTAAAGAATACGTAGATAAAGAATCTATAGTATGTTGGTTTTTTTTTAATACTAATGCATTTTATTACAAGTGTGGTTGATATAGATAACAAACAAGCAGCCCAAAAAGAAAAAAAAAAGAAAAATAGATATCCACATATGTATAGTACACAAAAAGTTGGATCAATTAAATATATAATAATTAGCCAAAAAGAAAGTAGAAATTAAACATGTCCATGACTCATCCTGTGTCAGCAGCAAATAGGAAAGCATTATGGTTTCCTAAAGGCAGCTGACACCAGGGGACGATACCTTATGGGCCATAGGCATGTAAAATGTGTGTAAATGTCTCTTTCCTACCTGTATCAAAAGCAAACAAGGAAGCATCATAGGTAACTTGAATGCAGTTGATACCAGGGGACGATGCCTCAAGGATATAAGAGAACATTTGAATAAATAATATATCTTAACAATTATTTTTTTTTTTAATCGGCTAGTATGTTTGTGATATTCAGATGAATATAATTTTCTATGTCCAATCAAATGTATATACACACATAGATTTCCTTTAACTAATCTTCACTAAGGAAGATGTTTGTATATAAAATTACATATTATTTTAAGTAACTCAACATTTTCTACACTAAATAACCAGATAATTTTGCTTTGACTGTTCATATGATTAAAATAAGAATTATATTGTGCAATACTAGCTAACATACAATTTCTATCATCCTCAAATTTGTTACAATCAAATAGAAAATGAGCCTCATCTTCGACAGTATTGGAAGAACATTTATTACATATTCTGTTAATTCGGGGAATACCCTGATATCTACCTAATTCTATTTGTAATCTATGAGAAGATACACGTAATTTAGTAAAACTTCTTCTAAGTTCAAAATTCTTGATCAATGTTAGATATTTTTCAAAACCAAAATTTGTTTTATATAAAAGGTAGGTTTTCAGTTTACTGTCTGAAAATTTATCTATTTGTTTTTTCCAACAGCTAATAAACAATATTGATAGCTTGGTTTGTATATATTTCTTAAATTTGTATAAGGATTCACAAAATGGAGCATTTATGGCATTTGTATAGTCAATACCAAGTATTTTAAAAACAACATTTATTGAACCATACCATGATGTTATATTCATGTGATGTAGTGTCTTTGATTGTGTATATGCCTCTTTTAATAGAGGAAAATTATTACCTAAATTCTCTAATCTATACCAGTACAATAACATTCCTTTTATAATATTAAAATATATTGGAAATCTTCCAAGTTCAGATAACACTGCAGCATTTGTTGTTTTCTTGTGTACCCCAAGTATAAATTTACAAAATTTTATATGAAGTTTCTCACAGGGTAAACCTGAATATAATTTTTCAAAAGATATATCTTCCTTCTTACATTTAGAGGAAAGAGAATTAAACATCCCCCATATTTCGCTACCATATAATAAAATAGGTTTTACAGTGTGGTCAAAAACATGAATACTTGTTTTTACATCAGGATTAAGTGATAAAAGATCTTTCCTTAATTTGAAATGAGCTTTCAGGGATTTTTTGTATAGTTCATTTTGAGCATAACTGAATGAACCAGATGAGCTTAAATATAAACCTAGGTATTTGTATTTTGAAACACATTCCAGATTTATATTCTGAAATGTGAATATCTGTTTTACATGTCTGCCTGCCTTGTTGAAAATCAGCACCTTTGTCTTATTAGTATTCACATTGAGACACCAATCTTTGCAAAATTTATCAAGCATTCCCAGCTTTTCTCGTAGTCCTTCAGCTGATGTAGATAATAAAACAATATCATCAGCATACATTAAACAATGTAGATCTTTGTCATTGACATTAACTGGGTCTCTAGTATCTGACAAATATCTGGGCAAATCATTTATGAATATCTTGAATAAATTCGGACTGAGGTTGTCACCTTGTTTGACTCCAATATCTAATGGGAAAAAATCACTTACTTGATTTTGAATTTTGACACATGATTTGCTAATTTCATACATACTTTTAATAATGTTATAAAAATAAGACCCAGCCCCAATATCTAGTAGTTTAATCTTGATCCCTGTATGTATAACAGTATCAAAAGCCTTCTGAAAATCAACAAAACAGGCAAACAGTCTACCTTCTTTTGAATTACAGTATTTGTTAATAAGACAGTTTAAAATAAACATATGATCTGCAGTTCTGGCTTTCCTTGTGAATCCAATTTGACTATCATGTATAATATTATGTTCCTGAAGAAATTTGTCCAGTCTTAGACTTAATATTCTATTAAAAATCTTTCCAATTGCACTTGTTATTGTTATTCCTCTATAATTGTTAGGGTCACTTGTATCGTTGCTTTTAAAAATTGGTGTAATATAACCTTCAGCCCAAGATGTTGGGTATATACCTGAAGACAGACAAGTATTAAACATCTGTTGAAAACTTTTTAAAAGGAAAGTCTGTCCATTCTTTATCATATTATTACTAATGTTATCCAAGCCTGATGAATTATTGCATTTTAAGTGTGAAATGGCTTTGGATATTTCAGACTCAGTGATAAAGGAGTCCAACTCGTTGAAACATTTTGAGTTTTCTAACTGTTTCAGTTTTTCACATAGCTCTGTATATCTACTTTGAAATTCACCTTTCAGTTGTGACAACTTTTGGAAATGTGATATCAAAGTTGATGGTTGTACTCCACATTTTTTTTAAAGTTTTATCTATAAATAAGAGGGGGTAGGAGGGGTCCTGATCCCGAAATCCCGGGCTAAAAAACACCTGATCCCGAAATCCCGAGCTTAAAAACACGAAATCCCGAGGTCCCGAAATTTGAAAAAAGAATTCCCGGATCCCGAAAGGGTCAATCCCGCAATCCCGAACTTAAACACACCCGATCCCGGAGTCCCGATGTAACGGTTTATTTCTTCCTCTGTGATATTTTATCCTTGGGATAACTTGTCACAGTAATTGTTTACCAAACAGGTATTTCACAGGAAGATTTTTTCCAAATCTATCTGTGCTATGCGGATAGCATGTACCGTTATATATTTTCCGTACCATATTTCACAGAACCTTGTGAAATAGAGTCCCATTAACTACTTTATAAGTTACTTGCAATCAATATATACCTGACTATAATTATAAGACATTTCACAAAAGTAAAACAAATTTGCATAATTTATCAATCAAAGGGAGGTAATTATGAGCAATTTATATTTTAAAGATTTAGTATATTCTTGAATCTGTTTCATAGTGAAAATTTTCCTTGAAATCTTATTTTTAATATATTAATTCATTTAAATAAAAAGATGACTTACGACATGATTTAATTAGAAAGATAACATTTCACAGATAAATACTATCCAGCTGTTCAAATTGCTTTTGTTCCAATATATTGTTATGCTATAATTTATCTGATTTCCATATAATCAACAACTACATCTTTGTCCCCAGACAAAACTATTTATATAGTTAAAAATATCATCATACTCAAATTCTTCCATTACTGTTAACAGTAGTAATGCAACTATATTTCGACCTTTACTTTTTAATTTATATTTGTATTAAAATCTCAAAACAATGTATTTTACTTACCTTATTTAATCATGATATCATTTCACAATTACGATATTTCAAATTACTTCATGTTTTCTTTCTTATGTTTCATGATTATTTTCTTTTTAAAAGAATATTTACTTGAATATTTCAGGAGATTTTTTCAAATATAATTTGTAAAATTATTTTCCAATTTTTAACAATTTAGTTTTAATTCAAATACACTATTATTATATCATAGAAGTTTTTTTCTAATAAATATTCAAAAAGATATCTACCCAGATAGAATTTCACACCAAAGGACAAAATATCCCAGGGAAATATTTTCCTCCGTATAAAAAAATGACAATAACTACTGTGGCATTTTTTCCTCCGGATCAAATTTCACCCGTATATAAACTGTATAAAGAAAGCACAACTTTGAGGTATTGAAAATGTTATTAATGATACTTTTCCCATCAAACATAAACTGCAACTGCAAGTGATCAAATCTAAGCTATGTGAAAAAGATAAAAATGAGTGGGTTGAAAAATTGTTTAATGACAGAAATCAATGTAATGGTAATAAATTACGTATTTATAGAGAGTATAAACATGTTTCAGAATTTAGTTCTTATGTAAAATTAGTTCGTAACAGGCAGCATAGACGTGTTTTGTCAAATTTTAGACGGTGGCTGTTTACCACTGGCAGTTGAAACGGGTAGATACACCATGCCAAAAATTCCTTTAAATGAGCGTACTTGTATATATTGTACAGATAATTGTGTAGAGGATGAAAAACATTTTTTGTTAGGGTGCGATTTTTATGCAGATTTAAGATATGATTTAATGAAAAAATCTGGTGATATTTGTGATTCTTTTAACGATCTTGATTTACAGGAAAAAAAATATTTATTCAGTAATGTCAAATGATGCTATTCAACCATTTTTAGCTAAAACTTTATATCAAATGTTTTATCGAAGAAGGTATTGTGTATAGTAATATTTTAGTACATTAGTTTTAATTGTTTTATAATATGTGTTATATTTTTAAAGTGTCTCATAAACATGTGTCAGTAATTTGGCTGGGTACCAATATTTTAATTGTAATATTTAATAATTTTTAATTGCATATTATGTAATTATGTATTCATTGTGTTTTATATAATAAATTATTCTGATTCTGATATAATTTTGCTTTACACTATCCCCCCCCCCCCCCCTCACAAATGAACTTTTTCATTTACCTCATAGAAAAATAAAATTAAAAAAAAAAATGGGTCACCGTTCATCATCAAGTTAAAATCTGCACTTTGTTAAGAAACATTATTCTGTTGAACCAGTAACATATTTATGGATAAACTTTAGATATATAATGTTCCCAGGTTGAACTAATAGGAGAAATAGCAGGGCCGTAACTAGGGTTCGATATTCAGGGGAGGCAGGGGTTTGGGTGCCGTCGATTGAGGCCCCCATGAGAGGGGGGTTGGGGGCGCAGCCCCCCCCCCCCCCCCGCCGATTTTTTTTCTCTTAGTAAAATGGCTAAAAATGACCCATTTTCCTTACTTTAAGAAACATCAGTATTCACGGCTTGATCCTGGAAGCAATTTTTATGCAAAAAGAAGCTGACATTGCTGTTCGGGGTGAGCGGCCAAGGCTCCGTCTTGAAGGCCGTACTTTGACCTATAATTATTAACATTAAATACATTGTAACCGCGGATTTTTTTCTCAATAAAATCAGTGGTTTACAATTACCCGTTTCCCTTCGATTTCCTTACTTTAAGAAACATCAGTATTGCTGGATCCTGGAAGCAATTTTTATGCAAACAATTATCATCTGTATTTAAAGATATCAAACATATAAAGCAATATCATAGAACGCAAGATATCTTTTATATCGAGGACCTTGAATTCAATATTGTTGAAAGCTGAACAGACATGTATATATCTACAACCAGGGACTTTGAAAGTTTCTATACTAGAATATACTTAGTATAGAAAGTCCCTGATTCAACGAATGGGAGTGTTTAACTACTAATGCATTGAGTCAGACCAAAATGTCACGGTCCTCGTACGATCGGGAGACGTTAAAAAAATGATCCAACAGCTGATTCAGCCGATTCACAATACAAAAGGATCTTCCTCTGCTTATTTGAGCCCCTAAATAAATATGAATAGGTAAGTTTTATTCAAAATTGTTGAAATCAAAGTTTCATATATGTGTTCTCGTACGAATACTGAATAACAGACGGACGGTCACACGAAACAAATACTGAAACGGTTCACTATCGATCAAAAATCCGGAAAATGACATATATCACGTATCATGAGAACACTGTTAAAACTGTAAACTTAGGTTGTTTATAATGTAAATTCAAGTTCTTCGTGTACATATTGTCAATATTTCATTTTATAACTTTAAAACAAAAAAAATGGTGTGAGAGGCACCTGAATAGAGGTAATATCGAAATAAAAAAAATAAAAAAATACAGCTAGAATATTTATATTTTTCAAACATTTATTAAGTACATCTTATTTGAAAAACATAATAAAACATAATGTTTAAATTTTAGGTGAAATTTTTGTTCCCTCGAGCCTCCTAAATGTAAATGTGTTTGTCCCAGAAAAAAATGTATAATTTTTATTAAAAAAATTCAGGCTCAGTCGATACGAAAATGGCGGGAATTTCGGTTACTGCCCTTTAATCAAAAAGGAGGGATAGGAAAGCTACATTTCTTTCTATATTTATCTAACGCCTTGATGAAAATGCATTTTTGTTTTTTCAGATACTTTACAATAAAACAATAAAAGAAGTAAAGAAAAGAATTTTTACTATAACATAATAGTAATTCCAGAAAGAAAATCAGAAGCAGTTCATCTAATAGTTTATAGGTGGCGCTGTGTTCTGTTGACTCCAAAACGAGGAATCAAGATGGTGGGTTACAGCGAAAACGTTTTGAGAAATAGACTAGACAAAACCAATTTTGTAGAAATTCGTTTATACAAAATGAATGAAAACTCATGTTTTAATACAGATCTTAATAACTGAAATAAGTACAAGGGCTTTAACCCCAACCGTTGGTGTAGATCGTAGTATCCTGTTGTTACTATGGCCGGTCTTGAAAACAACGAATTTTCTTAGTTTTTGCATCATATTTAGTTCATTTTATGGTCCGTATTTTTGAAATTCACGTTCTACATTTTATTCGAATGGGAAAATAACCGTTAATGTTGAGTCAGTAGTTGTTTCGATTACTCAGAACAACGTGACCATGTGTCATTGCGAATTTTCAATTTGAATCCGATCATTTATAATTTACTGCGTAAGATACATGAGTCGGTTTCACAAAATAAACTAACGATTAAGATTGGTCTTAAGCCATGAACAATTCAGTATAATTCATAGCCTAGTGGTTAAGCACGATGGCTACGATGATGTAGGTCCCGAGCATGATTCAGATTCCGGGATGCTAAAA
Source organism: Mytilus galloprovincialis (assembly GCA_037788925.1). NCBI lineage: Eukaryota > Metazoa > Mollusca > Bivalvia > Mytilida > Mytilidae > Mytilus > Mytilus galloprovincialis. The sequence continues at coordinate 31,069,033 of CM075332.1, forward strand.
TTATCAGTACATCAAAAGGGTGGTTTTCCCCTCTCACATGTATATGTTCCAGACCATAGGAGTATTTGGACCGTACGCATACAGTCCAGACCGTATACGTATACTCGTACAGTCCGACCAAACACGTACGGTCGGACAGTATGAGTATATTTGCGTATGGTCCAGTACAAGCTGACCATACATGTGATTGGATCATATGGGTTATTATGAGGGGGATAGGACCTTTTATCGGGACTCCGGGATCGAGTGTTTTTAGCCTTGGGATTTCGGGATTGACCCTTTCGGGATCTGGGAATTCTTTTTTTGAATTTTGGGATGTCGGGATTTCGTGTTTTTAAGCCTGGGATTTCGGGATCAGAACCCTTCCTACCCCATCCCTTATATTTAAACAATTTATCACAATCTTTTATTTTTAGTTTTACAAATTGTAATTATTACAATTAGATCGAGTAACTGAACAAACGAACAATTGAAATTAAACATTTGTTTAATTGTACATGTATATCTGAATCCTATTATCAATGATTTTGGTACACTCGCCGAAGGTGACACTTGCTACAACAAGCAACGTAATACTTTTTACATTTAAAAAGGTACATGTTTGCAGTTCATGCATGTCCATCATTTGTCCATTTGCATTTGCAATTTTTTTTAAAGTTACGAAACATTCTAAAACAACTGTCCTCCCATATCATTGTGATTATGTTTACTCCAGATATCTTCAATTTCAATTTTCAGTGATCATAATTCAATTAATGTATAACTGATCGACATGCTACATGTAAATACAAGAGATTAACAGTTGATTAGTGTAATTTTTTTAAATAGTTAGAATATTAAGTTTTTATTTCAATTACAATTGAACTTTTTAATACTAATTTGATAGTTAAGTTATCTTGATCTGTAATATGCATTTGTATCTAATAAACTTGACCAACTTCTTAATATTAGTCAGATGGGATAATATCTCTAATGCGCCTTGAAATGAGGAACTCAAAAGTCACGTGTAAACAACAAATCTATAGAAGTGATATTTGACACTCTTCTATGATAAATAACTGACTGAGAAACTAATACACATCTTGATCCAGATTGTACGCGTACGGTCGGACCGTATGAGTATTTTGAAAAAGTATGCATATGGTCCAGACTGTACGCGTACGGTCTAAATACTCGTATGGTCTGGAACATATACATCTCTGGTACCCAGTCCGGAATTAAAACTAGAATGGGTACTTTGGGGGCTAGGGTTGGTCAAAGTTGCCCCCTACTTTGACCATGTTGACCTGGAGATCAATCTACTGATATTGCTTATTGTTTCACTACCCTGGCATCTCTGGAGGGGTGCTCAGAATAATGTAGGAATCTACCAGTACAATGTACATACATACATACCATGCATACTTACCTGCTTACGATTAATCATAGTCATCATGGTCAGAAGTATTTTTTTTAAATTGACGCCTGATCCTGTATGATATTAAAACATTAAGATATAAATTTATCAAGTTATTCTCAAACCCCTGCAGTTATGAATAAATATTGTAATTAATTTTATAAATTTGTAATTAATTCTTCATAGACATATTTTGATGTTTAATACACCTTATCACGATTTGTCTGCCATTACATGATATCACACAGGTTCCCGTAAAATTTAGATGTCATAAAACAAAATATCTGACGCCACAATGGGAAAGTGATTGTTGTACATGTTGTATGCATCAAAAGTTCAAGCGGCCAGGTCATCTGGGATAAGTGATAAGGTGTATGACGTAGGACTTTTTAAATTATTTTTTCTATGTTAGTTCGAAACGTTTGTGAGGGTGCATAGTTTATCTTACTTTAGTGTCTGCTGCTACTTCTTTCTCCTTAAATTTTTTTTACAGAAACTTTGTACAACATATAACATAATCGTTTAATTTGATGGTCTTCATTTATATCATGTACATGTATATAGAGAAACATTAAAACACAGTTTTATCTATTATCTTTCACTTTCAGAATTTTGATTGCCTTTATTCCTTCAATCCCCAACTTAATTCTAGTACATATATTGATTCTCCAAAAGATAATTATTCATTTTATATTAATTATACTTTTAGGATGTATTTTTAATGTTACGAAGGAAGAAGGCAACTATCTTCACTGATGCCAAGGAGTCTACCACCGTGCATGAAGTAAAGAGAATAGTGGAAGGTATTCTCAAGGTCAGACCTGAAGATCAGAGGCTGTATAAAGATGACCAGGTAAATACTTTATATAGGTCATCATGGTCCCATCAGTCTTCATGCTTAACCACAAGACGGCATTGGCTTGTAAAATTCTTCTCTACAAGCTAACAGAATCCAACTAAAATTTTCAAAAAAATGAGTTACAAACTTGTGGACTCAAAAGTTTATTGTGAAGGCTGGGTAATTATAAGCTGCTTGCATTTTGCTATAAAAATGGAATCCGGGTCCGTCCGCCCTGATTTCGGTTCGCCCTAGTTCCGTTTCGCCCTGATACCTGTTCGCCCTGGGTATGTTCGCCCTGATTTTTATTTTTTATTATATTGTTGTGTTGTGTGTATTTAATTGAATATGTTGAAGTCAGTCTACAATTTCGCGGAATATTTACGATTTTTATTTTTTAGTATCGTGTTGTGTGTATTTAATTAAATATGTTAAATTATAAGTTCATGCCTCAGAGGCGGATTTAGGGGGGGCAGGGGGCCCGGGCCCCGCCTTTTTGGGAAAAAATTTGGTTGCTTATATAGGGAATCACTGAAGCGTGACTGGAGTGGGCCCCCTCTTAGGTCAGTCAGTGGGCTCCCACTTATGAAAATTTCTGGATCCGCCACTGTGCCTAACAATTTGTACATCAGTGTTTTTACCCATCCAAGCTGTCGCTGACTATTTTATTTGCGAAAAATGTTATTTTCATTATTAATCCATCAAAGGCAATTCATATACCAATCAGTGATATCAAAGATTTCAAATCATACCTAATCAGCAATACACCTTATCGCTTTATGTCCGCCATTGCTGGAAATCACACAGGTTCCCGTAAAATTTTGACGTCATAAAACAAAATATCTGATGCCACAATGGAAAAGTGATTGTTGTTGACGTCAAAAGTTCAAGCGGCCGGGTCAGCCGGGATTAGCGATAAGGTGTATAAAAATTCAATCAACAGTAATTAAAAGTAATTATAAAATAAAGTGTAACAATGCAGCCAAGAATTTTATTTAATTAATATTCTGTATTTAACTGTTAATAGATATACATAAATTTTAATATATATATATATAAATATATATTTCTTTCATTAATGTAACATATACATATCATAAATGAAAATAGGGCGAACGAACCCAGGGCGAACGGATTACCAGGGCAAACAAACTCAGTGCGAACGAACCTAGGGCGAACATGTAATCAGGGCGAATGATCCCGATACCATAAAAATGAAAATAATGAACGGTTTGAAGGTTGAAATATTTTTTTTTAATTATTATTGTATTTTCCTTATCAGAAATTCACAGCAAATTTTATGTCTTCTTGGGCTTCTTAGCCATTTATTAGCCTCCCAAACACAGTTTGTAGACTTATTGGTTTTGCTAAGTTCTTATTCAGGCCAAATAAAAAAGTATGTGTGGTTCCAGTTACATATGAAAAAAAGTTAGGGTAGGTAGGTAGGGATTTTTTTATATTTTATGTTTTTTTTACATTGAGTCTATTCATGCTATTGGAGCAACATTCTGACTTTAACAGTACTTAATGAAAAATGACAATAAAATCTTTAGGGTAGGCTATTTTTAAGCCGAAAAAGTAGGGACGGTAGGGTTACTGGAACCACACATATATTTTTATTTGGCCTCATGATATGTTATTAGTACTATTCAATTAAAATATACATGTATGTAGGAGAGTAGGAAGAGAAGTTGCATTATTTAATATGGGTCAAGGGTCTTTTCTCAGTATGCGTCTATCATTGTCTATTATCATTTAATGCAAAATTATCTAAAAACTGGTTCTTGGTTGTAGGGATATTTTGAAAATCCCTTCCTACCTGCTACCCTCCAACATGCATTTTAATGGAACACTCAATTTCAGAATCGCCTTTATGACGCCGTCAATGGATTTGTTTACTTGATGATGGAAAACATTATGTATCTGAATTTATTTGTCATGTTTGTAGTTTAGAATCCATTGAATACATCTAGTGCATCAGTCATCAGGGTATAGTTTCTATGAATGGAAAGATGGATGCAATGCATAGCATATTTTTATTGGATTTGAAAAAAATCATTGAAATCATTTTACTGTAACCAACTAAGTATCTTTTCTTCTCATTTTTCTGCTGCAAACGTTGATAAAATGTTTTTTTTACTTCTTTCAGCCATTGGACGACAATAAGACGTTAGGAGACTATGGTTTTACGTTTGCCACAGCTAGAGCCCAAGCACCAGCTACTATTGGATTAGCTTTTAGACAAGATGGTAGGTTCAACAGAATGTCACAATATTTATGCTAACAACAGTGCAGTGTATATATAATCTATATAACACAAGGCAGGGTTGTTTACATAATGTTCTGTAGCCTTGTAGGCAAGTGTAATATTTGAAAAAAGACGTCTAGTTAAGGACTTTAATGCACTCACCTAATATACAGCTAATTTCTCTGAAAGAATAATGATTAAACTTTGATTTTTGCCTGGTCACAAAATAGTACGGTGCAGTTTTTGTAAAATTAACGTTTATTTCAGAAATTACTGGAAAATTATAAAATTACAACATGTTTTTCAAGCAAAGGAAATAAATCGTATCTCTTCTTTTATGCAGAATAATTAAGTGAATTAGATTCTTAAAATATTGAAAAACAATATTTACAACTGTAAGTCTGCATGCTTTTGCATTCCTTAATATCGTTTTTTCATTCAAGACCAAGACTTTATCTCTACATTTATTAAAATCAAGAATTTCTGTAATTTTATGATGTTGGGTAAAATAACTATCGTTTCCAGAATCCCTTATCTACTGTGTTATCAGTTTATTATTGAATATGTAAGGCGATTTCCGTGTACTTAATCATGTTAATAGTGCTATTAGAGTACAATAAATCATATTTAAACGGTTCTATTTCTATCTTTAACTTCAATAGATATAAAATTGTCTGAAATTAAGATTTTTTTCTTTTTTTTCAGATGGAGAATTTGAGGCATTAGAAGTAACGCCTTTGTCTAATCCTCCAGAATTACCAGATGTCATGAAGCCCCAGGATACAGCCACACATGCACAGGAACAAACAGCATCATAGTTATCTCCTCATACTTATCATCAGATCATCTTGTTTAAAGGGAGATAATTTTCCCGTAATTTTTTTTAAGCCATCAGTACTAGCAGTTATTTTGACATTTTAACTTAATTTATTTTGTACTTTTCCTGTACTGTTTATTGTCTTTTTACTGAGGATGTGAATGATTGATTGGTTGATGAAGGATGGTTGCATGTTTAAGAACTGTTAACAATTACTGCCAAATTAAAGTATTAGCAATGATATGATCCAATGCCACTTTAGTAGTGGCATCATGATTAATTATTGAAGACAGCTGAGAATAGAAAGAACAATCTTAAAAAGATTAAAATGAGTTTTAACCGTTGTTCTGGGACTGCTTTTTTCAGTACAGCTAAAAAAATATTTAGTTTTTTATTTCTCCATATTTGATCACTTTCAAAAGAAGAAAGGCCCTCAGTGATGTCTATTGAAGAAGGCAATGAAAATGCAACTTCATGTAAACACTAATAATATCTTAAGTGCTTTTATTTTTTTAATTTTGTAGAACCTTTTCTCTATTTATGCAAGATTTATTTTTCTTTTGAAACTTTAAAAAAATCATTTTATGTAAATTTTCAAGAGAAAGTGTTTAAATTTATTTCCCATACATCAAAGGGAAATGGTCAGAAAATATGTGTACTCAGAGTTCTGCATTTATACATAATTCCATCTCGTTTGATTTATCATCTGAGTAATAGGTTTATTTATTGAGCAGTATTTGAATTGATTTGTTTATACTTGTATGCTTTTTTTTTTTTACAAAGAACAAGTTTTGTTTATTAAGTCGTGAACAAATGTTAACAGTCCATGATTATACAGGAAACTAATAATTAATAGGCTTCAGTTCCACATAGTTAAAATCAGCCTTTCTCAATTGTTTTAAGTTCTTACATTTAAATTTTCAATGTTATTATAATTGTTAGGTTGCTGTTCAATAGATATTATCCTCACACTTTCTATATTTATTTAATGGATATTTTTAACACATTATAAAAAGGATAGATATACAGTATAAACATTGTTAACAAGAAAACAACTAAAATTTTCTGTAAAAGTCTCAGTAAAATATGTAAAAAAAACATTTTCTGTAAAAGTCTCAGTAAAATATGTAAAAAAAAACATTTGCTGAAACTATTTGATATTTTAACTTGCGATACTCCATAAAATGTGTATTGAACTTCTTCAGTTCTGAGTTTGTTTCTGATTCTTACTTATTATGAAAAGTTGTACATGCAATAAGTAGTTCATTTATTAAGAATTAAAGATGTATGAAAAGTGTTTAGTGCTGTCTTGGCAGTTTGTTTGTACATGTTTGTAATTGGACTGAAATGTTACACGATATAAATATACAATGTACTGTTAAGACTTCAGTTTGTGTGCCATTTACAAACTAATAGTTTAAGGTGGTACCTAACACTACAGGGAGATAACTCTTTAAAGTCAGCTAAATGTTTTAATTACATTGTGTTGTAAAAGGAATATTAAGCTTCTTAATGATCAAAATTGGTGTTTGTCAAACTGCTATATAACCAGTGTAATTTTTCTGACAAAACAGTTGGTTCTAAATTTTTGAAATTTTTATATTTTTGTTAAAGGGTCAAAGTAAATACTTTGAAAAATTTTATGAAAATTCATCGAGCCAAATTAATTTTAGTGAAAGTGTTGAGTACCACCTTAACTCTTATCCCTGGAAAGAAAACCTATAACTACTATCTCAAATTGTATTTCAAAATTCTTATAGATTTCTTTTATTTACAACTTAGTGTTTATTCGATTATAAACAGTTGATCATTACTAATTAATGATATTTGGTATGTTAAAGAATTGGAACATCTCATTTCTATACCAGGATATTATTTTGCCTCTGCTCTTCAGTCATGGTAAAAAAACTTGTAAACCTTTGTTTAGTTGTCCATTTAAAGTTTGTGATTAGTTCAGTTTAAGACAAACCATAAATGGTTATGCAATGATATTTGGTATCCGGTTTTATTAACGTATGAATGTAAAATATACAAGTAATTTTAACCCTCATCAACATCAGATTCTTTTTGGATTTCCGAAAGACAAATATGTTATTGATTATTGATACAGCCACCATACTGTGAACATAAAAATACTTCCGACAAAATCTTATTAAATTAAGATATATTGTTTCCTTTGACGAAATGAAGGCCATTTTAATTTTCACGATTTTAGAAGATTTGTGGTTGAGTTGTTGACTTATCAGTAGCGAAAGTAATTCTTTCATGATTTTGAGATATTTCCCTTTAAACAGTAATTGATATTATTGATTATTTCATAAACAAGATCGCTGAAATGTCTAGCTTTCTTTACTATACATTGAAATTATGTTGACAGTCCTTAAAAAAAAGCTTTAACATGATCCAAGAAAATGAGGTCAAGGTCATACCAAACAAGAAATAAATGTACAACTTACAATAATTCAATACCCTAAATATAGTTGACCTATTGCTTGTAGTTTCTAAGAAGCAGACTTGTCCAATGAACCATCAAAATGAGGTCATGGTCATATGAACCATGCCAATAAAATTAAGAATGGAAATGGGGAATGTGTCAAAGAGACAACAACCCGACCATAGAACAGACAACAGCAGAAGGTCACCAACAGGTCTTCAATGCAGCGAGAAATTCCCGCACCAGGAGGTGTCCTCCAGTTGGCCCCTAAAGAAATATATATACTAGTTCAGTGATAATGAATGCCATACTAAACTCCAAATCGTACACAAGAAACTAAAATTAAAAATAATACAAGACTAACAAAGGCCAGAGGCTCCTGAAGCAGACATGAACAATCCTTCCATACAACAATAGTTGATCTATTGCTTATAGTTTAAGAAAAACAGACCAAAACTTGAAAAACTTGAAGTCATATGAAACCAGTGAGTGGTGAAAAATAATGTTTATCCAATTCTTGAACCAATGCATGTATATATCATCAACTTAGAACTCTGTGCACGATTTTGTCATTTTTTACGCAAATATATCGTATAATCATCATTTTTTTTTTCTCTCTGTTATGATTTGACAAATATGGCTGCTCATTAAATGCCATGTTTTGAATCCGAAGTTTACCGATTGTCACCTTATAGTAAACAAATAACAAAAAGCATGGGTATTGAGCACGTGTTTAACATGTACAATCAGATAATTGTTTATTTTAATGACAGATTCATGCCTATTGCGATTGCAGGATTTTTACGAGGAGGGTTACGCTCAGGTCACTGCATACGGAAAATATGTCGGCGAATTGCTTCCTGGAAGCAAGCAATTACAAATAAATAAACTTCTTCTAAATGTGGACAAATTAAAGAATTTTCCTCTAAAAACAGTATACATACATAAGTTGTATAATGAAAACTATCCATTTAGTTATAAAAAACATATGCATGATTTTTTTTTAATTTGAGGTTTCTTATGACTTTAACACTGAGCAATGAACCATGAATATGAGGTCAAGGTCAAAGAAACCTGGAGGCTGACATGAATATTATAAAATATTTCTATACACAAAATATAGCTGATCTATTCCACTTAGTAATAGAAAAAAAGACGAAAACTCAAAAAGTTACTTTTGACCACTGAACCATGAAAATGAGGTCAAGGTCAGATGATGCCTGCCAGTTGGACATATACACTTTGCATTCATTGCAAACACCAAATATGATAAACTTCAGTATGAGAAAAACAGACCAAAACTCAAAAACTTAACTATGAAATGAGGTCAAGGTCAGATGACACCTGTCAGTAGAACATGTACACCTTGCAATCCTGCCATACAAAAATTATGCTAGACCTATTGCTTACAGTACATTGTAACTGAAATATGTACTTGATTACCAAAACATAACCTTGTACACTGATCCATAAAATGAGGTTGAGGTCAAGTGAAAACTGTCAGATAAGAATGAAGACCTTTCAAGATACGCACATATCAAATAAAGTTCTATTACTCATAAGAGAGAAATTAACTTTACAAAAAATCTTTACTTTTTTTTTGCTGAACCATGAATCTGAGGTCAAGGGCAATAGACACGTGACAGACAAACTTTGTAATATATCTATATTAAAAGTATAAAGCATCTAGGTCTTCCACCTTCTATAATATAAAGCTTTTAAGAAGTAAGTTAACACTATCCCTATGTCAAGCTTTCTGCAACAAAAGTTGCAGGCTCTACAAAAATTGAATCCTTTGGGTTCTTATATGCTAATTCCAACAATGTACAAAATGTACTTCGATTTTGGAAGTGGAACATAATAGGTAAATGTCTTATTTCAAATCTGCCAGTTCTTTGACCATATTCATTTTGTGTCACAAACCTATCCTGTGTCAAATATTTTTTCACAATCCAAATTCAGAGCTCAACTGTTGAGGGTTTGACCTCTGCAGGAAAATCCAGTTTACTGTGAAAACCTCTGGTTAAACTTTAAAATCTTAACATAGTTGACATGCAAGTTTGTAATAAGTTCAGATTTAATGGAAACACTTGATGTATCAGTGGTATTTAGTTATGCAGTTGTATCACCATTAGTTTTTCTCCTTTCCATCCTGCACCTTCAGTCATGGTTCATTGACTTTGAATATTTTGCATAGTTTAAAGATGAGAATTGGAAATGAGGAATGTGTCAAAGAGACAACAACCTGACCAAAGAGCAGACATGTCAGGTTCTCACTCGTGATTAACATGATAACTATATTTGGTATATGGGATCCTTGCAAGGGTCTAAATTTTGTCCAATATGATTCACATGACAATGAACTCCTTTCAAGGATCAATGATTTAAGGTCAGGTTTATGTGGTATCTTTGATACTATATGCAAAAAGTAAACTATGAAAGGTATACATGTCTATCACAGGATTTATCTGATGTTGCTCTTGGGGGGGGGGGCAAGGAGTCTAAAACCTGAATTAAGATATAGGTGAAAATATTTTACCCCACAACACCAACTTTCTTTTTATATCAGACTTCATTAGCTCATAAAAGGTCATATATACCAAAATTTTTTAAATAGAGAATATATTTCCTTTCGTAAAATTTGAGACCGAAATATTGTAAATACAACATGTACAAGATAAAAGTCCAAGTTAATAAGATTTTGAAATTCAGCCATAACAAATTTTTGGAAACGGAAATATACAATGTAGAAATAAATTTTTTAAATAAAAATGAAATTACTGTATTCAATCTGCACATAAAAGATAATAACATCTAATTTTTCATACAGTTTATTGCAAATAAATGAGTAACCTTCCTCTTAATGTTCACTGCATTCTACAGAGTTTTCAAACTGATGTTAACAACCTTTTTCATTAAATAATGATCACAAGCTATTTTCTATTTACCACTGCATTATAAACAAAATAATAAAAACATGAATTTGCGTCCATATGACCCAGTATTTCCTTTTCAGTAAACTGCAAATTCAGGGTCACAGCACCAATTTGGCACATACAAAAAATAAAAGTCCATACAATAATGAACATATCAACTAAGTTTCTAGTTGATATACATGTAACCATGAATTTTTGGTAAACTTCTCAAATGTACTTTAAACCATAAAAAAATTAATGCATACTGATTTATATTTAATTTCTAAAAAGATAAATTTTAAAATAAAATCTTTAAAATAAATTTACCTTTCAACTGCAAATACTATTGCAAAGCATTAACAGAAATATATCTTCATCTTCAATGGTTGAATATAAAATATATTTAATCAATATGTATCCTTTAATTGATACTATAATTCATGACTCAGAAGTATACATCTTCCTATTGCAAAAACATAAAAGTTAAATGAGTTTTCAATATACATACATACATTTTAAGAAGGAGTGGTATGAGACAATCATCCATCCAAGTCACAATTTGTAAAAGTAAAACAGTATAGGTCAAAGAACATATGTTAGCTTATCAAATAATCATGAAAAATTTGGTTTGGAAATCAAATAATCAATATAAAAACGGCCAAGTAAATACATAATCAAAAACCCCATGACAAGGCTTTTAACTTGGGTACCACGTCTTCAATGTACGGGACTATTTGACTAGTTATGCAAATAACTCATGTTGAAGTCATGCCGTCAATGAGATAACACTTCCAACATTGGGCACTAATTTGATATATTCTGGTTTCTCTGTCTCTGTAATACAAGCATCTTATAATTTACTACCTGTAGGGATCTACAAAAGGTACTTAGTACCCTACCCTAATATGTTAAATTTCCAAATTTCAATAAAACTTTTTTAGATTCCAGAAATTTAAAATAGTGTTGTTTTCCTTACAAATAGCTTGATTTTGAGTGTTGTTTTCCCTATACACTTTGTGTCAGAATTTTACCTACAAAAAGCTTGATTTTGACTAAGACCAGGAACAATTTTGTCATCTACATTCATTGTGTTAAAATACCAATATCTACAGATATGAATGTTGATAACTTATAATAGTATTGGGGATCTTGTGAAATACAAAAATAAAATATTTGTATTCCCATACTTTAACTGTTACTATGCGCAACCTAGAAAAAAAGTACAAAAACATAATTATTAAGTCATACTTCTGAGTGTTTTTTTTTATAGATCAAGTAATTCAGTTCCTTTTACAAATAAGAATGGCGAAATACATAAATACTATTGTATCTTTAATTAATGATGCTGAAATTTTTAAAGTTTCCCTCGTTAATTATTTTTAAAAGACTGCCTAGTACATCTATTTATAAGCAATAAATGTCTTTGTTGAGAAACAATGAAGCAGTTGATTCCAAAAAATAATTAACATTCCAGAAATAGAAAAAAGGAGACATGTTTTAACCCACCAACACTTATTTTAAAGTTGATGCAAGTATATATAAATAATACCTGCAGTGTTCTCCCTAGGCCTTTAAAGGACTACGGGGCCGCGATGTATAATTTTCTACCGTGGTGGTATCTTTCTTGCCGCGATGTATATTTTTTCACCGTGGTGCTAAAATTTTCGGTAAAAAAAATCATAACGGTAAACCTTTCCGTGGGGTATAAAATATCAGATGAAAATTGACCAGTTCAATCCAGTTCTGACAACGAAGATTGTTTACACCACGTGATCGATTTACCTTTTGAGGTTAACCTTGATGATTGGATTTAATCGATGTACATGATTCTTGTGTTTTAATTAATTAAGAGATCATAACTTAATGATCACAGACTTATGAGACTTTTGAGGGACAAGCAGACATTTGTTAATAAACTTTATTACTCCAGCCTTTGTAAGCATTTCCCCTCTCTGCATGTTGTTTTTTAAAAAGTAAATAGCTATTTTTAAAATGATGAAACAATGCATACAAATATAACAAAATGAAGACACACATGTATGTGGTATGATTGTCAATAAGACAACTGTCCCCCAGAAACAATGTAATAGAAGAGATATTGTGTATCAATTCATAATACACACACTTGTCAAACACTTTGCAAAGTATTAGATACTTATATTGCTGTTCTTCATCTGAAAGTCACACTCAGTCGTTTCAACACAGAGCAAAAGTTCACAATTCATCACAAGTTTGAACAAGTTCATATCACAAATCTGAGCAGGATTATTTGCCTTCTGTTGACAATGTTACACATGTCAACAAATGAATGTTGTCATAATTTGCACAAAAATCTCATTGGAAATACAAAATCAATTAAAACAATTAGATCACCATGGGACACCTCATGACAATTGCAATGAACAATGATAAATATCATGACAATTGCAATGAACAATGATAAATCTCATGACAATTGCAATGAACAATGATAAATGAGCACTAGACTATTGATCACATGATAAATGAGCATATGATTTATGTTGACATGAAAAAATATCATATGATTGATGATCCATTCCATTTGTACAGGATCATGAGGATGACATGAAAGACTGTTTGTATAGCCACTGCCAATGTTCTGTATAGTCACTTGACAAATTGATCAACTTCTACTGGTTTACGGACCCAGTTTCCTATTCCAATGTCATGACAATGTTTTCTGAATGCCTGTTTGGCTCTTTGATAGTTTTTGTTCATCTGTTTGGCTGCTGAGTATGTAGGCACTTGTAGAAGTTGATTCTGTGAAGTCAATTTAGCTATTTCTTTATATCTATGAAGAAAACCAGCCTTACATAGACGACTTGCTTTTGTGGCTCCAGTTTTGGATGGAGATCTGTAAAATACAGAAAGATGTTCTACACTCATGGTACATTATGAGAAATGTATGAATTTGGTACACACATTGTACATAATAAATGTATATATAAACTAGGAAAACATGAGGTTCTGCTTAGCATTTTCATTCTTTCCACTTAAATATATATTTATATCATTATCACTTTAATTTCAAAGTATATTTATATAACTCATCAACAACTATTTCATTATCTATGATGTAGTTCATGCAAGGAGTTAAAGGAATAATAGTGCAAACTTCTTATTAATATATTAGAAAATTCCATGCTCAGTGGATACTACAATGTATCAAAATTCAAAGTACTGACAAACAGGCAGTGACTGTCGGGCAGAACTGAAAATGACTGAAAATCGACATAATAATGTACCTGACCAAACATTTTGTCTTTTCTTTAATATTGAAATAGCTGAATAATATGCAACAATAGTAATGAACAAAGGGACTGTAGATAAGGGGATTGTAGTATTACACCCTCTTTCTGAGTTGGGGGATTCATTCTTATCTGAAGAGTGACAATTTTTATGGGATTTCTTTTGTAAAGGTGTACCACAAATTTCAATGCTTAAATTAGTACAAGTTTCTTAAAGCACGTCTAAAGATTTTGGCAAAACCATGAAATCAAATACATGTATCAACAATTTCCCCCCCCTTAATCCAAGAAATTTGGTACCCACAAAACAATAAGTGAATCCACAGTAAATAAATCAACTAAGAGCTGTTACATTAAAATGTACGAGGGAGGGTAGGAAGGGACTTTAAAATATCTGTACAACCAAGAACCATTTTTTAGATAATTTTGCTTAATGGTAATGACCCACATTCAATAATTTAACTTCCTTTCCTACCATTTAACATCATGTGAGCATACATATTAATGGAATAGCACTAAAGACTTACATATCATCAGTTCTACCCTCTAGACCGTCTATAACTTCTACTTCATCCTCCACTGACCAGTTCATACACAAATGAGTTAACGTTTCATCATGGTGTTGATAGGGAGTCGACAAGGTTGTCAAGGTGGGATGATTGATGTGATAACCATCAGGAAGGTCATTACCTAGGACATCATACACACGACAACACATGGCACGTGAGAAATGTCCATGATCATACTGACGACCTGAAATATATAATATGTATCAGTATTTTTTTACTTGCATGAATGCAGTTCAACATATGAAGCCAGGGAATAAGCAGCTGGTCCTTTCACCAATGAGACAAACAAAAAATTAATATAAACTTCATATCAGAGGAAAATTGGTATTTTTAATTTGGGAAAAAAACCAACTCTTTTACCTTCAACTTAAATACATCAGTTCTAGAATTATTACCGAACAGAATTATACCTGACAAGTATTGTTTTTGCTGGAGGTCAATTATATTGCAATTTGTGAAAAAAAGAAAAATGGTGATGAAAGAACAAATTATTGGTGAAAATTATAATGAAAGAATTGTAAGGGTTAGACATCCATCTTGGTTTGCTTTTTATCAGATCATCTGACTTTTCATTATCAATCAACATAATACTTTTTTTTTTACCTTAAACTCCTCAAATGGTTTGATTTTGACACTTTACAAGTTTAACAAACTGATTTAAGAAATCAGTTTTTGTAAATTTTTAATGATGTAAATTGATTGAAATTCATACTTAATAATTCTCATGCAAGATTTTTTAACTACGTCTTTTTAAAAGAACTTCTACCTGTTAACTTACCTACAGTGATGGAAGATATATATGTGGGTTGTAAGAAGTTACTGAATAGTGCCCCTTGGACACCTACAACATTCCATAGTAACAGTTTATCACTACACGTCATCAGTAATAACGATTGATCACCACTAAGATCAGCCATGGTTTGTCTGGGTTCTTGGTCCTCTTCTACAGGTAAAACTTCACCTGTAAATACATATCAAAGGGAGATAACTTAAAAAATGCAGGAGTGGCAACTCTAGATAATTAAATTAAAGCATATAATTTGTTAGTGTTAGCACTCTAGACATTTGTTCGTAACTTTTGTAAAACCAGGTATATTTCAAGTTCTGTTTGCCATGGTTATAAATTCATGTAGAATTTTGGTTAAACTATATATAGATTTCACAACTGCAACAAGTGTATTACGATATTTCTCCACTCAAGACAGTAAAATTTTATTATTTAAAGCGCGAGGCTTGCTGAGCTTTTTAAATAATTAAAATTGAACTGTTAAGTGTGGAGAAATATCGTAATACACAAGTTACAGTGGTGCAATCTGTTTCTCTTTATGATTTTTATCCTTCCTTTTCAAAATTTTTAGGAAAGTTGTGTTTTTTTGATATGACGTCATCAGGCATGGTCGCTTTTTTTCATGACTTCACAATAAAAAAATTCAGAAGAAAACAAGAAAATTTAACGTCACAATTAAATTTCAACCAATTATTTTTCACTTGTTAGGAGAAATATTTTTCTCACACCGGTCAGGAAATGTGAAAATAGCACAAAGATTAGGGCTGTTCCAGAAAATACTATGTCCCCCCCAGGGAAGGCAATTTTTTTAAATATTATGTGGGTGATTGTATTTGAAATACCAAAATGCAAAGGCAGTGCTGTTCTAATTAAATTTTATTTCTGTGGGTGGTTGGGGTTAAAAAAAAGTGCCGTCCCTGGGGGGGACATAGTATTTTCTGGAACAGCCCTTAGAGAAATTTCTTTTTACATTCATAATGCAATTGGTGGTTAATATGTGATTGATTAATTGTTGTTTAATCTTCAGTGAAAATATTCATGCATATTCAAATGATCACAACTTAAATAATAAATAAACAAGAATATAAGTCCATTTTATCTTCAATGGTGTACAACTTTAACAATAGTGAAACAAACCATCTTCATTCTTTGTATTAAACCAGCCAGGTAAATCTTCTGCAAAGTTTGGGAAGTGTGCTCCTTGTGATACCAACTGTTGCTTCTCATCAGATAATGGTGTACAGGGCCTGCCAAAGTTCAATTACAAAAGTTAACAATATACAGCGACAGCAACATTTGACAGCACTAGCTGTGATAAAGATTTGAATTCATGTATATTTCTATTTTGTGTTATAAATGTTGACCATGTTTTTTGAGTTATAAATCTGTCAAGTTGAAATTTTTGAAGCAAGACAATCTTGAAACAGTAACAAAGACCATCTTATGGACATGCAAAAAGGGTACAGGACCATTCAATAGACTTATGAATAATAGTCAAATTCATTTCAATAAAACCATTTCTAGTTATTATGTCACCCGATCGACAATGTCGGGTGACATATTGCTTTTCCTCTGTTTCTTTTTCTGTATTATTATTATTATTCTTCCACCTATTTTGTCCGGCAGTTTTCCTCGGAGCCAATGGAACCAATCTTAATGATAGTTGACTATAATGAGGAACACAAAATTTCGGGTTTCTGTAGGTCTTAAGACCATAAAAAATGGCTGCAGTTACCATGGAATCGGAACAATTGTGAAAATTCCAGTTTTTGGTTTTAATGAATTATTTGGAGTTGCTTTAACTTAGAATCATTATATTTTGATACAATGTAGGTGCCGGGCATATGGGACAACATCCCTAATGCGCCTCGAATGTCAAAAGTCACGTGTAAAGAAAAAATCCCTGTGTAGTGATATTGGACATGTTTCTATTTTTAACAAATGACTGAACTTAATTATTTGTGGTGATTAGGAAAGTAGAGGAACATAGTATAAATGTGTAAAAACTATGGAGCTATTGAATGTGTTCAAAGTATTAAATTTTCAAAGAACTTATTGTGTTAAAAAGGGGATATTTTACCACAAGGAGCCGCATCACAAAAGGATGTTCGGGGTTTGCTAATTTACGGAAAAAGTAATCTCACTTCGTACCCCGAAAATTTAACCACATATGTGAAAATGTCACAGCTTCGAAACGAGCTATCATACATATCCAAGTTTACGATATGGACTGAGCTACAGGAAAAAACGTTACCATTACCGCCTATGTTAAAACAATTAAAAATATTGAGCCAATTTGCAAAAAGATTAATCAGAAGTTTTCGGAGTGATCTATGGATGATTTCACCTTGTACACCTGAAAAAAGTGTTAAAATGATGGTTAGTATTTTTTTATTTATACCTAGATATCCCAGATGATTTTAGATAACCATTATAGATAAATACCAGCAAATACTCAATGAAAATTTGCTTTTAAAATGCATTACTGGCACGGGGCTGAACACTTTTTTTAGGCACAATTCTAATTTTGTTTACACCCCCGAGAGATCCGAAAGGAATTTGTTTATGAATTGAAAAAGGGATGAACTAACATAATAGTTTTAGCTGTAAGTAAACATGACACAATACAGTCTTTGTTATGTAATTATCACTCCGGTTTACAGGAATAACTGATAATCAAGGGAGATAACACACTTCATACGAGTAAAGTGAAAAACATCATCACATGTGCTTTTATCCAATAATTTGACCCATGGTCAGTAGATATCATATGCAGTTAATAAACAGTCAAACATGTACATGTATTAAGGAAATCATGAATTATTATTTGTAATGCACACTAGCAAATCACAAGATATTGTCTTTTCTCAGTGAAAAAGGGGGAGGATCAACAAAACTTTTGAAAACAATATTGCTGCACCTTGTCAACTATTAAGCTAGGTAGCTAGCACTCGTTGCTGCTAACATAAAAGATTTAAATGAAGGTTGATAAGCCACAAGGGAGAAGCATTTTTCTTTCTTTGCGATAAAACTTTCAAGAATTTGATTTTTGCTCTCTCAATAATACTTATGTATCTAAACCAAATAATAACACAGCCTGAGTAATTTTTTTGTCTTATATTTCAGTTCCAGACATATCATTACTTTTTAACCTGAGATGGCAAACTAGAGGTTTTAAAAAGTCCTGAATAACTGGTAAGCATTTTGTTTTATTTGGCAAGCTCTAAATTGTTTATTTATGGTATTTATGCAATTCAAATTACAGTCGGTATGTTAAAAATATACTGATATGAAAACTGTTGCTATGGTCTTGGCATTAAATGAAAATGCTTGGTTACTGATCTTTTCGACTCCATATTTCAAGTTAAACCTTGTGGCAACTGTTCTTCATGTAACACTGCAAACTATAATTAGCATTATTTTGATATGTCGTTAGTTAATGATGCCATATTACGTGTGATGCCACAATGTTCCCTTTAAAACCTCATGCCGATATCTCACTGATAAAAGATTTTCACTGAAATACATATAAAAAACATTTTTTCTCAAATAGAATTATGTGAAAGAACAAGTTTTGAAAATTTGCACTTCATTGCAATCTAATTATATGATTCAAATGACTTTTACAGTAGTTTATAGTGGTTTCTACAGTATAAAATACAAGGTTTCCACTGGCTAGAATAATTAAGTATTTTGGTGTTTTTTTTATGAAATCTTCATTTTTGCATAATTTGCATAAAATCAGAACTATGGATTGCAATATGGGACAACATCCCTAATGCGCCTCGAAATGAGGAACTCAAAAGTCACGTGTAAAGAAAAAATCCCTGTGTAGTGATATTGGACATGTTTTTATTTTTAACAAATGACTGAACTTAATTATTTGTGGTGATTAGGAAAGTAGAGGAACATAGAATAAATGTGTAAAAACTATGGAGCTATTGAATGTGTTCAAAGTATTAAATTTTCAAAGAACTTATTGTGTTAAAAAGGGGATATTTTACCACAAGGAGCCGCATCACAAAAGGATATTCGGGGTTTGCTAATTTACGGAAAAAGTAATCTCACTTCGTACCCCGAAAATTTAACCACATATGTGAAAATGTCACAGCTTCGAAACGAGCTATCATACATATCCAAGTTTACGATATGGACTGAGCTACAGGAAAAAACGTTACCATTACCGCCTATGTAAAAACAATTAAAGATATTGAGCCATATACTGGTTTTGGATGATTTTTGCAATCATTGGAACTATCATGTTGTCATGGAAACTACACCAAAAATTTCCAAAATATCACAATGCTCCAAATTTGATAAAACTCCACAGGAACGATGAGCAACATTGGTAGATGTGCAATTTGGCGTTGGAATTTCAAAAATGTCTGCCATTACCATGGAAACAAGTCAAAAATGGTCAAAATGCTTCAAAAACCTTAAAGTGTCATTTACTTTCTTAAAATGGTAGGTCAAATCCATTGAAACTTTGATTGTTATTCCCTCCCATGTACAAATGTGGTATCTGCCATTAGAAATTTGGAATGGTATCTGTTACCATAGAAACCAGCCAAAATGTCAAAAATTTCAAAAATTTCAATATACTCCAAAATTGATAAAACTTAATATATTTGTTGACTGTCAAGTCTGCATGAGACTTTTGAAGTTGGAATTTCGAAAATGGCCACCGTTGTCATGGAAACTGCAGAAATGTCAAATATTTTAAAAATGCTCCAAACTTAATGAAACTTAATATTATTGTTAACTGGCATGTATAGATGAGACTTTTGACTTCTGAATTTTCAAAATGGCTGCCGTTGCCATGGAAACAGAAGAAATGTGAAACTTTTGACAATGCTCAAAATGTACTGAAAATTTACAGAAAGATATATCGCAATGCGTTGATCTGCATTCACTGTCAAGTTGTTTTCAAATGGATGCCGCTTAGTGGCAATAGGGGACGGGTGACATCGGCTATTGCTTGCAATGGCAATTCTAGTTTATTTTTGTTATTTCAAAAATATTTTTTTCTATCAAATACCTGTAGTGGTCTCTGACAGATAGTTGTCTCATTGGCGATACATCAACTCGTAATTTCTATTCAATATGGAAACAATAACAGCTACCAATGTGGTTTATTTAAACAGGTATTAAGTTTTGCTTCTGACATCAGCACAAATCTGAATAAACCAAATCCTGACATTAACAAAGTAATTTTAGACACCACTAAAGAGGTATACTGTTTAGAGTTCACCTGAAATCAGCATAGTACCACAGAAACCACTTAAATGGTTAGATATGAGAGGTGAAATATTTAGAGTTTACCTCAAATCAGCATACTGTGGATTCATTGCTATTCGTTTGATACCAATTTTTGTGGATTTCGTTTGTACAGGTAAATCATAAATTTTAATGTTCAACGTAAAACAAATTACTGCCAGATTGTATGCAGACTTTGACAAGACCACAAAATCAGGTATCCACAAAACGACATGTTTTCCGCAATCAACAATCAGATGCTCCGCAGGGCGTAGCTTTATACAACCGCAGAGGTTGAACCCTGAACAGTTGGGGCAAGTATGGACACAACATTCAAGCTGGATTCAGCTCTAAATTTGGATTGTGATTAAATAGTTGACACAGCATAGGTTTCTGACACAGAATGAATGTGTTCTAATGAACTTAAAATTTTTGTTTTCTCTTAGAGCAATTCACTATGCTGTTGAATATTAATCCTCTCAAAAAAATGTTTGAAGAAATTTTCTTTTTTATTTATGAAATTTCAAATGAGAAAAATTGAACCCAATTTTTTTAATCACATCCCCCTTTCCCTTATTCCAAAACTAATCTCAATTAAAATTTCTAATGGAGTTTGCAACAATAACTACTCATTTAAATACATCATAAAATATTAAGATGTAAAAAAACTGCTTGTTATCACTGAATGGTAAAGATTATTTTAATTTATCAGTTGGTAGTAAAAAGTGAATATACATTGTATATTGTATATAACAAAGATTTAAGTTGATTCTGGACAAAGAAAGATAACTCCAATTAAAAAAAAATCTTGCTATTGCACAATATTTTGCAATTAGATATCTCTTGCTTACTATTCTGGACAAAGAAAGATAACTCTAATTAAAAAAAAAATTGCTATTTCACAATATTGTGCAATTAGATATTTCTTGCCATTGCGCAATACTGTGCAGTTGAAAAGACTTGCTATTGCACAATACTTAATATAATAATTTTAGATCCTGATTTGGACCAACTTGAAAACTGGGCCCATAATAAAAAATCTAAGTACATTTTTGGATTCAGCATATCAAAGAACCCCAAGATTTCAATTTTTGTTAAAATCAGACTAAGTTTAATTTTGGACCCTTTGGACTTTAGTGTAGACCAATTTGAAAACAGGACCAAAAATGAAGAATCTACATACACAGTTAGATTTGGTATATCAAAGAACCCCATTTATTCAATTTTTGATGAAATCCAACAAAGTTTAATTTTGGACCCCGATTTGGACCAACTTGAAAACTGGTCAAATAATCAAGAATCTAAGTACATTTTTAGATTCAGCATATCAAAGAACCTAACTGATTCATTTTTTGTCAAAATCAAACTAAGTTTAATTTTGGACCCTTTGGACCTTAATGTAGACCAATTTGAAAACGGGACCAAAAGTTAAGAATCTACATACACAGTCATGACAGTTAGATTCGGCATATCAAAGAACCCCAATTATTCAATTTTGATGAAATCAAACAAAGTTTAATTTTGGACCCTTTGGGCCCCTTATTCTGTTGGGACCAAAACTCCCAAAATCAATACCAACCTTCCTTTTATGGTCATAAACCTTGTGTTTAAATTTCATAGATTTCTATTTACTTAAACTAAAGTTATTGTGCGAAAACCAAGAATAATGCTTATTTGGGCCCTTTTTTGGCCCCTAATTCCTAAACTGTTGAAACCAAAACTCCCAAAATCAATCCCAACCGTTCTTTTGTGGTCATAAACCTTGTGTCAAAATTTCATAGATTTCTATTAACTTAAACTAAAGTTATAGTGCGAAAACCAAGAAAATGCTTATTTGGGCCCTTAATTCCTAAAATGTTGGGACCAAAACTCCCAAAATCAATACCAACCTTCCTTTTGTGGTCATAAACCTTGTGTTAAAATTTCATAGATTTCCATTCACTTTTACTAAAGTTAGAGTGCGAAAACTAAAAGTATTCGGATGACGACGACGACGCAGACGACGACGCCAACGTGATAGCAATATACGACGAAAATTTTTTCAAATTTTGCGGTCGTATAAAAATTGGTACTCAGGAAAATAAATGAAACCACAGTAGTAACCATAGTTACCACTGTGATCATTTTATATCAGGGTTGAAATGTAACTTATGTTAAGAGTTTACCTCAAGTCAGCATAGTAACCATAGTCCCCAGTTGGAGGGTCTGTTACGAACAAGTGCAAGGTTATGTGTTCTTTTAACCTCAGCATACGAGATGTCTCAGTAACCTGCTCAAAAATTGATAATATCTTTGCTCCTGAACCACCTTCCCAAAAACTCTTTATTTCTTTGAAAAAGTATCTAAAAATATCAAATTTATATATTCATGATATTGTTTAGAGTAAAAATGGCAGTGGTGAATCTAGGATAGGGTGTAGTTGGTGTACGCCATCGGTTTGATTGACAAGACAAAGAAAAATCTTCCGAACCAAAACAAAATTGAAGTGCTCTACTATTCAGGAATTACATCCGTCCCCTTTTTCAAAATTATTAGTGACAAGATGCATGGATTTAACAAACAAAATTTGAATTCCTATTTTCATTCCCTTAGAGTCTTAAATTTGAAAACTCTTAGACAGAAAAAAATCCTATTCAGAACAATATGCTTATAAATATTTACTTGACAAGTGCCCTCCTAGCCAATGCTACTGCATAGCTATCAATCATACATCGTCCATCCAATGTCAGACTGTCCTTAGATAGACAACAGTTACCTGTGCCAAAAGCTACAACTTGTGGTTCAGAGTCACCTGAAAATGGAAGAGTTTATACAGCTTATACACAAGAGTTATCTTTCTTGACTCATAATTTAATTCAAATGTACCTTTCAGATGCTGGAGAATAAAATAAGTTATATGGTTTTCTGCTTACCCCCTTTGGATCGATAGAGGGTAATACAAATCCATAGGGTGAGAGGAAGAAGTCTGAATCTCCTACGGATTTTACTCAGCCTCAATGGTCAGTATGGGGTCAGTAGTGAACTGTATAACTAATTTATCACAACCAGGATATGGAGTGGCCATTCCATTAAATTACCATTTTATCATCATAATACTTTTGAAAAAGAAGAATAAAGATAATCTGAGGATAATAGAGGTAAGTACGCATTGGTTTCCTTCAGTTGGTTATTGGCAGTGACAAATCCCCAAGTAGTGTATGCTGCTTTACTCATTGTTGAAGGCTGTACAGTGACCTTTACTTGTTAATTTCTGTATCATTTCTCTTTTTTGGAGAGTTGTCTCATAAGCAATCATACCACATTGTTTTTTTTATTATACTCATTCTACCAAACCATAGAAACAAAACTTTAAAGGTGTATAAGATATGTGAGCATTCAATCTGTTTTGTATAAAAGTGATTAATATTTACCTCTCTTTATAAGAAATGCAGCTAATGATATCTTATCATTGGCTATCTCAGGAACATCTTTTAATTTTTCATTCAATACTTTAAAAGACAGCTGAGCTATTCTGTCTTCTTCAATAATTTTATTTACAGAAGGGTATGTCTGAAAATATATGATAATTAGATACATGAGTTATTTACATTTGGTTATAAATGTCTTTCCTGTACATCATTTCTAATGCAAGATATAAAGGCTTAAACAATAAACAAACATATATGAATAATTTAATTTTGGATGTAACACGTCTTCTGATTGGCTGACGTTATTTTGTTATTAGCCCATAGACATAATTTAGTCATGTGACCTTGACGTCATCAACGTTTTTTCATGGTTTTTTACGGTTTCAAATGGAATTTAGAATTAAATTATAAGAAATGACTGTAATATTTTTTCTGTCTATTCGAAATAACACAAAAAAATGTGGTGCACACTGTTAAATAACCCGCTACGTGCGTTACTCAGAGTGCACCAAATTTTTAATGTTATTGCAGTATAGGTATGTCAATGACACAGCAACCCAAATACCTTAAGGCATCTAGATGTGCACATACAGTCAACATCAATGGATAGTTTTTTGACGAGGATAAAGATTTTGTACAAATTCATCAACATGATATAAGTGTTCAATAAAGTGTTGAAATTAAAACGGAAAGAGGCCAGGGACACAAATTTACCATGCCTACATAATGCAACAGCAGATTCAGTTGTATCTGTAGAAAATTTAGAATTAATAAGCATTGTATTCTGTTCTGGAACCTTCCAATGTTAGCTTTCTATTGATTATATTGCAACTCTATATTTTTACCTTGAAACCTACCAATTGAAGTATACTCTTAGTATCTAAGGAGCAGAACTCCAGAAGGAAAAATATATGATAATAAATTTGTAAACACATCAGGCTTTCTCAAGTTATCCTCTCTGTTGTTCAGTCAATTATTTACTTGGAGGTTGTTTTTTCTTGATAGTTAAAAAATATTCCCATATTCTGTATGCTTACACAATATGATGTGTATTAAAACCAAATCTGTATTAATCCAAGACTAAAGACAAACATGGTTCATTCTACATTGGCTAGATGTATAGGGGAGGATTAAGATCTCAAAAACATGTTTATACATGCCGCATTTTTGTGCCTGTCCCAAGTCAGGAGCCTCTTGCCTTTGTTAATCTTGTATGATTTTTAATTTTAGTTTCTTGTGTATAATTCAGAGTTTAGTATGACATCCATTATCACTGAGCTGGTGTAGATATTTGTGTAGGGGCCAGCTGAAGGACGCCTCCGGGTGCAGGAATTTCTTGCTGCATTGAAGACCTATTGGTGACCTTCTGCTGTTGTCTGTTCTATGGTCGGGTTGTTGTCTCTTTGACACATTCCCCATTCCCATTCTCAAATTTATAGCATACGTTTGGGAATCTTTTTTAGTTGTCTTTAGGAGAAATTAAAATGGGACCAGTTGAAATGAGTTTTAATAAGTTGGTTGTTATTATGGTAACTTACATTAGATTGTATGAGAAGAGACAAAGCCTCTGAAACAGCTTGGTTCTTTGCATCTTTTTTAGTTCTGGCGCTTTCTTTTGCGATTAGATCATCATCCACATATACCAATGCTTCAAATCTGACAAAAGAAAAAAAAGATTTATTATATTTTACATGGTGTAATAAGTTCTTAATATCTATACCCAGGTACATAGATCTGGTATGACTTGTTTAACATGGTTGCGTTTATCAAGCTGATGTAGAAAGCTTATATCTAATATCTGATTTGTCAAGCTGCTAACCAAATATGAAAAGTGCTCACATGTTATACCTTATTTGTCAAGCTGATGACCAATATGAAATATCTTGTTAGGTAGTTTCTCAAAAAAGTGTTACAAACATATGGACAAAAAGATTATAAATAGAACATCTTTGTGTAGTTGTAGCAGTAGGGTCAAAACTAAGTGATTTCCTACTTTGTTAAATTGTAACCAATTGTTACAGATACCTACCCAAATGGTCCAGGATGTTCACTGACTTCTATGTTAAATGGTACTCTTCGCTGGGAACAGTATTCTTGTAGCTGTTGGACTGGTGTTTTCTGTAAAGATGCAGCTGCCTTTGTCTGTAAAGAAAAATCAGTTAACATGGTGATATGGCCGACCAGAAAGTACAGATCTCTGGAGAGTGTGGCTGCTATGAAAGTTCCAGGAAAGTGTGGCTGTCAGGAGAGTAGGATTGCTATGTAAGTGTGTCTGTATGGAAACCCTGGCTGTCATGTGACTGTTAGAAGAGTGTGTCGGACTGTCAGTCATGAAAGTGTGGCTGTCATGAAAGTGTGTCTGTCTGGAAAGTATGGCTGTAATGTGATTGTTAAAAGAGTGTGGCTGTCAGGAGAGTGGGTCTGTCAGGAGAATGAGGCTGCTGTGAAAGAGTGGCTGTCTGGAAAATGTTGTATCCACGCCAATGTGTCAGTCCGAAGAGTGTGACTACTTTGGAAGTGTGTAAAGCTAATAAGATTGAATATAGTTTTATCAATGTCTGTACTTTTTTTGATACTGTTAACATGGTTAAGTGGTTTGTTTACACATGAACTGAACACTATGAGTGATGAGTTTATGTTCCTTTGTTTTCCTTTAATATTTGATGTGTTTCCCTCAGTTTTGGTTGTAACCTGGATTTGTTTTCTCTCAATTAATTTATGACTTTTGAAACACTGGTATACTACTGCTGTCTTTATTTATACAATATTGGTACAGCATAAAAACTTTCTAATATGTAAAATCTGTCTTAAAAAAGTGACATAGAAGACAAATAAAACTGTTTTATTATCATGCTATACAATAAAGCAAATATCAATAGACAATAACATTGGCTGCAGCACAATACAGAAACAGAGCCAACAAAACATACATTTTTTTACATGTATCTATTTTTGAAGCTGTCAAATCCCTCATTGATAGTGGTACATTGTAAATCTTCAATTAGACACATACAAATGTATAAGTTCTTACCTCAGCCTGTGTAGTAAATGGTGCGTTGACACATACGGCTCTCTCGTGACCATCTTTCATTACTATCTTTCTTCCCATAGAATCAAATATCACATTTCCACCTGTTTTAGATAAATATAACAAGCTATTGAAAATTAAGAAATGTTTGCTAGTATTGTAAGCTTTTATTATTGCAGATGAATGGACAAAAATGTTGGATAAATTTTTGGAATTCAAGGAATATTTGAATACAGATATCAGATGTCAGAATGTAAGTTCTTAACATAGCTATACTCACTTTGTGGCATTATTTGCATTCATCGGTACCAGTATTCTTGGGAGGGAAGGTTGCAGTATGATAATGAATTGATGATAGAGTTTACCCTTACAATATTTTAAGGATGGGGGATTTACAGGTAGTGGTGGATTTTGAAGACAGGTTTGAGTTCTTATATAGAGTTATAGATGTTGGTTTTTTTTTTACTTGGAATTTCAAATTTTGTATGATTGGTGTTTACACTATTACGAGATCCAGGGGTCAAGAAACAGTCCTATTTACCAGATGTGACCTAAATTGAAAGCTATTTGTCCAAAACGGCAGATTGGGATTCAAGAAAAATTTTGTTTTTTTACAGAAATTATTTTGGTCATTTCATTGAGAAATGTTTCTGAAGTCATCTCAAAATGGTCGAAATTGTGTAAATTTTTTCGCCCAATCTTTAATGAGGAGCCCGACATTACCCTCTTGGTAAGACATTGCGTAAAACTTACTTTCATCTTCATCTTGGTGATGATCTTGTAGACCTAACAGTATACTTAGTGCTATATGTGCAGCATTGGTTTTAGCCTCTTTCTTAGTTTTACCGACCCCCTGAGGGAATTTTCTCCCATCGACATCACATTGGCTGGCGAACGATACACTAAGTGTCATTACAGTGACTGCGACTTCTCTTACTTCTAACTTCCTCCGTTGTAAGGCACAAAATTCATTCAGAGCACTCACTGGATGTTTAGCACCACTCTTAAAATCTCTAACTAACTCTGGTGGAATCTATTAAAGATAGCGAAAGTTGTACAGATAGGCAAGACACAAACCAACACTCTTAAAATCTCTAACTAACTCTGGTGGAATCTATTAAAGATAGCGAAAGTTGTACAGATAGGCAAGACACAAACAGACAAATGAATTTTATTCACTTATTTAAATATGTTTTATATGTGTTACAGTGTATGTGTGTAGATGTAATTGTTTATATAAAATTGAGAATGGAATATGCTTGTTTTTGTTAACTGTTAAACACTACTTTCAGCTAAATTTTATTAACGTCTATATTATCATTTCTTAATGGTTGAAAAGTTCAGTGACTCAAAAGAACAACCGACCTATAGCATGTATAGTAGGAGAAGTTATAATCCTTGTTAATTACATTTTATAAAATCAAAGACTAGTTAAACACATCTTGCAACCGGCATGGTATGACCTCACTATCATGACTATGTCAGAGTTGACATGCTAGTGTGAACTACTTAAGACCAATCAGCCACCCAGGTCCCTGGTCATAATTAAAGTAAAGAGTAAATAGTCACTGTACTTACATCTTTAGGTATCTGACTGTTAGGTACAACATCTTCCTGAGGTACATCAGCTGGTCTTTGATTTAGACCTGGTATATATCGCTGTGCAGTCTGTGAAGCCTTAAACATCCTTTTTTCTAAAAAAAAAATCAGTTTAAACATTATTTTATGAACATGGAACATTTTTAAATAAGTGTAATGATATGAAAAAAATTTAGTCAAAATGAATACCATGCATATGAGGACCCTCAGTGCAGAATTAAAAATCTGAATGATCCATCCTACATTCTGTGACATTGCATATAAATTGTCTGGACTGCGAGTGCTGCTGATAAGTGAATTTTAAAGTGATAAAAAGTTATGCTTTCCACTAAGTAGAGCATTGTAGAGGATCACCTAGGTCTAAATGGTATTTTATCAAGAATGTGGCAATGTACAGTGCAATTGTGTACAAATGGATTTTTGTTTAGGCTGATTGACATTATGTTACACATGTCAGGATGAAAAGCCATTTTCCATGTGTTCCGAAATACCAAGTGAGTTAACATGGTTAAGATCTTTTTGAAGAGTTTGCAAAGTGCAAACACTGATTTGCTGTTTTTTAATACCAGATTTACATGATATATATATGCATGCCAATGGCAATGTTGTATGAAGGAATTAATGTGTTTTATAATGTACAGATTCTCTAAATATAGTTACAGTACACACTGTGACATGGTCTGAAAAATCATCAGCATCTTGTATGTAATCGATCTCACCATGCTCACCCGAGTGCTCTTAAACATGAGGGAACTATGAAAGAAGGAAAAGAAGTTGGCTGCAAATATACTAAATATACTCCAGTAAAAAGAAGTATTCATAGAGGGTGGTAAAGGGGTGGGAGGGGGATATTAAACACGGAAACACATGAAATAAAAATCACAAAAACGTTGCACAAAAAATAAAAATCAGGAAAAACAAAGAACGAGAAATAAAATCGTAAATATTAAGGAAAAAGTACCAGAAGTTATTACTCAGACGTTCTTGGAGTTCGTGCAGCCTTTCTTAATGAACATGGAGACCTTGCGGTTAACTTTTAGCGTCCGCTACTTGCATTTTATTTGAAAAAAAAATATTATTCATAGTAATTTGATGGACTATATTGATACAATACATATTGCCAAAGTAGAATGGTAACAACCTACATCAATTACTATTAGATAACACAAATTTCAGAAGGTATTATAACACACACCGACTTTTTAATCAATTGAAGGACATGCATGAGAAATTTAGAGCACAGACACGAAACAAATATTAATTTGACATGTTTCTGTATTCTGTTTATTCAAATGCAAAACCTTTTTCTTCAACATGTTTACTTGCAATCGATAATTTTTAACTGGTTCTTTGTCAGGTACTTTTTAACAGGTAAAAGGTATACTATTCTCAGAAAACAGTCTTGCTGATCGGAATCAATGATGCACTTTGTAGACAGACTTGGGGTAATTGTAATTGTAATCGTTAATCAGCTGTAATTGATTACTATTTTTCAAGTAATCAGTGTAATCATTAATCAGCCAAAAATCTGATTACATGTAATTTAATTTAATCAATTACTTTTCAAAATACCCTGTAATCATGATTACTTTTTGATTACATTCTGATTACAATGAAAAAAAACTAAAATTGTGTTTTTGGTCATTAAATGAACCTCTTTGTTATTCATATACATTATATGATAAATTTTAAACATACTAAAATGGTTTGGTTACTTCAAGCATGTCTACTTCAGTAAAAAATAAAGTTACAGTATTGAAAAGTCATCATTAGCCTAAGCAGAGAAATATAATACAATTATATATCTTTTTGGTAAAAGATATTATACATACATGTATATTCATTGTTTTATAATGATCTTCATATTAATTTTTTATAATAACTGTTATATATTCAAGTAATACTTTTCTTTAACCCTGAATTATAATCTTTTGTTAATTTTTGTGATTTTTGTGAACTTTGAATTGACAGGTAGGAGACTAATTAATGTTTGTTTTTATTGCAATTACCAATTGACTATAGCTGTAGGGAAATATATATGATAACAGATAAATCAGACATGAAAATTTATCTAATTAGCACATTAATTAAAAGTTGGACAAATATGTTGTCTAATTTTGTTTTGTATTTGGACTGGGCATGTAAAATGCAATGATTTTTAGTACTTACATATTGTTTACAATTTGATTAAACATTTCTATTAGAATTTAACATAGTTTTAACTGGTAACTTTATTTCATCCATATATAAACTTCCATATACTGCAACTTGGAATACATATAAATTATGAAAGAGGTCAAAAGAAAAACAAAAAACTCTTGATTATGAAATATTGTTATTAAATTTAATTCAAAATAATTCAGAGATCATTGGTGATAAAGTGTAATGTATATATATGTGGTGAAATTTGGTGTTTATTTAAATAAATGAAGTTTAATTTAAAGTTATCATTTTATAATTGAACCAAATGAAATACTTTCTCAAAAATGCTATAGTTATATTGAACGTTTATTCATTCACATCATTCAAAATGTTTTGTTTTTAAATTCATTGTAATCAGATGTAATCATGATTACTTTGTCAATGTAATCATTAATTTAATCAGATACTTTCAGAAATGATGTAATCATTAATTTAATTTAATCGTACAAATGACAAAGTAATTGTAATTTAATCAATTACATTGAATGTAATCGGACCCATCTCTGTTTGTAGATAAGGTAACTTTACAGGACAGTTCGTCACCTCGAAAGATTCAGCTCCAATTGTTTAAGAGACAGTTTGGCACCGTAGGAGACATATTTAGTAGACATGATTGATAGACAGTTTGACAAGGCAGGAGACATTTTGGGACCAAGACAAATCTGTACCTTATTTTGCTACCTTATTCTGTTCCTTATAATAAATACCATACCGGTAATTTTTTACACAAAATAAATTTTTTTTATTTACCATAAAATTCACAAAATCATATTTGATCATAAGTAGAAAAAAACATTACTTGCAATATGGTGACCTATAGTTGTTAATTTCTGTGTCATTTGGTCTTTTGCAGAGAGTTGTCTCATTGGCAATCAGACCTTATGATGGCTTATCTTCTTTTTATTGATTGCATTTGAATAAACTTTTTTTTTAACTTAAAAAAAATAAACAGAATACAAATCCAATGAGTGTACAGGCCTATCAGATGGTGCCTCATGATTAAGAGTCTGATGAGACTAGCATTGATGGAAACTAGAACCTAATTCCTGTGATATGACTAGTTTCGCAGTTGTACTCGACTCATATTTTTGAAAAGTATTTTTTTTAAAATACATCAAATTCTGTTATATTGTTTAAATTCGTTTTGTTCCTTTAATCAACTAAAAATGTAAAAAAGGTTATTTTTGATAGAAAATGTTTGCACAAGTAACAATTTCATTTGGACAAGTAAATTTTGGTATGTGCTTGTCCTACACTACAGGACAAGTTGGAAAAAAAGTTATTGTAGAGGCCTGAATTTATTTGTAGATTTTGTTTTGCTTGTCATGCTTTTCATGTTTGCTTATTTTTAAAGTCACAGTTATTGGAGATAAGGGAAAAACACACAAAATAAGTAATCAAAGAGCTGAAAGCTCTGAAGAAACATGACGCCAGTCTCTTTTATTGGGATAGTTTTTATGCAAGTCTTGATTTTCACATACCGTAATTAGTTTAACAATGCAACATGTCTTGTAAGCATATAATTGATATTCGTATATATATGTGTGTGTGAAGTGAAGGTGACAACTGGCTGATTTTTAAGACAAATGAATAGGTCAAGACTACCTGAATTGTACAAATAAATACCGTAGAAAGGCTTGTATATTTCTCACTGGTACATAGTCTGAATCCGGGTCCGTTCGCGCCCACTCATGTTCGCCCCCTTTCACTTTCACACCCTAAATGTTCGCACCCAATCTTAATTCAATAATTGGTTTTGTGTTTAATAACTCTGTAAGCAAGTGTTTTCTTATAAGTATAATTGTTGTCATTGTCTCAAAATAAAGTGAGACAGCATTTTTATTTGTGTTGAATAAATCTTAATCATGTTTTGGATAGCGTATTGTTAAAAATAATAATAATCCTTTCTAATTAAAGTGGTATTTTGTCAACGTTTTATTTTGTGTTGAATAACTCTTAATCACGTTTTGGTTAGTGTATTGCTATAACTTTGTTTCATTGACTTCTTTCAAAATGAAGTGAGATTCTGACTATGTTTTTTTCTGTGTGTTGAATAGATTTTATCATGTTTTGGTTATAATAGTGGATTGCTATATTTTGGTTCCTATATTTTATTGTTTCGTTGTTTCAGATCAAAGGGACCAAGCTGTTAAAAACAATTATCTTTTGTGTTTTTCCTTTAAAATCTTCAATGTTTTACTCATACCAAGCTATAAATACATTCAGTATTTACACCAAAGCAATTTAAAACAACAATCATGATTTTCCAATTATTCAACTTGAATTTGAATTAAAATTGAGCGCGAATGAGTAGAGTGCGAACGGACCTTGGGTGCGAACGTGCGAGGTGCGAACCTGCAAGGTGCGAAAGTGTATTGGGCGCGAACAGACCTGATACCACAAAATATTAAGTAAATAATCTTTTTGTTACTGTTATCAAAGGTCTAATGAAACTCAGGTAATTTCAAACATTTGTCAAAGAATTCTAGTCAAACCGGCACCTGGTTAAATTGGCACCTGGACAAATCAGCACCTGGTTAAATCGACACCTGATATAGTCAATTCGTCACCCATGTTAAATATATATTTTAACAGTATTTTAAGCAAAAAGAGTAAAAATAAGTAAGGGGTTGCCAGAATTTTTTTCAGTATTTAAGCAAAAAGAGTTAAATACTAACTTTCACATTTTTGGGTGTTCATTGTACATTTTGTATATATTTATTTTTCTCAACTAAATGACATTTTTGGTGTATTTTTAATGATATATATATGAGTAGTCAAAATAATTATTACGTCTGGCAAGGCTTTTTTAATTTTATTCTGGGACACCTTTCTATGACTGCAAGGCTATGTTAATTTTTTTCTGGGACGCCTTCCTAAGAAAGAAAAATATAAAATAGCCTTGCCAGACGTCATAATTATTTGGACTAATACATGAGATATTGGATATTTTTATGCATTATTTAAACCAGTTGAGCATTTTACAGGATTGTTTGTTAAATGCTTTTTAAACTTTACTGAAAAAAAAACACCTTAAATTTGCTTATTATTTGGCATGAAAGTTTGATTTATTGAAAGGGACTCATAGTTTTCCATTTTTTTTTAATAATTGTCTAATTGTTAAAACAACAGCTTGGGTAAGGGCTTCGTTGTTTACCTTTATACACAACAACATAATTTCACTTTGGTTTCGTTGTTTACCTAAATACACAACAACATATTCACTATGTACTTGGTAACAGTTATTAATTAATTGAATAGAAAATATTATAACAAATATTATTGGATGCCGAATTGACGTCAAATAGGTGCCGATTTGACTAGATGCCAATTTAACCAGGTGCCGACTTGACTTGTACGTTTCAATTCCTCTGCGATCGTTTGCGGTATTTTCTTGAGAAAAACCTATTTTCCATCATCAAAGAGAAGAAGAAACTGCTTGAAAATGATTCTGGAACGCTTCATGATTGTTAAAATAAGTTAAATTCACTCAAAAAACAATTTTAAAACTTGCGATGTTTAAACAGGAAGTTTAAAAAGCACGTGTAAAAAAAGAAATTAACCGGTGAGAGTGGAAATCCGTACATAACAGATATCACTATAGTCATGATAGTACGACTTTGAAAGCAAAACAGTTCCATCCTTTTGTAAAATAGTCTTTAATATACCTATCACATTAATGTTTGAAGGGTCTTAAGCTTATTCAAACCATAAAAGTCGGTATGAAACACCAAAACGGAATGAACAATAACCGATTACGTTTTGTAGTTTACAAATTCTAAACTGGTTCCCGTCAAACTACAACACTTTGTCCAAGTGTAGTGGAATACAAGCAGAAACCAGTTAGTTTGTAAACTGGTTCCTGGCTGATTACTACACAATGACCTCTCATGCATAATTAATGATAACACAAGCAGATTCCAGTTTGTATAGAAAATAGTAAATACGAAACCAAGCGCGGTAGGCAGAGAAATGTAATGAAGTTCAGGTCGCCAGTAATGGAACAATGACTGCGTCATTTTCCAAAAAACCCTCATTAAAGGGCAATAACTCCAATAGGGGGTCATCCAATAGGTTGTACTAGTTAGCAAGAAACAGATGGTTGTAAGCTTAATAATTATTTAATATAAAGTGAAAAATATATGTGTGTTTTATTCAGAAAAACGCATCAGACTCAGAATCCAAAAATCGATTGATTGTTTTTCTTCCTGTTTTAGATCGAAGCAAAAATATAAATCCTCAAGAGTATTCTGATTTCCCCTCAGTGATAATTTTTGCAGTTTAATTGTAGTATTCACCTTCAATTACGAAATCTTAATATTCACCTGAAAATGACAACTATTTGTAATACTTTAAAACGGTAAAATCGTTTGTTTTTCTACTTTTTTTCAGTTTGAAAGGCCCTGCCAAAATCTAACTTCCTGTTCTGGTTGCAGCGCCACCTACAATTTCAGAACAGTAACTCTAATTCAGTAATTGCCACTTGAAAACGAAATGATGCTGCATAACCTCTAAAAATGTCGACAGCTGAGTCAAAGCGATTGAAAGAAGATAAACTACGAGCAAAAAACTGGAAAAGATGGGGTCCCTACCTATCAGAGCGTCAGTGGGGCACTGTCAGGGAGGATTACTCTGCTGATGGAGACTGGTATTGCACTTTAGAAACTCTGGTCTAGATTTCAACTAACTAAACCGTTTAAAGATTTAAGAGATAATCCCTTTAACAGACCCTCTCACAAAAATTCATGGTTTGTGGTTGATTTCTTGCAGAGCATATTCATTGTATTAAACTTTTAGCATTTATAAACTAATATTGCCACTTGACCTGAAGATGTATGAAATATTTGCCACTGGACATTAATAAAATACAACCAATCATATAAACTGTTAACTGCAAAATAGGTGTTCAAATAAGTTATATTTGTCATATTGAAAGGCTATGTCTCTTCACCACCGACATGACTGAAAAGGACCACATTAATTTCATATTAATCATGTTTATATAATAAATCAATAAAGAGAAAAATAACAAAAAATGTAAAACTCCAAGGGGAAATGCAAAACAATGTCCTGTATAAAATGGCAATATTAAAATCTAAAACACATCTAATGAATTGAAAACATCTGTCATATTCCTGACTTGGTACAAAAGAGAGGTGAAAGGTACCAACATGACCAATGGTCAATTAAACTTGGATTTATAGCTAGCTCAATCTCTCACTTGTAATATGTTTTCCACTGCATACATGTATAATTTAATTCAATTAACAATTAATTTAATTTTTTTATGTGCATTAAATATCATGATTATATTGAAGTTAAACATGTTAAAGTTGGGTCCAATCTGAATCAGATTAAACCACAGGAGTTTGAAATCCTAAAAATATACCAAAGTAGACTATCACAGTAGAGCTTCTCTAGCTTCTCTTCGAGAGAAGCTCTTCTGTGATAGTCGACTTTGGTATATTTTTACCCCGTTATTTCAAAAGAAGCTCTACTGTGATAGTCGACTTTGGTATATTTTTACCCAGTTATTGATAGGATTTCAAACTCCTGTGATTAAACATGTTAAAAATAAAAATAAATTCAGCAATGTTTTACAGTTTATCAGATTTATATACTTCATTGTATATTATCTTTCCAGATCTTTTTTTGAAGCTTG
Organism: Mytilus galloprovincialis; assembly: GCA_037788925.1. NCBI lineage: Eukaryota > Metazoa > Mollusca > Bivalvia > Mytilida > Mytilidae > Mytilus > Mytilus galloprovincialis. The sequence goes on from CM075332.1 coordinate 31,105,460, forward strand.
ATGAACATGATAAATGACAAAACATGTTTTATTTTGTAGTTGGAATTATTTTTCACATGAAGAGGCCAGATCTAGGGCCTATCGATGGGGTGAAGATGGACTGATGGGTATTTGTGATAGAGAAGGAAGATTATGTTTATCTTTGGCGCTGTGGAACACCAAAGATCCAATTCTCAAAGAGAGACTGTTTGGATTGACAAGTCAGCAGGTAATTTTGTCAATAACATTAACACACAAGTAATTTTTCAAATAATCAATCTGCGGGGATACTATTAGTTATCTTGGTGTAATCAGCGTTGTACAGAATTTAACACCGTTGTTGAAAATTCATACACCCTGAGACGCAGCCAAATGGGTATATGAATTATCAACAACGGTGTAAAATTCCATACACCCCTGATTACACCATGTACACCAAGATAACGAATTTATTTCTTATGAACAATTCCTTTACTCATTTTTAAACCGGGATGTAAAATTGAAAAATGCTAATGAAAAAATTTCAGGGTAACAATTTTTCAACGTAGATGTTGCTGCCTATTGTCGATTGTCATGATTGTCAAATACTTTTTTTTCCTTCATTTTGGGGGAATGCAGAAATTTTTTGAAAATTTAATTTCTTTTGAATTTCAAATGAATTTTCTTGATTTTTTTTTTTTTTTCTTTTTTTTTTTTCTTTCAAATTTTTACCCTCAAATTAATATTTTTTTCATATTTTTGTTTTGGATTTTTTCTTGGCAAATTTTTCATTTCTTTTATTTTTGGCAAAATTTTATTTATTCCGGGTGAACAAGGGTGGGGTGTTATTTACACCGGGGTAATTAACCAATCAGAACACAGTATTTTTGCTGCATAAGAAGTAAATAAAAATACCTGGCGTCCATCTGTCTGTATGGTCTTCTTAGCACTCACATGTCAATGCATGTAGAATTATTTTTCAAATTTCAACATAGGTTTATATAAGCAATGTCTAGGAAGATTTCAACAATCAGTGCTTATCGATGTTTTTTTTAAAAGAGTTATGCCCCTTAAAGATATTAATTTTATGGAAAATTGATAAATTGAAGTCTAAATGTTGATGCCTTGATATTCAAGTAATTTCTCGTGTTAAAAATTCACTGTTATTATACGTGGTACAGTTTATTGTTCAGCAGTAACTATGGTGATATATTCATGTTTACAGGGTAACCATGGTGAAGACGTAAAAGAGCTGTATTATTATTTAGACAATACCCCATCCCATACTTACATGAAGTGTCTGTACAAGTATCCTCAGGGGGAATTCCCCTATAGACAGCTGGTGGAGGAGAATGCTAGGAGAGGAGTACATCAACAGGAATATGAATTAATGGATACTGGTAGGTTTATCTCCATTCCCCTCCCCTGTCCCTCCTGTTTATAAGTCCCTGTACAAGTATCCTCAGGGGGAATTCCCCTATAGACAGCTGGTGGAGGAGAATGCTAGGAGAGGAGTACATCAACAGGAATATGAATTAATGGATACTGGTAGGTTTATCTCCATTCCCCTCCCCTGCCCCTCCTGTTTATAAGTCCCTGTACAAGTATCCTCAGGGGGAATTCCCCTATAGACAGCTGGTGGAGGAGAATGCTAGGAGAGGAGTACATCAACAGGAATATGAATTAATGGATACTGGTAGGTTTATCTCCATTCCCCTCCCCTGTCCCTCCTGTTTATAAGTCCCTGTACAAGTATCCTCAGGGGGAATTCCCCTATAGACAGCTGGTGGAGGAGAATGCTAGGAGAGGAGTACATCAACAGGAATATGAATTAATGGATACTGGTAGGTTTATCTCCATACCTTTCCCCAGCCCCTCCTGTTTATAAGTCCCTGTACAAGTATCCTCAGGGGGAATTCCCCTATAGACAGCTGGTGGAGGAGAATGCTAGGAGAGGAGTACATCAACAGGAATATGAATTAATGGATACTGGTAGGTTTATCTCCATACCTTTCCCCAGCCCCTCCTGTTTATAAGTCCCTGTACAAGTATCCTCAGGGGGAATTCCCCTATAGACAGCTGGTGGAGGAGAATGCTAGGAGAGGAGTACATCAACAGGAATATGAATTAATGGATACTGGTAGGTTTATCTCCATACCTTTCCCCAGCCCCTCCTGTTTATAAGTCCCTGTACAAGTATCCTCAGGGGGAATTCCCCTATAGACAGCTGGTGGAGGAGAATGCTAGGAGAGGAGTACATCAACAGGAATATGAATTAATGGATACTGGTAGGTTTATCTCCATACCTTTCCCCAGCCCTTTTCATTTCTTCAAATACATGTTTTTGCAGTTATGTCACTGAGACATTCTGAATTTAAATGCCCCGGCCGTAGTGGAGGGGCATTAAGTTTTACCCTTATACACAATGCTTAATGCCATAAAACACAGATCAAATTTGAATTTTGGTAGCATCACTTAAACAGTTCTAGAGTTGTACACCTTTATAAACCCAAAAATTGCAAAATATTTAGTTTATGTTATGTAACTTAAGTTTACCCAAACCAAACATTATGAAAACTATACACAATACGTATTACCACAAAACTCAGTACAAATTAGTGTAGCATCACTTTTAGTGTTCTTGAGTTATGTATAATATATTATAATGTTGTATGCAAGCAGGGGCATATTCTTTGTCCATGGGGACACATTCTCCATTTATTTACTTAATAATATATTAAGTAAATATACAAGTACATCCTATCTATTCTTAGGATTTCTTTGCTCATATAGAATTTTTAATTGTCTATCCTTTGCAGAAGTTTTTACTAATCATTTAAGTGTAATTTCATGGACAATGAAAATCTCATTTGTCTGTTATCTCCAGAACACTGCTCATTTACAAGCCCCCAATGGGCAATTTTTAAGTCCTCGTTCAAATACTTAAGATCTTTATGCAATCAGTTTCTTTGTTGAATTGATGAGATAAAACTTTAAACTCTAATAAAAAATTCTGAGCTAACCTGAGAAAAATTGTGAAAGGCATGTTTTTAGATCTCAAAACTTTAGAACTTTTGTGGGATTCACTCTGATTGTAAAAAAATATTACTTACACAAGTAAATTTTTGAGAAAATTAAGAGGAGATTATTCCAATATTACAATTTACTTATATAATTATATTTTATTTACTTCTTGTACAAGTAGTACCCCCGTCTGTCTCTACAAGAGACCAAATGTCACAGAAGTTTAAAAACTATAGGTCACTGCCTTTAACTTTGTGTTATTCGAATTCACTTTCACAATTTGTTAAAATAAATGAAACACTATTCAGACCTTTATTCATGAAGGTACTACCATTACAACACTCTTATAGCATGATGACTTCTGTAAATAGCTTAGATTGACGAAAGGCAGTGACTTAACTATATATACTTGTAGGTATATTTGACGATAACCGTTACTTTGATGTAACAGCAGATTTCTGTAAAGCCAGCCCAAATGATCTCCTAGGGAAATATACTGTGGTCAACAGGGGACCAGATCCAGCTATAATACATGTTCTCCCACAGATCTGGTTCAGAAATGTGTGGTCCTGGGGAGAGGCAAACTATGTAAGTAATTGTTACTGGTGTTTCAGAAATGTTTTTTGAAAGGAACAAAATATGTTAGGAGAATATTGTTACTGCTTCATGAGCATGTTCATGAGTGATTATTAGGAGGTAAAAGCTTTGAAAGGATAATATTGTAAATGGATAAGAGAGGTGTAATTCTGTGGAGAACCAAGCTGTTTAAGGCTATATTTGTTACTGGTTTTGAGAATGATTCATCATGCTCATGGCAAAGGAAAGGTAAACACTTTGCACATGTTGCAAGGATATTGTATTTTTTATTCTGGAATGATATTAAGGAGGGACAATATGATTAGGTATATCATTAAAATCAAATGTTCATTGTTGGAAAGGAATTTTCAGAAATTTCAACCTCAAGCATTTAAATGAAGTCTACCGATTTTTTATTATAAAAAAATGAATAGTCATGTTCATCTTTTAATAAGGCATTTATCAAGATGTGTTAAGATTTTAGTCGATATATGTTTTGATTATACTCTTCGTCATGTTCATGATATTTTCTCTATGGAAATTATACTTGTGCATTCAAATATTTGTTAAACATCAACGATGAATCTCTATTTGTACTTATAGTGTTGTCCTGAGAAGAAACCATATCTGAAACAAGTAGGAAATAACAAGGTTCTATGCTATCATCCAACTCTAGGTATGTAAATACTATATACTTGAAGATTATCGTTGATCATCTCAACCAGATTGATTTTCTTGCTTGAGGAGGTATGCAAAAGCGAGAAAAGCAATCGAGTTGAGATGACCAATAATAATTTGTTTATTGCCATTTTACCTTGTTTTACCTATGACGATGTTGTTTCATATCATTCGACTCCGCTGAGAAAAAAAATTATCAGTCAGATATCAAGGTTCTATGCTATCATCCAACTCTAGGTATGTGAATACTATACAGTTAAATCATGACAGCTGGACATAATGTTTAAACACTTGTGTTTTGTTCAAAGTCAGTATGTAGACACTAGGCTTCGAAATATTTCAGTATGCCCAAACCTGACCAGTTATTTGATAAGGGTAGTGAGGTTTGTAAATTTTTCCATTTTTGTGGTTGTTTTTTTCTCCGACACAAAGGGAGGAGAAATGGTAATATTTTGCAGTCATGACTAATTCTTACAGGTTGGTGAGTGTAATATAATTTAGAATATAGGTTCAGAAAAATATTGAACCAAAAAAAATTCTATGATGTGACATAATTATTGACACACTTTTGACAGAAATTGCATGTTTGATTGCCAAATGTCTTTTCAGTATTGTATGATATTCATCAGGGGATATCTGAGCGACCAAATTTAGAATTGACAATAACATTAAAGTCACACAGTTAAACTTGTATATTTAGGTATATGTCAGTCCTGTCAGATAGCTATGGCTAACAGTTTAACTTGTATATTTAGGTATATGTCAGTCCCGTCAGAGAGTCTTTAGTTCAGGAGATGATGTAATAGAAGAACAAGCTGAGCGCACAACATGTAAGTTAAATATATAAATTACCGATACAAACCTTACCCTTATTATCAATGAATTTTGAAAAGTTTTGAAACTCTTACAATTCATGATAGTCTTTATGGGGGGATGTCACATAAGACAATTCAGAGAAATGCATAAAACTTGACATTTAATTATTAAATTAAGTTCATTAAAGAAAATTGTTGAATTTTACCATTAACCAGCATTTCTTTAACCCTAGCCAGACTTATCCATTTCTTGACCTGTTAGTTATTTTTATTTAATCAAGGATTTGTATAGTAATCAATGTGTGGTTTGTTTGATCGCATTTCTTCATTGGTCAAAATTTATCTACGAAATTATTTGTTTAAAACGATTAATATTTCCTAGCTTTAGTTTATTTGCAAGCATGAAAAGTTTCTATTTGTTTAATAAACTGTCTGCAGGCCTCTACATTAACATTTTTTCTAACTTGTCCCTTCGGACAAGTGGCAAGAAAATCAACTTGTCCGAACTCTTAACTCACTTGTCCGAATTCATAATTGAAAATATAACATATTGATGATTTATGCAATAATAACACTTGGGCTTTGATTGTACCTAATAAAAAGAGCATTTTTTTAATGTTATATGAATACCACATCAAAATACATTTCATTATTTCAGAATGAAAGTTTTTTTGCAAGACTGTGTTCTCTGACTCATTCAATGTCACTATCATTTGTCAATCATTAAATCATCACTTCCCAAACCACTACGTTCCCCTATGGACCTATTCATTCTTTAGTAGTGGTATGGGTTAAACCAAGGATGTATATACACCTGGCCACCTTGAACATGTATATGAGTAAACTTTTTCTTATTTATTGATGATGTCAAAACAAGCTTTTACAATTTATTTTGATTTGTATATACATTGATATATGATCATGAAGTACATACACATTTCACTAAAAAATCTGCCTTTTTAGATTTTTTTTTTTTTTTTTCATTTTAAATTTTTATATCATAGATCTTATCAAATAAAACCTCTTTTAATGTATTGTTATGCATAAAAACAAAATCAAATTAAACATACTTTAATTTAATATTTTAAAGTTTAGGTAAAACTCCATATGGAGGTGCTCCTAATTCAAGGAAGCTTATACTAAGAAGATACATTAACATTGGTTTCTTTCCCCTTACTTATATCCCCCCTGGTCAATGGCTGCCAGCATGTTCAAATACTCCAAATCAGAGACATATTATACAAGTTTTATATGTCTCTGGTTCAATCAATGAATAATTATTTCATTTAGTATGATCAATAAAACAATCATTCATATTTTTGGAATGTATAAGTCTTGAATTTGATCTATTTTTATCTGACCTTGATTTTTCACTTGTCACATCGGACAAGTAGTATGGTAAATCTACTTGCCCGACACCTGTGTCCACTTGTCCCGGACAATCGGACAAACGTTAATGTCGAGCCCTGGTCTGTTGTTACATATATGTTGTTTGATCATATTTCAGATCCATTTTACTTTGAGGTTGATGTTGGTCCAGAGAATCACCCACCACAACTGTTGTTTACAGAGAATGATACAAATTATGAAAAGCTGTATGGAACAGGGAATCAGTCACCTTATGTAAAAGATGCCTTCCATGAATATATAGTAAAGGGTAATTGGATATTGATACCATACATAGCATCAAAGATCACTTTCTTGGCTATGTTGAAATGTTAGGTTATGAACAGAGAACTGGGTTATTGGTAAAAAAAAACTCTACTCAATACTTGGAATACAAAATTTGTTGTCAAAACACCACATCCCCTGTTTTGATTGGTTGAGCCTGAAGATGAAAAAACAAAAAATTCAGTACAAGGATTTCAAAGAATGGTACAATTTATAAAATCAGTAAGGACCGAGAAACTAATTGACCAATCAGCTGTTGTAGAATCTAAATTGTGGATAATTTAATTGTTTGAGCCCAAAAATGATAATAATGTCATATCATTGGTTGACTTTCCATTTATTTGGACATTTTTAACCAATCACGATGTTTTGGTTTATACTTTGAAAAAAATTACATGTAAGGCATTAGATTTTCAAAACGTGAATTGGGACCAAAAGTTATCTGAATTTTACTTGCCTACACTTGAGATCCTAGTTAAAAATTTCCAACATTCACAAGAGAAGCTACACTTGAGATCCTAGTTAAAAATTTCCAACATTCACAAGAGAATAACACCATTTGTACACATTCGTCTTATTTTGATAGGTAATGTGAAAGCTGTGAATACTTTCATCATATTTTGATAGGTAATGTGAAAGCTGTGAATCCACAGCACATTGGCACCAAGTGTGGAGCACATTACAGTGTATTTCTGAATCCAGGACAAAAAGCCCAAATACGGATCCGACTGTATTATGAGAAAGAGGCTCCACCTGAAGCCTTTGGTACTAGAGATTTTGACTTTATATTCCAGCAGAGGAAGTTAGAGGCTGATCTGTTCTATGATGAAGTATGTAATTATATGTCATGATTAAGCATCAAACTATCATGAGGGGCGTAAAAGGGGGGGGGGTATCTGCACAGAAGAACGCGAAATTAAATTGCCATTTCAACGAACAATTAAAAATTTCTTGCACGTTGATCTTTTTTCCGATTTCACGAAACACGGTGAATAACGAACCTTTTTCACGGCTGCACGTGAAATAAAAATGGCAAAACATGTTGCACGAAAATAACCCTTTACCACCCTCTATCATGTTCTATTAGAATTAACCAAACAGGCAACTGGTGAATAGAACAGTATAGTACTTTAACAGTGTTTTGTAAGTGTATGTAAATTTAACACAAAGATTTTCAGAGCTTAAAAGCAGAGCAGACAGTTTTACACATATTTTGGCATGTCATGTAACGATTGCTTATAACCAAATATATGCATATTTGAACAGGTGATAAAGAATCATCATAAACAAGAAAGAAACATCATACGACAAGCCTATGCTGGTTTACTATGGAGTAAACAGTTCTACTATTACGTGGTCGAGGAATGGCTACGAGGGGATAAAGGTCACCCACCACCACCTTTCTGTCGGAGAGAGGGGAGGAATGCAGAATGGGGTCATCTGTTCAACAGGGATGTAATCTCAATGCCAGATAAATGGGAATACCCATGGGTATGTATCATATATCAGGGGAATACCCATGGGTATGTATCATATATCAGGGGAATACCCATGGGTATGTATCATATATCAGGGGAATACCCATGGGTATGTATCATATATCAGGGGAATATCCATGGGTATGTATCATATATCAGGGGAATACCCATGGGTATGTATCATATATCAGGGGAATACCCATGGGTATGTGTCATATATCAGGGGAATACCCATGGGTATGTATCATATATCAGGGGAATACCCATGGGTATGTATCATATATCAGGGGAATACCCATGGGTATGTATCATATATCAGGGGAATACCCATGGGTATGTATTATATATCAGGGGAATACCCATGGGTATGTATCATATATCAGGGGAATACCCATGGGTATGTATTATATATCAGGGGAATACCCATGGGTATGTATCATATATCAGGGGAATACCCATGGGTATGTATTATATATCAGGTTTTAATCATATTGGGTTGTCTGTTTAACATCGAGGTTTTGTGGATGCCTTGTAATAAATTAAATGTAATTGTTTGAGATTTTGGTATTAAGGTCACAGTGATGACATACTGATTATATTTTGCCTGAAAGTTACAGGTAGGAGCATGAATTTAACTAGTTTTATATTGATGGATTGCTGTCTCAATGATGATTGTTGTGCAGCCCCTTTTATTTATTATATATACAATGTATATTAAACTGGTTTTATACAAGAACTCCTTATCTTAATTTCCAAAGAAAAAAAATATACAGTTGAATCGCAATATATAGAATTAAAAGCACTTAATTTAATCATATGAGCCATGTGATAGATCTGTGTTTTAGTTGCTCGGATAATATGTACAGTTATGCTACAAATCTACCACTTTAAGTTTTATGGCTACACGTGCTGTTCTTATCTATAAAGTCATGAATATTTATTAGCTATGTAGGCGTGTCAAAATCGTGTCATACACGATAATGACCAGCCAGTACACACTGTAATGATTTCATTAACCAGTATTTAAAAGATAAACATAATACATGTCAGTATTATGGAGGATCAAAACAGATACATAAAAACAATGTTTTATATATATATATGTAGGACTCTAAAGTGCGATGGGGACGCTAAAGTGCGATGGTCACGCTAAAGTGCGATGGTATACGCTAAAGTGTGATGCATCCACACGCTAAAGTGCGATGATCCGTGAAAGTATAGACGTAAGAAACTTAGTTTGATTATGACGTTATCAGTCGTTTATACAAACCAAAAATGAACATGCCGGAAGATACATTCAGAATATTTTATTAACAATTTTTACAATAAATGTCCATGACTTTAATACTAGTAATTGATTTAAACTTAACCGTTCTTTGTCGGCTGTAGCGCAATGTTTATTTTTTTCGAGTGCTGGAAGGACTTGTATTCTGTAGTGAACAAATTTACTAAATATATACAAAACAGTATACGCATACTTATCCTGCTTCTATTAGAAGCAAACGGATACATTTGAAGCATTGTTTGTGTGGCAGTTTACTTTTTGATCCTCGTTCAAATGCTGTCGATTTTAATAAAAGATACGTCCGACGGTAAAATATACATACATGTTTTCATGTGTGAATTATAAATTTTCTGCTTAAACATTTGTTTGTACTGTACATTGTAGGAAAATAAAACATGTATTTATTCTCGCTAAGGAAAAGGAGAAAGCTAGGCGAACATTGCCTTTCTCTCGCATTTGACATGATTAAAAGCTTATAAATAAAAGAATAAATGTTGCATATTCCGACAATGAACGAATTTTGTATTTATAATTTTCCAATGACGACTGTAAGGAAGGTTGTAACATTGGTGTGAACGACAATATATACCAATTATCCAAATATTCAATACCATGAATACGCTCCAAATTGTTAAAAATTCATTTTACATGAAATTTAATATTTTGCGACACATTATAAATTAGTACCTTTATAGCAATTATTACTTGGTCGAACTTGTTTATTTAGAAACAATCACTTAAGCCTACCGGAAAATTATAAAGCCTATCACATATGTTATACCTTAGCATACTAGCTTTTGCAAAACTTTTTTAACCTCGATGTTTTAACCCCTCAAATCTTACCCTTTGGACCATCGCACTTAAGCGTGATACACCATCGTACTAGCGAACAAACAACCAACGCACTTTAGCGTGAGACACCATCGTACTTTAGCGTAGACCATCGCACTTTAGCGTGACCATCGCACTTTAGAGTACCATCGCACTTTAGAGTCCTACATATATAAACAAGTCTAAATTGAAAACTACGTTCAAACCTATCATTGCGTTGGATAAAAACCGCAATTTTTATACGTGTGCATGTAAAACAAATTTCGTTGTAGAAGGGTCTAAATACAGCACAAATAACATGTTCCAAAAGACCAAAAAAGTGAAAAAGTATATTTAAACAAAACGCATTTGACTAACAGGTCAAACAACTGATGTTCTTAAACCCTGCGATTGCCAAATAAAATTGATCACGAGATGTAACAAAATGGATCTTAATATAAATTTAATACTAAACAGAAAACGATAAAATTGTGGCCAAGATGTTATGCCACAAACACAAGGTGTCAATATTTTTTTTGTACACCAGATCTAGATTTCGACTATATAAGTCTGAAAATTACACCAAACAGTGTTAGAGTTAGATTTTCTACTGACAGTTTTTTTGTTCGTCCCTCAGCGGGATTCAAACTCACACCTTTGATACACTACAGCACCAATCGCTTAGCCTCATGTCCAGCACTATATAGATATAAAAGTCTATAAAAAGGACCAACCAGCAAATTTACTATGTACCGGATCGTCTAGAATAGGCGATACTATGTAGATAAGGATTTTTTTTTATATCAGTCTAAATCTTTAAAAATATATATATAAGATAGGACCGGTACTCATTATGAAATAATGCAGGTATGAAAACAGTGGCGGATCCAGGGGAGGGGGGGGGGGGGGTTCCATTTTTTTGGGACAATCAATGTTTTTGAATGGGAGCATATAGTTGGAAACCCCCCCCCCCCCCCTTTTAAAATGGCTGGATCCGCCCCTGGAAAAGCCATAAGGAGATATGACATTGGTTTGGTATATTTCTTTTGGTATAGCTTATGTAGACTTTACCAAATTTGAGTTTTCAATTGTTTTTCAGTATGCAGCGTGGGACCTAGCCTTCCATATGATCCCCATGGCTCATGTAGATATACAGTATGCCAAAGAACAACTGTTGTTAATGATGAGAGAATGGTACATGCATCCAAATGGACAGGTAAAAAAGAAGTGTTATCTGATTTCATCATGTTCATAGATTGACATACACAAATTTTGGATGACTCTTTATATTGTGTTCTAAATGGGAATTTAATTATGCCATGACTTAAAATGAATTTTTTTTATTGACAGTAACAATCATCTCCTCTCATTTAAGATAAGAAAGTGACGATTTATATACAAACTGGCATTTAAAGTTTTGACTTTTATGTAGAATTGTAAAGTCACAATTTTTTTTTTAGAAAATTGTTATAAGATAGGTGACGATAAATATATACAAACTCACATTTTAAATTTTTATAGCATAATTTGTATGAATCATTCCTGAAATTGCAAGAAATTTACTCACACTTGTGCAGATTGTTCAGCAATCTCATTATTAAATGCATGCACTAATTACTCCATTTACTGATATATTTTTTTAGATCCCAGCTTACGAGTTTGCTTTTGATGATGTGAATCCACCTGTCCATTGTTATGCTGTACTTAAAGTTTATAAAGCAACCGGACCCAAAGGAAAAAGAGATTTAGTCTTCCTTGCCAGATGTTTCCATAAACTGGTTCTTAATTTTACATGGTAAGAGAGTCTTCCCTGCCAGATTTATATAAAATAAAGTACACTAGTCAGACAGAAAACCAATCTTTCTGTCTGTAGGACTATACTACTCAGAAATGAGGGTAGAATACCTAGCCTAATAACCATTTCACGGTTCAGCTAGCATGCAAGTTAACCAAAAATATTACCTTTACCTACACACTCAAGTCATTTTGCTCAAACAGGCTTGTAAACTTAAATAAATATCAGAAGATGTGGTATGAGTGCCAATGAAACAACTTGCAAGTCAAAATTTGTAACTTTAAACCATTATAGGTCAAAGTGTGTTCCTCAACAAGTAGCATTGGCTCAAACTGAACCCCAAGATATAAAGGGCCCCAAAAATGACCAGTGTAAAACCATTCAAACAGGAAAACCAATGGTCTGATCTATATAAAAAACTGAGAAACAAGAAACACTTATGAACTTATGAATCATCAAACAACAACTACTGAACATCAGGTTCTTTACTTAGGAAAGGTGAAAACAATTGCAGCGAGTTTAGATGTTTTAATAGGTACCAACCTTCACCGTAACCTAGGTCTGCTTGTTATTTACAGGTGGATCAACAGGAAGGATATTGATGGTAAGAACATCTTCTCTGGAGGTTTTCTGGGTCTGGACAACATTGGAGTGTTTGACAGATCTAAACCATTAGACTGTGGTGGCAAGATTGCTCAGGCGGATGCCACAGCTTGGGTGGCATTTTTCTGTCTTATCATGCTGGAGATAAGCCTCATCCTGGCCAAGAGGGATCATGTCTATGAAGATATGGCCAGTAAATTCTTCGAACACTTTGTGGCTATTGTTGACGCTATCAACAAAAAGGATGGGATAGGTAAATTGACTTTCTTTTATTTAGACAACCCTATAAAATTACTAAAAAATGAAGCATTTAATACTTATGATTAAATTTTTTTGCTAGGATCATGAATACATGATTTTATGCCCCACCTACGATAGTAGAGGGGCATTATGTTTTCTGGTCTGTGGCTCAGTTCATTCGTTCGTCTGTCTGTTCGTTCTTTCGTCCCGCTTCAGGTTAAAGTTTTTGGTCAAGGTAGTTCTTGATAAAGCTGAAGTCCAATCAACTTGAAACTTAGTACACTTGTTGCTTATGATATGATCTTTCTATTTTAAAGCCAAATTAGTTTTTTGACCCCTACTTAACAGTCCACTGAACATAGAAAATGAAAGTGGGAGTTTCAGGTTAAAGTTTTTGGTCAAGGTAGTTTTTGATGAAGCTGAAGTCCAATCAACTTGAAACTTAGTACACATGTTCCCTATAGTATAAACTTTTTAAATTTTAATGCCAAATAAGATTTTTACCCAATTTCAGGGTCCATGGAACATTGAAAATGATAGTGCGATTGGGGAATCCGTGTACTTGGGACACATTCTTGTTCTTTCAAGTTTTTATTAATTACCTGTGCACTTTATTGTAAAAGCTTGTGTCATCATGTATGTTACAATATCATACCTTCCAATTGTCACTATTTGCAGGGGATTTCCCCCATGGAGGCTCCCAAATTGAAATTTTGAAAGAGCAATTTTGTCCACAATTTAAACAAAACAATTAATGTTACAATGACTTTAGGCTTACAAGAGTATGCAGAAGCCAAAAAACAACATCAAAATGAATTTGCAGGCCCCCTTGAAGTTTTTCTAAGACTATGACAGCCATCTTGCATGCAAAACCCCCATGGGCATTTTTAAAAGTTGGCAGGTATGCAATATTCATTTAGAAATGAATGTTGATTTCAAAATGATGTGAGATTCCTGTTAGCCATGTCTATTTTAGCCAATCATAATAGCGGCTTATACTGAAATATACAGTACATGTAATGTAATTATTTACATTTAAGGTCTTTGGGATGAGAAGGATGGGTTTTACTATGATCATTTACATACTAACAACCATACCTGTCCAATGAAGATCCTGTCTATGGTAGGACTAGTTCCTCTATTCTCCTGTATGGTTCTTAGGGAGGATAACATGAAACAATTCCCAGGATTTTATAAAAGAACAAAATGGTTTCTGGAAAACAGAAAAGACTTGTCCAAAACGGTAAGATCAAAAAAGATTTGTCAACAACACTAAGCTTTATTTTTAGTTTTGAGTAAGGTTGTTTCGATAATAAAGGCGAATAAACACAAAAGCGTCTTCAATGTTTCGTATGCTTTACTAGAGTGAAAATATACATAGAGACATCGGCAAGTGATGCTTTACGGGCCTATTGTTACGTAGAATGGCGGTAAATGTTAACCGAATAAAAGAGTATAAAATACTAAACTAAAACTATAACTAATTCACTACAAAGGTAAAAGGAAATATGTGACTGACATTATCCCCATTTGAAATTTCCTAACCATGAAAGCATTTTTATGCCCCACCTACGATAGTAGAGGGGCATTATGTTTTCTGGTCTGTGCCTCTGTTCGTCTGTACGTCCGTTCACTTCAGGTTAATGTTTTTGGTCAAGGTAGTTTTTGAAGAAGTTGAAGTCTAATCAACTTGAAACTTAGTACACATGCATGTTCCCTATGATATGATCTTTCTAATTTTAATTCCAAATTAAAGTTTTGACCCTCATTTCACGGTCCACTGAACATAGAAAATGATAGTGCGAGTGGGGCATCCGTGTACTTGGGACACATTCTTGTTTTTGTATACATTTCTATTGAAAAATCACAGGAGTAACAAAAAGGCTGTAGGAATAATAGAACTATTGATTTTTAAAGAAAAAACATTGATAATACCAATTATTTAAAACAAAATCTTAGACAATTGGTAAACAAAACTTTTCAAATACAGGTTTGACACTTCATAGTAGTAGTAAACCATTATTGGTCATAGTACTGCCTTCAACACAGAGCCTTGGCTCACACTGAAAAGCAAACTATTATAGTCTCCAAAAATTACTAGTGTAAAACAATTCAAACAGGAAAAACAAAAGTCTAATCTATACAAGAAACGGGGAACATTTATGAACCACATCAACAAAAGACAACCACTGAACATCAATCATCCTGACTTAGGACAAATGCAAACAAATGCAGCAGGTTAAAACATTTTAATAGGTACCAAACTTCAGCCTAACTTGAAACAATATCTATGCTTAACAGATATCATTCATGTGTGGCAGAGAGAAAAAGCCAAATCCAAATTTGTTGCTGGCCATTGTTAACAAGGAAAAGCTGCAAAAAGTTCTCCAGCATCTTCTAAATGAGAATGAGTTTCTGTCACCTTATGGTATTAGATCTTTGTCAAAGGTATGTAACTCTCTCACCTTGTGATACTAAAACTTTAGCAAAGGTAGGTTACTCTGTAAAATCATGGCATTCTCTAGGGGAAATAACTTTAATTTTAACAGTAGATTGGAAAAAGATGAAAAATTGATGAAACATTTTGTTTACAAAAAATGTGAATATTCTCTTTGGCTTTGGCTTGGTGACACTATTTGACTGCAAATTTTTAAAAAGTCCTCATAGATATTTGATCCAAATTTTACAAAAGCTAGACAAAATTGACGAACATTTTTACAAAGGTTATATAAGTATATTAAAGTGAAGAACCACATACAGCAGGAATCTGATTCTATAAATATATGAACTTTCACACTAATGTCTTTTCTCTGTAATTCCTCACAGCATCATAAAGAACAACCCTTTGTACTGGACGACAACACAGCTAGGGTTGGGTATGAACCTGGAGAGTCTGAAAGTAAACTGTTTGGTGGTAACAGTAATTGGAGAGGACCTATCTGGTTCCCAAGTAAGTAATACTTTGAATTCATTAATATTCGTTGGATACCAATTTTCATGGATTTCTTGGGT
The DNA here is from genome assembly GCA_037788925.1 of Mytilus galloprovincialis. Classification (NCBI taxonomy): domain Eukaryota; kingdom Metazoa; phylum Mollusca; class Bivalvia; order Mytilida; family Mytilidae; genus Mytilus; species Mytilus galloprovincialis. The sequence continues at coordinate 31,121,405 of CM075332.1, forward strand.
ACAGGGGAACCACAAATTTAAATGTATAACGAAATACAGATTAGTAAATGAATGTTTGCAGAATTTGCCTAAACAACGAATTTAAATCTCCACGAATATGCATATTCATTTACTAATCTGTATTTCGTTATACATTTAAATTTGTGGTTCAAACCACAAAAATTGGTACCCACGAAAATAAATGAATCCACTGTAAGCAGGGATAACAATTTATGTGTAAACTGTTTGATGGTAAATAGTAATTTGGGAGAACATATCTGGTTCTATCATGGTTTTGGAAATTTCTGCTTTTAAGTCTATAAAAATGAATCCACAATAGATAAAAAAAAAAAAATAGGAACCCTGATCTTGTTCTCAGTTTGGTGTTACTGAAATGGTTTGCTATAAAGTTTTTAAATCAAGAACAATGACTAAAGTGGACCATTCATGAATATTAAATGGGATAATTGCTCCTGGAAAACAGTAAAAAAAGATTTGCCCTGTTTCCTCTTTGAGGTCTTTTATATTTTTAATCAACTAATAGTGTTGTCAATGGGGGTTTGGTCAGTTTGTGAGTTCAACCACAATTTAGTTTCATTTTATATTTCTAGATTTTTAAATGTTGGGAAATTAGTAATTGTCCAATTGACACTAATTGAAAAGATGAAATTTCCACTCATAATAATTCAACACATCAGGAGTCCAAATACAGGTTCAGGACCACAGGAAAATTCCAACTCATCTGAAATTTTCAGTTAACCGAGTTGAAGACAATGAGAGCTATCAGTAATATAACTTTAGATTATGGTCAGACGATTCTTATATGCTAATTATATAAAAATGTGTCTTTTTCAGTGAATTACCTGATTATAGAGAACCTATTCAGATATGACTATTATTACGGGGAAAGTTTGAAGGTGGAATGTCCGACAGGGTCAGGAAATCTAATGAGACTGAGTGATGTAGCTAAGGAGTTATCCCATCGGTTAGCTGACATATTCCTACCCGACCTTACAGGACATCGACCTTGTCATGGTAATTATGAAATATAACAGTTACAAGACTTGTTTTCTATCGCTCACGACTTTTATTACTAGTATAGTAAGTTGCAAAAACAGCATTTACTACTACCAGCACTGGAATCAGATAGATATAAATGATTTGAAAAATTGAACTATACATGTAGAAAAAAATATACAAATGTACAAGAAATACAACTGTCAATTTATACATGTATGTCAAACTTGAATTAATTCAGAGTCTTGGAAGTTGTAAATATATTCACTTGGTTAGTCCATTATTATTTGTTTGGTCCTTGCAAATATGGGTGAAAGTTTCAACTCATCAAAACCACATATGAGCTCCATTAGAAAAACTAACATAAAGTTGGAGAATATATTTTTTTTTTCGGGGGAGGGGGGGGGGGACTGGTTATCACTATTAGTTGTCTTGAATGGGACCTTAATTCTTCATGACATTTCCTACAAATTTGGTTTTAATAAAGGAAAAGAATCGAAGATCAAAGTAAACAAATATAATTTTGCCACCATGCCTCTTACCAGAGTTCTTCTTCTTTACCTGATTATGTTGGGTTGTATGCTTGCTGTAATAGTAAAAATTGTTTTATTATTATTCAGGCCCCAGTGAAAAGTATGACAAGGATCCTTACTTCAAAGATCTCATTTTATTTTATGAGTTTTTCCATGGTGACACAGGTAGAGGATGTGGAGCAAGGTAAGTAACCGTGGTAACAACAGGTATATTATTTTTCTTGTTATGCTTGTGTAAGAAAAGGTTATCTGTATATACACTAGTAACCCGAATTTAGCTTGAACGGACAAAAACGTGTTAACGCTATTTAAATGAGAGTAATTGTCATTTGATAAAGATTGACAAAAGTTAAAAAATATTTTTAATTCATTTCAATTCATTTCAATTCATTTTAATGCCAGTCAAATAGATTTCTTTGCGGTGAATCAATTGAAATCAAGTTGCTGGTAATGTACGTCAAACTATTAGGCCACGCCCCCGTTAAACTATTTCAAACTGGCATCAATTCGTTTTAAACATCGTTGAGACCCGAGCTTTGTACAGGTAAATCACTCAAGCAAGACAAACTTTATTTATTTATCGTTTTTTTTCATCAAATTTTATCGAATTCAGTTAAATGTGTGTATTCTTAGTAAAGTCGCATGCTTCACAATTTTTAACAAATGAATGAACAATACATGTGACATTAAAGAAATTTAAATAAAAACATTAAAATATTGATGCACGGTTTAAGAAATAGTAAACTTGCAAACTTTTAATCCATTTGTTCTCATCGAGGTCCGCGTTCATGTTTCAATGCGATACGTAATATGAAAGTCCAATATGTTACAAATGTATAGACTCTACGATGTCCGAGTTCTGTCCGAAATGAATAATTGATAGCACTTACAAGACATAATGTTGGAATATTTGTCTTTTGTTGAAGTCGACACGTCTCCCTTTAGATGGCTTTCGGTTATTTCCGTAGTTCGGTTGCTGTCTCATTGGCGTATCTTACATCTCCTCTTTTTTTCGTGCATCACTTATTTATCATGTGCACTGATGGCTGAAAAAAATATGATCATATACATCTGATAGCACTGCCTATCACATTTCCTTTGCATCAAATAGAGCGGTTTGATTTGGATTTGAATGGGTTTTACTAAACGTCTAGTGGCAAATATTTCACCCATTATACAGCCATTATGTCAGTGGCACTTCTGACGAAAATTCAAACCACAGATTACAAATTGCGTCTTTTTTTCTGAAGTTTATGAACGAATGATATGCTGCCTTATACTCTAATATCAGTTACCCATTCGTGAACGTAATGGACGTATGATGAATGGAGTTCCATATTTTATCTTTTATATAAAATTTAAAAGGTTAAACCGGGTTGAATTATTTACAAAAAAAACATTATTTTATTTTTTAAATAAATACAACAACAATATAAGTATATTTTAAAAATTTAATTGACAGTTTATATTGACCATTATATACATATAAAGACCGATGTCGATAACTCCATTGATCTTTTTTATCGTTATTTTTTTAGCACGAAATAAATACAGGAGTTAATCATATCATAGAAAAAATATCAAACAACGTTAGTTAAGACACGATTGATAAAATCTAATGGTTTATATTTCAGTTTCGAATCAGATTTTTTTTAGGCACCAGTGTTACTACTCATTTTGATAAACAGTGAGACGCTTACTTGCAATTCGGAATTGACGAAATAACGTAGCGAAATGACCGTACTTATAGATTATGGTTTTGTTTTCCATTTCAATTGTATTGTCATTTTAGGGACCGTTATAGCTTGCTGTTCAATGAGGACCAAAGCTCCGTGTTGATGCTGTACTTTTGACCTCTAATTAAATTATACCATGTGACTTGACGGAGAGTTGTTTCATTGGCACACATACCACATCTTCTTATTTATATTAAACGGGAGCAGTTTGTTACATTTTAATTTAGATAAAAAAAAATATAAAAATTCAGTGAATCAAATGAATTTGTAGCATATTGTTACATTCAATTTTATTTCGATTGATAGTATACATTATTTGTATTGCATTGGTCCACAAATAATGTCCAGTGTCAAATATTACACATCAATGACCACTTAGATTAGTTACTTTAATTAAACTCATTTCCTTGGCTGGAAGTACACGCTTGTATTTGTCCTTTAAAGTTAGTCTGTCGGTTTAATCATGGAAGTAATATTAAATATTAATGAATCACAGTTTAAGGAGAATTCTTCGTCATTTGCAAATAGATAAAAAAAAAAAAAAGTATGAAAATTTGCTTACGACTAAATTCAGGCCGAGAGAAATATGTTTTGTTTTATTTCAGATTACGATTGAATTCAGGCCGAGAGAAATATGTTTTGTTTTATTTCAGATTATTTAGAACATATACAAACATATTCTTAATCTTTTACAATTTACAAATAAAATTTGATAGTGCTTTTTATGCACATGGTTGATGAAACCTGTATGAACTTATGTTTTCAGAGGTCTGTGAAATATTGAAAATAGTACGTTCCGGAAAACACAAGTCGCTATATAAAATGCCTGTAAAATTCCGTTACATGTGGTACACTCATATTTAAATACTTTCCTATAAGAAAGTGAAAAAAATAGTTTTTGAAATTCACCTAAAAAAGATTAAACGAATAGTTTAACTTATTTTTCAATTATCGAATACACAAATAAATCTCTAATTTATCCACGCTTGAAATTTGTTTTTACTGACAGGTGTCTGCTGGTATTCGATTGGACACCAGTATCAATGTAGGCGTAACAGCCTATCATATTTATCCAATCAGCTGCCTTGTATGCGATGACATACGGTCCACTTAGTTTAGTCAAGGAGGTTATATTAGATACCTCCTTGGTTTAGTTTTCCTTGTAATACATTATAAATTGATTGTAATAAAAATTATCCAATACACTATAAAGCAAACAATGTCTAGCCCAAAAATGACTTATACGACGCTATATATATACTATACATATTGTACTTAATAATTATTTACAAATTAAGACAGCGTAAATAATAACATTAATAATAATTACTATTTAACGGTAGAGCTCTGATTGAACGGGGACTATTATGCTATTAGTATGATAGTCCCAGCAATTTAAAAAAAATGATCATCAAAAGAACGGTTGAGCTATTGTGGGTCAGGGACTTGCCGGTACGTCTAAAACCCACCCAGGCCGCTTTGGTGCACTAAGCTCTAAGACATTTATGGAACACTACAGCGAACTTTCTAGACGAATTTAAAATCCATGTGTGAACTTGTCAGATAAAAATAGCCAACGCTTATATTGAAGAATAAACAAGTCATGAAAAGAAATATTACTATACATTGTACGGACATTTTGACTAATTCACTAGCTTTGATACAGCGGAAGCAAAAACATCGAGCGTAGCAAAGATAAAAAAAAAATAATAATGCTAAAATTATGTATTTTCAAATCAAAGGACAAAGCGTACGCAATGTCACCCGGAATCCGAATCTGACTGACTATCAAATTACTACAAAATTAAACAAACAAAAGGAACAACGTATGTTAGAATCACGAAAAAATTGGATTTAGATTAGATTTGTGATCATTGGAATTTATTAAGACTTTTTAAAATATCTATTTCTAGGAACTTTTTTAGATCGAAATTAATAAAGTTCATATATAAGTATGTGGTACAGCTCACACCGATAAATATATTACGGCATATTCATATAGAATTGCAAATAAACCTTTCAATAATGAATTCTTATAAGCTGATTTTAAAGCTCATAATATAGGAGATATGGGATATAATTCAATTTGACGGCAACCAAACGACAAAAACACTATAGGTAAATCAAGACCGCATGTTTAGTCTTCAACAAGAAACATGTGTCTACACGAAATGCCAAGCCTCTAGATCGTCATGAACTTGTAGATACAATATTCATAAAACAACAATATTAAAGTCTAAATAATATAAATATTCATTATTCACACATATTCTAGATTTTCTAAATCGTTTGAGACACGTATGCAAAGCCCATGTATTTTTCGTTCACATAATGTTTTGACGGTTTTCCTTTTTTATTTATAACGTCCTACAAATATAATAAAAAATATTCATATAATTCATGTATATATACTTAACAAATAAATATTTAAAATAATTTGGAACAAAATAAAACTCTAATATCCTCTTTTAGTTTGAAATAATTATATTAAACTAAATATAAATGTTATATTTATATATATGTCTTATGTTAATAAAACTTTTTCATTCCCAAATTTATTTATTTTTTAATAAATAGTAACAAAAATCATTTTTCTTTTATCTTTTTATTCATAATTATTTAACCCTTAAATTTTGCTAGTTTTCTTATCAAAATGTGATAAAATGTTACAATTTCATCAAGTTCACTAATTATTTTTAAAGTTAAATACTTATAAAAACAGAAATATTTTTGTTGGCATTCAAGGAATATGTAACATATAAAATGTTCGCATTCGAGGAAGACATCAGCATACACACAGTGGTTTTTTAACAAATCGATAATTTCGTTGCCCAGGGATATGAATTTGACATTAAAAGTCCCTCAAACCTTTACAATACCCGGCCGTGTCATTTCCGTTTGAACAAATCGAGAACACTACCTTTTAGGATATGCATGAATTACCATACGTATGTCCGAGCATTTGTTATAATGTATTAACGTGTGACTCTTTTTTTGGGGCGCTTTTTTTACCAATCCACTAAACAAGAAACAATGCATGATGGGCTACAACATGTTTACAACCAAACGAAAACAAGTGTTATTTACTGAAATACAACACATTTTTTCATGCTTTGCGGTTTTATCAATTTCGCTTAGATTTTTTTGTATCCATATTTATAGCTTGTGATATGAAGTGTTCTTTCAATGCTCAGATTAACGAAGAATTATTTGTATGCAAAGAACGATAGTCATTTCTGTATGATTGCTGATGACACAGAGATTTCGGGTATTCGTCTGCAAGACAGCAACGTAACGACAGTTTTAACACAAAGCCAATTATCTTTAAGACAAACTTACTAGTGTAAAGCTAACCGTCGGTGCTAACTTTCATAAAGACAATTAAAAAAATTAGGGATCCTTGAATTTTGTGCTCGTAAACACAGGAAAGATTAAGAGGGGTTCAAATTTATATTGGGGTCACTAAATTTTCATCGTTTTTCACAAAATTGATTTTATGATATTGTACCCTTTTTTATGATGTAAGAAATAATTTAAATCGAAAATTTATTTCTCTATAGGAAACAACGACGTATAACTATCAAGCGGGACAATTTAAAGCCGATTATACGTTATGTATTCTTCTCATTGTTGAAGGCATTGCGGTTGCCTATCATTGCTTACATCCATGCACTTCATTTGAAACTTTAAAAAAATTTATTCACACAGAAATCACAGCTTATTAGTGTGGGTGTAAGGGACACGAATGAAGAAACCTATCTGGGAATTTATATAAAATAAAAAACTATTAAACCGTTGGTTTTCCCGTTTGAATCGTTTAACACTAGTAATTTTGGGGCCCTGTATAGCTTGTTCGTTGCGAGCCAAGGCTCCGTGTTGAAACCGTACATAAGCCTACAATGGTTTTTCATCAATTGTAATTTGGATGGAGAATTGTCTCATTGGCACTCACACCACATTACCTATATCTATATTCTATACACCTCAAGGGCGTTAGCCTGAATGTGTGCGTCTTTCTTACGCCAAAATAATGCAGAACGACAAAGGGATTGATTGAATGATTGATTGATTGTTTGTTGCTTAACGTCCAGTGACAAATATTTCATGCATATTCAGGACGGGAACAAGTTCACAATAAATACACTAGGTAGGTTGATACGATAGAGGCTATCTGGGATGATGGTGAGGGAAATATGGACTGCCACTGGAAAATGAAAATATCTTGTATAGGAACAGAAATTTTGCCTTACAACAGGCCACCTACGGACCCCTCAAAAGAGTTATCTTAACGTGCAAGGAGCGTTGCAGTCTTTTTACACGAGGCATCGGATTTCACGTCCCCCTAGCTTCTGACCGGACGCGACTGCTAACTTGATACATCCCGCACAGCCAAACGGACGCCCCATTTCGACAAGCGTTTTACTGCCGGTCGGGAGAAGACCAAGTGACCATATTTCTATACCCCATTCACCCTAAAGGTCAGGGGGTTTCAATACTAACGGATTCCCTGTTAAGAAAATGTAGGTGATCTTTCAGCAATTTGATAATATGCTATTGAAATGCAGGGTATCCAATTTATTTATCGACAACTTTATGTCAAAAAAAGTAAATCATTTTGACAGAAAACAAAGACACTTTTCCTTGCATAATTTAATGTTAACAAAAAATATTTGAAAATTGTTATAATAAATGGGTATTTTGATCACAGCCAAATTTTGTACGGTGTGTAGAAATACCACAAAGGACTCCTAGTGCACTGAAGGACTATACAAATCCTTGGTGCATTAAGAACAAAGTTTTTGCACTAAGGACATTAAAACGATGTTATTAGACCACAAACATGGATATGAGAAAATATAAGTATATAACTCATAAATATAAATTTGGGTATCAATATATATCATAATTTTGAAATTGACTTACTTTTTTATCAGCGCATCCCATGTGCCAGGCACGTGACCGAAGGCTTATTGCAAATTCCCAAGCATTAATGTTCAGTCAACCTTATCCAATAAACAATTGTCATTTGATCGTTACTAATTGATAAGTTTATGATAGTTGTAAAATAAACTTAATGATTTATCGTAGTTTATTTTCAACTTGATGAAAGAATAATTTAAAAAAAATATTTTGTGTGGGTGTCAGAGTTTTTATTTTGTTTTAAGGGAAATTGTAAGATTACTTTTAAGAAAGAAATTTTGATTGATTATAATTTGAGGAAAAAATACTTCCGATATTTCATGTCCTTCTTAACAACACAGGAGTTTACATTTGTACATACTTTCATAAGAGATTCACGATAGAGATAAAGATGGGAAAATGTGGCATCCGTGGGAATCTCAAAAACCCGATTACATCATTATTATATTGTGTGGGAACGGAACTGTACGGTTTCTACATTTTCGACATTCGAAAATATAACAAGTTGCAACATGGAAAGTTTTCCAATGATGAATCAAATAATACTATATAACGTTTCTTTTAGACATTCTGAAAACATTCTATATGTATATATGAACCAATCAAATAATAAACGACGTATGCATACAAACGTTTTTCTTCGAATGGAGGAGCTTTTAATATATCGATCAGAACTGTCACACAACAGCGATAAAAATGTCCACAAACATTGAAATACACATCGTTGAGTCCAGAAATTTGAAAAGTACTATTTCTGTTGTAAGGTCTTATCTGTCTGAAAGTGTAAAAGCCATTGCACCAGTAAAGATTCACAAATAATATTTTTTCAATATCGGATAAATTAATTGACTGTACATTCGCTTACGAGTTTATTGTACTATCACTTGGGCCTTTCCTGTACAATCGCTTGTCCAAATTTTCAATTAAAAAAAATTAAGGAGATGTGATATGATTAGCAATTATACAACTATCCATCAAATTAATTGGATGTACACATGTAAGCTATATTAGGCGACCATACCTTATAATCGGCTATATATATATATATAAAAGGTCCCAACATAAACAAATTTTGAACAATTAAATTCGAAAACTAACGGCCTTATCTAGAAAAAACAAGAATTTACAAAAACAAAAAATAAAATAATATGCCAGACATGAACCAACGGAAACCACTGAACTACAAGCCACTGACTTGGGATTTTCACAGAAAGAAGATGGCGTGATAAGCATGCATGTGTGTGTACGCTCAACCTCCTAAACTGAAGTGGATGTAAGCAATTATAGGCAACAATCCGGCCTTCAATAACGAGAAAACCCTTCCATATAGTCGACCGATCACTAAAAGGCCCCGACGGGAAAATGTGAATTTTTTTAAACTCTAACCAGAGTGCATGTATATCAGCTTACAGAACTTGAAAACCAAAAAAATCAGTTATAAATAAAAATACGGATAAACATTTTTGTAAGCTATCTTAATCATAAACAAGCTTCTGTCCTAGTTTATTAGAAATCCAGGATAGTTAAGAAAGTAATTAAAGTTTCTAACACTTTACCCACAGAGTATTTTTTTGTGGTTTGTAGATAGCTATTGCAACAAAAGTCGGAAGGCTCAACAAAAATGTAATAAATTATTATACTTTGCGAAATATGTTTATATCTTCTATTATATCAGTATGTGTTGGTAAAAATAAAATCTCTCTATATATATACATTTTTTACTATACTTTCAAAATATCTTTATAAAACATTTCTACAGAACTTAAAAAAGTGAACTTACGGAACAAGCAAACGAAATTAAAAGAAACAAAAATAAGAAGAAAATACACTCTTACATAGAAGTAAAAACTATAACAGTTAAAAAAGCAAAATAGATATGGCAGTAATAACTATACCATAAAAAAACCAAGAACAACATGAAATAACATACTATATACATTCTTAATAAGTATACTAGTGTATTCAAAACGGATCAAGGTTGAACGAACATGAATTTCTATATATTACTGTCAACTGAGTGTGGCGCGTGTCGATAAAATATAAATTAACTTTCTAAATGTGATTATAAAATTTGAAATTGTTTATTTTTAAAACGTTGACTTAATTATGCAATGTCTTTTGTGTCAATTGTATCATTCCATCAGGTCCTTTGGTGCAATTTTGTGTTCTCAGTGCACTAAGGGGGACTTTTGCGGTATTTTAACGGACACCCCAAAAAAGAATTAAAGGACAAAACGTTATTATGTGGATTTTTTTTTTCGGAAAATATTTCTTTTGTCTTATATTTGAGAACAGATCTATTCTTTTTCAATTCAATACATTTTAGGTAAACACTTAAGAGTTACAAATACACGACCCTACATTTTTGATAGAAAAAAATGCATTTTCAATATTGTATAATCTTTTTAACTAAATTAAATTTGCGGTTTTGTGATATGTGCATGTAGTTTAAACAACGTCGTCAATAGTGTTTGAAAGAAGCTATAAAAACATGATTTAGAACCTTATACACCACATACGGAGGTACATGTATGATACCATTACGAGTGAACGTAACTATGATATAACTGTGAAATAGCCATTGTAATTGCCACGTTATTTTATGGATCGTTCATTTTATTACCTTTAGATTATTTACAAGTAACATCGAACTAAATCTTTATAGACCGTATATTTAACGCATACATACGCTAATTTTACAGTTTAGAGGTAGAAGACGAAGAAGAATTATATATAATAGTGCAACTTGAACAAACAAATAAATACATATTTATATTAAATAAGTTTTTTATTCAAATGAAAGATAGAATAAGCACATTTACAAACAAATGTACTAAGAGACTAAGACTTATAATCAATGCTACACTTAAATTTAGGTCATACATATGTATTGTTTTATTCTATGAGGATCTTGACGGGGTCCTTCACGGCTTCATTACTGTTTTTATTATAGTTTTATCACTCTCACTTCACGGCCTAAGAGCAGTTTCAGAAGCTTAGTTCAAACGGAGACACGGTTCCCTGATGCGGCCTAAAGAGGATAACGAAATTAACTATATGAATGATCTGACATATAAAATATTTGTATTTTGCGTGATTGATTGTTCCTGATGAAGTAAAATCCAGAAACGTGAATTGGACGTATGAAATTTATTAGATGTTGTTGTCACTCTTTTATTAGTGTTACGTTTAAAATTTTCAATTCCTTTTTTTTTTTTAAATAATATCAACGAATGATTTTATGTTTCATAATTAAAAATAATATACTTTTTTTATTTTAGCATTTATTATACAATGTATCATCCACACGAAAGGGCGTAACTCCTAATATCATTCTGACACACTAAACGGATCTTGACCCGATCTGAAATTTTTAAACGTTACTTTTTATGATTGGTCTAGATTTGTCCAAAACAGTCTTAACAGACTTGATTTAACGTTAGAGCATATTAAAAGGCGTAAGAGAATGCCGACTAATAGCCAGTCAAGATCGTTTAACTAAACCTACCCGTTGTTATCGAAAACTAAAATTTATCTCATATATACTCAATATGCTCGTCCACAATATGCTCTTCCACAATTTGCGCCTGTTTTGCTCCAGCGACCGGTATTACAATTTAACACAGTTTAAAAGCTCATTGATCTGTTACTTCATTTACAATTTTGAGCAAGACTTAACTGTTTATTATTAAAATTCAACAAATGTCGACATTATCTTCATCAATTTTATTATTTAACAAAACATTGTTTTTCATTACAAGCAATTTCATATATTAATATACAGCTAGTGAATATTTGTTGTCTACCGAAAATATAAGATTTTAATTATATACGCAATGAATAATTTCTGTGAAGTTACTATTATTTCCGTTACATATCTAATTTACGAGTACAATATAGTAAAACAGAAAAACAGAAACGATAAATATTCAGGAATACCTAATGTTTCGTAAGCAATTGCAAGGTACGACACGTTACTTAGATTCCACGAGTTTTCTTAGCACTTAGCAATTTTTAAAACGAATATGTGAGATAAAGATCTACTGCATTTTGGCAAATTCAAGTTATGTTATACATCTTACTATTTTATTTTCAACAGATTCACATTTCTTAAACCGTGCATCAATATTTTAATGTTTTTATCTAAATTTCTTTAATGTCACATGTATTGTTCATTCATTTGTTAAAATGAATGAAGCCATGCGACTTAACTGAGAATACACGCATATAACTAAATTCGATAAAAATTGATGAAAAAAAACGATAAATAAACCAAGTTTGTCTTGCTTGAGTGATTTACCTGTACAAAGCTCGGGTCTCAAAGATGTTTAAAACGAATTGATGCCAGTTTGAAATAGTTTAACGGGGGCGTGGCCTAATAGTTTGACGTACATTACCAGCAACTTGATTTCAATTGATTCACCGCAAAGAAATCTATTTGACTGGCGTTAAAATGAATTGAAATGAATTGAAATGAATTAAAAATATTTTTCAATTTTTGTCAATCTTTATCAAATAACAATTAATCTCATTTAAATAGCGTTAACACGTTTTTGTCCGTTCAAGCTAAATTCGGGTTACTAGTGATAATATGTCTTGATCTTTTTTGCCTATTGGATTGGATTGGACTTAATCAACACTGCAGAAAGTTGTTTATAGATTTGATATTGATTTAGATAACACTGTTCTAAAATTCATATTTAGGAAGATTCAACTTGAGATTGGGTTGACTGGAGTAATCCAGACAAATATCTGGAAACAGAATATAATATAATATAACTATTTTTAGCTCACCTGGCCTAAAAGGCCAAGTGAGCTTTTCTCATCACTTGGCGTCTGTCGTCGTTAAGTTTTACAAAAATCTTCTCCTCTGAAACTACTGGGCCAAATTTAACCAAACTTGGCAACAATCATCATTGGGGTATCTAGTGTTGTGCCGGCCAGAAATTGGTTCCTTATTATGTCTTTTTATGATCCGTAAATATGTTAAAATGGTCTCAACTGTTATATTGTTAATATTTATTGTTGTTAAGATATTTCTTTATTCAAACCCTTGTTAAATCCCAGCTGGTTCCATTGTAATTTATTCGTTTGTTTACATCTGATGTTAAAGTACATTTCTGGAATGTCACCGGAAATTGATTGTTTACATGTCATTTATACATGTTGAAGGGACCCCAAAATTAGTGGTTTACGCTTGTTGTGTAATAATTATGACTTGTTGTTGTAGAAATCATAGAACTGTGTACTTCTATATTGTTTAAACACTTATTTATGTATTTATTAGCTCTCATACTGTAGTTTAAGTCTACTTTCACTTTTCACTGGCAGTTCAGAACAAGGCTTCCAAAACGGTCATATATTCCGGATAATTGTATAATGTCCGGTAAAAGTCCGGCTGGGAAAAGCATGAAAAGGTCTTTTACTTTTAAGATATCAAGGCATTTTCGGTCATTTTTACATAATTCACCATCTTTTTGACCCAATATTTTGCCTGTAACAGCCACACATTTCCGGTCATGAAAGTGACATGATTATTAATTACTATCAAAACAACCCCTACTTCAATACTTTCTAATTAATCAAGGCTAATTAGTTGTTGGACAGCTGAAATCGGTGAACCCTGAAATCTACCTGTTCAGGTGACAGGTAAACTCTTTTCAGTACCGGACATCGAATAAATTGATCGGTCTATTAACAATTATTTTTTTAACATGTCAGCGGTTTGTATCTACCGGTAATTGATTTAGTCCAAAAGATTAAAATTATAAGAAATACATTTATAAACATGATTTGATGAAAAATTTAAAAAGGTTTTAAATGAAAAATTGTCAGAACTACTTAGTATGAACTAGAACACATGTGCGCATGTGCACAGGTGGGAAGTTTAATTATGCATCCTACATTTCTTCAAAAATGCTAAAATTATCATTGAAATCTGTATCTAAAGTTCATTTAAAGTATTTTGTTCAAGAAAGAACGTGGAAAGAGCTTCTTTACTCAGTCGTGCTTTGTATTTGGATTTTACGTATCCGTATATGGTCAATGTTTTACCATTGTCATGTCAACATCCGGTTTAAAAACGAAATTAAAGTTTTTGACAACATCATTTTGCACAAATAAAGAGTCTAAGGCAGATATGAGCATGCTGATGTGCACACTTTGAATGATGCACTGTCAATTTAACAGTTTACGTCAGAACATCAAATTCATATCAAAGTAAAGTTTAATATCGGTTTTTTTAATCTAATGTCAATCTTTGGGATGGCCATCTGATTACTATAATTTATTGAAATTGTGACTTAGTCTTAGGGATTAAAATCGGTATCAGATATAAAATGTCCAGCTGGCTCAAATATTTTTTGGAAGCCCTGGACTTCAGAATGTCCTTTTTTTGTCGGGACATGAACCACTTCAATTGGGAATTTCACTTACATTATATTATGTCACTACTTATATCCTGCATTACTAGCTTTGTAATACATTTATTTATCCATCTAGTTAGGTGTGGATCCTTTGTGAAGTCTGAATTATTTGTAATATTGTGCATAAGTGCCCGGAGGATACGTAGAACCATCATCTTTGCACAAATCAGCATGTTTCCCCGAAGATGGCAAACCGAATTATTCGATTGGTTAATATAATTCCATATATAAAGCGACGTCAGCGTACTAGTGACGTCATTCTTCTCAGTTCACTTTCTTGAGAAAACGTTAATTTTAGTCACTTAGAGTTTAACTTGAATTATTTCTTATAATGTCACAGCAGAATATTTCTTCAGATGTAGCGATGGTACGTTTGCGTGATAGTTTAATTTAATTATGCCTTTTTAGGTATTTTTATTGTGTGTTTCTATTAAAGAAACCATTCTTATACTTTGTTGGCACCGGGAGTCAAACTAAGTTGCACCGGGTGCATCAATATTTATTTAAAAGCTTCCATGGATTATTGATCTTTTAGAGAAAAGTTATGAATGTAAATTACATTTTATATTTAGATGATTTTACCAATCAACCGATTCGTTTACTGCATTTAATCTGTTTATAGCGGTAGTAAAATTTAGCTGTGCTTCAAAGTTTGGATTTGGCGCACCACATCTATTTTAGGTGTCTCTGCACCGTATAAGGCAAATTTATATATATATTTAGATACATTGCTGAGGCATTGCACCTTGATTAGAAATTACCATCTATTACTAAATTGTAAACCTTGGTGCAACAGCACCTTGTTTTTATAGTATTGTCACCTAAACCTTGGGTGCACATGAACTTTGGTGCAACCGCACCTCATTTATATACCGTAACCTGAACCGCAGGTGCCTTATTATGCACCTCACCGAAAATATAGCAAGTTAACTATGAGTTTGATAAAGGTGAGCGACACAGGCTCTCAAGAGCCTCTAGTTAAATTGTGTATGTATTAAATGGGCATGAGGTAAAAGTGTCTCATATAAAATTGAGAATGGAAATGGGGAATGTGTCAAAGAGACAACAACCCAACCATAGAGCAGACAACAGCCAAAGGCCACCAATGAGTTTGATATGTCTTTTAGGGCAAGAATCGAATATATTTTTATGCTGCTTTTATCTGATGTATATTCTAACATGACGTCCTTCAAATGCTTTAAGTACACACCTGTGGTAAAATATGAATATATTGCCTGAGCTGTTTCGATCGTACTCTCACGTCATATGTTTTTTTTTTTTTATGAATGAGCTTCTCACCGTCATAGAACGATGATGTAAGAATATAAGCATTTTCGGGAAAATACATGCATATGAAACCGAAAATCATCACAACAATGAAATGTAAACAAACGATGCTAAAATGTGTTATAAGCTGTATTTTTTTTTATATATTTAAGACATATAAATAATTATCATTTAAATTCATCCTAAACTATCTGAATACTTTATTGTAAATAGTTAAAGCATGTCACTAATTCAGTTTGCTCCATTCTATACCGGTAATGCAAATTTAGTAGTGCTTTTTTAATGGGAACAGCAAATATTTGCCTCCACCTAAAGCACTTTGTTCCAAAAGAATTGTTGTATCTGTCGCTCAGAGTAAAATATTTTCCAACCCGTGGTAAAATCATGATATATTCAAGCTCCCATGAGTTATTTCTTAAATTTAGTATGTATAGTATTAGATTTTGAAACTGCAATAAATTTATAACTTACTATCTATTATATAATTTTTTCTATTTTATACCTTCAGCCATCAGACTGGATGGACAGCACTGATAGCCAACACAATGAAGTACATGCACAAATGGACACTGGAGAATGATAGTGATATGAGTGATAACGAGGAAGGCAGCTTTAGACCAAGGCTACATACACATTAGACCCAGGATACATACACATAAGGGGGACAAGGCGGCAGAGGACATTTAAGAGCATTTCCAGGGATGAGGGGACACTTTTGCGAAATAATTATTATTCATTGGAAACCAGTTTTTGTACAGGTGAACCACAAAATTAAAAGTTCAACAAATTACAAGTTTCCTATAGGGTCTTTTGCAGATTCAGCAAAACCATGAAATTTGATATCAACGAACATGAAAGTTTTCCTTAATCCATGAAAATTGATGTCCACGGAAATAAATGAATCCACAGTATTACAGTATTAAAATTCTCTCAGGTTTAACAACAGAAACAACAAATGGGTAAAAGACAATCAGACATTTAATTTGCTTGTTTTTATTATAAGATAATCAATTTAAACAGTTGTATCTAGAATCGAATGTGTATGGTCAAATTTTATTCAAATTTGTTATTGTTAAATGGTAAGATTTTATTTGATTGACATTTTTAATGGTTTAATGGGGAAGGACTTATATTTTATTAATGTTTTAAATGGTGAAAGGGGAGGAACTACATTTTATCTACATTTGATTGACGTTTTTAATGGTTACAGGGGAGGGTCTTATATTATTCGACAGTTTCTTTAATGTTAAAAGGAGAGGGACATTTTTGAGAATTGTATTTTAAAAAAGAGGATAATATATTTGTTAGACATTATTGTATCTGCAGATTATAGTTGAGCTATTTGAAAATATGAATAAGGAGTTTATATTTGACTGAACATTTGTTGAATTGCTGGAGACATTATTAAATTATATTATGAGAAGTAGAGGCTCTTTGATTTACATATTTGGGTTTTATATCTGTTTATTGAGTTGCAGTAGAAAGAAATATTCTTGCAGATTAAAAGGGATAAGGTTTGTTTTTTTAGGGATTGTATTTAAATTGTGTATGCAAGGAGGGAATTGGTATATTTGGTTTTTAATGTATTAAGAATATCATTTAATATTTTTGTAATATGTTCTTATTCTGTAAACCATTATTTTTTTCACAGATTAGGAAATATTTTTTTGCAATATAATCATTCTTATTGAACTGACTTCTTGAAATTTATGTTGTTTTTTTTTCTAACTTTTTTGTGTATTTATGTCTCAGAATCATCAAAGTTTGAGACATTTGTAACAATTCTTGTCCCTTTATTTTCTACCTCCTCAAAAATATATAGCTTGTGAAAATTTGTTTAGATTACAGTAATTAATTGTTGAAGTATAATGTTACCATGTATTAGCAAGCCTATTTTACACTTGTGTTGTATATATGTTCCAGACCGTATGAGTATTTGGACTGTACGCGTACGGTCTGGACCGTATGCGTACTTTTTCAAAATACGCATACGGTCTGACTGATATCTGAGACTACTATAACACAGTCTCAGCTGATATTAAGAAGTTGGTCAAGCTTATTAGATACAAATGTATATAACAGATCAACATGACTTATATCTCCAATTAATATAAAAAGTTCAACAGCGTTTGACATAAAAACTTAATATTTTAACTATTTAAAAAGATCACGCTTATTTAATCTGTTAGTCTCCTGTATTTTGCAGGCCGGTAATTCATTAATTGCAGCTCAGTTTGCTCATTGAAATTGAAATTATTGGAAGTAAACATAATGTGGGAGGACAATTGTTTTAGAATATTTATGAACTTTACAAAAGAAATGCATACGCAAAGGAACATGCATTAACAAAACATGTAAATGTAAAAATTACGACGTTCTTTTTAGAAGCAAGTGTCACTTTCGGCCAGAGTAACAAAATAGAATTCACGGATATACAATTAAGCAAATATTTAATTTCAATTGTTCGCTTATTCACTTTATCATCGGTCATCTATTTTGTAATAATAACAATTTGTATAACTAAAAATAAAGATTTTGATAAATGTTTGATTAAATTTAACCCATATGATCCCAAAACGTATGATCAGCTGGACCGTACGCGTATACTCATACGGTCCGACCGTACGCGTATGGTCGGACCGTACGAGTATACGTATACGGTCCGGACCGTACGCGTACGGTCCAAATACTCATATGGTCTGGAACATATACATTGTAATCACTTACATGTACTCACATTTTTATTTGGGTTCTATTGACATGTCTTGGATATGTTCTTGGACATTAATGGTCTGACAGCATTGGAACATATCTTGTACTGTGGATTCTTTATTGAATAATATAATATTATATTGTGAGATTTTGTGAGTTTAGGTGGATGTAGTCAAAATAATTATGACGTCTTGAAAGGCTATTATACTTGTTTGCTTTGACAACTTAGTCACTGTAAAGCGTCAAAGCAAAAAAATAGAATAATAGCCTTTCAAGACGTCATAATTATTTGGACTAAGATGGACAAAGAAATTAAACTTGACAAAATACAAATTTCAATTAGTTTGTTTTTGTGCAGAATATGTCAAAACTACTAAATCAATAATTCTTTATAATGCAAATTTTTTTTCGTCGAAGAAAATTGACACCCAAAAATGAAATATTTCACAGTTCTTAGATGAGTTGTCTCAAGTATTATCATTTTGGTTTGTTGATTTTGTAAAAAACTAAAAACATCTGTTTTACTCTGTGCAAAGGAGTTAATGTGAATAAAACATTCGATCTAAACTAATTATTCTACAAAATGATAATTTCAGATGTAAAATCTTTCTTTTGGTTTATTTATCAACCACCTAAATGGTATTAAAGTTAAATTGTTCCACTGATCTCAGATTTTTAAGAGATTTTAAAAAGACTTTTTTTTTTTTTGACGAAGCTATTTTCCTGCTAATAGTTATATATTAAATTTATACCTGTATATCACTTTTATGTCTTTTTGTTTATTTATATGTCTTGTTTAATATAAGTGCCTTTGAGTGATTATTGTTATATCCTGTTAAAATGTATGTGTGTCTTTAAATTTGTTGAAGTATTCTGTGTAAAATACTTGATATTTTTGTCTGATAAAACCATTTATCTAACATAAATTTTATAATGCCTTTATTCATTCAATTTGGTTTTTTTTTCGACTTTCCAAGTAAAAAAAAATCTGATTTCTCATACAATTTTTTATCTTCAGGCAAACTTTGCTACATTTGTCATTATTAAGAGGGTAGAAGGGGTCCTGATCCCGAAATCTCGGGCTTAAAAACATGTGAATTTCATCTGGTGATGAACATGAAATCCTGAGGTCCCGAAATTAAATAAGTTTAAATCCTGACATTTGAAAAAAGAATTCCTGGATCCCAAAGGGGTAATCGTGAAATCCCGAGCTTAAAAACACTCGATCCTGGAGTCCTGATAAAGGTCCTATCCCCCCTCATTATTATATCACAAGTTAGTTGCTATTATGTACCATTTTATTATTGCTATTGCTGCCCATGTTAATTTACTGTTAGCTTTTGTTTAATTATGTTGATGCAAAATCCTCCTACCAAGTCTTTCAGATCACGTTGAATTTCAGTATGGAAGTGTACAATGTATTATTTATTTTTACTTCAATTTTTATTCTATAAAATATCCTTATTATAACTTATTGTCTAACTTATTCAACTCTAGGATGGTCCTGAACATGCATGAAATAATTGCCTCTGGACTTTTAACATACAATCAAATAATCTTTATCCTCAGGAAAAATATTTTTAAAAAGAGGCATACTAGTGGGTTGTCTCCCATTTTTCATTATTTAAAAAATATAATAATTTTGCATATGTTCTAAAATAAGCAGTAGAATAAAAACACCACACAAATATATTCAGACGGACTAATTTTAAGTAAGTTATTTCCCTCAGGTGTAGATCAATCCAAAATGTGTCCCAATTATTTTTCTTTGTTCATGATTTTTTAAATATATTTTTCTGACTTGTGTATATTAATATTAAAGTTGAACTCAGTTTTTAAGTTTCTATTAACCGTGTTACACTTCACTATTCAAAGCAGCCTGTAAGTATTAATCAACTAGAATATTGTTTCTAATAATTATAATTTACAAGGGAGATAACTGTGTGAGTGAAAATAATATAAACCATTTTATAAATGCTCTGATTTCTAGTCATATTTGTTGGGATTGTTGTTTGTTTTGTTTATTGTTACAAGTTATTTATATATATAAGCAATGATATCAGCCAGTATTTTATATAAGCTTTATTGATTTTATTTTTCGGTATATTTATTTATAATAAAATGGTTTTGCTGAATGCTACAGACTTTTTATTTGGTTTATCAGCCCCTTCCAGAAAAAAAATGATGGGAAAATAATCTCTATACCAATAGTATTGATGGGAAAATAATCTCTAAAAAAAAAGAAGATGTGGTATGTTTGCCAATGAGACAACTCTCCACAAGAGACCAAATGACACAGAAATTAACAACTATAGGTCACCGTACCGCCTTCAACAATGTGCAAAGCCCATACCACATAGTCAGCTATAAAAGGCCCCGAAATGACAAAGTAAAACAATTCTAACTAGAAAACTAACGGCCTAATTTATGTAAAAATTTAACAAAAAACAAATATGCAACACATAAACATACGACAACCACTACATTATAGGCTCCTGACTTGGGACAGGCAAATACATACAGGATGTGGGCAGGGTTAAACATGTTCGGGGGATCCGAACCCTCCCCCTAACCTTGGACAGTTGTTTAACAGTACAACATAATCTATACCAATTTTCAAGCAGTTCTATTTCAAATTTGTTAAACTACATTTGTTAACATGGAACTTGAGTGATTCTCAGTTAAGTCACTTAAAAAGATCATAATATGTGGTATGATTGCCAATGGAATACTCATCGTCCAGATGACAAAGATGTAAGCCAATATAGGTCACTGTAAAGCCTTCATTAATGAGAAAATCATGTCATATATCTGCTTTCAAATACAATTAATAATAATGTTTCACGATAAACTAAAGGCTCTTAAGAGCCTGTGTCGCTTACCTTGGTCTATGTGAATATTAAACAAAGGACGCAGATGGATTCATGACAAAATTGTGTTTTGATGATGGTGATGTGTTTGTACATCTTACTTTACTGAACATTCTTGCTGCTTACAATTATCTCTCTCTATAATGAACTTGGCCCAGTAGTTTCAGTGGAAAATGTTAGTAAAAATTTACAAATTTTATGAAAATTGTTAACCAGGTGCTCCGCAGGGCGCAGCTTTATACGACCACAGAGGTCGATCCCTGAACAGTTAGGGCAGGTATGGACAAAACATTTAAGCGTGATACAGCTCTGAATTTGGATTGTGATCAAATTTTTGACATTATATGGGTTTTTTACACAAAACAAATGTCAAGATTTTACAAATCAATTAAAGATTTCTTCTTCAAACTTATTTAAATATAAAATTAAATAGTTGACACAGCATAGGTTTCTGACACAGAATGAATGTGGTCTAATGAACTTAAAATATTTTTGCTTTTGAGCAATTCACTATGCTGTTGAATATTAATCCTGTCAAAAAAATGTTTGAAGAATTTTTTTTTCATTTATGAAATCTGAAATGAGACCAAGTATGGACACAACTTTTAAGCTAAAAATATTTTAGATAAGATAAGGAAAAAAAAACTTCATCAGCAACATTTTATATTGGCAAATTTCCAATGAGGTTATTTACATAAAATTATTGGCAAATAAAAATAGAAAATGACATCATAGTCATGTCTGGCAAATGTCCAACATACATTATCTAAAAACATTTTAGATAAGATAAGGAAAAAAAGCTTCATCAGCAACATTTTATATTGGCAAATTTCCAATGAAGTTATTTACATAAAGTTATTGGCAAATAAAAATAGAAAATGACATCATAGTCATGTCTGGCAAATTTCCAACATATATTATCAACTACTATTCTATACAAAGAAAGATCAACTCCAATTGAAAATTAATTGCTATTGCACAATATTGTGCAATTAGATATTTCTTGCTATTGTGCAATACTGTGCAATTGAAAATTTCTTGCTATTGCACAATACTTGATATGGAATCCTGATTTGGACCAACTTGAAAACTGGGCCCATAATCAAAAATCAAAGTACATGTTTAGATAAAGCATATCAAATAAGCCCAATAATTTAATTTTTGTTAAAATCAAACTTAGTTTAATTTTGGACCCTTTGGACCTTAATGTAGACCAATTTGAAAACTGGACCAAAAAATTAAGAATCTACATACACAGTTAGATTTGGCATATCAAAGAACCCATTTATTCAATTTTTGATGAAATCAAACAAAGTTTAATTTTGGACCCCCATTTGGACCAACTTGAAAACTAGGCCAATAATCAAAAATCTAAGTACATTTTTAAATTCAGCATAGCAAAGAACCCCAAGGATTCAATTTTTGTTAAAATCAAACTAAGTTTAATTTTGGACCCTTTGGACCTTAATGTAGACCAATTTGAAAACGGGACCAAAAATTAAGAATCTACATACATAGTTAGATTCGGCATATCAAAGAACCCCAATTATTCAATTTTTGATGAAATCACACAAAGTTCAATTTTGGACCCTTTGGGCCCCTTATTCCTAAACTGTTGGGACCAAATCTCCCAAAATCAAACCCAACCTTCCTTTTATGGTCATAAACCTTGTGTTTAAATTTCATAGATTTCTATTTACTTATACTAAAGTTATGGTGCAAAAATAATGCTTATTTGGGCCTCTTTTTTGCCCCTTATTCATAAACTGTTGTGACCTCAACTCCAAAAATCAATCCCAACCTTCCTTTTGTGGTCATAAACCTTGTGTTTAAATTTCATTGATTTCTATTTACTTATACTAAAGTTATTGTGCGAAAACCAAGAATAATGCTTATTTAGGCCCTTTTTTGGCCCTTAATTCCTCAACTGTTGGAACCAAAACTCCCAAAATCAATCTCAACCGTCCTTTTGTGGTCATAAACCTTGTCTTAAAATTTCATTGATTTCTATTCACTTTTACTAAAGTTGAAGTGCGAAAACTAAAAGTATTAGGACGACGACGCAGGACGACGACGCCAACGTGATAGCAATATACGACCAAAAAATTAAAATTTTTGCGGTCGTATAAAAATTGACTATAAAGGGAAAAAAAACTCCTTAGGGGGTCAATTGACCATTTTGGTAATGTTGACTTATTTTTAGGTCTTACTTTGTTGTACATTATTGCTGTTTACAGTTTATCTCTATCTATAATAATATTCAAAATAATAAAAGGTGAGCTAAAAAACAGTCTAGTTTATGACTAAAACATTTTGAAAAAACAAATATGACCACCAACAATCACAACCCATTTATATGTTTCCCACCTATCATGACATCTTTTTTAAAATAAAAAGATCAGACCACACTTTTAACAGAAGCTGAACATTTATGACCCATTGACATATAAATTCCTTCCCATTCTCTGTGTAATTGCTAGTTTGTGTATACCTTGGTATTTGGACTGGTCTGTAGTAATTCCTGATATCTTTTACATGTTTTCTACTTTGAAATAGTGAAATTTTTAAGGTGACAGATCTAGAACAATTCTAAAGTTACATCACTGAGCAATTTTAGGTTTTAAACTTGAATAGTTCATTTTTTGGCACAGTTACATGTGTACAGCCGTTTGAACATCCTAAGTAGGAAAACTTGTTTGGTGGAAGTGGTTTGTTTGTGTGGTTCATAAGTGTTTCTTGTTTTTCTTTGTTTAGATTAGTACATTAATTTTCCGGTTTGAATGGTTTTACACTAGTCTATTTGGGGCCCTGTATAGTTTGCTGTTTGGTCTGAGCCAAGTCTATGTGTTTAATGGCATACTTTGACCTATAAATGTTAACTCTTTATACATTGTGACCTGATCAGTGAGAAGTATAGTAGATCATAAATACTGTTGAAGACATTTTAAATTTATTTGCATATTTTTATCAAAAACATCTTTCATTTTTACTGTAAAGAGAGCAGATCTTTCTTAAAAATTTTCCAACATCTGAAGCTGCAATAAATTATTATTGCACATAACAATGGTAGCGTCCATGTCAGAGCAAAAATTCAAAAACTTCCAGGAGAATGTTCCATATATGTTGTTACTATGGTAACTACTAAGAGTAAATATTCCTTGTGACTATGGACTTCTTTACAATATAAGAGAAAGTTTATCGGACTATGTCGTGTAGTTCTATATGTTGTTGCTATGGTAACTACTATGAGTTAATATTCCTTGTGACTATGGACTTCTTTACGATAAAAGAGAAAGTTTATCGGACTATGCCGTGTAGTTCTATATGTTGTTGCTATGGTAACTTCTAAGAGTAAATATTCCTTGTGACTATGGACTTCTTTACAATATTAGAGAAAGTTTGTCTGACTAAGCCATGTAACTCTTCAAATTGTACAGTAAGTTCAGGTGATAGTAAACTATATCTTGATTTCTTTTTGCTTGGTTCAAAGTTCAAATCTGTCTGTTCAGTTGCTATGATATTACTGTTACACGATAATTGAGAAACACAGACTCTACCAAGTTGTAATAATAGGGAATTCACATCTTCAAACAATGGTGGGAAAGCCTGACACACCTTTACTAAATATGGAACGGTCTCGAGGAAAAACTCCAATTTGTCACCAGCTCCCAACACTGCAAAGAAAAGAAAATTTTGTTATAAAATTCATTACATAAAATGAGCCCTAAATATAAACAAGCATCACAAGATTCATGTGATTGAATACCTGATGGCTGATAAAAGGCCAGCGGTAAATACAAGATGGATAATCATATGGTCAGATCATATGTTTTCCTAAATCATATGAAATCGTACTATGCATGCTTTTTCAATGGAAATTGTGACGTCATTCTAAATAGGATGAAAACCGATGAGACGAGGATAATGATGACATCCTGATGAGAGTAATCACATTACTTGAAGGTTACAGTCTGGTTGATTAAGTAACATGTCTTTCAGGGTATATGACACTTGTTAAGGTGGTACCCAACACTTTCACTAAAATTAATTTGGCTCGTTTAATTTTCATAAAATTTTGTCAAAGTATTTACTTTAACCCTTTAACAAAAAAATAAAAAAAGTTTTGTCAGAAAAATTACACTGGTTATATAGCAGTTTGACAAACACCAATTTTGATCATTGAGAAGCTTAATATTCCCTTTACAACACAACGTAATTAAAATGTTAAGCTGACTTTACAGAGTTATCTCCCTGTAGTGTTAGGTACCACCTTAATTGATGATTATATAAAAAGATGTAGTATGATTGCCAATGACACAACTGTCCACAAGAGACCAAAATGACACATAAGTTTATTTATCCGTAAAATACAGATTTTTTTTTCTTCAGATGCCATTACAATAGAAGGTAGAATCACTATGTCTCACTTTGACAATAAATCCTTGCTGGACAGACAAAAACATTAATAGGACAATGACATATAGCTTTGTACTTACCATTAACCATAGTAAACATAACATTAACAGCTAACTTGGCAATGTTTAGAGATTTAGGCAAGGCATATTGGCAACATAAATGGGCCATCATCTTAATGGCAAATATCTGTAAAATAAAGAGGAATCTTATAAAAAATACCTCATTGTCTTCAATTGATACATTTATGAAAATAAAAATCAAAGAAAAGAAATTGAAAATGTCCAATAATGATATAATTATGCCCCACCTACGATAGTAGAGGGGCATTATGTTTTCTCGTCTGTGCGTCCGTTCGTTCGTTCGTCCGTCTGTCCCGCTTCAGGTTAAAGTTTTTGGTCAAGGTAGTTTTTGATGAAGTTGAAGTCCAATCAACTTGAAACTTAGTACACATGTTCCTTATGATATGATCTTTCTAATTTTAAAGCCAAATTAAACTTTTGACCCCAATTTCACGGTCCACTGAACATAGAAAATGAAAGTGCATGTTTCAGGTTAAAGTTTTTGGTCAAGGTAGTTTTTGATGAAGTTGAAGTCCAATCAACTTGAAACTTAGTACAAATGTTCCCTATGATATAATCTTTCTAATTTTAATGCCTAATTATATTTTTTATCCAATTTCACGGTCCATTGAACATGGAAAATGATAGTGGGAGTGGGGCATCCGTGTACTTTGGACACATTCTTGTTTTCAGGATGTCTTACCTAAGGCGGCCCTCTCCAGTCATGCTTCAGTGATTCCCTATATAATCAACCAAATTTTTCACACAAAAGTGGGGCCCAGGCCCCCCATGGCCACCACCTGGATCCGCCTATGCACATTGTTGTCAATATAATGGAATTTTATGTGACTGTCATACAAGTGAGAGGTTCAGCTAGCTATTAAACCAGGTTCAATCCACCATTTTCTACATAAGAAAATGCCTGTACCAAGTCAGCAATATGACAGTTGTTATCCATTCATTTGATATGTTTGATTGAGTTTAAGCTTTGGATTTCGCCATTTGATTAGGGGCTTTTCCATTTCGAAATTTTCTCGAGTTTGGAATTTTTGTTATTTCACTTTTTAGCAGGTTGTCCCTATCTTGTTAAATCATGCATAACACCTTAATTTAACAGGCATCTAAATATAAAAAAATAATTAAATTACCTGTTTATGCATCTGAGGTTGACTCAATAACTCTGGTACAAAATCTAAACAGATATGCATAGAAGGAATCCCTGGTACAGTTATATTTAGTAACTCTTCAGGATACCCCTGTCCAAAAATAACCAAATGATTTAAATATAGAATGAATCCCTGGTACAGTTATATTTAGTACTTCTTCAGGATTACCCTGTTCTAAAAATAACCAAATGATTTAAATATAGAATGAATCCCTGGTACAGTTATATTTAGTAACTCTTCAGGATACCCCTGTTCCAAAAATAACCAAATGATTTATATATAGAATGAATCTCTAGTACAGTTATATTTGGTAATTCTTCAGGATACCCCTATTCCAAAAATAACTAAATAATTATATAGTATGAAATTATTCATAAAGCATACATCTTATCCCTATTTGTCCACTATTACTCGACATTACCAAAATTCCTGTAGAATTTTGACATCAAAATAGAAAATGTCTGACGCCACAAAGGAAAAGTGATTGTTGTTTGCATCAAAAGTTGAAGTGTCAGATTTTCAAATAGGGATAAGGTCTATTGAAAAAATTAACAAAGAAACTTCATCTGATTCTCTTCAGAAGTCAATTGTAAGGGAGCTACCATTTGATTTTTATGGGGGGGCTAGGATGAAAAATGTTGTCTTGCATTTTTTTTTGCTGTAATCTCTGTCCTGCCTTTTTATTTTTCACTCTGTTCGGTCCTGCCTTTTTTTTTTTAGTTTATCTTGACTTTTTTTTACCTAAATTGTCGTCCTGACTTTTTTTTTTTGCAAGTGTCTCATCCTGCCTTTTTTTTTTTGCAAGTGTCTCATCCTGCCTTTTTTTTTACTCAAAACTCCTGTCCTGCCTATTTTTTTCAAATTTCATTCTAGCCCCCCCCCCTAAAAATCAAATGGTAGCTCCCTAAATTCAAAAATTATTGAGATTTCTATGAAATGTGATTGATGCGACTTGGTGAGTATGGCAATAAAAACTAGCATTCTAATAACTGAAACATAGATCTGTTAGCAGATTTTTTTCAAAATTGCTTTTATTTAACTTGCATTTTGTCCATTCTGAATTTACAGTATTACAAATCTTACCTGGAAATGTATAAGTTTGGATCAGAAATAAATATTTTATGGATGAATGAATTTACAGATTTACAAATCTTACCTGGAAATGTATAAGTTTAGCCAAGTGTGGATCAGAAATAAATATTTTATGGATGAATGAATTTACAGATTTACAAATCTTACCTGGAAATGTATAAGTTTAGCCAAGTGTGGATCAGAAATAAATATTTTATGGATGAATGAATTTACAGATTTACAAATCTTACCTGGAAATGTATAAGTTTAGCCAAATGTGGATCAGAAATAAATATTTCATGGATGAATGAATTTACAGATTTACAAATCTTACCTGGAAATGTATAAGTTTAGCGAGGTGGGGATCAGAAATAAATATTTTATGGATGAACGAGCAGATAACACATTGAATTTCTCTTCTGTTGTGGAGCAGACCTTCTTCTTCCTAAAATAATAATAATACAAATTATCACAGATCAAGAGATGTCTCCATTACTTCAGTTGACTTCTCGGGTTTCACACATAATTTTAATTGCAGAAAGCAAATTCTGTTTCTGCTTCATCAGAAATAAGTATGATTTCATCTTGTTAAATCAGATAATTTATAGTATTCTAATTATGGATGTAACACATCTTCTGATTGGCTGAAACATTTTGTCTATCAGCACATAGACATGATTTTTTTTAATGCCTGTGATGTCAAAGTTTTTTCATGATTTACTCCATAACAAGAGGCTGTCAGAGCGACAGTAAACCGGATTTATTAATATTTATCCGTGTCCTGGCATTTTTCAATATTACAAGAACCATAACTGATGCACAGTTAAAGTGAAAATCATCAATATTAAACTTGACCCCCATTTTGTCATCAGTAACAACATATTAAAATTTGAAAAGCTTTGGTTGAATGGTTCTTGAGTAAATGCAACAACATGACTGGTAACACAATTTTTCAATCGTTCAAGAACTATAACTCCAGAACTGTTAAAGTCAAAATCGTCATTATTAAACTTGACCTCTGTTTTGTTGTCAGTAACAACATATTAAAATTTTAAAAGCTTTGGTTGAACAGTTCATAAGTTAATGCACGGAAAGGACTGGAAACTCCATTTTTCAATCTTTCAAGAACCATAACTCCAGAACTGTAAAAGTCAAAATGGTCATTATTGAACTTGACCTCAATTTTGTTGTCAGTAACAACATATTAAAATTTTAAAAGCTTTGGTTGAACGGTTCCTGAGTTAATGCGCGGACAGCCCGCCTGCCGTACATCCCAAATCAATAACCGACATTTTTGTCACAAAAATCTGGTAAAATATGGAATTTTCAAAATATCTCTAATCTTTGATATTATTTTAAATTAAAAGTTCAATGAAACAAAAGTAGATATTTGAATACCTCATCTTCCTTTGGTAAACAACATTCTAAGAGTATTTGTACAACAGCACTATCTTGAGCCATGATGAGTGCATTCTTGAGATCTCTTCTCTCCTGATCGGTCTGACTGGCATGGTCAAGGATTGGGTTGACCAGTGTGTGGTTATGTAGATAGACCTTAGATGCCTGCATGTAGGCTGACAGAATACACAGGATAATCTCCAATATTGGTGGACATCTGGATTAAAAACAAACAATAACATTTATTTTCGTCTTTAACAAATCTACTTAGTTTCAAATTTTCTTTAAAACTGGTTAATCTCAATATTCTATGAGAAGCCATTTTCCTTTACATTTAATGTAATTAGTTCTAACCATACTGAATTGTTTTCAAGAAAATGTCTGAGTTTCCCTTATATGCAAAAATATGCAAATTATATGCAAATGTTCTATACCCTGCTGATAATGGATTATCATTCCATTAATGCTAAGATAGATTTAAAATCAGATTCTTAGTTACATAATCTTAACATGAAATTCAAAATTTCCCAATTTTGCTATGCATTTTTAAAATAGTCCCAGCATGAAAATAAATATTATAATAGTGTCTTATGTTGTAACTTGAGGTGGTTTAGTGGGCATTTTCATTTCTTGTGATATACATGTATATCAAATATAAGCAAACAAACATATAATTCAGTATGGTAAGAATGGTATGGGCTTTGCTCATTGTTGAAGGCCGTGTAGTGACCTATAGTTGTTAATTTCTATGTCATTTTGGTCTCTTGTGGACAGTTGTCTCATTGGCAATCATACCACATCTTCTTTTTTTTTTTATATATCTCTTTTCTCCTAATCAAAGTACTGGACATTATCATCACTGACCAAAATTCCATTGCTTTAAACATCAGCAGAACTTGGTTTTGTATGGTAATGATTGAAGAGCAAGCATGTACACATCTTTCAAATATAACAGCCACTTATGAATAATTATTGGGTCCAAGTTAGACCAATAATAAAAGAAAATAAAAAGACTAATAATTGTTTGCTTCAAAGGGTACTTACCTGTATACTCTATTGTCACACCTGAGTATTATTAGTGGGTCTATAGTCACATCATTTTCTGTATACTGTGTAATGACTGCTCCCCTTTTATTACTTTGTCTTAAAGCATTTACTGTAGCCAGTCGAATACTAAAAGTAAACAATTCATTTCTATTTAAGAATCTGTAATTTTTTTACCTCCAAGCAATTGTAATATCAAAATTATTAAATCTTAAACCTTTGTTATTTCCCTTCAGTCCTTGGGGATACTTTATTTCGCATTGAGATTTTTCCAGCCCAATTTTTGGCAATTTACTTTCGCTATTTTCAAATTTACTACATGTAATTAGACAAGGAAAGATCCAAGTTCTTTTAATTTTTCGCGACAATTTATATTTCCGTTTTTTTTTCTTCCTACCAAAGTCGTGAAATAAATCGCTTGCAAAATTAGTTGGTTTACAGTAGGTGTCACATACCAATAAAGAGTGCACATGTTACAACTGATCACTATTTATCTGCAGACCAAATATAAAGTCATTGTGTTCACTTATATTGCAGAAATTTAAAACAAAACATTTTGAATTTTTTCAACATATTGAAAGTTTAAGGTATAGGCATACAGGAAATAGGTATCTGACAGATCCAAAGAAGATCACATATTCCAACTCATCACAAGTCGCTCACAAAATAAAAATGTCCATACAGCATAGGGCCTCCCAAAAAACTAGAGGCTCTTAAGAGCCTGTGTCGCTCGCCTTGGTCTATGTGCATATTAAACATAGGACACAGATGGATTGATGACAAAATTGTGTTTTGATGATGGTGAAACTTGCAGGCGCGGATCCAGCCATTTTAAAAAGGGGGGGTTCCCAACCCAGAGTAAAGGGGGGGTTCCAACTATATGCTCCCATTCAAATGCATTGATCGGCCAAAATAAAGGGGAGGTTCCAACCCCCGGAACCCCCCCTCTGGATCCGCCACTGAACTTGGCCCTTTAGTTACAGAGGAAAATATTTTGTAAAAACTTACAAAAATTTACCAAATCAATGAAAATTGTTAAAAATTGACTATAAAGGGCAATAACTTTTTGAGGGGTCAACTGACCATTTTGGTCATGTTGACTTATTTGTAGATCTTATTTTGCTGAACATTATTGCTGTTTACAGTTTATCTCTATCTATAATAGTATTAAGATAATAACCAAAAACAGCAAACTTTCCTTAAAAATTACCAATACAGGGGCAGCAACCGGTTGTCCAATTCATCTGAAAATTTGCTCTAAATGCTTTGGTTTCAGAGTTATAAGCCAAAATCTACATTTTACCCCTATGTTTTATTTTTAGCTATGATGGCCATCTTGGTTGGTTTGGCAGGTCACCGCACACATTTTTAAAACTAGATAACCCAATGATGATTCTGGCCAAGTATGGTTAAATTTGGTTGTCTTATACATGTCTACCCATCTATATCTATTATTCTTACCTTCTAGGGGAAATAGAATGTAGTTTGATCCAGACCTTTCTGACAAGGTCGACCACTTTCCTGGGAATTCTTGTGTCTAAAATAAGAATCAAACAGCCCAGGAATTTGTCTGAGAACTGTAGTATGGTGTCTGCTGGCATTCTTAATAAGGTCTGTAATGCTACAATCATTTCTGATGTTCTCAAGGGTAAACCATCTATAGCTAAAAATAGAACAAAATAAAATATGATAAAATATATCTAGAGCAAAAGCCATTCTGATATACAGGCAAACAATCTGTCTGTATATCTTTAAACAAATCCTAAAATTGTTAACAGCTTTCTGTCTGTTCTTTTTTGTGTGTGGATTATTGCCACATTTTAATCAAATCAAAACTTTTCATCAAACCTGGTATTCAGGTATCTCCACTGTCTGTATGATAAAATATTTTCTACACTTCAAGATAATTTCTGTGATATTGATTGTATTGTTATAACCTTGTAGAAACTATTCCAGGGTAATAGTTGTCTTTGTGAGGGGATGATATTTCCTGTAATATTGACTGTATTGGTATAACCTTGTGGAAACTGTTCCAGGGTGATAGTTGTCTTTGTGAGGGGTGATATTTCCTGTGGTATTGTTATAACTTTGTTGAAACTGTTCCAAGGTGATAGTTGTCTTCGTGAGGGGCGATATATCCTGTGATATTGACTGTATTATTCTTACCTTGTTGAAACTGTTCCAGGGTGATAGTTGCCTCAGTGAGGGGTGATATTGACTGTATTGTTATTACCTTGTTGAAACTGTTCCAGGGTGATACATGTAGTTGTTTTAGTGAGGGGTGATATTTCCTGTGATATTGACTGTATTTTTATTACCTTGTTGAAACTGTTCCAGGGTGAAAGTTGTCTCAGTGAGGGGTGATATTTCCTGTGATATTGACTGTATTGTTATTACCTTGTTGAAACTGTTCCAGGGTGATAGTTGTCTGAGAAAGGGTTGATATTTCCTGTGATATTGGCTGTATTGTTATTACCTTTTTAGAAAATGTACCAGGGGGATAGCTGTCTTAGTGAAGGGTGATATTTCCTGTGATATCCACTGTAGTGTTATTACCTTGTTAAAACTGTTCCAGGGTGATAGTTGTCTTAGTTAAGGGGGATATTTCCTGGGATATTGACTGTATTGTTATTACCTTGTTGAAACTGTACCAGGGTTATAATTGTCTTAGTGAGGGGTGATATTTCATGTGAATTATTACCTTCTTGAAACTGTTCCAGGGTGATAGCTGTCTTAGTAAGGGCTGATATTTCCTGTGATATTTCATGTGAATTATTACCTTGTTGAAACTGTTCCAGGGTGATAGCTGTTTTAGTGAGGAGTGATATTTCCTGAGATATTGACTGTATTGTTACCTTGTTGAAACTGTTCCAGGGTGATAGTTGTCTTAGTGAGGGGTGATATTTCCTGTGATATTGACTGTATTGTTATTACCTTGTTGAAACTGTTCCAGGGCGATAGTTGTCTTAGTGTGGGGCGATATTTCCTGTGATATTGACTGTATTGTTACCTTGTTGAAACTGTTCCAGGGTGATAGTTGTCTTAGTGAGGGGTGATATTTCCTGTGATATTGACTGTATTGTTACCTTGTTGAAACTGTTCCAGGGTGATAGTTGTCTTAGTGAGGGGTGATATTTCCTGTGATATTGACTGTATTGTTATTACCTTGTTGAAACTGTTCCAGGGTGATAGTTGTTTTAGTGAGGGGTGATATTTCTTGTTATATTGACTGTATTGTTACCTTGTTGAAACTGTTCCAGGGTGATAGTTGTCTTAGTGACGGGTGATATTTCTTGTTATATTGACTGTATTGTTACCTTGTTGAAACTGTTCCAGGGTGATAGTTGTCTTAGTGAGGGGTGATATTTCTTGTTATATTGACTGTATTGTTACCTTGTTGAAACTGTTCCAGGGTGATAGTTGTCTTAGTGACGGGTGATATTTCTTGTTATATTGACTGTATTGTTACCTTGTTGAAACTGTTCCAGGGTGATAGTTGTCTTAGTGAGGGGTGATATTTCTTGTGATATTGACTGTATTGTTATTACCTTGTTGAAACTGTTCCAGGGTGATAGTTGTCTTAGTGAGGGGTGATATTTCTTCTAATATTGACTGTATTGTTACCTTGTTGAAACTGTTCCAGGGTGATAGTTGTCTTAGTGAGGGGTGATATTTCCTGTGATATTGACTGTATTGTTACCTTGTTGAAACTGTTCCAGGGTGATAGTTGTCTTAGTAAGGGGTGATATTTCCTGTGATATTGACTGTATTGTCAGACTCTCCTCTAACCAATCTTCTATTGTACAGAGATGTGGATAATGTGTTACCAGTAATCTACAAAATAATTAATAGACCTATAGAGAACATTTCCAAGGGAAAAAGTTTGCATACCCAGTTGGGCCTAGAACAAAAGTCCAATAATCCAGCTGGACACAACTTGAAACTTAGATAAAGTCTCTTAAGTTATTGTCAGGAAACCAAATGGGAGTGCTTAACAAAAGGACAACCCATATTCATCTTACATTATTTAATTGAACTCAAATTCATCATCAAGCATCACATTTTCCCCACAGTCATTAAAATACAGATACTGAGTTCAAGCTTTACATTCAAGGATCTGAACACTCTCTATTCTTCTTTCTGTTTTAAAGACCTTTAGGAAACGTTTGATTTTGTAGAAATAATACACACTGACAAAAATTTTCTGTCTGAAATTTCATTTGCTGATTAAATAATTACCAGAACAGAAAGTAAAACAGATTGCTGCCAGATTATGGTAAGGAAAGCTTGGATACACCATTTGTATTTTTCAAAAGCACACACTATAATATTGTGAATGTCAAAACAATGTAATTATTATGGGAAATCAACAAATGTTCAAGAGTTTATCTTGGCACGATCCATGAAATTACCCATAGTCTTTAGATTGGGAAATGGTACATATAAATTTAACATGACTTAAAACTACTGTAAATTTAGAAATAATTGGCAGCATTTATTATTGTCATTGATGGATCAACACAAATGCTACTCTTATTATTTCAAATTCAGTAAAAGCTACAATCAAATAATGCTATCAAAATTTTATATGTGTATATTTATTTTTGTAACATCAAATTATCTCAATCAAAGTACTGAATATAAAAAAGAAGATGTGGTATGATTGCCAATGAGGCAACTATCCACAAAAGACCAAAATAACACAGACATTAACAACTATAGGTCACCGTATGTAGGTGAAGTACTGAACATTGGATGACTGCAAGTTATAGTGAATGGTCACAAGCACTTGTACTCGTCTCAGAAAAAAAAATCACATCTCTATACCTGAAAGTTAGGTTATGATACATACATGTAGATAAAAAAAAATCTTAGACAAGTTTGTGTGAGGATGATGAGTAAATGACAGGGAATTCAGCCTCACTGTATTAACTATTCTATTGTCAATTTTCTAATAGATTGGATTTGAGTACGCATTCATATTTTCCAGCGTTAGTTGCAAAACATTGTCGATATATTCTTCAGCCTGCATTAAAACAAATTTTTGGTATTCTTGATTTGTTATTGATATATATATATATATTTCTCACAAATCATCTTTTTCATATCATTTATCTGTTTTAAAAGATTTTTTTCATGAATATCTGTTAGGAATATTATTTTGCACTCAGGTATCAGTCAAAAACACAAAGTCATGTGGTAGAAATGTCTGTGGCAACAAAACAGTGGAATGCACTCATGGTCATCTGCTGTAAAAATAAAAATGAAAACATTGAGAAAATAAAAATCATATTTCCATTATATGCTGATGTCCAATACACTTACTTCAACAATGAGGGAAATAGTCCTGGATACTGATGTTGATTTTTCTGAGCTTGCTGTAGTAAGAAATTAATAGGAATCTTAGATAGAACACCATCTGGATAGGTCTTTACTTTTCTGTCTCCTGAAACTGATAAATGATGTAGTGACATTTAAAGAAGATAAAAGTCTACTCAGATATTAATAAAAAAAAGTTAAAAATTAAAAAAAAAAGAAGATGTGGTATGATTGCTAATGAGACAACTCTCCACAAGAGACCAAATGAAAGTATTCATAAATCTGTTTTAAAAATAACAACTGATTATAGTAAGTTGTTGAATGTAGTGTTTGGCATACCTCCATTAGTAATTCAAAGTATAAGCAACAAGAAATATGTCTCTGACAGATCCTCAAAGCACCTAGACAATAAAACTCATCACTGTAAGGCTGATTACCAAATACGAGTTAAGACATAAGAAAATTGTGACCTAAATATATGTTTACCGAATAAACAGATATATATATATATATATTATGTTATCACATCTAATATATCATATGAATGTTTTTAACTTCTCTTTAGCCTTTGTACTTGCATGGTTTTATGAGAAAATAAACTATCTATCTGACAACAGAAAACAGTTGTACAGAATGATTGTGATAAATGCTTCACTCCAACAGGGGTATATATAGACAAGTACCGGCAATTCGAAGACTACATGAACTGAGACATGGTTACAGACTAAAAAAGTAAAAAATCTGTATTCTTCTCAAATTATAAACCATGTTTCTGAGTGTAGTAAAGTATTCCTCACTGTAAGAAACATTTTCATTAACTTATTTTCAAGCCATAGACCTTAAAAAGGTGCGGAACCATTCAAGCAATTACATTTTTTCCATTTAATCTTTGTACAGATAATAAAAATCATGAGTTATTTGAAAAGATTTTTAAAGTTCTTTCCCTTACTTGACCATTAATTTATAATTACCTATTATTTTCATATGGTTAAGAACTGTATCCTCGTACAACAGTAGATAGTACAACACAATTAACTGTGGTGTCAAATTATATACAGAGTTAGCTCCCTTCTGACTGGATAAAGAGTTATCTTCCTGATTAAATGAGTTATCTCCCCTACTTTGACCAAACACTGATGATTTATACACATCTAAGACTTCCTGGTTACTCAGTGGTTCATTCAGATGGTCAGTCTTTGTACTTTTGATGATGATTGAGTTCACATATACCTCAATAAGGGAGGGTAATAAATTGTGGAGAGGACATCCACTACTACAAATCTGTCTGTAGATCCAGTCCTGTAAAAGTTTAATAATATCGCTGTGAATTATTTATATCTCCTTCTTTCCTCTGGTTTGAAATTCCTTCAGCAAGGTTATCATATTTGCCTAAAATCACTGTAATTTGGGATATTATTGGGATTGTTGATCATAGAATTGACAAAAATGTGTTTTACTAATAATGTGATTTCAAGAAAATCTACATACATATAAATGTATCAGATACAAAAATGTGAGTTCTTATTATTTGGATAGTCACCTAGTCCAATTATTCACTTTAATATAGACCTGGCAATAATTTCTTAATTTACGGTAGTTGATGTACAGTTTATTTCTGTGACCGTCTTTCATGTAGGGATATCCATTTTTTTCAATATACAAGCAATTGAAAAGGTTTTTCGAGGAAATTTAAACAAAAATCTTCATTTATGTCATGACAGATATAATAACTTACTTTTATCGGAACTTTGTACTTTGAAAAGGATCTTGTTTTCAGAAGCTGATACACACTGTTGATTGGTAGATAACCGGTCATGTGACCATTCAAATTAGGTGTGACTGGTACCTTGACTGCATGTGTAGTTACAACCTACAAATAAAAGCAGATCTTAACTTACTAACATTCACTGATGAGTGACATGAAGAGATCATGATGCCCTGTTCAGGTGATCTAAATTTTCACAGTAGGAAAAAAGTCCTTAGAAGTTCTTTATTAAGTATATTACTGTTAACAAAAGTTAGAGATTTTTCCTTACATTCTAGATATTTCTACACTAGGAATAGATAACCTAGGCTGTTTTCTTTCCTCAGCGCTCTTCTTCATCATTTTTTTATTTGATTCTATTCACTGATGAATATTTTGTAGACAAAACATGAGTCTGGCAAACAAAATTTGAATCCTGGTATATATATAAATTTAAAGCAACAAGCAAGACACAAATAGTTTGAGCTATTATGAACATATTTTGTTGAGAAACAATTCATATGTCTTTAAGTGTAATTTGTATTAAAATAGTTCATATCTCAATACAACAGCCTTAATATAACTATCTTATTCCTGTACCAAGTCAGGAATATGACAGTTGTTATCCATTCGTTTGATGTGTTTGGGCTTTAGATTTTGTCATTTGACTACAAATTTCCCATTGTGAATTTTCCTCAAAGTTACGTATTTTTGTTGTGTCACTTTTCTTAAGATATACCAAATTCAAATACACGTCCTAGTTATGTAAACCAATTACCTTAATACCCCTCTAGCCTACAGCCTTGTTTGACATACCTGTTCTTTGAATATTTCCTGAGTAAATATCTGTCTTAGCCTGGATAAAGCATTCCCTTTCACTGGAGCCTGAAACCATTTCAACATGATTGAAAATATATCAATTAAGGTTTTAGGAAAAAAATCATAATTTAGTGTAAGTATAAATTATAATTAATAAACTCATTATCGTTCTTAATCTATGTTATTATCTTCATAACCTGATACATTATTTATTGTTAATATAAAAAGAAGATGTGGTTAGATTGCTAATGAGACAACTCTCTTATTCAAATTTTAAGAAGAAAACAACTGCATGTTTTTTTGTATGTTTTATTGCAACTGTGGATCCTTTTTTTTTCCATGGGTACTAATTTTTGTGGTTTGAGGAAAACTTGCATATTCATGGCTATTTAATTTCATGATTTTGGCAAATTCTGCATACATTCCTTTAGAAAATTTGTAATTCTTTGAACACTTGAATTCATAGTTCTCTTGTACCAACAAAATCAAAGAATATTGGTATCAAACAATTATAAATGAATTCATAGTATGTAATCCAATCAGCAATGAGCTGATGCTGTAAAAAGGTTTGGAATCCACAGTTTACTAATTATAGGCCCATTGAGGGAAAGGCTATTAAGATGAAAGTACATCAATGAGTGAATATAGCAGTGTATAAAATATAAAGTATATAATATCAAAAATAAAAATAACATTTAAATTTTCAACAAGAAAAGTTGAAATCAATATACTAGTTATCTCCCTTTTAACATAAATTTATGCTAATTTTGTTTCAGAAGGACTTGATGAAGTATATGTCAGATAATTAACTACATTTTCAATCAATTCTAAATGAAAACAGCGGTGAAAACATGCTGCGAGTAAAAGATATAAACCTTGCATGATTCATGTTAAATGAAGGACAATTTGAGCATGTCAATGATCCCGTTAAATCATATCTTGATTCTTTTAAATTGCCTAAACAATTTTTTTTTTAATTAAAGAACAAAAATCCTTAGTTAAAAAATGTGTAGTACATTGTAGTTACAAATAAACATGGGGTCATAACATAATGAAAAATGTTTGAGAGTTATCTCCCTTGTAATGATGCATTTAAAAGAAAAATATTCCTGTACGCTACTATATTATGTTCTTAGTTCATCAATGGTTATAAAAACATGAAGCATTTCTTTTCTCATTCAATTTTAAAATTAAGCATCTTTTTATATATAAGAAAAACAAAAAACTTGAAGTTATTTAAATCTTTAAAAGCCCTTTCAACATCGTATTAATACTATTTTATAAGTTCCCAATTTTTCATCCTCTTGTAAAGTGCGCTGAATATCAGACACTTGTACACTATGTGATGAAATAAATTTTTTAAGGCAAGTTTGATTATACAAAACTGGCCTCCAAAAGACCATATAACCCTCAAAATGCAAATACTTCTAACATTAAATTTCTGCACAAGTTGTATTCTTTTTATTGATTATTTATTGTATGTGTCAAAACAATAAAGCCAAAAAACTTACATTATCAAATAAAAAATGTTTTTAATATCTATGCGTCAAAAATGAATCTTTTCTCATGGAAAAATCAAATTTCAAAATAACAAGCATTCTGTGAGTATATTGCATAAAGCATTGTATTGGAACAAAATTACAACTTGATCTATAACTTGTCATCGTGTAAACTATATAACAAATATAAAGTCATCTCCATTTGAACATAATTCTAGACTCATTTTTTTCAGAAGGACCTGGCCTTGAAGTCATAAACTTTCGAGTCAGTTTAAAGTACTCATACTCCATAATCAACCAATCAAAATGCTGGATTTCATGTTTCGAGCATGAATTTTGTGCTCCGAGCACTGAGTAAAGTTTTATGACTTCAACCCCTGATGAAGGATATGCCAGAACAACATATACATAAACAACATTCATTCTAATTAGGTCTTTCCACCTTTCTGTGGAAAGACCTATTGTATTTCTTCTGATTATTATTATTTTTTTTTTTTTTTTTTTTTTCTTCCGCCTAATTTTGATATTGCGACAAATGTTTGTTTCTCAATATGTCGCTTAGATATTTTTCATATTGTATCGTACAGTTTATGCGCTTTTACATTTAACCCTGCTAAGCCGAACACTTTTCTTTGTAAGAGTTATCTCCCTATTCACTGTTTATCATCAGAGTGCATCTCCTTCGTAACAAAAAAAGATAGCGACAAAATTCTTTTTACAAATTGTTCGTTACATCCTAAGGAAAATTTGGCTTATTTGGATCGAAGCGATTCGATGAAATTTTATAGGAGTTATCTACCTTTACAAAATTATTTTATCAATATGTGTTATTAACTAATAAACCGTCAACCGTATAACCCTGGAATGTATTTATTTGAGATCCCTAGGCCCTTTATTAGAAAATGGGGTCAAGGTCAAAGGTCAAGGTCAAGTTCTAAATTCGGAATTTTCCATGTGTTTGCATTTTCTCCAACCCTTGAAAAGGTACATATTAAAGAACAAGTGCAAAATGATTGCTATATAGTTATGAAGATATGTTGCATTTGGTCTGATACAATTAAATAGCATCTAATAGGAGTTAGTGCCCCTGAAATGTCTTGATATGAGGTTATTTGATTATAACTTCAACTAAGTCCATTTTAATGGCATTTGACCTTGTGCAAAAGGTTGGATGACAAATGACCTTGAAAAATGACTACCGGAAGTGACCTTGAGAAAACCGGAAGTAACCTTTTTTGCAATTTTTTCGTATAAAAGTACTCAGAATCCATATATTTTGTCATATAGATACATAAACTTATTACTGAAGACTAAAAATGACTTCCAACAAACCGGAAGTGACCATGTATCTCCCATTCTTAATACAAAAGTATATAGAAACTATATATTTTTGGAATCAGTGTGAAAGAAGCTATCATATTAGACCGGAAGTGACATTCATTTCACCGGAAGTAGCATATTATCTCCTTTATATCACTTAAAAATATGATTAAACCATTATTTATCGTATCAGTATGAACAACTATCTTCTTTGATATGGAAAGACCTTCAATTGTTCTCTGAACAATTGGTTTTTAATTCTAATATGACATACTTCTTTCACTGGGTGAACAAACCCATGCTCTAATTCCAATAAAATTTGTTTGCACATGCTTATATTGTCTACTGCAGAATAATGAGTTATATCAAATTTTCATGCACTTATTATATTTCCTTAACTTTAAAACACTTTCAAACTCTTAATTGGTGCACATGATGTTACTAATTCATTTATTATGACTGTAATGTCTTGCATTTCGAAATTGACATATTTGACCTAGATACGACAACCGTTCATGCTGGCTGTTCAAACTCCTCCCTCTGAAAAATCAGTGCCAGCCGTTTGCTTCTTTACCAACAATAAAGGGAGGTTCATGGAAGAGCCTACACAAACGCTTTAGCACTTATACTTGGACATACAAATTACCTTAATTGTCCTAATCAGAATCAAAATAATTGATGCAAGCTATACTTTATTGTAGTTTTAACATGGGTAGGCATTATATTCATGTTATTTTAGCCCTCATTATCCCTCCCTTTGCATCAATTATTTCTTAAATAAAAACACAGAGATTATATGGAAAACGTGCTACGGGTAAGATATAAACCTTCAAAATTCATGTTAACGGAAAGACAATATGAGTTAAGTCAATGATCCTATTACATCATATCTTGATTCTATGAAAAAAAAATATTGCCTTAACAAATTAAAAAAACTTAGAGAAACTTCAAAGAACTTGTTATTCAAAAAATGTATAGCAGTTACAAATTAAGAAAGGTTTAATAATATAAAGTTAAAATTTAAAAATTCTAAGTTATCTCCCTTGAAATGGAGCATTAAAATAAAAAAAATACTGAACACTGCTATATTATTTTAAGCTCATCAATGTTTATAAAAATATAAAGCATTTCTTTTCTCATTAAATTTTGAAATTAAGCATCTATTTATATCTAACAAAACAAAAAAGCTTGAAGTTATTCAAATCTTAAGCCCTTTCTATATTGTATTAATACTAGTAAATATTTCCAAAATTTTCATGTGCAGAATTAGTGAGCTGATTATCAGACACTTGAAACACTTAACTCTCGAATAAAACACTTATTTTTTAGGGCAAGTTTGATTATACAAAACTGGCCGAAAAGCAATTATATATCAGACTAATCGTTTGCCTGTTTGAACGGTTTTACTGTAGTATTTTTTGGGGACCTTTATAGTTTGATGTTTGGTGTGAGCCAAAGCTTTGTGTTGAAGTTCATACCGTGACCTATAATGGTTTACTTTAATAAATTGTGACATGGATGGAGAGTTGTCTCATTGGCACTCATACCACATCTTCCTACACCTATAAACCCCTTTAAACTGTCTAACATCTAGTTTCACCATAAGTTGTAGTCTTTTTCTTTTTTTTCACAAAACATAATATAATACAGTGAGATATAAATACATTGTGTACAATAATTAAAATTATATCATAGCCATTTGTAACCAATCTTCCAGTAAAAAACATTTAGTGCCAATAACTATGGATTCATTTATTTTTCGTGGGTACCAATTTTTGTGGATAACGAGAAACTTGCATGTTCGTGGATATTTAATTTTGTGGTTTTGCCAAAGTGTTCATAAAATCCTATAGGAAATTTGTTATTTGCTTAACATTTAATTTCGTGGTTCACCTGTACCAACAAAAGCAACGAAAATTGGTATCAAATGAATAATAATGAATCTACGATTAATTATGTGATATATTTGGATAAACTATTAAAGTCATCAGTTGGTTTAAAATTTCCCTAAACCTCTTGATCAAAGGTCTTTCAAAAAACATATTAAAAGTCAGGAATTCATATTCCACTGGTTGTAGGTTGCTGTTTCCAATATTATACAATAATAGCCTCAGTATGAGGTCGATACGAGGATATATCTAGACCTGATAGAAATAAATAGACTGAGGCTATAATTGATATATTTTTAATTTCTAACCATATTTGTATCAAAATCGACAGATCATTATATTCTCTTTTTATAATCTTATAATTTTGTTGAAATTTTAAACATATCATATTGTCACTTTGACAATAACCACATATTAGTTGTTATTTCATTATTTTTCTATGAGTTTTTTTGTGTAAATCTTACGTATTTAAAGATTTCTTTCTTCCAATAATCAAACAAAAATATGTTTAAAAACTTTTAATAATATCAAGAAATTCATTTATAGTAGGTTTTAAGATATTCTAAAAATAACTGTCCAATATCACTTTTTTTTTTATATCTGCTGTAATTCGAAAATATAATCTACCATGTGACTATATAAATATAAGAAGAGGTGGTACGAGTGCCAATGAGACAACTCTCCATCCAAGTAACAATTTATTAAAGTAAACCATTACTGGTCAAGGTACTGTCTTCAACACAGAGCCTTGGCTTACACCGAACAGCAAGCATGAACAAATCAAATTTGTTAAAATATATGAGTTAATAATATTAGTCTGTTTAATCCTGGTGTATTACGGTATAGATCAGACATCTGCTTTATCATGTTTATTTTTGGAACTTGATTCAAATTTTGTATTGTATGTCATACATGTACCATATAAGTTAATGTATGGATTTTACTAAAGACATTTTCACCAAATACAAAATGTTTATACCAAGATATAGAGAACACTTCCACCAAACAACAAATTTGATACCAATATACACTTTAACAGTATTTGTTTTTACCTTCATG
Organism: Mytilus galloprovincialis; assembly: GCA_037788925.1. Classification (NCBI taxonomy): domain Eukaryota; kingdom Metazoa; phylum Mollusca; class Bivalvia; order Mytilida; family Mytilidae; genus Mytilus; species Mytilus galloprovincialis. The sequence goes on from CM075332.1 coordinate 31,165,687, forward strand.
CCCAATGTGGAACTGACTAATTCTCCAATGGCAGTTGTATTGTTGCTATGGAAATGAATAGCGATCAAAAATAACATTTCTCCATAACTATCACCAACAGTTCTGAAAATATGGAAATAAAAATAGTAAACTTGATGCTGGAATTGTCTCTAAAAATGTGAGTTCCTCACCAAAACACATTAAAAACCCTTGTTTTACAAAGGGAAACCCCATAAATCAATGTGATCAAAATAAATTAGCCTAGTAACAATCAGTAGGATAGGGGAAGGACATTTAATCAATATTAAGTGGTAGGGATGAGTCAATAAAAAAGTTCTCAATTTCAAGCTTCATTGTATATGATTCTTTCACCAATAAAACCTGATCGCCATGAAATAGCACAACAGTGCTGAAAGTAGCAATAAGCATTAAATACCAATCATGATAGCAAGGGCGGTTCCAGCCTTTTTAAAAAGGGGGTTCCTAACCCAGTCCAAAGGGAGAGTTCCAACTACATGTCCTCATTCAAATGCATTGATCGTCCAAAAAATTTGGGTGTTCCAACCGCTGGAAATAGCCAACACCCCAACACCCCCTGGATCCGCCACTGGATAGAGTCAAGAAAACTAATATTAGATGAACTATAAGACTCTAAATTAATTAGATGTTGATTTATATCCAGATTCTATAATTGTTTGATATAATCATTTGTTTCCATTTTCTAATTTTTGTAGAATTAGGATTATGCATTTCAGTAAATATTTGATTACTGTGGTTTTGAAAATTTCTGCATACAAGTGTGTACATTTCATTTTAATTTTCTTAAACACTTAAATTTATTAGGCCCTGAATATTATTAAATCTACTATGTACTAAATCATTGTATGCAATTAGCAAACTTTAAATTATACTGAAATCATTTAATAAAAGATTTTCAACTAATATAAACAACAATATGAAATTTGGTATACTAGTAATTCTAACGTCCTTCAAATGCTTTGAGTACACACCCGTTGTAAAATATGAATATACTGTTTAAGCTGTTCAGATCGTACTCCCACATCATTTTCTTTTTTATGAATGATCTATCCAACGTCATAGAACAATGACATCCGAATTTAAGCATTTTTACGGGAAAAACACGCTTGTGAAACCGAAAATCATCACAACATGGAAACGTAAAGAAACGATGCTAAAATGTGTTATAAGCCATTTTTTTAATACATATTAGACAAATAAGTAAAATTATCATTTTAATTTATCCAAACCTATCTAAATACTTTATTGTTAATAATCTAAGCATGTCACTTATTCAGTTTGCTCCGTTCTTTTACGTCAATGTAATAGTGCGTTTATTGATGGGAATGGCAAATATTTGCCTTCACCTAGAGCACTTTGATCCGAAACAATTGCTATATATGTCTTATTAGAATCGAAATAATTCATGGGGGCTAATTGAATATATCATGATTTTATCACAGGTTGTCCCTTTATGCCTATATTTTTCCCCTTGCTATCGCTCAGGGCAAAATAATCGTCATGAAGGGCCAACCTGTGGTAAAATCACGATAAAGAGCTCAGGTAAACTATTTTTCATAAAGGGCCAACCTGTGGTAAAGTCTCAATACATTCAATTAGCCCTAATGAATTATTTCTTAAATATTCCATAAAGTGACCTTGACTCATGCTTTTGAATAAAAGCTTCATCAAGATCAAACGAGTCAGACGCCACAACCAGAGTGTTTAGGAGTGTCGTAAACGGAAGGGGCTAGGCAGTACCATCACACGTCAATCTTTTACCAAGTCTGATAGGAAATGAACTAATTTACAATGCAAAATGAACTGAATACATGTATGTAGTTGTCACGTTCTCAGTCTGTTAAGGAAATAGAAAGTGATTAACAGTACAACAACGATCAATGATTTTAAAATTCTCTGAACGCGGATAAGGAAATAAAAAATTATCGATTATGTAATTTTTGTCAATACCTAAAGAAACAAAGGAAACATGATAAATGGAAGGAAGTCAGCTTCCAGTTTACAATAGCAGAGGAGGGTTCAACAGGAAATTGATTGTGAATGGAGATTGTTAATGCTGATTTCAAAGTCATTATTATATATTGAAAGACAAGGATTGTAGTTCAAAGTGTCTGCATTGTTTATTTTCATGGTTTTATATATGTAAACTGTATATTATGTATTATGTTTTAAGCCATTGGCCCATATGGGCATAAAGTGCTTTTCAATAAAGTTATAATTTATTAGTCTTGTATAATTTTTCATTTCAGTTCAATTATATATTTTGGAGTTTTGTATGACATTCATTATCCCTGAACTAGTACAGATTTTTGTTTAAGGGCCAGCTGAAGCACGACTTTGGGTGTGTAATTTTCTCGCTGTGTTGACGACCCATTGGTGGCCTTAAGTTGTCTTCTGCTCTTTGGTTGGGTTGTTGTCTCTGACACAACCCCCATTTCCATTCTCAATTGTGCATCTTATGTTTTGATTTTTAGAGAAATAAAAATTGATTTATGAACACCAATATACAAAAAAATTTAAGCTTTTTGGGAAAATTAATTGACAAGGTTGGGGAACTCATAACCTCCAGTACTCAAGGTGAGCATGTTTATACTAATCTAATGAGGCAGTGTGTATTAATATAAATATGAAGTGACATTTTGTCTATGTTTACACAATGTTTGACTTATAGGTGAACTCACTGTTCGAATTCCTCCTGTCTGTCCATCAGCCATCTTATCCATTCTATAACATGCTTCTCTTGTTCACCATTCCTATTAAAGTAGACGTAACATGATATAATTCCAGAAAATCAATCTTGCGTAATAAAGTTCTTTTTTTTGTTTTTTTGCTTTTTAACATTTCTGGTAATGAATTTCTAGCAACAAAGAGAAAAATAGGGGATAGTGATGGGGGCCATGATCTGCCATCACCAATTTTAAATTGTGGATCATGAATTTTCAGGGTTTATAACATTTAGAAGATTGAGCAGATGCAGATCAAGAATTTTGAAAAAGGGGGACATCTGGTTCTTAAAATAGACAAAATTGAGTGGAACCAGTAAAAATTCTGGATCAATAATAAATGAAGCTCCACAAAGGGGACTCAGTCACAAAATAAACATGAAGACAATATCTTTATACAACTAGTATTTATGCTTTACAGCCGATTTCATTGAGTATGTTGCGTGTGAAGCAAAAGGTAATATCTTTGGTTAGCTTGCTTGTTAGCTGAACTGTGAAGTCATTGTTAGGTCAGGTGGACTACCCTTCTTTAAGAGTAGACTAGTCCAACAAAACATGCAATCTATCTGTCTGTTGGACTAGGCTACTTCAGTAGTTTACCTGACCTAACAATGACTCACAGTTCAGCTAACAAGTAAGCTAACCAAAGATATTACCTTTGGCTTCAAACTCAATGAAATCTGCTGTAAGTGAAAGACGAATAAACAGAAAATTAAAGCCTGCATTATCAATATTACAAGCATTTATCCTTTACTAAAGGAAAACAGAAGTTTAAAAATGTACATCATGAAGTTATCTTTCATTATTTTAAAAGTAATAAATTCAAGATTTTAAAATGCAGAAATCTTTAGATAAAAAAAAATCTATTTTGAACTTGGATTTTCAACTTGGAACTTACGTTAGTAGATAAGGACACAACATGATCATTGACAATCCAAGGGAGACAAATCTTGATCCAGCTTTATTCTGCAGTGGATGTGATGTTACAAGTCGCAACAGTAATCTCATTTCTTCATCAGAAAATCTGGAATAAATAGAGAATAAAATATAGCTAGTTGAACAACATTTCATCAGAAAATTTAGATTAAAGAGAGAATAAAATATAGCTAGTTGGAATTACATTATATCAAATCTGGTATAAAATAAGAATAAAATACATACAGCTAATTGGAATATTTCATCTGAAAAGCAAACCAAATTAATATTGATAAATGTTTTAGCAGATTTTGTCAAGCATGCTTATGCTGTACGGGCTTTGCTCATTGTTGACGGCCTTAGGTGACCTACAGCTGTTAATTTCTGTATCATTTTGTCTCTTATGAAGAGTTGTTTTATTGGCAATCAAACCACATCTTATTTATATTATTTGTCCCATGGTGGCCGATTCAGGGGTTCTACAGGGTGTCACTTCCCTTTGAACAAATTGTATCCATTCTTAGCTAAATCAAAGTTTTCAATGTGCATCTTTTAGTATTCTAAGTAAGAAGAATAATTTGTTTTACTATCAAGATCCTTGTATGAATTGGTTTTAACTTTTTGGTTTTTTTTACCATGATAACTTTACATACTTAAGTCCACCCATGCCTTTCAGTACACAGTATAGTCTGATAAAGGAGCTGGCTTGTAGTATATCACTGATAGGCTCTCGTCCTGCTGGTAGTATGGAGACCAAATGTTCTAACAGGTGATGTCTTAGTGCCTGCAGAGTGGAAGCTTGGGGATCTTGTCTCTTCTGAGGAAAAAAAAACAAATAAATAATCAGTAGTTTCTTCTTTCTTCCATTTACTTTTGTGACTAACTTCATTTGAGAATTAGTGAACCAGAAATTTAAATTTTCATCAATTTACAATTTCATATAAGTTTGTATGTACAGTTATAAAATACCATAACATCAACTATCACAAACTACAATTCTTTATTCAATGCATGACAATCTGTAAGCACCCAAATACTCCAGGATTTATATTAGGGCTTTGTTTCTTAGTTAAAAAGCACTGTGTTTACCCTCTTTAAATAAAGAATTACTTATTATTATTATTATACATAAGCTTGATTATCATACATGTCTAATGGTTTAAACATCCTGATTCCCTGTTTCAAACACTTAAAATGTTAAACAGAAAAGCCATGAACTTAATCTATAAAAAAAATTGTAACAACATTGAAATACAGTTTATACTTTAAACTTACTTTTTGACCTAGTTTTACATATTGTGAAAACCAGCTTCGAACATTCAAATTATTACTTAGCAACAACCCACACACAAAAGCAATAACATCAGCTGTTTTATCTTTGATATCCATGGCAACACCGTGATAATCTTTACTTGTCAACAATGTTAAGGCCACAGCTAAACCAGGCATTGTGCAATGTTCAACCTGAATTAAAAAAATATCACTGAGCTTCAGTAAGAGGTTATCTCAAAATGTGAACTGAGATGTAGTAGGAGGTTATCTCAAAATGTAAAGAAAGCTTTAGTAAGAGGTTGTCTCAAAATGTATTCAGAGCTTTAGTAGGTTATCTCAAAATGTATTCAGAGCTTTAGTAGAAGGTTATCTCAAAATATGAACAGAGCTTAATTAAGGGGTTATCTCAAAATATGAACAGAGCTTAATTAAGGGGTTATCTCAAAATATATCTAGATAATCTCTATCCAACATGTCCTTTTTGTCAACAGTCAAAAAAAATTCTATTTTTTATGATTTTGCTTGACACAATTTTCATGCTTCACCTGTTTAAATCATCAATATGTAAGCAATTTTTACAGTAGACCTTATACAAGATACAATCAAACACTCAATTTATCCTTAGTACAGACAGACAGATAACCTACACAAAGAGCCCTAATGTTTAACATTTCTCCAGGATTCATGGTACACAGATTCAACAAGACTTCCATTCTCCTTCTTCCACTCATTGATTCTTCGTCTTGTGTTTCTCCATTGGCCACCAGACTGGTACATACTACAAGAAAGGAATGGTAGAAATTGCTAATCGCACAATTAATGTTAAAAGATGTTTTAATTTTATTTGTTAATCACATTTTTGTATTTCTAAGTGTTATAATATACACTTAATTCTAAACATCATTTAATATTGATTGTCGTTTGAAACCCAGTGCTGTTCATATAGTGAATCTAAAAATATTTTCTTAGCTAAGAATTTTTTTTATCTAAAATTAGTTCTATGCTTTCAAAATCAATCTTTAAATAAATGAATAATTACAACAGTAAATGCATAAGACTTCTCCAACTCAAATTAAATCAAATGACTTGCGTCGGAAAGAATTTGATCTTATGCAAATGAATATCAATTCATCTGTTTACATATTTCAGGTTGAAAAAGTTTCTATGCAATTATTATGTCTGTAAAGGTTTAAAAATTGATTTGATATAAGAACCCTACAAAACAAACTTTTTTTTATATCTTTTATTTCATATTTCAATTTTACAAAATCAATAAACGTTTCATACAGGTACATGTTTACATGCAATTGCATAAGTTAGATTTCTGCCTGAGCAGCTTCAAATGTACCTTCTTTAAAGCTGTCTGGAGAGTTAGCCACCAGACGACACAACAACCAGCCTCCATTTGGTAAGTGTAACAATGTCTCAGCTACGTCTTTTATTTGAAGTAATGTAGGAAGCTCTACAAATATACAAAAATTAATTCTCTATTATCATTCTTATTTTGGTATTTGCAGTTCTTCAACAAGTATTGTACCTGCATTTGTTATACACAAGATATAAATCTATACTTCACTTGGAGTTGGATATTTTTGTGATTTTACTTTTTGTTACTTTCTTTGTTACATTTCATCTCATTATTTCTAATATGTAACACTTCTGTACTCGTACTCTGAAAAACATATATTAATTTTGCAGAAATGTATACTTCCTTGTTGCTTACAACTATATTATGTTTTATTTATTGTCATTTTGTCCCAGGTAAGGGTTGACTTATTGACATCTTCTTTATTACTAACTGTAAAGTCTGTGTTAAACAGGGACCTATGTTTTAATATTGTATTTATATTGTATGACGGTGTGTCATAGATCAAACTAATTTGTTCAGTAAAATTGAGAATGGAAATGGGGAATGTGCCAAAGAGACAACAACCCGACCAGAGGGCAAACAACAGCAGAAGGTCACCAACAGGTCTTCAATGCAACGAGAAATTCTCGCACCCGGAGGCTTCCTTCAGCTGGCCCCTAAACAAATATATACTGGTTCAGTTCAGTGTATGCTTACTTGTTTTTGTTTAAATGTCTTTTTGATCAATTAAAGTCATTTCAATTGAATATTTTATAGCGTCCTTTTATGTTGTAATGTTACAAAATTGTCTCAGACAAGAGTGAAGGTTGGCACCAGTATAAACATTTAAACACATTGCATTTTTAAGTACTTGTTTTTAATCAGGAGTCTGTTGTTCAGTGGTTGTTGTGTGGCGTTGTGTTTCAAAGGTGTTTCTCATTTCTCTTTTTAATATAAATCATAGTTGGTTTTCCTGTTTAAATTGTTTTACACTGGTCATTTTGGGGCCCTTAAATCTATAATTTGCTGCTCAGAGTGAGCTAAGGTTCTGTATTTAAGGCTGTACTAAGACCTTAAATTGTACTTTTTAAACATTATGTCTTGGAAGGAGAGTTGTCTCATTTGTACTCATACCACATCTTCTTATCTCTATATATTACATAGATATAAAAAGAATTGGTATGAGTGCCAATAAGGCAACTCTCCTTCCAAGTCACAATTTATAAAAGTAAGCCATAAGGTCAAAGTATGGTTTACAACGTTAATGTATATTACCTGCTTGTGCTATACACAATACATCAGATACCTCTTCAAGGTAAACAATGCTCTCCAGTAATTCTGATGACTTGAAATAAAATTCTGCTTTGTTTTCTTTCATCTGAAACAATATAATATTGACATTGTAATAAAAGTATTATCTCAATTTTTTTCATTATAAACGCTGGTTGCCAAACACAATAACATAGATCATGTAGATCTACTCTCATTATCATTTTTGAAGCAGAAACTAAACAAAGCTGGTTTATATAGAAACTACATTGTATTTCTTTAAACATAATTTAATTTTGGATGTAACGCGTCTTCTGATTGGCTGACGTTATTTTGTTATCTGCCCAGACATAATTTAGTCATGTGATTGTGACATCATCAACGTTTTTTCATGGTTTTCTACGGTTTAAAATGAAATTTAGAATTAAATTATAAGAAATGACTGTAATATTTTTTCTGTCTATTCGAAATAACATAAAAAATGTAGTGCACACTGTTAAAGATCCTGCTACGCGCGTTATTCAGTGTGTACCACATTTTTTATGTTATTTCTTCATAGACAGAAAAAATATTACAGTCATTCCTTAAATGTTAAAAATTGACAGTCTTCAACCCTCACTCAACAGTATATACTGGTATACTGCATATTCTTTATTATTCATTAAATACCATTTTTTGTGGATTTCGTGGGTACAGTTGAACTATGAAATTAAATTTTGTAAGAATGATAAATGTTCTTTATGCTTGTATGCCATGTATGCAGACTTCGACAATACCATGAATTTTTAAAAACATCCACAAGTTTTCGTTAATGCATGAAAATTGATACCTCCCTCTGATTCTCATACATAATGTTGTTACTTAATTAAAATTTTAATGTCTTTAATGAAGTTGAATATTCACAATAGAATAACATTGAAAATTCAATGTTGATTGTTTAACATGCTCAATTTACAAATGATAAGATAATTAACCTGTGATGCTACAAAGAGAAGTTCACTTAATAGCAGACGAATTCTACGAGCATGGTCACTTCTTTCAAACTCCATAGCAAGCCCACACTGTAACTGAGATATAAGGACACTGTCAGTCTGTGATGTACCAATCTTTGTCCTGCAAGGAATAAGGTAAAAAATTTAAGATTATTATCAAGGAAAAAAACAAATATGTCATCACTTCTGAAGGTATGGAGAGTTAATCTGGAAAACAATTTGCTCATCAATACTTACATGTACAATAACTCTTTTATCATGTTTATTGTGGGGACAAAAACTCCAATTGCAGCAGGAAAATCAATAATAAAAAAACATCAATGTACCTATGAACTCAAAATCATGAACTTTTTATTTTCCCGCATTTGTGCAGAAATGTCTTTCTTTCTTCTGGTCTCATTGTCATGAGACTGAGTAAAATATACATGTATGTTAATCCATTTATTGTTATTGAGGAACATGAGGAAGGAGCAGAATAACAATTTTGTTTTTATTAATTCTTTGATATGAAATAATGTTTCCTAATGATAGCCTTCTTTGTATACAATGAAAATGAAGTCATAACTTAAATGATGCACAACTAAAATCCCTTACAGGATTCTCGCTGAAGGCGAGTCAAGGAACTCATCATTTTTGGCCATGGTGAGTCCAAAAGCAAGAAGAATATATTTTATTGCAATATAATGTAATATTTTATCCTCCATGGCCTAACAGAGCAATGAAATGACATTAAATTCAGATTACTTTTAAAACTTTTGCTATAAAATGATGATCATGATGATATTTGTGTTTTACTGTGTTCAATTTACACAAAACATTTCAATATTGATGCATCTTTGGACTCACTAGTTTTGAGAATGGTAAGTCCAGACAGATTTTGTATGGTCTAGGACTCATGGACTCGCTTTAGCGAGAACCCTGCCTAACAACAGGACCAACATAGGAAACTGTAAGATATTTTCGTTTCTTTTTTAACAGATTTTTAAATATGTTTGAATTAAAAAAAAAATGATTAACTTTATCCTCTTTCACGGGTAATGCCTGCCTCATATTATTGCAACGTGATTGTAGCCAGTGCCTTACTCAGTAACTGTTTTTAGGGGTGTACCTGAGCTGTTGTTCTTTTTTAACGTCTTGTTCTAAAGCATGGAAATCAATAGATAGCAATGCCACAATGCCATTCACAACTTCTATCCCAGATAAGATTTTTAAGACTTCTTTTTTAGCTTTTGTCCAGTTAGAGCTCTCATCAAGTGGTTTACACAAAGCCATTCTAACAAGACATGGAAGAACTGGACGCAAATCAAATTCCTTCGAATCACTCAGTGAAGAGATGTCAACATCTCGTACTGCTCTGAAGATTTCGGGTTTAACACTACACTTTAGATTCTGCATTGTTATTGTTAACCTAAAAAAATGTAAAGGATTTACAAAAATTTTAAAAGTCAAAATTTTTTCATGGGGGCAGCCATTTTGCTTTCTCAACGTCAGTCTGACGCTTTGTTGTAAATGCGTTTCTTACAAGCGCGAAGAAGACATAGATCATATTTTTGTTATGGCTGCAGCTGCAAGACAGAATTCCTCCCATGGTAAAATAAGTGCTAATGTTGCTCTAGATAACAACAGACCCTAAAATAAATAGAGTATAGTTCCCCTCTAACCTTATAGTTCTGTCATGCATATTGTTGTTCATAAATACTTATCAATGCCAGAACAATATGAAAAGCAATTTGAACTGGATACAAAGCTTTTCACAACTCAAACAGCAAAAATACATTAATCCATTCAATAAATATATTTTATGACCCTGCCATAAGGTGGCTCAGGCTGTATAGTTCTACCCGAATGTAGGACAGAAAGTCACAGGACAAAAAGTCACAATTCATTTTTTCTGATTATTTTCTTTGAATAAAAACTGCTTATTTCTAGAAAAATATTTTTGTATTTTTCTTGAACTATTGTATATAAACCAACTTTGTTAACAAAATTTATCCAAAAAATATCAAAGATGATCAAATAATTGTTAAAAAAACCAAAATGTCAAAATGGCTTGGCACTTAAATGGCTTCATGCTGAGGTGCCAAGAAATATATCTTTTGCATGATTAAAATTAAATAAATCTTGATTTTTCAAGTATAATGACACATTTCCTAAACTTTAATGTGAATATATGTATTAAAAAGTAAATATTTCAAGATATTTCTCTTATATATTCAAACAATTGTCAACAAATTATTTGTGACTTTTTGTCCTATGACTTTTTGTCCTGTGACTTTTTGTCCTACCAAATTTGTGACTTTATGTCCTGTGACTTTTTGTCCTGTGACTTTCTGTCCGTTTACCTTCTACCCTTATCTGCCATTTGGTCATTCTACTACAAACAGTTATACACATACATGTACATGGACCAGTGGCGGATCCAGGGGGGGGGGGGGGTTCCGGGGGTGCGCACCCCCCTTTATTTTTGCCGATCAATGCATTTGTATCGGGACATATGTTTTGCACCCCCTGCACCCCCCCTTTGCCCTGGGTTAGCACCCCCCCCCCTTTCGAAAATTCCTGCATCCGCCCCTGTGGACAGCCTTTCTCCTAAACACCAAATAATTGGTCAGATCATATGTTATTGTATTCATATATGAGGGTGGTAATGGGGATACCTTCATGACGAATAACGGTAAAAATTCTAGCCAAATTTAAACGTAAAAGGTAATTTTAGATGCATGACGATATTAAAATGTATACTTTCTTTTAGGGGATAAAAAAATCGACTGATTTTGACGAATCACGTTAAATTTTTCTCGAAAATGACGGTAAGGATAATCATTTGACACCATTAACGAATCACCATAAGGATATTTTGACGATTCACTGTAAAAAATTTCTCCAAAATGACGGTAAGGATAATCATTTGACACCATTGACTAATCACCATAAGGATATTTTGATGATTCACTGTAAAATTTTAACCAATTTGACGCTAAGGGTAGCTGGAATTGAACATTTGACGCCTGATGGTAAAGGCCATTACTACCCTTATATGTAGTTTTTCTTACAAGGAGAGACAAGATGGAATAGAACGTAAATTATAGCAAGATGTTTCCAGAAAGAAATTTTTTTATAAATGGGGTCATTGGGATTGACATGATTGAGTCTACAAAGATTTTGGGGAAAACACTGAATATCATTAAGATTTACCAGTGGCGGATGCAGGAATTTTCGAAAGGGGGGGTGCTAGCCCAGGGCAAAGGGGGGGTGCAAACATATGTCCCGATTCAAATGCATTGATCGGCCAAAATAAAGGGGGGGGTGCGGACCCCCGGAACCCCCCCTCTGGATTCGCCACTGTTTACATTAAGAATGCTGTATCTTTTAAATAAAAAATAATTTCTTTTCAGAAGCAGATGAAAAAGTGAGATTTCAGACAGAGTTAGAATTTGTACAATGTTTGGCTAATCCTAATTACCTTAATTGTGAGTATGCAATGTCAATAAAAATCAATTCTATTGACAAGTATAGATAAATTGAGAATGTGTCTTTGGGACAGATGATGCCCCATGCTTGCATATAACATTGTAAAGTGACATACATCCACAACTGTAAAAGTGACAACACCTATATTCTATATAACATGGTCTGTGTTTTGTGGTGATAACCATGATAACCATTGTGTATAAGTATGAGAGGTTTCATAACATTTGGTTGAGTCAAACTTAAGTTAAAGAATGGAAACAAACTTACGTATGTACCGATGAACAAGGGCAACACTGAATGCCCAGACCTTAAAATGTAAAACCTCTTTTAGGTTGGATGACATCTACTGTCATTATTAATTTGTAACTGTCAATATTCTACGTTAGATGGTCAGTCATTGGCAACAAAACTGCCCAGATGACAATAATTGAATACATCTCAAAAGTTTATTTTTAACATTAAGATATTTTTTATATTACATGAAGGAATGAATACCCACCCGAAGATTTGCCACTGATTTTAATAGATGTAATACAAGCTGGGCTGCAATTTGAAAAAAGTTTGTTTGCATAACGAAAGAACTTTTGTCCTGCAATGTGCGTGCCACCAAAACTGGCAAAGACCCCTTTAAGAGTCATGAGAGTTGTTACAAAAATTCTTTAATTTTCAGTTATTATTTTCTCTCCCAATATGAGCCATGTAATTTTTTATCACTGATTTATTAATATTGCAATTGCATATTTTATCCTTGTTATGTGTTGTATGAACAGTTTTAAGTTATTAGAGCTGTAAAAATATACTGTTGAATTTTATTTTTTATAGTTTTAGCACAGAGAGGATTCTTCAAAGATCAGACATTTATCAACTACCTTAAATACCTGCAATACTGGAAAGAACCCAAATATGCTAAATACCTCAAGTAAGTTTGTACAAAAATGTACAATAGTGAATTTTTGTAAGAATCTTGTTATACTGTAGATTCATTTATTTTTGTGGATTAAGAAAATCTTGCATTTTCATGGCTACAGTACATACAGAGAGGATGTAATCTCATACTCCCTACACTGTGTAAAAACTTGGTGTCACACCAGGAAACTCCAGCAACACTCTCCAAATCTTGGGAGGAAATTGGTAAAAACTTGGAGTAATTCCTCCCTAAAACTCCTTAATTGTTTATTACCTTGGTGTGGTTTCTCCCAACACCATGATTTTTATTGCTATGTTTACCTTTGAAGTGTGCCAGTAGTTGTTGACTACAATAAACATTTCTTTTGTTTCCTGTCATTAAATAACAGTCACAAAAATGATGAAAAGTGTGAGATGGGAGTAATTACTTGGTGTTTTTTGGGAGGGAAATCTGTGTTTCACAGGGTGACACTGTGTTTCACCAGAATCAGTGTTGGGAATATGAGATTACATCCTCTCTGTGTGTACTGTATTTGATTTCATGGTTTTGCCAATGTCTGCATACATCCTTATACATATGTTATAGAAAATCTGTAATTCTTTGAACATTTATATTTGGGTTTTATCTGTAACCAAGAAATCTTAAAAAATTAGTACCCCACAAAAAAACAATATATCCACAGTAGTAGATATTATATGAAAAAAAACCTCTCAAAATTATAAATTCAATTGAAAAAATTATACTAATTATGACCTGACATTTTCTTGCTCAATGCAGGATATGAGGCAGATTCCAAAAAGAAATGAAAATTTCCGTCAAAAAGAACAAATTAAGAAAAATAATAACTGTTATTTGAATGATAATGTGTGAATGTCTTATTGAATAGTAATGTTATATAAAGCAAGAAAACCAATTATTGGATATGATTGTTTCCATTAAAAGTAGAAATGATCGAAACAAGTTGAAAAATGTGAAATGTTTGACGGAAATTACTTCCCATTTTTTGACACAAGATTCATGTGTTACGATGCTTTAAGTTGACACTGGTATAATGGTTTTTATTAGTGTATTTTGATTATTCAAACATCCCTGTTTCCAAATCTTTTCTTTTTCTTTTGTTAAAAACATCTGAGATATATATTTTTTTCAATTTCAAATACCTTACTTATTAGATGTTCGTCTGTCAATAAATGTTATGATAGCAACAGGTTCATAAAATCTTGCCACATCATTGTAGGTACTTATATAAGCCTGTTAAAATTGTATTTCATAATGTACATTAAACATACACATTTTGGATCATTCAATTTACTTTATTTAATCAATAGTTTTATCAATTCTGTTGCTAACATATTTTCTGTCAAACTTGTCATTTTATGTTAGCAACATTTGGATGTGCTACAAATTAGAGTTATCTGTCCTGGGTTGAAATCTGTTTAAATTTCAGGCAGCGGTATTTTGCAGGAGTTCTTAATATGACTTTCAACTAGGATAAGATCTCCAATCTATAATACTAAAAGTAGGAGGTCCAATTTGTCAGCCGTCATCACATAAAAACGATGAATCAAAGAATTCACTACTTTATATATAACTAATATAGTACAAAGGTGTAGATTAAAAATTACACCACTCCAGGCCCTTTTGTTTTCCACCTAGTTAATATTGCCAATAATTGAGAAGTTCCGGATCGAGTCCGATACCGATACCAATAGTATATTCACCTGTTACCTATTACCTTATCTGTACGTTCCGCATCTGACAGGCGCACCACCAAACGGTGTATTCAGGATTAATATGCTATATACACGGGTCATAATCACAGGATTGACACTACTAAATTGTAGTATTTTAATCAGTAAGACTTTCTAAGATAACAATACGAATACTAAACATCTGGACTAAAAATAAGGCGTATAGGTACAGTTTTCAATTTGTTAGCAGGCATGACGTAAAACAGCGAATCAAAGAACTCAACTTTATTTATAACTAATATAGGACAATGCTGTTGATGAAAAAATACTCCATTCCAGGACCTTTTGTTTTCCAAATAATTAATATTACCAATAATTGATAAGTTCCAGTTCGACGGGTTCAAACAGAAAGATTTGAAAACAGAGAAAACTGTGTATCTTATAATCGGCATGACTTTATCAGATGACAATACTAATACTAAAATAAGGCTTGCGCAAAGTTATATACTTTAATTCAGTCACGGACCCGCGATATCACGGGTGTGTTCTAGTGTTGGTTAAAAATCTCAAATATATATTGTCCGTCAAATTTATTTATGTTAGCACAATCTTATGTTAGCAACAAGTCTGTCAATATATTATGTTAGCAACACTTTTTTGTCTGTCAAATTTTATGTTAGCAACAATAATGTCCGTCAAATGTTATGTTAGCAACAAAAAAGTCTGTCAAATATTATGTTAGCAACAAAAAAGTCTGTCAAATGTTATGTTAGCAACCCAAAAGTCCGTCAAATATTATGTTAGCAACAAAAAAGTCCGTCAATTTTTATGTTAGCAACAACTTAATTTCTGTCAAATTTTATGTTAGCAATATTGTTCATGTCTGTCAAACTTATGTTAGCAACTCAAAGATAATTCTTTTTTTAAAAGTTATTACTATTCCTTTTTTATTGGTGCAGATGTTCAGAAATGTTTTATTCCAATTTGCCTTTCATATTAAATCAAGTTATACATCCAAACTTTGATATTACTGAAAATATCAGGATTTTTTGTGTTGCTAACATAAAAAATTTCCGTCAAAATGTCTGTCAATTTTGTTATGATAGCAACATTTTTTTAAGGTGTTCTTTATTTAAAAAATATAATGTGCATAGGTCTATTTTTTGTCAAAAAGTGTTTACTTATATAAGTATAACATGTATTCCAAAACAGAACTTCATTGGTGTTGATTTTGTTAAACATAATTTTCTGAACTTTTCAACCTTCTTATTTGGAATCTGCCATGAATGAGATTTTCATTTCCAGAAGTTGACAGATATGCCTTGTACACTGCAGTCTGCACGGTTAGCCACTAGTCTGATGCCCCAGACTAGTCAAATTTGGTTCTGACTAGTAAGTTTTTGCAAAACTTTGTTTGGCCCAATAAGAAAAATGTCAGAATATTGGTTATTCAGACTAGTAGTTGAAAAAGTTTTTGGTGCAGACTGTACAGTACACACAAGGAGATTCATATTCTTTATGACGTTATGTTAAACGTTCATGTTACAAGTTGACAAATAAACACTGTATGAGTTATGATACAGCAAGCAATAACTGTGCTATAGATTAAAACTTTCCCATTATATAACTAGTTTGCAATTATCTCTTGCAACATTTAATTTGTTTTTATTATTTTTATTTTATTTTCAGATATCCCCAATGTTTACATTTATTGGAGCTGCTACAATATGAACATTTTAGAAAAGAATTAGTGAATTCACAATGTGCTAAGTTTATAGACGATCAACAACTCTTACATTGGCAGCATTATCAGAGGAAACGCATGAAGTTATTGATCGATGAAGCGGAACGACACAAACAAGATCAAAAAGATAAAACTAGCTGACACAGCAATAATAAATGTGTTGTTTTAAGTTTAATGGGTCAGAGATATTATCTGAATTGTAATGGCAGCTATGTGGATGGTCAAAATTATTGTCATCTCTTAAACATCCAAAACGAACATTTTTATGTGTAAAATTTTTCCGAGGTTGATACTTGTCATAGACATAACATGTACATGATGTATTTAGCAGGAAATTTTTTCATCTCTGTTCATAGTTTTTAGGTAGTTTTATAAACTATATAAAATAAAGAGATGTTGTATAGAGATATTATATTTTCATGGAACAGAAGTTTCTTTATGATATAAGTTCCAAACATTTCCCAAATAGGGCCTAAATTTATATATTGTTTGTTTCCCCAATCCCAATCCTCCGCAGCCAGAAATGGGTAGGTACATTTTTAGGTAGGTAGGTAAATAATTTTATTTTTCGAAAAAGCTTGAATATTATCGGATGATCAGGTAAGCCTGAAAATCAGAAATGAATAAAATAATATTGGACATAGATTTGACGATAAAATTTTATATGTAGCACAACATTTTCAGGGGCAGTCGGGATTGGGGAAACAAACAATATTTTATTTTAGAAGAAATATTTTAAATTTAATGTGAACAGATGATATAGCTTTGTTTATCATGTTTATAACCAAGTTTCCATACAAATATTTGGCAGGCAGAACAAATATATGTTAACAGTATGACTGCCAATAGGACAACTATCAACAAGTGTCACAAAGATGTTGGAAACTGTAGGTCACTGTTCCACCTTCAAAAATTATTGCATATCATGCTTTCTCAGGCCTAGATTCACTAGGTTGTATTGTGACTATACACTGATTTCTGAAGCTCTCCTCCAGATTTTTTGATGTGTTGAAGACCCATTTGTGGCCCTCGTCTGTTTTCTGCTTATCGGTAGGGTTCTTGCCTTTTTGACACATTCCCTTTTTCCATTCTCTATTATATTTATTATTATGGTTTACATTTGTCCATTTATTTGTCATCTCTCCCATGAAATTTCTCTTTTTCCTCTGAAATTACAAATAAAATCATTCTAGATACCAGGATTAAAATTTTACACTTACGCCAGACGCACATTCCATCTACAAAAGACTCGTCAGCTTTCTGAATTTTCATGCATAAATCATCTTAAAAAGAAGATGTGGTATGAATATCAATGAGACAACTCTTCACAAGAGACCAAATGACACAACTAGTCAGAGAGGCTTGAATAAAAAGAGTTACCAAGACCAAAGGAAGTTGAAGAGCAGTGATTTCAAAATGTTCTGCCACGGTGCATAACCATAACGGCCACTTCTGGCGGAAACGGATACTGTCACCAAAACCAACGGCGACTTCCGGCGTTTTTCCTAAAATGGACTCGGACGACGATCCGAATAATCATGATTTAGACAAATCTGTTAGGTAAGTGATACAATTGCTGTGTCCACGGAATCGTCGGATGTTTTTTTGTCATCTAGAAACCACTTATCCCAACGAGTATGTATTCCTTTTATATTTGATAAGCATTTTAAACTAGTGACTATGTGTTGTGCAACTCCTTTTCCACCAAAATGATAATCATTTCCGCTTTAAATAGAACAGTATTAGCCATTCTTACATGGTTTCGACGTAAACTTTCTTTTGTCAATAACATTTTGTTCATAATTCAAGATTTAAAGTCAAATTCCTTCCTTTTCAAAATTATTAGAAACGGACCCTTTCACCTAGATCAAATTACTGGAACCGGACCCATTTCGGCTGTATTGCAGGCACCGGACACTTAATGATGTTTTGTTTTTGCTTTCAGGAAAAGGAAAAGGAAATCTGCATTATGGTTACATAAACCAAAAAAGAATAGTGGCAGTAATTATAAAAAAATAATCAGCAATTCCAAGGTGGAAACTCCTAAAAATATATTTGATCCAAATGAAAATAAATTAAGTTATGCGCCCTTCAAACGGAAGCTAACTAAAAACATAAGACAGAAAGGGAAGAAGAAATTATTTGGACCAAATTCCACAGAACAAATTGTTAACCAGCTCATTGAAATTATTCCTGCAGTAGTTTGTAGATTGAAGAAAGTGAATCTTCTGGGAGACTTTGTTATACTCTTAAATCTGATAAATCAAAATAAATTTCCCTTACAAAATATAGCATTTCTTCTGCTGTTGGAAGTAGCAAGATGGTATTCACTGCCAAATACTTCTCAGATGTTTTATTCTTTAGAGACAATGAAATTTTGGAAGGTACTGTTCCGCTTATTTCACGGGAAAGCGCTTAGATTTATGTCGGGAACAAAATCTACCGGAAAATTATTAAGCGGTTCGTCTGTTAGTGGTATTTTTGATTCGCAGGAAACATCCATTAATTTTGCAGTCCCAAGTGCACAACGGGTTAGTAGTTTTAACCCTGTTGACATTGATTTACCAAGTGAACTACCAGCGGGAATTATTCAACAAGCGATAGATTTAAAGCAAACATGTAATAGCTATGTCCTAAGTGTGGATGGCAAAAAACTGGCACCGGGCTTAAATCATAAACACGGAGACCAAGACTTATTTGGATATGAAGAGTGCGAGTCTCTTGAAGATCAGAAGTCTCGAATCGAAAATGAAATTGGTTTAGTAGAAAATGTAAGGGTGTCATGGGAACACTTACCAATCGATAAACAAATTACAAACATTACCAATATATTGGCTTTGGTATCTTGTCGAATAAAGGATTTAAGGATTTTATTCAAAAAACAAACTCTTGCATTGAGGAAGTTCCAAAAGGAAGCAGGAGATAACTGGAGAACCTCGAGATATGTTTATGCCATCAGTAGTGTGCAGGCAATGATATTCCAAATTCAGGTTATTGTGAAACGTTTGCTGGACGTCAATAATTCCTTATTGAAAACAGGAGCATGTTTACAGTCATCTCAAAACATGTTTGTAGAAAGAAATAGCATCGACTCCTTCACACAAAAAAATTGGATATCATTAAAAGAGCCCGATGACTTACCTGATCAATATAAAGGGGATATCCGATTCACGAAGCAAAGGTCTGACCAATGGTTCGAGGCAAGAAAAGAGTTCAAAGTAACTGGAAGTAAAATATTTGAAGGAATAGGACTGGATAGTTTAAAGGCTTTGAATAAGCATTTTGATAAAGTAATCAAGAAAATTAACATAGAGGAAGAATTCTCAGACGAAGCTAAACAAAGAATGGAACATGGAACCAAATGTGAAATCCATGCAGTCGCTACTTTGGTCGGCAAAATTTTGCCATTTTATTACCCAAATTTAAAGTTTGTAGAAGAAGGAGCGCATGTTTTACACACTGACAACAAACCATTAGTACTTGTATCGCCAGACGGAAGCCTCTCTCAAATAGAAATTAATTCTACTAAATCAGAAGTGACAAAACTTGCCTGTGAATTCAAGTGTCCATGTCCTACAGATTATAAAACACCAGTTCATTATGAAATTCCACAAAGGTATGTATTAATACTTTACCAATCATTATAGATCTTTAGCATAACATAAACAAATATCGACAGTTTAACAATGCAAGAACCCCCCCCCCCCCCTTTTTCCTAAAAAAATGGACAGCAAAACCAGGGATTAATTTGGATGCGCGGAAAGGTAAAAATATTCCGGCATCATTAACGACACCCATTGTGATGTCTAATGATAAGAATTTCACAATCTAGGGAGGAACACAACATGCTCATTATTATATGTGAGCACTTAATATATCGTCACTTTTATATATTTATTCTCTTAAACTGTAGAGCCAAATGTTTGATACCTCCATGAATTCACTTTTTGTAAAAAAATAGTTTTGTAATATTAATTATTTCTATCGAAACGTGAAACCAAACAAATGTAATGCTGTATTCGTACTGCTATATAATTTTCACTGAATAATTTATTGTTTTTAGGTACATTCCACAAATACTTGGAGAAATGGCTGCATTGAATACACCCGATCTTCTTTATTTGAGCTGGACAGAGGAAAGTACTACTGTAATTAAAGCCAAATTTGATGAGGATCTGTGGAACCTAATGGAATCAGAAATAAAAAACTTGTATGGCATTCCAATACCGAAAAAACCTACCCGCATTTCTGATAACGTCAAGAATATAAAATTAAGAATGAAAAGCTACAACGACAACTTTACAGAATTCTTGTGTGAGGTTCCGTCGTTGAAAGGGACGTGCACAGAAATTGCACAAACTATTCCGGAGTCGCCTTACTTGTTTCCCATACACATCGAGACAATCTCAATCCCTTTAAATAACATGGATATATTATTTACAGAAATAATATCGTCTTTACGCGAAGCCTTCGAGATATGTAGGAAGAAAGCTAGTGAAGTTCTAGTCTGGTTGTTAAGCGATACAGACCGTAATTGGAATGAGGAAATCCCCCATTCACTGCCCATAGGTTATGCTATGAAAGGGTATAGCTTGCCCACGTCGCCAATGCGGAACATGCACAACGCAATGTTGCAGGCATGTTATGACAAGGACATTCATATAGCCTGTAGCTGTTTTGATGGCCAATGGATTAAACTGGCAACCCGCGACGCAAGTGACAAGCCGCTTACATTATTACAATTACAGAGAGACGTCAGTGAAAAGTCAAGAAAAACCAGTAGAGACGTAATTCTGAACGAGTTGACACGAACCCCAATTGCTCAGACTCTTGAAGATTTGACAATAGATAAGAAAGACAACGGAGGGTATTATGTTTCCTGTTCTCTCTATTCGAAAATCATCAGATGTATTATAAGTTACAAGCAGATAAAACAACGACAACCCGTAGAAAGAGACGAAGACGTTCTAGCATCAGATATAACATCATACTTACCTGAAGTAGCACTAGAAGCACTGATAGAAAATGAAACGGAAACAGATTTTATAGCTGCCCTAGACAGTACTGATAACCAGACTGAAGAATCGGAATTAGATACAAGTTCCTCTGCAAATATTTCAGCAGTGCGTCAAATTGAACAAACAACGTCAAATGCGTCTTTAAGTGATTCGGACTACCAACACATATTACTATCTTTGCTCAGTCATCAGAAGAGTTCGGTTCAAGCTAAATGGAAGGATAAAGATGTACAGATTCTTAAAAAGTCAATCGCAGATACTCAAATCTTAAAGAAGCTATCGCATGATGAATTGAATGTTATTATCGGGAGTACAGATCAGCTTCAAAAGAAAGCAGGGTTTATGATTAGGAAATCCTGGAGAATTTTAGAAAAAGTAAATGGAATAAGTAAGTTAGTCGGCGATGGAAAACAAATTGAATCAGAGAGAAAAGTACGAAGTATGCTGACGCTTAGAGAGTTCGCTGCACGACGCATAAAGGGTTCTAGTGCACAAAACACTAAGAAAGTACCAAAAGACATCTTGAATCTTGTTTATTCCACGATTTCATACCAAGCTGCGTACATTGATTGGATCGCTAAATGCCCTTTTGACAAAAATGTTGAAGAAATAGGGAGCACTGAATGGTTTTCTTATCCAGAATTTAATGATATCAGGCAAAAACTTGAACCCGCATGTATTGATGCACACCACCTTTTGGTCAATTTGCGGTCAAAAGTTTGTAAGGATGGCTTACAGAATATACGAAAA
Organism: Mytilus galloprovincialis; assembly: GCA_037788925.1. NCBI lineage: Eukaryota > Metazoa > Mollusca > Bivalvia > Mytilida > Mytilidae > Mytilus > Mytilus galloprovincialis. The sequence goes on from CM075332.1 coordinate 31,187,805, forward strand.
CAAGCATGGGTAGCTGTTGCAAACAAGAACAGAGATATTATCAGTAAAAGTCTTGTTATTGATATAATTGATAAACAAAATAATGCTTTCGCAAAAAGAACATTTTCACGCGATGTTGAAATTGAAATGAGGAATTTAGCATTTGATAAAGAGGCCGATTTCTGTCAAATAATAAGAGAATGGTATGAGGCAGAGGATACCCCTGGCTTTTCATCCAAGGAGAGAATTCGTCGAAAATTGAGACTAAAAGAATTTCTTTTAGAGGGTGTGGACTTTGGTCAGTTCCCTATGTTTGGAATGTATGTTAAAGGATTTCCAAAAGTTATGTTTGAAGGGTTTCTACAGCGTATAGATACCACAATACAACTGTACTCCATTGTCAAGTCCGGTACATATAACCATAGAGCTATTTCTAGTCTTGTCAATGAAACCTTCTTTGGTGAATTAAGCGACATGGAACCAACTCGTCTTGGGTGTCCGAAAGCTATATCAGTTCCTCGCCTGATGTCAACAGTAACGGAAATCTTTCACTACCGATGTGACCCATCAGAAAGGTAACATTATAATTGTTTTATACTTGACTAATAGAAAATCCACGTAATACAAATATAAAATACCATAACAAGCATAACAAAATAGCTATCCAAAGATACCTATATCATTGTCCAAACTTAAATAAAAAACAAAAAAGGCCATTCTCATATTTTCAAAAACAGAAAACTTGTTTATAGGGTCGTTTCTCGATGTATTTTTGCAAAGTTTAAGCATGCATATACTTTTTTTGAGAAGCAAATTAACATGTTAAGATGAAGAACAATTGCAGATGTGTTGCGAGTTTGTCTCTACCAACTACGTGTATGTTTAATCAATCTTATGTTTTAATATAGTCATTAGCAAGTGAAATATGGTTGGAACTTCTAATATGAAGAACAACAATATAACTCGTTTATTGTCAGTAGTGCATGACTTTGGCTTATTTAAAGTACACATATACTATACAACTTCTTACAACATGCAAGTTTAGACATTGTGTTGATTCTGTAGGTCATTTCGAATAAATACAACAAGGAAAGCTGTTTACCCAGAGGTACAACTAGTGGATAATTTTGTTCAGCCGGTTGATGTCAACATGCAGGATGTTTCTTCCGATCTATACTTGAGATCAATAACATTACGGTATGTCTCTATATCTAATAGTTTTTTTTAAATCAATAATAGAATCGTCGCCAAACCAGAATAACTTGTATTAATAATTCATCTAGTTTCATCATTTTTTTTTAGATGCATTTTTCTTAAATCGTTGTGAAAAAAACATTTTTGTGTTATCATAAAACATTCACCAATTCAATTCAGACCATACTTACGGGAAAAAATGTTTCGGTTGTGTGCCAATGAGATACAACTAGCAAAACACCACTATCTTGGATCGAAGGATGACCTTCAATAATGAGTATAATTCTTATACGCTTTATCTAACAAAGTATTAAATGGCATCGAAATATTAAATACCAATTTTCACAAACCTTGTACACTAATTGTTTTATCAATGTGTGTTAACTTGTTTCACTATTCTCATTTTCCAGAGATCATTTGTTTGATAAACCTCTACGCAGACGAAGGAAGCAAAGGACGACCAAACGTTCAGATGTATCCAAACCAGGCGAGGTTGCAAGAGGATGCCTACCAATCAGACAACATCACAAGACCGATGAGAGTAAAATCCTTCCAACCACCCGACTTGGAATTGACATGAAAGATTTAGACGGGAAATAATGATCATTAAAATACATGTATCACTCAACAATTTTTTCTCTTTTCTATCTGGTAGATTTATTCTAGAATACCAATTTGATTGCACTTAATATACACATTTTATCATAACAAGAATAAAAAGCAGAAAGTCGGAAAATGTGATACCCAAAACAAAAAATACCCGAGAGTGAAACGCCAAATATTCAACTAAGGACAAAGCAGCAATGGCATATAGGCAATGAAAACACGTACATTGTATTTTCAAATAATTTTATTTTCAACAAAAAAATAACATGTATTTCAACAATGTTTAACAGCAACAAAAAATGTCGGAATAATTGCAAAACCCCGAATCAAAGAAAAACAATTTTAAAATGTAAAGTCATGCACAACCCCTTTATGCAATAACACCAAAAAAAAATCAATAAAAAAATATGTTCATATAAAACAAAATCGCTTAACGAAAAAAAAAACTTAATGTAATGCACCAGCGGTTATTCAGCAGCACACACATTTCACGGCGATACAAGCAGTATGTTCATATAAAACAAAAGTCTTTAAAAATATACACTTGTCACAACAAATCGGTGGTTAAAGACGTGCACAATCCCTTTGTGCAAAAATACAAACGTAATTAATTATGCCCAGTTTTCTTGGAATGCTTGTATAGGGAGGCTCTAAATTTATAGAATGTTCCACAAGTAGAGCATTGGAATCTTTCTGGATTTTCGTGTCCTTTGGTATGCTCTGCCAAATATCTCGGGCATTTGAATGATTTATTACAAATATCACAGTTTGATCCCTTAACTTTTACACCGCAGCTGAATGCATGCCTTCTTTTGTTTCTAATATTGGTAAACTTTGCCCCACACTTATCACAACTGTGTGGTTTTGTTCCCTCGTGCATGGATTTGTGTCCTTCAATATCCGCCGTATAGTTAAATCCTTTACCACATTGGGGACATAAATATTTAAAGCGGTTAATATGCTGGTTTTCATGGTTCTTAAGTCCAACTTTTGATTTAAAGGTTTTAGGACACTTGGAACATTTATAATTAAAAGCAGTATGTGATAGCTTTCTATGGTTCTCTAAATGATATTTTGTATCAAACTGCTTACTGCACTCTGAACATTCCAACATGGAACCATTGTGTCTCCGAATGTGTCTTTTAAGGTTGGCCTTGGTTGAGAACTTTTTATTACAAACATCACAGTGTACTTCCTTGCCTTCAGTCGACGGTGATGGTTCAATGTTGGAATGTTCACCAGTAGATATCAGTACATCCACATGTATGTTGGATAGGTCATGTGTAGATATAGCTGGCTCGCTATCCATATACTCATTTGTAGATATAACTGGTACGTAGTCGGATATTTCGTTAGTTTCCTCCTAAAACATAAAACAACACCAATCAAATATTGAAAAACCACAACTTCGTTTACCATATGAATTAAGCAATGAAAAAGAGAACACTACATGTTTATATTTTCCAATAAGTTTCTAGTTGAGCTTTTCGTCATTTCTTTTCATCTGTTGATTGTATTAGATTATTAAGATATAATTGAAACAAAAATAATATACCTGATCAACACTTTTGTTATTATTCAAATCGGCTGTGCAGTTATCATCTACCAAAACTTCACATCCTAGTCCTAAGGATTCATTGAATTCACTCTGGAGCAGACTTGTATACGCCATTACCTAAATAATACATTTAGTTTATATATGGGTAACATATTATTATATTTTACAACATATACATATACAAACAATCAATATTTAGAATTAAGTATTATCAACTTGGTATGAAAATTATCAGTATAATGTGAAATGGAAAAGTTTTATCTTTTTTGCATATTAATTTGGTATTTTAGTCCATCTCGTAGACCTGAGAATTGTATTGAACTAATACTAGTAGCATTAATCCATTTTGTCACCCAGCCCGCACTAAGACCCCTTACAATAATTTTGATTTGTTCGATATGAAAAAGAAAGGGTACAGTGTATGTTCCAATCATACAGCTACCCCGTGAAAACAATATAAGATAGTAAAATAATATCATCTACGAATTCGCATGTCATTTAATAGTTAGAAAGAGCCATATCAAACAGGCTTAATTTAAAAAAATATAATAAAAACTACTACTAACAATTCCCATGAAAAAAACTGATCTTATTGCACTTTTACAGTTACCGATATTGCTCTTATATATTTCGGTAAAATACAATTGCAAAATAGATGTAAATCTAACAGAACATTTCACATTTATATATTTATATTCGATGGCGATAACGTAACAACTAAGTATGACAGACGGTCCGGCGGCGACAACAATATACCTGAAATTTCAATAAAAAGTACGTATACAGTATCCAAAAGATAATGGCTAAATATATTATCAGCATCACAAAGGGTCCGGTGCCAGGTTTATTAAACGTCCTAAAGGGTCCGGTTCCAACCATATTGACAATAAATTATGTTTTTCTCCGCTCTGACGGTTTCCTAAGGATTAATTTGTTTTCTCTTGACAACATTTGATGTCAAACCATAACCTGAAAGTTTACTTAATGGATATGAAACCTGAATAGCTTAGAAATAAACAAAAATATTATCACTTTATGCACTCGAACGCATAACATGCGAGTTCATATTCTTTAATTTGTTGAACCCAAACCGAATTACAAGCCTACCCCTTCGATTTTGATCTTGTCAGTTATCATTTTGTTCCGTGTTACAATTCATAAATACCTGACATTGTTCTAAAACGTGATAAATATACTTTTTTCTGAGGAGTGTGAAGTTGACTTACCAATAAAGTGTGAAGTATCCGTTGCTACTAGCAGCCAGTATCCGTTTCCGCCAGAAGTGGCCGTTATGGTTATGCACCGTGAATTTAATACAGCTATTACATACCAGAGCCTAATCAGCTGTATATAAGATTTGTTCCTGTTCTTTATACTCAGTAATGCAAAATATATACATAATGGTTTACTTTTACAAATTATGACTTGGATGAAGAGTTATCTCATTTGGCACACATCTTCTTATATCTATACATAAACATTTGAGTGATAATATTGTTAAAATAACTGAATTACAAATTACAAGTTTTTTTTGTTTTGCACTGAATTGGGATGGAAGAAAGATAAAAGAAGATGCGGTATGATTGCCAATGAGACATTTCTCCACATGAGACCAAAATGACACAGAAATTAACCACTATAGGTCACTATACGGCCTTCAACAATGAGCAAAGCCCATACTGTATAGTCAGCTATAAAAGGCCCTGAAATGGCAATGTAAAACAATCCTAACAAGAAAAGTAACGTATTTATGTACAACAAAATTTGTTTACAATTTTTAAAGTTCAAGTAGAATTAAAAAAGTCACGTCTATTTTTCTCACAATTGAAATAAGGAACTTCCTGTGGATCTGTATAAATAAGTAAAGTGCTAAAAGAGGCCCCTCATGGTGGTGTCCTAGTAATCACATATTCACAAATGTTTCGCCAATATTACATGATCATTATGTTTTTTTTTTAAACAAGATAATTAAAATTACAGTTACATTTTATAAGATAATAAAATAATCAATATTTGGTCTGAAAATCGATTAATTACTATAAATAAGGCCAAGTAATCACAAAGTCAAAACCCCATGAGGAGCCTCATAAACGTATGGTCTTCCTGTATTATTGTATTGATATTTGAAGCTAATAAAAAAAGAAGGAAGGAAATTATTGTTAAGTATTTAATTGAAACAATAATAAAAAAATCATGAGAACAAAGTATACTCCGAGGACAGTTCATATGTAAAGGGTTTGGTGGAAACTAGATGACCTTGAGTGAAAGACAGGTCATAGGTTTTATCCCTGGTTGGGTTAAACCAAAGACTTTGATATTAAGATTTGCTGCTTCTTTTGCAAACATGCATTTCCGTATGGATTATGGTGATGTGGTATGATTTACAAGGAGACAGCCAATAGAGTCCAAATCAATTGATTCAAGCAACTATAGTTCTCTGTACATCCTTTAACAATGGGCAAAACTCATGACGTATAGTCTGCTTTAAAAGATCTGAAACAAAAAAATGTGAGACAGTTCAAATGAAAACAACCAGAAGTATAATGTTAAAGCTATAAACAAACAAAAATAAAACATTCCTCAACCAACTAAATAACTTTGAAGCTACCTAAACCTCTGACTTGTATGACAATTGAATAAAGTTACATTATATTGACAATGATGTGTGAACAAAACAAACAGGCATAACATGTTAAAAGAGACACAACAGCCATTAACACTATAAAACACAAATATGCCAACAACAAAAAAGAAAAGGCACTTTAGCAAAAACGATAGACAAGACCATAGTATAATAACTGTATTATAACATAAAGACGGGATGAACACAGTCTTACATCGGCTATTCATATATCTGAATGACTAGTCGTTGACTTAATTTTCAAGTGCTGAGGAATTAGATACTACGATAACTCATCACCACTTGTCAGTTAGAAATAATTTCGGAAATTATCATTTTTAAATGACAATTTTTCTAGACGATTTTGTTTCAGATATTTTCTTGAATAATTCTTGGTGGACGAACACACTGAAACTCATTTGGGGAATTTCAGAAGCTGATTTTAATGATTTGGTTAATTAAAAGCTGGTTCGGCTTTTAATTAATTTTTTGATTATGGTGCTTAACAATCATTTCAACAGCAAACCAAACACAAACAAAAAAATATATAAGTATAGTGTTGAATTCAGAACAGTTCAACTAAGTTCTAAATCAAGAGGAATCATCAGAATGGAGAATAAAGGGCCACATTAATAAAGAATAGAGAAAAATGATCTACAAGATTTAAGAACTCTTTCGGTTCTTGTGCATCATTGGTTTTCAAATATTCTGCTTTGAATTGCATTCCTGTTGAAGTTATATCCACAAAAGCTCTTCGATCGCATGAAATTGATGTGATGTTTTCTTCTTACTGGTTTAGTACCCCTTCTGATGGACAATCATAAGCTCAATAGTCCGTTGTAGATTATAAAGTAGATCCAGAAAAGCGCTTCAGACGCTTGAAATTGAAAACCTGTTGTTCTAATTGTTTTAATTTTTCTTTGGTATTTCCAATCATTTACCAATAAAATGTTTCTACAGTAGATTTATTTTTGGATCTGAAAAAACAACCAGTTCATCGTTGAATATAGCACTGAAAATCATAGATAGAGTTGATTTAATCTTGTTTTGCTTTCTTTTATTTGTCAAGTTTTTACTAATCTTGCTAGATAGGAAGATGTGGTATGAGTGCAAATGAGACAACTCTCAATCCATATACCAATTCATAAAAGTAAACCATTATAGATCAAGGTACCGCCTTCAACACGGAGCCTTGGCTTACACCGAACATCAAGCTATAAAGGGCCCCAAAAATTACAAGTGCAAAACCATTCAAACGGCAAAAACCAACGGTCTAATCTATATCAAAATGACACAATATACTGCAACTTAAAATGCAAGAAAAATAATCGGTTTTAATTTTAGTCATCGTGACTGTCGGCTTTACAAATGATAGATAATTGATTCATGATTCAGATGCTATATTCAGATACAGGATATCTTATTTTTAACAATTCTAGCATTCAGATGAAAAATAATTTTCTTTAGATTGACGAGGACCCGGATTTGGATGGTTATCCTTGTCATATATACATACATTAGAAGTGAAAGGTTGGTAATATCATTCATAGAAATAAGAAGCCAATGAGACAACTCTCAATCAAATTCACAATTTGTAAAAGTAAACTGTTGTATATCAAAGTATGGTCTTCATCACGAAGCTTTGGCTCACACCGAACACCAAGCTATACAGTAAGTACCCCCGAAATGACTAGTGTAAAACAATTTAAAGAGGGAATCAACGGTCTATTCTATATATGAAACGGCAAGCTAGAAACAAATATGAAACACATTAACAAACGACCACCACTGAAAAACAGGCTACTGATGTAAGACTTGTGCATACAAATGCAGCGGGTTTAACATATCATTCATACAGTCAGGATATGAAAATGAAATATGCTGTATGCATTTCAATAAACATTTGATAAACATGATCATACTTATATATATTCAAGAGTAAGTAGGGTTTTGACCTTTGTCAAATAAATCACAAGATATCATTTGCTTGTTTGTGCTCTCTTTCAATAAATTACTTTTGTGACTTAACATATATCAGAATTAACACGCTTTCTATAACTTCTAAAGTTCTATAGAGATAACTTCACCCTTCTTATTGTTATCATTCAATCTCCATGTTCATATGCATTGGTTATTTGGCGGAGTTCGTGTTGTTTCATGAATGTTTTAAACCCAGTATACATGTAGATACCTTATGTTACGAAGTTGACTTCTGTCATATGCCCATTCTCCATCGCCTCAGGTTTCTTTTTCAGAAACAACTTAATATTTTTGTCACGTGAATTGCCTACTTGTGAGTTACGAGATAACTCTGTTAAGTATGGGTAACCTTTCAAAATGTGTGCCCGTCAGGCAGTGCTCACATGACCTCATTTTCAATGATATTTTTAGTGAGGCACATTTCTCAAAATATTAAGCAAAAGATCACTATAATTGGTGTAAGCAATGATTGTATGACGTAAATATCTCGTATCTATCCTGTTTCTAAGAGATGTTAAAATCATTTGATGTACAGAATAATTATAAGTTTTAAATATCAGTCTGGCAGGCTTTCTTTGATTTTGTTTCAATCCCAGGAATTGTTGATAGTGATAAGGTTGTATATATGAAACTGATATTAAACCTTTGTCTTAAACACTTTCAAAATTAATTCAAACATGAACAGTTAAGTGTTTTGAGAAAATTCAATGCTTTTTTGTTGCTTTTTTGTGTGACCATGATGTTGTCGGCCTTAATATCTTTAAACCCGTCTTTAGAAACGTATTGATTGCCAATTATCAAGGGTGTCAATTTCTCAACTTGTTTGACATTAATATGGCATTTCGGTTAACATCTGATATATTTTCTTCTCTTTTGAACTGACATAGAAGCCGGGGTAAGGGATGTTATTCCCCCTACACACACACACTTGTCACATTCATAAGTAAGCCCCCATCCGACTCACCCCAAGTTTTAGTTGACTTATGACTAGGGTTATCACATAAAGGCAACAGTTGTATACCGCTCGTCAATAGTCATAAATCGATAAAGAGAAACAAAGCTGGGTTACAAACAAGCGAGGAAACACATCAACTAAAAGAGCAAAGCAAATGAACAACAGAAACACGGAAATTCAACAAATAAAGGCAACACTAGTATACCGCTGTTCAAAAGTCATCAATCGATTTAGACAACAAATCCGGGTCACAAACTAAAACCGAGGAAAACATATCAACTACAAGAGGTAAATAAAGGCAACAGTAGTATACCGCTATTCAAAACTCATAAATCCAGGGACAAAAAACAAAATCGGGGTAACAAACTAAAACCGAGGGAAACGCATTAAATATAAGAGGAGAACAACGACATAACACCGAAACGTAACACACACAGAAACGGACCAAGCATCAGACAAAACACCACGAGAATAACAAATATAACAAGGGAACATCAGACGATGAGTGTTCTTAATAATTAGCTTATTTGCGAAAAGGCCTTGTACGTTTGAACATTGTCTTCCTCTTCAGATTTTTAGCACTGATAAAAGATCCAGAAACACCTTAATCTAATAGATATTAAAATCTCAGCCCACATTCTTTATAAACAAATCCGCTCAGTAATATAATATGTAACAAATATGAATTTTACCACGAAAATATTTGTCACAGGATATATCCCTTCCATCTGACGGAAATAACTCAGCTAAGTTTTAAGTGTACTTTTAAGTAGTATGCTTGAAATTTCATGATACAATGTGAGAAGGAGATGATATGAATGTTTACTGTGATTTTTACATTTGGATTTAAAAATGATTCTTATATTTCTCGTTGTTTTTCTTCACGATGTCTTAGGTAATATTTATCTATTATTTTTGTTTGGAATTAACATAGTCGCCAGTGAATTCTTTATAGATTACCGGTAAACTTGCCATATGTAAAGTGTTTTTATAATACAAAAAACAAAAACAAAATAATAATAATAATAATAATAATAATAATAATAATAATAATAATAATTCTCAAATAAACAGTTAAAGATGTTAAATGCAGTCAATCTTATTCGTGAAGTAGATGAATTTAGGAGGCAGGTTACAAATGCCTTGTATAGCACCGAAAAGGAATATAATAAAGACAACAGTAGTATACCGGTGTTCAAAAGTCATAAATCGATTGAGAGAATGCAAATCTGCGGATTACAAACTAAAACCGAGGAAACATTGACAAACGATAAGACATAATAGATTATAATTCAACCGAAATAATAAAAGAAACATAAAAATATGAATACATTAATGCTGGATGTAAAAATTGAAAGTTAAAACTCCGAAATGGCGAATATGTGTATTGTGTGATGAGACTGTCATCAAAGTGAGAGGGTTAGCGCTATAAAACCAGGTTTAATACACCATTTTCTACATTTGAAAATACCTGTACCAAGTCAGGAATATGACAGTTCTTGTCCATTCGTTTTTGATGCGTTTTGTTAATTGATTTTGCCTTGTGATTATGAACTTTCCGAATTGATTTTCATCTAAGTTCAGTATTTTTGTGATTTTACTTTTTTTGGTAATCGACTTTTTTCGGAGCTACATGACTAAAACTGAGCTACTGAGTAAAGACTTAGTTAAAATTAACTATATTAAAAGTGTCCTTTTCCAAGGAAAGAATAATAAACTCACATCCTTCAATGTTTATGCCGCGCGTGCGTGTGCGTATTGTCAGAGAACATTTTCTTTTTTCATTTTAAGAGAAAACATCTAACTTATATTATAGTTCAACTGAGTAACATCTTTTCGAAGAAATATTTCGTTATCGACATTTCATGTGTCGCTTACTGTAAGTCTAGCTCTTGGTAAAATCTTAAAAAACCATAAAACATTAATGATCTTATTCTTGTGTTCAATAGCTGCAGAAGAAATTCTCCGTGATCGCAGTGATATTAAAGTAAAAACACCAAACTACCCCGATAAATACCTACACAATTCCACCAAGATATGGAGATTTAAACATAATTATGGAGTGTGGAGTGTTAGCATCGATCGATTCTTCCTGGAAAATTCTCTGGATTGTAGGAAAGATTTTCTGGAAATAATGGAAAACAAGTAAGTTCATAAATATAGGATATATGGCATAAAATTTGAAAAAAATACTTTAACATAGACATGATAGACGAATTGTAAACAAAAGATGTCTTATGATGTTCATTATCATGTCAACTGCCATGTTCTTGCTTATCGATGAACTTCGAAGTCAGGAGACTGTAAATCAGTGGTCGTCCTTTACTCATGTCTGTCATCTTTGTTTTTTTGAAAATTGTATTGTTTAGAATAAGTCCGTTAGTATTCTCAATTGAATTGTTTCATGTCAGAGCCTTTTTATAGCAGACTATACGGTATGGGGTTTTCTCCTTGTTGAATGCCGTACGGTTAGTCGTTATTGCTTATATCCTTCATATGAACTTTGTTGGCTAATTGTCTTACTTTGTGTTATTGTGCTATGGTTGTTTTTATTCTTGTCTTTCATTTTTGCTTATGTGCTTTGTTTATATATAAAAAAGATAATATGATATGATTGCAAATGAGACAACTGTCCACAAGTAACCAAAATAACACAGAAATTAAAAAACCTATTTTTAGGTCACTGTACGGCCTTCAACAATGAGAATTCCAATACCGCATAGTCAGCAATAAAAGGCCCCGAAATGACAAAGTAAAACAATTAAAACGAAAAAACTAACGGCCTTATTTATGTATATGTCTTTTTGTGCATTGTTGTACCCCTATTTTTGAAATTTTTACCTTTTATGTCTGTTTGTATTGTCTAAAATCGTAGTCAATATAATGGAATTTTATGCAACTGTCGTACAAGTGAGAGGTTTGTGTTTCTATTGTGTTGTAATTCTCTTGTTTTTTTCTCTCTATCGATTTATGAATTTCTAACAGCGGTATACTGCTGTTGCCTTTATTTAGCTAGCTATAAACCCAGTTTTAATCCACAATTTCTATATAAGAAAATGGCTGAATCAAGTTAGGAATATGACATTTGTTATCCAATGTTGTGTTTGAGCTTTTGATTTTGTCCTTTGATTAAGGACTTTTCGTTTTGAATTTTCCTCAGAGTCCAGTATTTTTGTGATTTTACTTTTAACTGTCTATCAAACAACATCTTCTTATTTTATTTTTAGACCACATACCTCAAAGCAATTGCAAGACCATCACCCATTCCTACCCCAACCTTTCACCTATGGTCGACTTTAAGCGATTCTGGCTTCTTTTGGTTGATACAATATAACTTATAGGTATAGACTATTAAATTTTGAGTCAGATTATGTAAGTTGAAATAATTTTTTTTTACATAGTATTAAAATATATGATACCCGGTATGTTGTTTTCATTGGTGCTGCAAGTGGGTGTCCTTCGTTTCTGAATTCTTTAGTTTATTTTAATTATCTCTTTTCTTTATATTTTTGCCGATTTTATTCTATTCTTTATTCTGTAGATTATTCGCTATTCTGTAAATTCCATCCAGACTCTCATACATTTCTAAAAACTTAGTTATTATATGAGATAGAATTAGTTGGCTTCTACCTTTTTATGATTTTAAATCTTTTTAATGGGTTGAATAAAAAGTAGTAAAAGGAATTTTCGTCAGGATGCAACCACTTCTTATTTCTATATTAATTTTGATCTAGTTTATGTTAATTTTGATCTAATTTATATTAATTTTGATCTAGTTTATGTTAATTTTGATCTAGTTTATGTTAATTTGTATCTAGTTTATGTTAATTTTGATCTAGTTTATGTTAATTTGTATCTAGTTTATGTTAATTTTGATCTAGGTTATGCACGCAACATCTTTATTAGTCGATTAATATCTTTTATAGGACCTCTGTAAAGTTTTGTGGAACAAAGTCTAGTGGAAGTTTGTACACCTCAAGAGGACCAGAAATTCTGCTTAAGTTTTCTTCTGATGGTTCTGTGCAACAGATGGGGTTTCATCTTGAAGTTCTTCATTTCGTCACAGAAGGTTAGTTCTGACAAATTTTCATTTGTGTTTGTAGTTATTTTAGGTACCAGGCTTATAATTTAATACGTCAGACGCGAGTTTCGTCTACATAAGACTGATCAGTGACGCGCAGATTAAAATAGTTAGAAAGCCAAACAAGTATAAAAAATTCAAAAAATTGTGCCAAATACGGCTAAGTTAATAATATTAACGGTACCAATTTTCTTGCACCAGATCCGCATTTCGACAAGACATGTCTTTTCAGTGATGCTCGTGGCCAAAATATTTGAAATCCAAATCTTATATAAAAGATGAAGAGCTATAATTCAAAAGGTCTATGTCTTGGATAAGAAAATAAGAAAATCCTTTGTATCTCGAGGATAATTCATACTTTTGTAAACAGTTAATATATTATTGATATTAATAATTAAATTGATTTTTTTTTATTTGTGAATGATTTTGTTAGTTAAGTAAAAGCTCATCTAGCTACATTGTATTTGCTTCGTACTTTTTTTACGACAAAGATTTTTAGAAAAAAAATTTGTATATATGATTCATTGGTATGTAGATATAGGAAGATGTGGTATGAGTGCCAATGAGACAACTCTCCATTCAAGTCACAATTTATAAAAGTATACCATTATAAGTCAAGGTACGGTCTTCAACACGGAGCCTAGGCTTACACCGAACATCAAGCTATAAAGGGCCTCAAAAATTACTAGTGTAAAACCATTCAAACGGGAAAACCAACAGTCTAATCTAAATAAAAAACGAGAAACGAGAAACATTTATGAACCACATTAACAAACGACAACCACTGAACATCAGATTCCTGACTTAGGACAGATGCAAATGTTTACCGAAAGTGTACCATTAATAAAACGGTATATTTTGGCTATAGTTTTGCATGTGTTTAAAATACCCCTTTAACATGACAATGCAATGATGACAAAAAAGAAAAAAAAGACCAAAACTCTGTAAGTTCTTGTTTAAAAGAAACCAGACAGCACCCCGATAGCATTTTTTATTTCTTTCAACTTCCAATCTTATCTATATGTATAGATTTTTATTTTTATTTTATTGAAGGTGATATAGAAAAGACAATTAATGAAAGAGAGAGAAAGAGAGGTAAGATGTCATAACTTCTCGATAAACAAAGATACATCTCAGATCAGAAGGTATGATGGATAACTGTTACCGTTCTTTAATTCTGCGTTCATAATAGTAATCAAAGGTATAAGGATTATAATTTAGTAAACCAGACTCGCGTTTCGTCTACACAAGACTCATCAGTGACGCTCAGATCTTTGATTCTGCGTTCATAAACTTCTCGATAAAACAGGTACATCTGAGATCAGAAGGTATGATTGATAACTGTTACCGTTCTTTAATTATCCTTCATAATAGTAATCAAAGGTACAAAGGTATCATGATTATAATTTAGTCAGCCAGACTCGCGTTTCGTTTACACATTCAAGACTCATCAGTAACGCTCAGATCAAAATATTTATAAAGCCAAACAAGTATAAAGTTGAAGAGAATTGAGGATCCGAAATTCCAAGAAGTTGTTCCAAAAACGGCTAAGCTAATCTATGCCTTGGATAAGAAAATCCTTAGTTAAACATAAAATTCTTGATAAAACAGATACATCTCAGATCAGAAGGTAAGATTTATTACATAATGATCTTTAATTCTACGTTCATAAACCAAAGAATTATTTAGAAGCTAAGGTTGTTACCTCATTAGACAAAGATAATCTTGAGAAATTAACAAGCATTTTTGTTATTAACATTGAGTGTTCACAGCGTAATTATATTGTTAAAAAATCTTTCAATGAACGTTATTTATCTGAAACAATATTTGAAAGCATATTATGTATAAGAAACGAAACAGTTGAAAATCTACATGGCCAAAAAGGACATCAAATATTAGTCAAATTCATCTAAGGGAGTTGACTCTTAGTTTCTTGATAATTTTAAGTTTATAAACGGACAATTAAAGAAGAAATGTTTGATGGCAGTTGCCATCAAATAATCCTTTTCTATAGCTAAAATTATGTACATTGGCGTTTGTATTTGCAGCAGTGCAGTGTGTCTGATGTTAATTTGTTTTCTTCTGATATCTTATAGTTTAAGTGTTTCCATAAGTTTAATCCGCCATTATCTACATAAGAACATTGTCTGTACCAAGACAGGAATATAACAGTTGTTGTCCATTCGTTAGATTTATTTGAGCTTTTGATTTTACCATTTGATTAGGCAATTTCCGTTTTGAATTTTCCACGGCGTTAAGTATGTTTGTGATTTTACGTTTTTCCTTATCCTCAGTTGTGGTTTGTGAACTAGATTTGTTTAAGCTAAATCTATTTACGACGATTGGACAGCGGTATACTACTGTTGTCTTTAATGACTATTGGACAGCGGTATACTACTGTTGTCTTTAATGACTATTGGACAGCAGTATACTACTGTTGTCTTTAATGACTATTGGACAGCGTTATACTTCTGTTGTCTTTAATGACTATTGGACAGCGGTATACTACTGTTGTCTTTAATGACTATTGAACAGCGTTATACTACTGTTGTATTTAATGCCTATTTGACAGCGTTATACTACTTTTGTCTTTAATGACTATTGGACAGCGGAATACTACTGTTGTCTTTAGTGACTATTGGACAGAGGTATACTACTGTTGTCTTTAAGACTATTTGACAGCGTTATACTACTGTTGTCTTTAATGACTATTGGACAGCGGTATACTACTGTTGTCTTTAATGACTACTGGACAGCGTTATACTACTGTTGTCTTTAGTGACTATTAGATAGCGGTATACTACTGTTGTCTTTTATGGCTATTGGACAGCGTTATACTACTGTTGTCTTTAATGACTATTGAACAGCGTTATACTACTGTTGCCTTTAATGACTATTTGACAGCGGTATAATATTGTTGCATTTATTGACAACTAGATAACTAATTGGATGACATGCAACACATATTTCAATATGATGTTCGTAAATTTTGTTTATTCACTATTTTCATCGTAGACGTCATTGAAAAAATGCATCATATATTCCCAAGTGTTATTTGTAATAAATTAAAAAAACTAAGAAGATAAATGCGATGTTCTTGAATGAAAAGATTGAGGTACTTTCCATTCCTTGATATCAAATAGTTATCAAAGGTACCAGGATTATAATAAAAAAAATGTTTTATATTTGATAAATGATTAAATATGAGAAAACTCAACTATGTAATGTTGGGATATAATCACAAACCAATTACTGAGGTATCAAATAACAGATCGAATAGGCACAGGTGTTATTCATTCATTTGATTTATTTGAGCTTTTGATTTTGCCATTTGGCAAGGGTTTTCCGTTTATAGAGTATTCCTCGAAATGTTGGTATTTTTGTAGCTCTTCTTTTTGGATGTCAATTTTTTTTATAAGAAAAATGTCAAAAAAGGATCACAAATTGATCATAATTACCTCCTGAGTTCCAACATTGCATATTTTCAGACTAATTGTGTTATGGGTTATACATGTTCTGCTTAATTTATTCCAGCTGCCAGAGCTAATGTGACGAAATTCGTGGAAGGGAAGCTAACAGATTCCGTGTTGTTCCTAACACTGGTCAGTCTGCTAGGCCTTGCGCTGGTCAGCCTTATTCTGTTAATCGTCTACTACATTGTTAATATCAACAGAAAGAACCGTCGACAGAACAGCAACTACAACAGGAACGTTGTATTCCAGACACCAATCATAGCGACAAAAAGCAGACGATACAGCAAGTCAAACTCTCGCGAGGATTCAAAAGCGGAAGCAAACAGAGACAATAGAACTCCAACGAGATATGTGTAAGGAGCAAAAACAACCACCCACGTGTATGCTTTGATTTAACTTAGAGCACCGAAAGTAGAATGCCATTAGACGTTTTATTTCATGACGGCGAAAATTACTAACAACAATCAGTGCTTTATTTCTTTGAACATTTGGACCAAATAGATGGATAAATAGCTGGATATATGTTTCTTAAAACATGTGATGACATTGTTTGCATTATTTGTTCCTTGGAATCTATTGTGCCATTTAATGGATATTTGTTTCTTTTTGTTATGTTTCTTTAATATAAACGCACGATATAACTTGATATCAAAAGAACATTATTCTATATGATTGATTGATTGATAGGTGTTTAACATAACTTTCAGCACAATTGGCTTTATTGGAAAACGACCGACCACGGCTTAAAAACCAGCAAGTCTATTCAATAGAGGACGGAAGAGAACGCACCAGGTCCTGAGAAGCGGGATTCATTTTTTTCTATTGAAAATATATATAACGAGAAAATGCGATACTACCTTTGTAACCATACATAATTACATGCGTTGCTTGTTTTTTTTTTTTTTGTAGTTAAGAATACATAAACTTATAACATTGGTTGCAATAAAATGTTGTGATTTCCGAGTCGAATAAAAACCAAACTTCACGTGTGAAATGAATCATTTTCCTCCTTTGTTGTCACACAGTATTAAATAATGCTAGAACAAGACCATGCAGAAAGATAATCAATAAAGAAAGACCAAACTACACATTAATTAACGCGTGTTCGTTATAGCCTTTATAGTTTAGTTGACAAAACCTTTCGAAACTTTTGGTCCTCAATACTCTTCAACAGTGTTCTTGATTTGATTTTTTATACGAGTCACTTGTGAAACTTTCTTATGTGTTTTGCGTAGACGAAAACAGTAAAAAAAAAATACCGAACTCCGAGGAATATTAAAAACGAAAAATAAATAATCAAATGGCAATTCAAAAGCTCCAGCACATCAAACAAATTGAAAAACAACTCACATTTTACATTAACTTGAGTCCAATGTACACAATTTTAATACAGGTATCTGTAATATAGTTAATTACCGTCGTACAGCGTTAATATGTTTGTATGGTGTGTCTCAATTTTACTAGCCAATGAAAACATGAATTAACTGTTTACTTCTTGTCCATACATCTTGTTTCGCCTACAAGTAATGGCATGCGATGTAAATCTTTTTTGTCAACCTTTTCTATGTTAAGAATCGTTAGATAATAATAATCGCAATCAGCTATCCTCTGATCTTGACAATTTCTTAGTAAATACGTTTTTAAGATTGTTATATTTGTAAGTGTGCACTCTCTCATTTTGTGTAATATACATTTGCTCTGGATTATTCAATGAACTCTGTCTTTACGAGTCCGCTCGGTGTAGTTTTTTAGTGTTTAGGAATGTTTCCCTTGTAACATACGGATATCTCATTTACCCTCGTTCAGATTCAAACATGAAGGACAGGAAAAACTCTTTTTATCGTTTACAGTATCTTATTTATCATATATCATTATCATTATAAGTTTGGTAAAAAATGTCGCAAAATTTCGATTTCGTCCATAACATTTGAATGTAAAAATGGTGATATAAGTTATATGTTTTTTGAAAGAACATTTCAATATTGTAAACAGGAGTAATGCGCACAGTTCTGAAGTAAATTCTATAACAATTTTTCTCTGTGTAATATATTTTGTAGTTTATTTTATAAACGAATGTATGAATTATGATTCAATAAATGTATATATAGTTATTATGTTGTTGCTATAAATACGCCACTTTAAATTATACACATTAAAGAATATGGGCATAAGAAAAAATAGTCAATTTCATCTCAAATACAGGACTCGCCTGAGCTGTGCTAAAAATTCAACAGAAGTTTGGTAGTATAGAAAACTAGTCCTTCTGATCTGAGCAACTGGGCAAATATGCATTCCTATCGTCATTTCATATACTAATGGTAGTTTCAAAGACTAAAACAAGTCCTTGCACTTTTATATAATACCAACATTGTCAAGTAAATATTTTGCTCTTAGACAAAGGTACTGCTAAATGAAGGAACTTTTTTGTTAAAATTATGTTCCACATATGTAGTTTCTTGTATGTATTTTGGAACCTAGCACGAATTTGTAGTTCTATACCTATGAAAATATTGCGTTGCAATGAGATGATCAAATTTACCACGATATGTTAAAGTGAAAAATATTATATATATAGAAAAAGAAGATGTGGTATGATTGCCAATGAGACAACTCTCCGCAAGAGACCAAAATGACAACTCTCCGCCAGAGACCAAAATGACACAGAAATTTAACAACTATAGGTCAATTACGGCCTTCAACAATGAGCATAGCCCATCCCACATAGTAAGCTATAAAAGGCCCCGAAATGACAATTTAATTAGGTTTTTGATTTTTTTTTGTAAATATCATAGATTTCTTCTTAAGCGCCAATATAAGTATGTAATTTGTTAAGTACTTCCAATGAATGTTTGACACACTACTTTTGTAGACCTTTTCAGAAAAATATAATACCAGGTTTTTTTATTGTACCAATTAAGAATAGACAGTTTAGTAGTGGTACAGTGGCCTGAAGATGGTGACAAATGGTGCAGTTTCCTAATCATGTGCATATAGTTGGAGTTTTCATCTCATTCAGTTTTCCTTGTAAAGAAGTAGCAAAAGGTTCTTCGGATCGTAACCCTTGGTAAGCGAAGATGTCTTTTTTTCAGCATTCATTGGGTGACAATAATTGATTTCTTGTTTCTCGTGTAACTCGAGTATATAACCCTTTACTAGGGGCTTTTTTTCCCCTGATTTTCTTATCATGACTTTTTGAGTAGACATAAGCCTGACATAATTTCAAACTTTGTGTTTATATAGTGTTAACCATGTTAACATTTATTTACATATTGGTCGTTTTTCTCACCAAAAGAACATCGGATGGGATTTAGGTTTAATATTTTTCTTACTAGGAAATAAAATCACATTTAAACTTTCCAAGATAAACACACTCTTGTATATGCAAAATCTCCTAGTCTTTCATTGGTAATACTAAAACTTGGCGAGTGCACATAGTACTTATGTTCAATTCCTATCACTAGTATGATAACATTTTCAAACGTAAAATGCACTTACAGCTAGGTCATATTTTAATTAATTGTTTATTTAATCGATAACCCGGACACATACAAATCAATTTATTTTTAAAATGTACCTTTTCACCCAATTTCAAGTATTTTTGTGAAGTGTTTACAAATGCCATTTTGTAAGGAAATGCATATTATCAAATTGTTAAATTTTTAATCCATATATGTATAGAAAGAGTTTTATTCTGTAGTTTGAAAATAGAGCATTCTCTAAAGGTCAATTCATCTTTATAAAGTCATAATAATAATTATTATATGGTTAATAAAATTTATTATAAAAAACTTATGCAAACCATACAAAGACGGCAATCAACAGTGAGAAATGTTCCCTTTTATCACAATATAGATAGAGTAAGTAATTGAGACTCCATTTACCTATATAGACATAATCCAATTTTCCAATGTTTCTTATAAATAGCATTTCATATTTGCCTTCAGCCGTTAAAGGGAAATATCAAGATGGGGATAAATGTGTTTCAAGGATATGAGAAAATAGCATTGGGCGTTGTCATTAAGCAGCTATGAAGTAAAATCACTGAAAAATGAACTCCAAGGGAAATTTTAAAAGGAACGTCCCCAATCAAATGGCAAAATCAAAAGCTAAAACACATCAAACAAGTGGACAACAACTGCAATATTTCTGACTTGGTACAGGCATTTTCTTATGTAGAAAATGGTGGATTGAACCTGGTTATATAGCTAGCTAAACCTCTGACTTGTATGACAGTCACACGTCAAATCCCATTATATTGACTACGATGCGTAAACACAACAAACAGGTAAATAGTTAAAAATGTCAAAAAGGGGTACAACAATCAACATTGTGTTATCATCCTAATCACTTTAAAAACAAACTAATGTAACAAAGAAACACAAAAAGGCATACATCAAATTAACAACCTAATTTTGCTTTTTTATTGTACGATTTCATTCATCTTTGTGAAATCTATCCATAAAGGTGAAAGATTTTAAGTACTGGGACCGAACCCTTACCCTGACAGACAGATGGTTGACCATGGTTAGATTAACATTAACTCTGACGTAGAATCGTGCGTTTGACATCACATAGAGATATAACAAATTTGTCTTTTAAAGAATGACGGGATGCATAAGTACAGAGCCATGTCAAATGGATATCGCAAAAAAAAAACGATGATAAACAACGTCTGTACGGTGAATCAAGTCCATAATGCATTAATTGAGAAGTTGAGACGAATTATTTATCAACAAAGTCTTGGGAATGTACCAAGTCAGGAATATGACAGTTCTTGTCCATTCGTTTTTGATGCGTTTTGTTATTGGGACTGTACCAAGTCAGGAATATGACAGTTCTTTTCCATTCATTTTTGATGCGTTTTGTTATTTGATTTTGCCATGTGATTATGGACTTTCCGAATTGATTTTCCTCTGATTTCAGTATTTTTGTGATTTTACTTTTTGGTATCTTCCGAGGAACTTTTAGAAAAAGGAAAAGACGTTCCTTTACATCCCCCTGGTTCAACAACTTTCTGGTCAGACATTGGTGACGTTTTATAAAGTCTGAGTAGGAGCTGCAAGCTCTTGAATACCGAATAAGTTGGGAAATGTATCTTGCTACTAAGGTGGGGGAAATTGATTATTTCAAAATTAAAATCGTCTCGTTAGTCATAGATTCTGGTACTGAGATGACTGTGTATGTCAAATTTGAGGTATAAGTCTTGTTTGTTGTTTCTTTAATTTCTAGTTCTGTTGGATATATAAATGCAACCCAATCGAAAACTTTGCATTTTAATGTCAAGAACATCATTAATATATATCTGAAAGTGAAATTAAATAACCTGGATTCTTTGATCTTCTTGTTTTGACAAGTGTCTGAAGGAACTCCGATACATATGAAAATAAGAAGAGGTCGTAAATGAGAGGCGCACAGATCGCTCCCATAAGAAGGCCGACAATTTGTTGAAAAAGTATACGTCCAATTTCAACAAATATGTTGTCAATAAGAAACTCCAGTATACTGATCACTTGTTCATCTGTGTAGCATGTTTTATCCTCTTGTTCACTATGAACGGTCTAATCTATGAACGAGTAGAACGAGAAAAACTTTCGAACCACATCAACAAACGACAACCACTGAACATCATGTTGCTGACTTAGGACAGGTGTAATCAAATACTGCGGGTTTTATTGTTTTAATAGGCACCAAGCTTCGTCCAACCCGGAATAATAGTTTAACATCACAACATAGAAAGACACACTACAAATTATCAATTAAAATGGCTCAACTTAATCAAAAGACATTTTCACAAAAATAAGTGAACTTAAATAATAAACAGAAGACGAGAATTAGCAAATCGGATATATTTACAGATATGGTCAAGATTAAATGTAAACACATGATATGATTTTGTTACTTGTATGGTAAAATAGCTGAGTTCAAGAATTCACGCATGATGAGGTTGATGTGGTTGATTAGGTTTGATATTCCACTCTCTAAAGGTCTTTAGAAAAAATGAATGTTCTCTAACTCTTTCCTGCACTGCAACAGCTGTTCAGATGAATAAATTCTTCGTTTTCTGTTTTATGAGGTTTTACTTTGCTTAATTTATATTGTGATGAATGGGTCGCATGGGATGTATTAATGTTCTTTCTCTTAATATTGCTGGAATATCATCATCTCTGGCTATCTGATGTAAATCATCGTTGTTTACACGATTGGTCTTTCTTCTTCTCTATAAAATGAAAATAAATTTAATAAATATATACTATTCCGAATTAAGTGTTTTAAAAAACATACAATCGCACAGAAGTTGCCATGCTTAGATCTATCTATTGGAAGTGTTTGAGAGATTACTAGTAATCGAAACTTATTCTATTATATATTTTTTTTTGAAACATTAAACCATACTAAGGGGTTGTATCCCTATTTTTGGTGATATTTTTGGGCCATTTATGTCAGCATTTGTTGGATTACTTTGTTTGATATAATCTACAAAAAAAAAATAGTCAAATTCATCTAAGGTCAAACTTGTCCAAGTAATTCTCCGTTTATAAATTAAGAAACAAGGTTAATTTATAAACGGAGAATTACTTGTTCAGCCAAAAAAAATATGGTCGTTCATGTATTTGGTTTTGATGTTATATTGGTTATTCTCATCGGATTTTGTATAATGCTTAGTCTGTTTCTGTGTGTGTTACATTTTAATGTTGTGTCGTTGTTCTCCTCTAATATTTAATGTGTTTCCCTCAGTATTAGTTTGTTAATCCGATTTTGTTTTTTGTCCATAGATTTATGAGTTTTGAACAGCGGTATACTACTGTTGCCTTTATTTAAAGTGTATTTTTTGTCGATTCCACAACACGAAATAAACTAGAGGCTCTTAAGAGCCTGTGTCGCTCACATTGGTCTATGTGTATATTAAACAAAGGACACTGATGCATTCATGACAAAAATGTGTTTTGGTGATGGTAATGTGTTTGTAGATCTTACTTTACTGAACATGCTTGCTTCTTACAATTATCTCAATTTATAATAAACTTGGCCCATTAGTTAGAGGAAAATATTTTGTTAATATTTACAAAAAATTACAAAATTTACAAAATTATAAATGGCAATAATTCCTTAAGGGGTCAACTGACCTTTTTGGTCAAATTAACTTATTTGTGGATATTACTTTGCTGAACATCATTGCTGTTTACAGTTTATCTCCATCTATAATAATATTCAAGATAATAACCAAAAACAGCAAAATTTCCTTCAAAATTTCCAATTCAGGAGCAGCAACCCAACAACCAGTTGTCGGATTCATCTGAAAATTTCATGGCAGATAGATTTTGACATGCAAAACAATTTAACTCATGTCAGATTTGCTCTGAATGCTTTGGTTTCAGAGTTATAAGCCAAAATCTACATTTTACCCCTATGTTCTATTTTTAGCCATGGCGGCCATCTTGGTTGATTGGCCGGGTCACGCCACACATTTTTAATTTAGATACCCCAATGATGATTTGTTTGGTTTAATTTGGCCCAGTAGTTTCAGAGGAGAAGATTTTTGTAAAAGTTAACGACGACGGACGACGACGCAAAGTGATGAGAAAAGCTCACTTAGCCCTTCGGGCCAGGTGAACTAAAAACAATGAAGAACAATATGGTCATGTAGAAAAAAGTTTTGTTCTGTACATTCATTATAAAATTATACCTAGAAAAAAACAACCTTATATGGTGTGATGGATGTAACTTTAACATTGTCTATACCTTCTGTGCTATTCCTTTGACACATTGGACACAGGCCTGGAATTCAAAAAGAGTATTATTAGAACTAAGTTTAAAGGCAAATCAGTTCAGAATGGTCATGAAACATCTTTTTTTAAATCTACAAATCCTTGAATAGTGTGTATGGTGTTTGGTGTTTTTTTTTCCATATATATCTGTACTTTTAAAAGATAAATCCTTGCTGATTTCTTTTTAATTTTGTACCCTTTTTTCTCTCTCGCATTGTTTACTTGTTCCCCTTCGTTCACAACGTCTTCTGATTGTAAGTCCTTTTTCGAGGGGGGGGCGGGGGGGGGGGGGGGGGGGGGGCTTTCGGGTTGAGTTACGTATATTTTTTCGTCGATTCGGATTAAAGATAATTTGAAAGTTGATACGTGACGTTTTTCAATAGTTTTGATTAATGGCTTTAATCCATGAAATGCAGTCCGTGCCATGACTAATTTTTTAGCTATTGAATTATTGCAAGTTCGCTTAGTTGCATTATTATGAGATTTGAAAGTTTAGGCATAAAAACATAAGCATATAAAAAGACAAAATTCGTTTTTTATTTTTAACAGTGTGTTACGTAGTACTTACATTTCTATTATAGAATATAATCACTGCTGCTAAAGCAAGGGCGACAACTCCTACTCCAGACAGTATATATGGCAAATAGTTAGTACGCTGTAACAATAACCATCACTGTCATGATTAATACCACGTTATCATGTAGCATTTATTCTTACAAATACACATTAATGCAAAGGATGGCGTAGTTTGGCAGTATTTCAGATATTTATGAAATTATAGTGAATGCGTTTGGAACTTGCAAAACTGTTTCTGAATTTGAATGGAACCAATTAGTGCATGTATTTAAAATAATTTAACGTTTTCTGAATATCGGAAAAAAAGCTATACGAGTAGTTTATTTACTTCCAGACATACACTCACTCAGTTCAAAATTTATATAATTATAAAATACATACTGTACACCTGTCGCCTATTTTCACTTCAAACGAATAGCTATAATATAATCGAAAGTATATAATATCAGTAATACTTATTAATAATCTTGTATTAATTTATGCGGGTTGTGTTTTTGCTAGATGTAACCTAATGTCATTGGTTGTGTATTTTTCTCATGACAGTAATGATCATGACTTACATGTATGTCCATCGTTTACATTTTAGTAAACTTCTATTATACTACTTTGTGTGATTGATTTAATCATTTCTACACTAATATAATGTTTTTGAGTTAGTCCTCTAAAAAGGTTTTCCTCATAATAATGTGTGCTTTTTACTATGCTCAACATATATACATGATATAATTAACATAGATACTCAAAAATGACAATCGTATTTCTAGTGAAATTATCAGACGATGTAATAGTTGTAACGAATTTGAAGATGAATATCGTTTCTTTCTTTTTTGTCTTTGTAATTGTTTATTGAAAGTACAAAAAGATTCCAAATTTCGACACAAGATGTCGATCGGATCTTCATGATTTTTTGTCTGGTTAACTGTAGTTTACTGTTGACGACAAGTTTTCTTATTTTGTATACATTTATAGAAGCCTTTGATCTTTATTAAATAGTGAGATAAAAGACCAAACTCTTCACTTGTTTAAACCTACATATGTCTGATAGATCAATCTCCAGTTCTTACTGAAAGAATAACTTAAGGTGGTACCCAACACCTTCACTAAAAATAATTTGGCTCGTTTAATTTTCAAAAAATTTTGACAAAGTATTTACTTTGACCCTTTGACAGAAATATAAAAATTTCAAAAAACTTGAACCGACCAATTTATCAGAAAAATTACACTGGTTACATAACAGTTCAACTAACACTAATTTTGATCATTGAGAAGCTTAATATTCCCTAACCAACACAACGTAATTAAAACGTTCAGCTGATTTTACAGAGTTATCTCCTTGTAGTGTTAGGTACCACCTTAAGTCAACAATGTTGAGGTTATTAAAAGTATATTTATATTACTTGTTGTTAGAGTTTTGTGCCTGTTCGATATTTTCAATCTTGCACGTTGCAGTTGGGCGTTTTAGACAAGTAGCATTCGGACCGTGCTCGGGAGGATTTTCGCACAAAGTGTAGTTTTCTTTTCCAAAGTAGACTTTTCCTTTGATTAAATTTATGAACTGAAAATAAATATAATAAAAAAAAGTAGCCATTATTTCAACATTGTATGGTGTATTGAACAATTGACCTAATGGCATGGTTAATCTCACTGCATCACTATTGAAATAAATTTCTTCATTGTCTAAATGGAGATAACTGTCATTCCCTAAAGGGGCTAAAAGGTTATAGTGATCCTATAGATAATAATAAAAAGATGTGGCGTGCGCTTGCAATTGAAATGTTTCATATTTTCATGGCGGGGCCTTTTATAGTCCACTATACACTATGGTATTTTCTCATTGTTTAAGGGGTCATCCATAATTGTCAACCATTTTCCAAAGTGTACAAAACGTACACTTGGGGGGAGGGGGTTAAAAAATCAACATTTTTACCGTACGCTTTTTTTTTTTTAAAACATATGAAAACTAAATCTTTCAAAAATGTAAACTTGTAAAACAATTTAAACAAAAAGTTTGCAAGCATTTCTTAGTACCCCCGATTGTCAATTTCGCGTGCTTTATTATAGATCGTTATCGTTTCACTCTGTTTAATAAACAAAACTGATGGAAACACTAAATTCTTTGAATGTTTTGATTTTAAGACAAAAGATTTTAAACTGGTACTTCGATTAATTTCCTTGTAATGTATTCCAAAACAGTAAACCAGTAAACTGGAAGTAAACTTATTTTTCTCAGTATAAGCCTCCTTTAATTAGGAGCACCTCAATATGAAGTTTAACCTTAACCTTAAAAATTATCCAATATCTGTACACGTTACAGTATATATACATAAACTATAATAGTGCCATGAATGGCATATTTGCAGGGACCTTTTAAATAGAAATACAGGCGGGAAATTTAAAAACTTAAAATGTTTTAAAACATTACACTTTTATTGATTGCTGTCTTGAGCTCTGATTCCATCAACAGCTGTCAGTCCATACTTTACCAATGCAATATAACCATGCATTTCCCTTTCTTTAATTCTTAGCATAGTTTATGTGCCCTTTTGTTAATCTTTTGCATGCTCTAGGTGCCCTTTTTCATTGGAGTTCCCACTGACCTGTGTGATAGGGGAAACACTAATCTTTGAACTCTTTATTCTAACAAAACACAAGCATCACAGATAGATGTCATCAAATAAAACAGTCAGATATGTTTTAGTTTATTTTCAAAGCAAATTTCTATATTAAACTAAAATATAATAAACAGGATCTTCTTTTTATTAAGAATGATTGATTCCTCTCTTGAAATCTGAAAATGGTTGATGTACACTTTTTGAGGGAGGGTGGGGGGTCTGAAAAAGTGTACGTTTTGTACACTTTGGAAAATGGTTGACAATTTTGGATGACCCCTAAGGTCGTATGGTTGCATATACAAGTATATAAATTGCTTTTATTCACTTTATTTGAATTTTGGTGGGTATACTTTTAGTTGTCTCATTTGCAATCATACCACATCGCCTTCTTTTTGTATTCACTAAAATATAATGAATAATGCATTTATAATTATAGTATGTTTGTCGACCAATATTATACAATTATAATTACCTTTTCGCTGCACTTAAACACATGTTTATAGCCAATAATTGGTTCGAATTTGTGTGAAAAGCAGGTGCTAGTTGCATTCATATCACAACTGAAATTATAAGAGACAAACATTTTAAGCAATTCTTGTTATAAAGATGTTTTACATATGAGTGAAATTGTATCTTTTTATTATTAAAGGGACCTCCGTGGCTGAGGTCAAAGAAGTTGAAATACTGTACTACAAGCCAGCAGTCCAAAACTGAGGTTGTGCGTTCGAATCCTGCACGTGATAGGTGCAATCGACACTAATCTTAATTGATTATGATTGTCAGTTTTACTACCATCAAAAACAATATCCGATTTTTGCTTGTCTGTAGTAAACTATGATCTTGTATAGCTGATTGTATACGAATATGGTTTTGCTCATTGTTGAAAGCTGTATTTAAACATAGCTACATATAGAGTTAAATCGGGTCATTTTGGACATTGACAATCATACCACATCACCTTAGTTTTATATTTCAATTCAATTCAATTCAAAGTTTTATTGCCATATAAACTTTACAGTTTGTGACATATAACAAAAACAAAAACAAATAAAAGACAATAACTAAGTAACTCAATATATATATATATATATATATATATATATATATATATATATATATATATATATATATATATATATATATATGTATATATATATATATATATATATATACAACTCGTCTAAACATCAACCCAACAATGTTAGATCTGTAAATTTGCTTTCGCAAATTTTTGGTTCTTCCCTCGCCGGGATTCGAACCCATGCTACTGTGATATCGTGACACAAAATCGCCTGCACTGCAGCCGTCCCGCTAGACCACACGACCACCTGGGCTCTCAAAAAAAAAGAGCTTTCGCTGGCCGTGTGTTACCTTTCCTCGTCAGTTTTAATCTAGCGGCGTACTACAGTACATGATATATAAGGCATGAAGATGTTATTGTTACAGATCAGCTAAATTATCTATAGTAAAGGATCCTACAAATTAATGTAATATACAGTCACAGAAAATAATTATATTTATAAGTACGTCTGAGTCAGTGACAACTCTACATCAGATGTATCCATCGGATCGCCATCAATGATGGTGATACAGCAAATTTACAGATCTAACATTGTTGGGTTGATGTTTAGACGAGTTGTATATACATTATGTACACAGCCATGTCTCACCATCATTGATGGCGATCCGATGGATACATCTGTTGTAGAGTTGTCACTGACTCAGACGTATATATATACAAATTAAGGTAAAATTAAAGGGTCCCCTGTCCTCAGTTCCATTTACTTCGGATCCTAGTTTATTCACTTGTGTTGCTGTTGATGGGTGAAGTATATATATATATATATATATATATATATATATTGGTATTTTGTTTATTTCTGTTTAGATACTAGTTTGCAGTAGACTCGATATTTTGAAAGTTTGTAATTTACATTAAAGTAAGGGGAACAAACCTTACAAATTCTGCCCAATAGTTAAGTTTTATACTTAGTGAGAAAATAAATCACAGAAATAACGAACTCCAAGGAAAGTTCAAAACGCAAAGTCCCAAATCAAATGACAAAATCAAAAGCTCAATCACATCGAGCGAATGGATAACAACTGTCATATTCTTGACTTGGTACAGGCAATTATTGATGCAGAAAATAGTGGATTAAACCTTAATTGTGTTATAGCTAGCTAAAGCTTTCACTCGTATGGTAGTCGTATAGAATTCCATATGTGAGCAAAACTAACAGAAATAATAGGTTGAAATGTCAAAATAGGGTACAACATTCAAAATTGTATTATTATAATCATAATCACTATAAAACACAAAAGGGTATATAGGCAAGGCACATAAGCAAAAAAGAAAGACAAAAATACAAAAACTTAGCATAGCACAATTATAACACAATGTCGGGATGTACAAATACAGAGCCACGTCAAATGGATATAACACAAAATACATTAAACAGTAAAAGAAATATTGAATTAAAAGAATACTATTAACACCGTGTATTATTATGTGAAGTTAATACGGAATATTTATTAACAAGGTATCTTCCGATGAACTTTTTTTTTTAAAAGGACGAGACGTTCTTTGACATAACCCTGGTTCATCAACTTTCAACTCAGACACTAGTGAAGTTTAACAAAGTCTGAGTAGTAGCTGCAAGCTCTTGAATAATGACCGAATAAGTAAGGAAATGTATATACAATATACAGGCGAAGTTGGTATATTGCTGGAAAAATGATAATTTAAAAATAAAATCGTCTCTTTTGCCATAGTGGCTGGTTCTGAGATGACCGTGTATGTCAAATTCGAGGTATTAGTCTAAAAAAAAAGGCTGAGGAAGCCGTGTCTGTTGATTTTTTTATTTCTAGTTCTGGGGGATCTATTAATGGAACCCAATCAGAAAATTTTGAATTGGTAATGGAAAAAACTTCATAAATACCTATGAATGTGACATTAAACGACAAGGCTTTTTTTTATCTTCTTGTTTTAGATAAGTGTCGTAAGGAACTCCAATTCATATGAAAATAAAAAGAGGTTGGCAAGGAAAAAGTATATCTACAGTTACATTTTTCCACATGAGCGTTTTAAAAATATCCCTATATACCAGCAAGAACACATTATTGCAACAACATTAATGTAGAGATAATTTGTGAACATTTGGTATAAAAGAACATATAATTTTACAAAACCTTATTTATGTTATAGAACAATATTATGTTCTGATGTGTTTTGAAAAACAAAATACTAACCCACGGCCAGTACATACTTCGACGGTCACGTTATCACAAGATCCGGGACACGATGCGCTTACAATTTCGATACTCGTCCCTTGGATGAAATCTGTATATCTAAACAACTGAAAAGATAACCAAAATATAGTATAGTTGAGTGATAAAATTGTTTATTAGGTTAAAAGATCTCAATGTACAAATATTTTTTTTTTATTTGCTGTCTCATTGACTTATATCCCAGTTCTCCTTTATACATTTCGGTTCAAAACTGGGAGTTATAACCCAATTGAAAAATATAAATAGTATTGATATCAGTATGTTAACTCAACACAGATATCATTCAGGATTATACTTTTGCACGAAACTCACTAGGGACGCTCGAATGAAAAAAGTTATAAAGGCAAAATAAAGAACGAAGTTGAAGGTCCCAAAATTCCGTACGATTTTGCCAAATACAATTCCGAAAAATTCAAAGTTTATGCGAGCCTCTAAAACGCACGAGTTGCTCTTCTCGCAAAAGTATATGTGCCATATACATATAGATCTACGCTATAAAAAGTATAAAAAAAAAATATTTACTAAGTACTGTTCAAAAACTTTATTCAGATAAGTTTGCCAGTTTTGTTTATCAAACATAAGAGATTGCATGTTATCCAAACACCACAACTTTTAATCGTTCACAAATATTTTACTACGGAATCTTTGGTCAAGACTCAGTCTAGACCTGTAATGACTGTTACGTTGTATTTCTATAGCAAGTGTTCAGTTTCAGGAAAACAGTATTTGACCCAATAAGATATTTCACTAATTTTAATATTTCAAATGTATTTTATTTGAGTGACGGTTTGATTTATATCCAAATGTTACGATAACGGTTCAATATTATCAATATTGGTCATAATTATTTGTAAAAAGCAAGCCTATACATATACAATTATTTAGTAAACCAGATTTATTTTAAAAGAGGTTATCAAGTAATTAGAAAGTGGTTGGATACAACTGTTCATTTAAGGACACATAATTTCTTTCGAAGAGATTATCCGCATCCAAAACATAATTATGAATAATGAAGTATTGGCCACTGGACGATAAACAAATAACAACCGGTCAATCTTTATACACAGGAAGTGATCAATAATTTAAAAAAAAAAATGTAATATAAATAACACTCACAATAAATAAAAATACAATCATCCACACTTCTTTTGTTATACACAAATCATATAAAACCATATCTCCCTATTGATATTATGTTTCAATCTATCTCGTATGAACATATTGTTAATCAGTGATTAAATCGATACTGTTTCTACACAATTGAAATATTTGATGATAAAAACTTTCGTCTGTATATGTCTTCCTGTTTAATGTTGGAATATTTAAGTAGTCATCCCTATGAGACTAGACCACTTTTCCCCCATAGACCCAATGTTAAAGCCGCCATTTTGTTTGGAGGAGGGAATTTTCGACAAGGGTCAAGTGGTCATTTTTTTTATTAAGTAATATAATTAGGGAAATGTTGTGTTTTCTTAATTAATAATTAATTGTGACAATTAATAATATAATTAAGAATATTGATTAAGTTTAATCAATATTTAGTGATGACAATGGTTCAAATCTAGTTAATATTATCGATTTATATCTACTCTTGTAGCGCAGGTAATAGGGTTTGACTAAATCAATTAAAACAAAACTTTTTTTTTTGTTGGTGACCAGTGGAAGAATAAACAGTATGTCATCTTTTGTGTTAAAACAATACGTATACCATTGTAAACAACGGACGTATTTCAAAATATTTTCTTCAACATTGTCAAATGTAAATGACCTACTAAATGAACCTTACATTCAATGTTTACATGAGTATAAATAGATGTTTGTGTACATATGTTATTTTTTTTATTTAAGAGTGAACGTTTATTCTGTTTTTGTTTGTGAAAGTCGGGTGATATCTATTATGTAAATTAGAGACAATTGTTTTAAATAAATATGATTAAATAGTGATAACTTGGGTCATGTTTACATTTTGAATATGTTAAAATCTGACGCTATCTATTATAACTGGATTAAACCGGTTTATACCTATTCATGAATAAACATAGTATGTCGGGTTAATGAAATACTAATTTCAATCCGATTTTTCTTTTTTAATTCTTCAGAACGTTTCTCGTAAATGGCATCAGAAATGTTTAGATTTTCATGTATATTTATCTATTTTTATGATTATTAGTTGGTATATACGAGAAATTACATATGCAGTAAGATGAAAAAAAAAAGTTTGGTATAAAAATAATATACACTGTCAATTTCATATTTTTTATTTGTAATACATGTACAATTATAAAAGAAATCAATGAGATTGAAAGTCTTTAACATCACTGGCTTTCACCCATGAATTAAACTTGGTTGGCCAATTTAACCATTTGATATAATATTGTTTATAGGGTCCTCTTCCTTTTGTTTTTATAACTTTCTCAATTTTCCACAAGGAATTGTCTTTGACGTTTATTCGTTGAAGTTCAGATTGGTAGTAGGATCCAGAAATTTCTTTTCCATGGTAATCTTTGATGCGATATAACGGTGTCATGCTTCTCCAGAATCGTCCGGATATCGTGAATACTTCACCCGTCCATTTTTCGTCATATTCCCGAGAAAAAATATTTCTCAAATATGTAAGTCTAACTCGATCTCCAAGTTTAAACCTGAAGTGGTACTGTTTCTTTAACATTCCAGAATGCGGTCTTGAAAAATATGTCGATAAGCGAATAGCTTCTTCATTTTCCTTTTTCACTTCTACAGGTGCCATGTCGATAGTGCTATGAATAGTATGGTTGTATCCATTTACAAAGCTTTGAAGCTTGTCTATGTATCTGTAAGACTGATTGTACGAAAAGTAGCGATATATTTTCGTTTTTATTGTTTTTATAACACGCTCGGACACTGATGCTTTGACCTCATTAAACGCATAAAAATGATTAATCTCTTCCTTTTTAAAAACTGTCTGAACTCTCTTTGCCTTGAACTCCTGTCCCATATCCGTTCGTATTTTATTTGGAACTCTTCCTGTTTGAAATATGTCTTGAAACGCAGTTGCCACGGACTCTCCTTTTTTGTCTTTTAGTTTACGTAGCCATAAATACTTTGAAAACACATCAATGACTACCAATACGTATTTATATTCTTTATTGTATTTTGAAAACTTCACCATATCCATAAGGTCAGCAGACCATTGGTCATCTATCCCGGCCACAACGATTTCCGTTCTATTCTGTGGTCTCCTTAATGGTCGTTGTAAACTGTATGGTTCCTGGCTTTGTAACCATTTTCGTATCTTATATTTACTAATTTTGAATTGCCCATCTTTTTGTATATAATTATAAAGTTTGTCTGGTCCCGAAAAACTAGCAGGATTTGATGGAATGTAGTAGATTTCCTTTAGATATTTCTCCAATGCAGACATGTTGTCAATACAAATATTAAAATGGATATAACGAAATCCATGTAATACAGTATGTTATAAAGGACTAGTCTTTCTCCTGTACATCTTCGTCAGTGTCCTCTTCATCGTCCTCATCGTCTGTATTCTCAGTGTCACTAGTCGTTTCAAAGTAATCATCATCAAATAATTCATTAAATTGATGTCGATTTTTCATGAGAATACGCCGAATTTGAGTTTTGTCATCTGTATTGTTTTCAACAACATCCTGAATTTGTCGTACAATGTCAGAGTGCACATTGCTTTTATCTAGGGGAACAATCAGTTTCAACAACTCAGTATAGCGTTTAAAAAACTGACGTTGAACAAGAGGGCTTATTTTTTGATTGCTTTGTTGAATTGCGTCTTCCTCATTCATACCCTCTTTCACGTACTTGTCGTATTTTTTATCCCAAGTGTCTTTCGCTGTATCAATGGCTGCATGTAATATGGTTTTGTATCCTTCATTGTCGTCTATATTAACATCTTCACTACTATCGTCTGAACCACCATCATATTCAATCCATTCTGAGGCTGACTTTTTTGAAGGATTTTCGTTATCTAGGTCTTTGCTGTCTCTTTTTCTTTTGAAAGATTCGTTTTCTGGACACCAATGTTTGATATGTCTTTGCAAATCGTGCATACTGTCAAGCACTACTCCACAATCGTCACAAGAGGGCATATTTTCATACGTCTGTTTACTAGGATTGTCTTGGTAAGAATAAGGAGCGGCTGAATGTTGCTCTGTATTTATATCATTTGAAGTAGGAATTACTTCATTGGTCTTTGCTAAGTGTTGCTGTAAAACGTTTCCAAGCAATCGGTTCGATTCTGATGTCGTTGGTTTTAAATCCACAAGAAGATATCCAAATGGTTTACTAGTTGATTCTTCAAATTTTTCTAAAAAGTATAGTACTTTTCCCGGATACATTTGTCTGCCTAGAGTCATTATCTGTTGCTTATCGACAGGGTTGTTAAATAATACCAAGTAGTGACAATTTCTTCTTTGTGTAGGATCTTTACTGAAGTAAAGATTCTGATTTAATACTACAACTGATAGATTCCTATGATGGCTACCTTCCGTAAACAAGTCAGTGATTCTAGGATCTTTTGCTGATGTTGACATTAAATCGTCCAAAACTATCATATTTCTTACACTTGGATCAATAAAGCTATCCTTCTCTAAATCAACTGGTATCCCTTGTATAAATTCGACATACGGTCTAACTGTCTTTTGAATGTCGTCGTAGAGTGGTTGCCAACGTCTGTAAAGCCATATTATTCTCTGAATAGTAGGCTGAATAAATCTTGAATTTTGGAGAAGTTGTTTCACAAAAAAAGTTTTGCCACATGATGTTGGTCCGCTTACTGTCATCGTGAATGGATGTTTAAAAACCAAGTGTTCTGTTTCCTCCTTCTGGGGCGCCGCCGTATCCTCATCATGCGGTGGAGGCGGCGGCGGCGGCGGCGGCGGCGGCGGTGCTGTTCCTTCCCTCTGCGGCGGCGGCGGAGGTGATGTTCCTTCCCTCTGCGGCGGCGGGTCCGCATGACTGGTCAGCGGATATGGTTCAGTGATTCTATGTTTATTTCTATGATGTCGCATCATAACATCTTTTCTAGAAAATTGAAGTTTACATACGGGACACGTTTTATCGTCCATCTGTTCTCGTATGAAGGAAGCTGTTAACTGATATATCTTTCCAGTGTTTCAATTTATAAAGACAACAACTGGTTAGTGTCTTTAAATATCAGCTGTATTTGTACGAGGCTAAGAAATAGGTGTACTGCGAGCTGTAGCGAGCCCGAAACAGGAATGGCTCGCTACAGCTCGCAGTACACCTATTTCTTAGCCTCGTACAAATACAGCTGATATTTAAAGACACTAACCAGTTGTTGTCTTTATAAATTGAAACACTGGAAAGATATATCAGTTAACAGCTTCCTTCATACGAGAACAGATGGACGATAAAACGTGTCCCGTATGTAAACTTCAATTTTCTAGAAAAGATGTTATGATGCGACATCATAGAAATAAACATAGAATCACTGAACCATATCCGCTGACCAGTCATGCGGACCCGCCGCCGCAGAGGGAAGGAACATCACCTCCGCCGCCGCCGCAGAGGGAAGGAACAGCACCGCCGCCGCCGCCGCCGCCGCCGCCGCCTCCACCGCATGATGAGGATACGGCGGCGCCCCAGAAGGAGGAAACAGAACACTTGGTTTTTAAACATCCATTCACGATGACAGTAAGCGGACCAACATCATGTGGCAAAACTTTTTTTGTGAAACAACTTCTCCAAAATTCAAGATTTATTCAGCCTACTATTCAGAGAATAATATGGCTTTACAGACGTTGGCAACCACTCTACGACGACATTCAAAAGACAGTTAGACCGTATGTCGAATTTATACAAGGGATACCAGTTGATTTAGAGAAGGATAGCTTTATTGATCCAAGTGTAAGAAATATGATAGTTTTGGACGATTTAATGTCAACATCAGCAAAAGATCCTAGAATCACTGACTTGTTTACGGAAGGTAGCCATCATAGGAATCTATCAGTTGTAGTATTAAATCAGAATCTTTACTTCAGTAAAGATCCTACACAAAGAAGAAATTGTCACTACTTGGTATTATTTAACAACCCTGTCGATAAGCAACAGATAATGACTCTAGGCAGACAAATGTATCCGGGAAAAGTACTATACTTTTTAGAAAAATTTGAAGAATCAACTAGTAAACCATTTGGATATCTTCTTGTGGATTTAAAACCAACGACATCAGAATCGAACCGATTGCTTGGAAACGTTTTACAGCAACACTTAGCAAAGACCAATGAAGTAATTCCTACTTCAAATGATATAAATACAGAGCAACATTCAGCCGCTCCTTATTCTTACCAAGACAATCCTAGTAAACAGACGTATGAAAATATGCCCTCTTGTGACGATTGTGGAGTAGTGCTTGACAGTATGCACGATTTGCAAAGACATATCAAACATTGGTGTCCAGAAAACGAATCTTTCAAAAGAAAAAGAGACAGCAAAGACCTAGATAACGAAAATCCTTCAAAAAAGTCAGCCTCAGAATGGATTGAATATGATGGTGGTTCAGACGATAGTAGTGAAGATGTTAATATAGACGACAATGAAGGATACAAAACCATATTACATGCAGCCATTGATACAGCGAAAGACACTTGGGATAAAAAATACGACAAGTACGTGAAAGAGGGTATGAATGAGGAAGACGCAATTCAACAAAGCAATCAAAAAATAAGCCCTCTTGTTCAACGTCAGTTTTTTAAACGCTATACTGAGTTGTTGAAACTGATTGTTCCCCTAGATAAAAGCAATGTGCACTCTGACATTGTACGACAAATTCAGGATGTTGTTGAAAACAATACAGATGACAAAACTCAAATTCGGCGTATTCTCATGAAAAATCGACATCAATTTAATGAATTATTTGATGATGATTACTTTGAAACGACTAGTGACACTGAGAATACAGACGATGAGGACGATGAAGAGGACACTGACGAAGATGTACAGGAGAAAGACTAGTCCTTTATAACATACTGTATTACATGGATTTCGTTATATCCATTTTAATATTTGTATTGACAACATGTCTGCATTGGAGAAATATCTAAAGGAAATCTACTACATTCCATCAAATCCTGCTAGTTTTTCGGGACCAGACAAACTTTATAATTATATACAAAAAGATGGGCAATTCAAAATTAGTAAATATAAGATACGAAAATGGTTACAAAGCCAGGAACCATACAGTTTACAACGACCATTAAGGAGACCACAGAATAGAACGGAAATCGTTGTGGCCGGGATAGATGACCAATGGTCTGCTGACCTTATGGATATGGTGAAGTTTTCAAAATACAATAAAGAATATAAATACGTATTGGTAGTCATTGATGTGTTTTCAAAGTATTTATGGCTACGTAAACTAAAAGACAAAAAAGGAGAGTCCGTGGCAACTGCGTTTCAAGACATATTTCAAACAGGAAGAGTTCCAAATAAAATACGAACGGATATGGGACAGGAGTTCAAGGCAAAGAGAGTTCAGACAGTTTTTAAAAAGGAAGAGATTAATCATTTTTATGCGTTTAATGAGGTCAAAGCATCAGTGTCCGAGCGTGTTATAAAAACAATAAAAACGAAAATATATCGCTACTTTTCGTACAATCAGTCTTACAGATACATAGACAAGCTTCAAAGCTTTGTAAATGGATACAACCATACTATTCATAGCACTATCGACATGGCACCTGTAGAAGTGAAAAAGGAAAATGAAGAAGCTATTCGCTTATCGACATATTTTTCAAGACCGCATTCTGGAATGTTAAAGAAACAGTACCACTTCAGGTTTAAACTTGGAGATCGAGTTAGACTTACATATTTGAGAAATATTTTTTCTCGGGAATATGACGAAAAATGGACGGGTGAAGTATTCACGATATCCGGACGATTCTGGAGAAGCATGACACCGTTATATCGCATCAAAGATTACCATGGAAAAGAAATTTCTGGATCCTACTACCAATCTGAACTTCAACGAATAAACGTCAAAGACAATTCCTTGTGGAAAATTGAGAAAGTTATAAAAACAAAAGGAAGAGGACCCTATAAACAATATTATATCAAATGGTTAAATTGGCCAACCAAGTTTAATTCATGGGTGAAAGCCAGTGATGTTAAAGACTTTCAATCTCATTGATTTCTTTTATAATTGTACATGTATTACAAATAAAAAATATGAAATTGACAGTGTATATTATTTTTATACCAAACTTTTTTTTTTCATCTTACTGCATATGTAATTTCTCGTATATACCAACTAATAATCATAAAAATAGATAAATATACATGAAAATCTAAACATTTCTGATGCCATTTACGAGAAACGTTCTGAAGAA
This sequence comes from Mytilus galloprovincialis, assembly GCA_037788925.1. NCBI lineage: Eukaryota > Metazoa > Mollusca > Bivalvia > Mytilida > Mytilidae > Mytilus > Mytilus galloprovincialis. The sequence continues at coordinate 31,226,850 of CM075332.1, forward strand.
TTAAAAAAGAAAAATCGGATTGAAATTAGTATTTCATTAACCCGACATACTATGTTTATTCATGAATAGGTATAAACCGGTTTAATCCAGTTATAATAGATAGCGTCAGATTTTAACATATTCAAAATGTAAACATGACCCAAGTTATCACTATTTAATCATATTTATTTAAAACAATTGTCTCTAATTTACATAATAGATATCACCCGACTTTCACAAACAAAAACAGAATAAACGTTCACTCTTAAATAAAAAAAATAACATATGTACACAAACATCTATTTATACTCATGTAAACATTGAATGTAAGGTTCATTTAGTAGGTCATTTACATTTGACAATGTTGAAGAAAATATTTTGGAATACGTCCGTTGTTTACAATGGTATACGTATTGTTTTAACACAAAAGATGACATACTGTTTATTCTTCCACTGGTCACCAACAAAAAAAAAAGTTTTGTTTTAATTGATTTAGTCAAACCCTATTACCTGCGCTACAAGAGTAGATATAAATCGATAATATTAACTAGATTTGAACCATTGTCATCACTAAATATTGATTAAACTTAATCAATATTCTTAATTATATTATTAATTGTCACAATTAATTATTAATTAAGAAAACACAACATTTCCCTAATTATATTACTTAATAAAAAAAATGACCACTTGACCCTTGTCGAAAATTCCCTCCTCCAAACAAAATGGCGGCTTTAACATTGGGTCTATGGGGGAAAAGTGGTCTAGTCTCATAGGGATGACTACTTATTTATATAGTGACAATATATTTTAGTCTTCTGTCAGACATATCTATAATCATTGAATACGTAGAAACCCTGCATATCTTAAAAACTTTTAATCATAATCATCAAATTTTAAAGATTTTGAGGATCTTTAAAGTATGGTATTTAACTGATAATAATTTAAAGGTAAAAAAGAAGCTTGGACATCTTGTAAGGTTTATATGAATAAAGCCTTTACATGTATTTCAAATTTAAAAAAAAATGATCATAACTGATTTTCGAATACCCCCCCCCCCCCCCCCCCCCCAAAAAAAAAAAAGTTCTGCCAACAACGATTTTAACAAAGACTATAAACCAGAGAGTATTTATGAACGTAGATCTCACTAATTTATTTAACTATTATACTAAAACATGCATCGGTATTCGCACACTATTATAATTTTAAGTCCCAATTAATCAAGTAGTTACTAGTAATTGATGTTTGTATTTCCCCCGTGTCCTCAGATTGTGATAGTTGTGATATGCAATCTACGGGCCCTTTGATTGAATATATTTGTATATGAAATGTAAAAGCCCTTACTGGTTTTTGGTTTATATATTATATAATAGAAATTCTTAATAACTGAATTGCAGTAAAGTTAATCAATAGTACAGATTTCTATCGATATTTTAAAAATCAATGGATAATATTATGTAAAGCTATAGTATACTCAAACGAATGCGCAAAGCAAAGTAACACAGGAAGTACACTCAAATGACGGTGTGTATTACAGTAACCCAGGAGGTACACTCAAATAACTGTGTGTAGCACAGTAACCCAGGAGGTACACTCAAATGGCTGGGTGCAGCACAGTAACCAAGGAGGTACACTCAAATAACTGCATGCAGCACAGTTACTCAGGAGGTATACTCAAATGACTATATGCAGCACCGTAACTAAGGAGGTACACTCAAATGACTAAGTGCAGCACAGTAACCAAGGCGGTACACTCAAATGACTCTGTGCAGCACAGTAACCCAGGAGGTACACTCAAATGACTAAGTGCAGCACAGTGACCTAGGAGGTACACTCAAATGACGGTGTGTATTACAGTAACCCAGGAGGTACACTCAAATAACTGCATGCAGCACAGTTACTCAGGAGGTATACTCAAATGACTATATGCAGCACCGTAACTAAGGAGGTACACTCAAATGACTAAGTGCAGCACAGTAACCAAGGCGGTACACTCAAATGACTCTGTGCAGCACAGTAACCCAGGAGGTACACTCAAATGACTAAGTGCAGCACAGTGACCTAGGAGGTACACTCAAATGACGGTGTGTATTACAGTAACCCAGGAGGTACACTCAAATGGCTGGGTGCAGCACAGAAACCAAGGAGGTACACTCAAATAACTGCATGCAGCACAGTTACTCAGGAGGTATACTCAAATGACTATATGCAGCACCGTAACTAAGGAGGTACACTCAAATGACTCTGTGCAGCACAGTAACCCAGGAGGTACACTCAAATGACTAAGTGCAGCACAGTAACCTAGGAGGTACACTCAAATGACTGTGTGCAGCACAGTAACCAAGGAGGTACACTCAAATGACTGTGTGCAGCACAGTAACCAAGGAGGTACACTCAAATGACTGCATGCAGCACAGTAACCCATGAGGTACACTCATATGACTGCATGCAGCACAGTAACCCAGGAGGTACACTCAAATTACTGCTTGCAGCACAGTAACCCAGGAGGTACACTCAAGTTACTGCCTGCAGCACAGTAAACCAGGAGAAACACTTAAATGACTGCATGCAGCACAGTAACCCAGGAAGTATATTCAAATAACTGTGTGCAGCACAGTAACACAGGAAGTACACTCAAATGACTGTGTGAACACAGTAACACAGGAGGTACATCCAAATGACTGTGTGCAGCACAGTAACCCAGGAGGTACACTTAAATGACTCTGTGTAGTACAGTAACCCAGGAGGTACACTCAAATGACTCTGTGCAATACAGTACCCCAGGAGGTACACTCAAATGACTCTGTGCAGCATAGTAACCCAGGAAGTACACTCAAATGACTATATGCAGTACAGTAACCAAGGAGGTACACTCAAATGACTAAGTGTAGCACAGTAACCCAGGATGTACACTCAAATGACAGCATGCATCACAGTATCCAAGGAGGTACACTTAAATGACTAAGTGCAGCACAGTAACCTAGGAGGTACACTCAAATGATTGTATGCAGCACCGTAACCAAGGATGTACACTCATATGACTACATTCAGCACAGGAACAAGGAGGTACACTCAAATAACTGCGTGCAGCACAGTGACCCAGGAGGTACACTCAAATGACTACATGCAGCACAGTAACCCTGGAATACACTGAAATGTCTCTGTGCAGCATAGTTACCCAGGAAATACACGCAAATAACTGCATGCAGGACAGTAATCCAAGAGGTACACTCGAATGAATGTGTGCAGCACAGTGACACAGTAGGTACACTCAAGCATAGTAACCATTGAAGTACATGTACACTCGAGCATTTTAAAGACTATCCAGTATTGCTTTTTTCACTTCTGAAGACCATAAAGTCGACTGTTATTGCAATTATCCACTTGATTTGAACTTCTATGGATAGTGGTGTCATTAGCAATCATACCTACATTTCCTTACTTTAAACAAGACTTGAAGAGTGCACAGGATGAAATGTCTCGCCTTCTTTACTAATCATTGATACTATATTGATAGTCCTAAATATAAAGCTTGATTTCAAATGTAACATAAACTTAACATTAACCAAGAAAACTAATCATTGACCAATGAACCATGAAAATGAAGTCAAGATCAGATGAACCATGCATGCCAGGCAGGCATGTACAGCTAAGAATTTTTCCATACAACAAATATAGTTGACCTATCGTATATAGTTAAGGAAAAACAGACCAAAACACATAAACTTAACACTGAGCAATGAACCATGAAAATGAGGTCAAGGTCAAATTAAACCTATGTGACCGACTTATAAATCATAAAATATTTCCATACACCATGCAAATATAGTTGACCTATTGCATATAGTATTAGAAAAAAAGACCAAAACTCAAAAACTTAAAACGTTGACCACTGAACCATGACAATGAGGTCAAATGACACCTGCCAGCTAGACATGTTCACCTTACAATCATTCCATACTCAAAATATAGTAGACCTATTGCATAAAGTATGAGAAAAATAGACCAAAACACGAAAACTTAACTATAACCACTCAACCATGAAAATGAGGTCAAGGTCTGATGACACCTACCAGTTGAACATGTACACCTTACAGTCCTTCCATACACCGAATATACTAGACCTTTTGCTTATAGTATCTTGGATATGGACTTGAGCACCAAAATTTAACCTTGTTCACTGATCCATGAAATGATGTCAAGGTCATGTGAAAACTTTCTGACAGACATGAAGACCTTGCAAGGTATGCACATACCAAATATAGTTATAACTTATAATAAGAGAGAATTTTACATTACTAATAATCTTTAACTTTTTGTTTTAGTAGTCACTGAACCATGAAAATGAGATCAATGACATTGGACATGTGACTGACGGAAACTTCATATTATGAATTTGGCAATTCATATATGTAGATGTCTTCTTGCTCATCATTTCTCCTGTTTAAAGTTTCTATCTAACAAACATTATTTGAAAGATATTATGGCAAAATGTAGAACAAGAGTGCACATGCTGAAATGTCTCGCCTTCATTGATTTTGATAGTCCTAAATATCATATAAAACGTAAAATGATCCAAGAAAATAAGGTCAAGGTTAAATAAACCAAACCGGAAGTTTATGTACATGTTCCCATAACAATCATTCAATACACCAAATATAGTTGATCTGTTGCTCATAGTTTCTTAAAAGCAGTCTTAAACAGGAAAACAAAACATTGACCAATGAACCATGATAGAAGACCTGTACACCTTACTATCAATCTAGTTGACATTTTGCTTATAGTATTTAAGAAAAAAACTAAACCATGAAAACTTAACATTGACAAATGAATCATGAAAATGAGGTCAAGGTTATTAGATGATACCTGCCAGACAGACAGACATATACACCTTACAAACATCCCATACAACAAATATAGCTGACCTGATTGTTTAAGTTTTAAGAAAAATAGATCAAGACATAAAAACACTCAGCAATGAAACTGTGAAAATAAGTACAAACAAGAGGCTGTCACAACGACAGCAAACCGGATTTATTAACATTTATTTGTGTCCTGGCAATATCACAAGAACCATTACTGATGAATGGTGAAAGTGAAAATCGTCAATATCAAATTTGACCTCCATTTTGTCATCAGTATCAACATATAAAAATTTGAAAAGCTTAAGATTGAATGGTTCATGAGTAAATGCAACAGCGTGAATGGAAACGCCATTTTACGATAACTCCTGAACGATAAAAGTCAGAATCATCATTATTGAACTTGACCTTTATTTTGTCATCAGTAACAACATATAAAAATTTCAAAAGCTTTGGTTGAATGGTTCATGAGAAAATGTACGGACACGACTGGAAACACCATTTTTCAAATTTCAAGAACCATAACTCCTGAACGGTATAAGTCAAAATCCTCATTATTGAACTAGACCTCCATTTTGTCATCAGTGACAACATATTAAAATTAGGGAAGCTTTGGTAGAATAGTTCATGCGTACATTTGTAAATGCACGGACACAACTGGAAACTCCATTTTTCAATCTTTCAAGAACCATAACTCTTGAACAGTAAAAGTGAAAATCGTCATTATTGAACTTGACCTCCATTTAGTCATTAGTAACAACATATAAAAATTTGGGAAGCTTTGGTAGAACAGTTCATGCATAAATGCATGGACACGACTGAAAACTCCATTTTTCAATCTTTCAAGAACCATAACTCCTGAACGGTAAAAGTCAAAATCGTCATTATTGAACTTGACCTTTATTTTGTCATCAGTAACAACATATAAAAATTTCAAAAGCTTTGGTTGAATGGTTCATGAGAAAATGTACGGACACGACTGGAAATACCATTTTTCAAATTTCAAGAACCCTAACTCCTGAACGGTAAAAGTCAAAATCCTCATTATTGAACTAGACCTCCATTTTGTCATCAGTGACAACATATTAAAATTAGGGAAGCTTTGGTAGAATAGTTCATGCGTAAATGCACGGACACAACTGGAAACTCCATTTTTCAATCTTTCAAGAACCATAACTCTTGAACAGTAAAAGTGAAAATCGTCATTATTGAACTTGACCTTCATTTAGTTGTCAGTAACAACATATCAAAATTTTAAAAGCTTTGGTTGAACGGTTCATGAGTTAATGAACGGACAACATTTAATTGCCACCCGCCCGGCGTACATCCCCAAATCAATAACCCACATTTTTGTCACAAAAATCCGGTTAATTAAACCACACTGATATGTACATCTTAAAACATTTCCATACACCATATATAGTGGACTCTGTATTAATCTTGACCAAACCAAATTGGAACTTGATATCTAACTTGTCATGATAAAACAACACAACAAATATCAAATCAACATCTTCAAGCATAAACAAAAAATTGTTGAAAACTGATTTGACAGACAGATGGAGTGCAAACCTGTTTGACATTTTCGGTAGGGGATTGAAAATATTTATGACAATTTTAATTTTTAAGAGAAATCGAAGCATTAAGTCCTCATGCACTTATAAAAATCCACCATGGAGATGCTGAAAAGTTAGCATGACGTACAATGTATGTAAAAACTAGGCCCAAAATAAAAAGTTGTTTGTTTCCCCAAACGACCCTGCAAAAAGAGTCCAACTCATAAAATTTTATTGTCAAAACTAAGTTAAATATTATTTTATTCATTTCCTATTTGCAGGCTTGCCAGATGGACAGATTGTTCCAGCTTTTGGAAAAAATAAAATCATTTCCCTATCTAACTACCCACACCTGGCTTAGCAGGGTCAAGCTTGGGGAAACAAACAATATATTAATTTAGGCCTAATCTTGCAACATTTGAACAACAATGATGTAAAGTCTATATCCTGGATTAAGTTGTTTTACGAAGGCACGATAAATATACTACATAAGAAGTATCAAAAGTTTTATTGATTATTAATTGTCCCATTATTTGTTAAACAGATTATAGCATCCTGCTTCCTTCCGTTCTATCAAAAATAAATTACAAACAAGAGGCTCCATCTACACAGGGTTGTGTCATTTCTAGAGAGATATTTCTATACTACATTTGGCTTTGTGGGGGGTCCTAACAAACACCTATATTTTGATTGTACACATACAGATAATGACAAGCTTCAATATTTATTGTTATTTGCAGACCTTGGTTTTTATACATAAAACACATTTATAGTTAATTTTAAATAAAGATTTTTTATTAGAAAAACTTAACGTTTCAATTTTGAATGGTCTTTTCACAGAAGTAAAAATTTAACAATAAATTTTTATCAAATTTTCTTGTGCTGATTTGTACAAGCAAACCCTCTGAAAAACAGATTGATTGATGTTAACTTAATGTCCAGTGGCAAATGTTTCTAGTTAAAACACAATAACTAACAAAATTTGATCCCTCTTTTCTAAGATAACGGCTATTGATATGATACAACCCTGTTTATGAAAGTCTATCAGTATATGTATCAAACATTATGATATGATATTTAAGCACTATAATTCTGTGAAAATACAGTAATTCTCATTAGGCCATACAAATATCCATAACTGGAGTGTTATAAGTTCAAAGATTAATGAGGTGGGAGGCCCTATCATTTCTACTTTATATAATTCACAATACTGGAACTTGTCTCTTCAGTTAAAAAGACCTGTTCAATTTATTTCTGACAGAAACAGAATCTGACTGTTGCCAAAGTACAAACAAAACAATTATAACCAAATACAATTTACATTATACATTGTTATCGTGGTTATTTCAAATCATTCTTTTGTGCAAAATAAAAAAAAAACATTCAAATTCGTTAAATGCACCAGCAAAGATTAGCATGTATTAAAAAACATGTTAGAAAAAGAAGGGAGGGAAAAATTAATTCTTTGTTCTGCATTTTATAATACTTTTGACATTTGTAAATTGGCATTTATACAAAATTTGTAGAAAAAATCTTGTCTATTTCCTTCATTGTTTATATTTACTATTGTTCATGGCTATCTGATCATACCACACATTTCCTTTGGGAGGACGTATTACTGTTGATATCAGATATGTCTTAAACTGACAATATCAACACACATATAAAAATCATTGTACAGGAAATACAATATTTAAATAACAAACATTAAATAATTCAATGTTTAAATAAAGTCTTAATTCTTCTGGTAACATAAATCCATGAACAATCTAAACAAAACAAAAAATTTATTCATCACAATTTAAAGTTCTCAGGGAAAAAATTTTGAAATCCATGGCAACAAACGGACACAAATGTTTAACCACACAAATTCATCTATCAGAAGCAGGATAAACGATAAGCTGATAGTTCTTGCTGTACTATAAAAGGTCGTGGTATTTCCATGGCAACAGTCATTGAGTGCACCAATTTGAATAACTGCACTGCCACTTGTTAGTGACACAAAGTTTAAGCAGTAAAGTTATGATTCATAGAGCTATGTTTGAAAGTTTTATACACAATGCTGTCAATATAAGTCCTAAATCTTTTTCAATTTAGCTTCAATATCTGCCTCATCTAAATCACCTAGGTCATTTGCTTGCACTTCTATTTTAATAGCTTGTAATTTCTTTTTTACAGCATCCTTACTGGATGCATATATCATCTTTTCTTTCATTGGAGCTTCATCTGGACTCCTGAAAACCAAAGAAATCGGTATTAAAAACATCATTAGAGTTGTATATACATGTACATGTAGACACTATTAAATAATAATAACTTAAGGGGTAGACCTTGATTCAGGGAGATAACTCTTTAAATAGGTGATGTGTATGTTAAAGTCAAGTTTCATCAATATATTTTCTTAATAGTGACGGTCTACAATGTATTTTGTTACCTGGCTAGAATCATAGAATTTATTTATGATAATTGTGGACACAAACGTTCTGGTGAAAGTCATACTGATGATTTTAAAGAACTTTAACTTGAAATGGTCTTGCTAAAAGATGACTTGCGGAACCAATATTAAAATTACGGCCAGCATTCTAAAATTATAAAAAAATTTATAAAAGGACAGGGTGTGAAGAAAACACAGAATTGCATGCCAAAACAAGCTGCAGGAAACACTACAGTATTCTACCCAACCCAGCCTTTCTATTGTTTCATGACCATGTGTATGCATGTACATGTACACAATATAATGATTATAATCTCTTTTTTGGTTTTGATTGATAATGGCCACAATCAGGGCTCACGCTACCAGGCGACTTGGGCGAAGAAGTCGCCTTCCTGACCTTCACTTCACTTTCCCCGACCCCCAAAAGCGAAAACAAGTCGCCCTGTTCTTGACGATAGTTGCTTTCAGTCGCTTCCGTCATCGGACATTTTCAATTTTTACCAAGTTGATGAAACATCAATTTTTTATTGATAATTAAAGAAATTCAGACATAAACGATTCATTATCTTTTGAAAAGAGGTTGAAGCATTGTCTTCGCAGTGTGTAGCAGGTTATTTGATAAAAATACAACTTTTTATCACTTCTTGCATTTCCGCAAGTTCCGGTGCTTGTTACTCGAAAACGTACATCAACCTCAATTTCGGCGGCAAAATAAGTTTGTTACTTCATTTAAACGTGATAAAAGTTGCCTCCAGTAAATTTTTAATCCATTTATTGCATTAAAAACGTCATGTTCCTTTCCAAAAAACTTGTCAAACATCCTTTATTTTTGTAAATTTTCTAACTCGAATAATTCAAGCCCTTTCCGTGTCCGATTTTCTCCCACAAGAGGGCTTGATCATTGGCCGTGTCGCCTGCTCTGTGAGAGAGAGCCAATCGGCGGCGATCAGGATAATGAGTCTGCGCAACTGTCTTGTAATTGTCTTACCGAACATGTGTGTTCAATTAACACAAATCCGATAATACTTAATTAACATCAATTAACATCAGTTTACATCATTTAACATCAATTAACATCCGGAACTCCTTCTTTAGCTGCCAATTTAAATCAAAATTCCCATATTGCATAGCGGTGTGAATTTTCCGGTTGACGGTCTTGATCGAGGAAGACGTTCAGGCGTTAATGTAGCCTTCGTAGATCAGCGGAATATAACGACTGAATTATTCGGGTTATAAATTTTCTTGCATTCGTCCGCCATTGACCGATTTCTAAACTCCGGATCTGAACCGGACCAGCTATGACCGAAATCCGTACTTTTACAATAATTACTACGGACGCACGGATGGAACAGCTGACAGAAGAATATTGATCCCAAAGGGAAAAATTACGCATTCCACACGCATTAAGAGACTTTTGGTTACATCTAATTGATTGGTGTATATAATTCCCTATATTTTTTATGGATTGTTTCAAACTATTGATTAAAGTTGCTTAACTCTGAGACTATTATACTATATCAATATATTATGGCCCAGCTTAATAACTTTTATTTTTTTTTTTGAGAAACACTGAATGTCATACAAAAGATAATTTTTAATTAAATTGTAATTGATATATATTATAATTTCTTTACATTTTTTTAAATATTTTTTTTTTTTAGTGCTAGATATTTAGTTGGTAGTTTCTCACAAGCTTAAACAACTTTTAATTTCAAATGTTTCTTTAATTGTATTTCTTTTTACTCAGATATGATTTGAACAATATAAAAAGAACATTATTTACATATGGCCCTTTATACTATTGTAAAATCCAAACATTGTATCGCACTGCGCGAATGAGCACTTCTCTTTCAAATCTCACCACTTCTCCCTATCAGTTTCAAAAAGAGAAGTCACTTCTCCCTATAATTCTGAAGTAGTGTGAGCCCTGCACAATCAAACTAATAACTGTTGCTTTAGTGATTCCCTATATAATCAATAATATATATTGGATTGCATTTTGAAGTTTGTCATGTACATGGTCATAGGGGTTGGAATGTGCCCACCATTTTACATTTTAATCTATTTGATGTATAGAGTTTTTAAAATCTTTCAATATATAAGTAAATTGGTGTTCCTATTCAATTTGAAGGACATAAACATTTACAGATGTAACAAAGGGGGGCATGAATTTCATTACGAATCTGGAACCTCTAGACCGACTATGTTACAAGGCAGTGCCTTAACGGACTGAGCTAAAGAAGTACTTCCTAAGCTCAACCACTTACTGCTGACTAAGTATCTTCTTAAAGTTCTAAGGGAAGCTATCCCGTCACACAGAGAAGAATGTTCAAAATACATGCATGTTCGAGGCCATGATAGGTTGGGAACAACCCCCAAAATGAGGTTATTCAAGAATGGCAAGATGGACATCTAATGTATGTTTCAGGTTGTTTGTATCACTAGTCTTATTGAGACAACGTTTATTCTGTTTTATAATCATACTTTCTACATAGTTTCTATCGTATCATACTTCACGACACACGCTTTTGGACTTCAAACCTGCAAACCGGAAGTGAATGCCGGTTTTTCAGAAAAATGTGAGCTTTGTATTTGAATAGGAACTAGTTTTGTACAAAAGGGTAGCCCACTTTACTCACCACGAAACAAGAATGATTTTACTATGTTTTTGTCCATTTTCTGTGGTGTAGTTGTAATCGTATAAAACGTATCTTGGTTCTTTCGGCGGCAGAATTTTCTTTAGTTCTTCAAAGGGTAAGGTTCCGGCCTCAAATTCATGTTCGGCCACTATTTGCCTCTTCTCTTCCTTATTTATTAACAGTACTAGAGCGTCTAATAAATGCTTTGTTTTCAGTTTGGTGTCGTATGTTTTTACAACGCCATCACACAGACCAACTCCTGACATAGCCATCTTGAAAGAAAAAGAAAATATAACTAGTTCCGGTTTGATAGGACAGGTGAACCCATGTAGGATCGAAATCGAGACGAAATGTATGGCATACAAACGCTGCTTTTATATATTTATTTATTTTAATAAGACTATCATTAAACCTGAAATTAATTTAAAAAATGTATATCAGACGACAAAGAAAAGATATTGATAAGTATTTATGCATAACATTTTGGTCGATCGATTCCGATCCTGAAAGTTATGTGACATCATTAGGGGTGGGTTTTCGAAAAGTGTGCATGGCTATATATGGACATGTGAGTCACATGTGAGATCTAAGAGAAAAAAAATGTCCTTTTGAGGCTAATAAAACGAGACCAAATTTTCATTCTATAATGTAAGGTTTTATTTCTATTGAAGGCTAGAATTAAGGGTGAAAATAAAAATATGAAAAACTTACCTTTCTTGTCATCTTGTGCATTATTTTTTGTCAGTTTGTGTGTTTTTATGATTTATTTAAAATTGTAGTATTTTTTAACCTCTGTGTGCTCGAGTCCTTTTTGTACTAAGCATCTATATATAGATAAATGTATTTTTTAACTTATTTATTTAAGTAAACCTTTGGAGTCTAGACAATTTTTTTGTACATCATCTGTAATCTTTTATTTTTTTGCGGAAATCCTTAGTAAATTAGAAATTATTTCAACCTCAAGACTGTCTTTGTAAAGGAGACATGGGAGACTAAGTCTTATTTATCAATTAAAGATTTGAATATAAGAAGAGCTATGTGTAAAATGAGAATAAGTGCTCGATCATGATCTTAGAATTGACAAAGATAGATAATAAAAATACATAGAGAGAACTCAACTTCTATGTCATCACTGATTATCACATGGATCAAACTCTATTGAAGCCGAGACCCATTTCAGTGACGGATCAAGAGGGGGGTCTGGGGGTTGAAACCCCTCTTTTTTTGGGACGATCAATGCATTTGAATGGGGATATGTAGTTGGACCCCCCCCCCCTTTGTAATGGGTTAGGAACCTTCCCTTTTAAAATGACTGGATCCGTCCCTGCATTTTACAGTAAATTGTCCTTTATATATAATGTTTATATTTATTATTTGATAAAGTTAACACTTTTTGTACTATTTTTAAAGAACTACAGTAACTTAAGGATAAGAAATATTTCTGGTTGTTCACAAATGAGCATTTACCGACTCTCATATGTGCCTAGGAAATTACATTATTAAAGGTTTAGAAAAAAGATCCAGATGTAAACAAGATAATTATATGAAATAATATTTTAATATTTAGATTTAATATGTTATATAAGACACAGTCATGTTGTCATGGTTGTGTTAGGCTCTAATCCTGTCAATAACGTTATAGTATGGTATTAGTTTTCTGTTTTGCTTTTTCCAATCATACTGTCAAAATATTGTTGTAAAATGATGATCTTTATGGGTTCTTGATTAGATTAATAAAATTCTTATCTTATCTGATAGGTACGTACTTCAATTACAAAATTTGATTTTTCAACGGTTTCTTCGAATCCGAATCATAAGTTTGAAATGTTCGCTAGGGCAAAAAAGCAATGGATTGTACAAGGAATTGGAAGAGCCCTCTTTGATTTTTTCTGTCTCAATATTGATTTAAAATGCTGTTAAATGATCCAAACCGGAGTTACTAATAAGCTACCACATTGGAGTCTTTGTTACCAATCCAAAGTTAAAGATGACCAACATACGGTCGAACAAAGTTTCACGCCTTTATAGATCTTTTTATGACAGACTAAATGTTTGATCAATACTAATATTCACTATGACATAGATCAGTAGTGGAACCAGGGGGAAAGGGGTGTTCCCGGGTTGGGACCCCCTTTTTTGGAAGATCAATGCATTTGAATGGGGACATATCCCACCCCCTGTAGATACTTCTAAATAAATCACCCCTCGTTTTTTGTCGCAGTCATCTTGAATTTTTCGCGCAAAGCGGAAACTTTTTTTAGTTTTTCAACGCTTCCAATCAAATTATTTTTGTCAATATTTAACACTCTAAGCTTAAGGTATGGGTGAACTATGGATTATCCCCCACCCCATCATGATATTGTTTATACCCCCCCCCCTTCTTGAATTAACATGGTTGTTCACTACGAAACAAAAGTATGCATGCCATATATGTGTTTGAAATTCTTATATGCCACGCGGGCCGTTATAAATCATCTATTGAAAACACAACCATATAAGAATGACATAAAAAGACTTTCGTCAGAACAATTCAGGTAGGGGCACCACCATTCATAATTAAACTTGCTGGAGAAAACACTTCATAAAACATACTAACAGTAAAAAGAATTACTGGGCACCGGATACTAATAATTTCACATTGAATTGTGTCCACACTTGTTTGGAATACATGTACATTTCAATTTGATTCCTCTCAAAAAATAATAGTACTGAAATAATATAAGATTTTTTTTACCTTAATGTTCAGTTACACGAAAAGCTTTGATTCTCCTTTAATATATCAATCTACTGAAGTGTTATCCAATTTATAGCAAACATTTTGCTTTCTATTATTTTTGGTCACGGTTTTGCTTTTTCCATATATGGGTAAATGGATCTTCTTGTTGGTACCTATATTTTAGGCAATACCTATTTTTTAACAGATGTTTTAAGTAGGAATTTCTCTTTACCTGTATTCTATTTTAATACGACCGACAACATTGTATATATATCATTGTACATGTTGTAGTATGTAAACACAGATTTATCATATAATTGTTTTATCTTCGTCGTTTGAACTCTGGTCTCATTGATCTCCTTAATTTTATAATGTTAGTCAGTAAATCATTTTTATAAATTTATGATTCCTTAAATGGATATTGTAGATCTCTACCCAATATTTGGAAAAGTTCCTTCATAATCTACAGTCAGTGTGAATATAATAGAACACAAGTATAAGCTGTTTTAAAAAGCTAGCAGTCTCATTTCTGATGAAAGTGGAAACTGTTTTCTCTTTGTTAAATCTGTTCGGAATAGCCTTTTATATATATGTATAACCAACATTAATCAAGGAATTATTCCGAAAGGATTAGTTTTAAAAGCCTCCCCACTTACAACAGGAGAAAAGTCAAACAGATTTTTACATAGATGGAATAACATTCTATACTACAGTTCTTTTAGTCTGATGGACCTTTTACGCCAAGAAGCAATTCATCAAGTAAATTATTTATATAAACTACGTGATAATTTGCACTGCCGATCTCGTGAACAATCGTCTGATCTTGAACTTGACGAAATCCAAGTACGTCTTGGTGATATCAAACGTATTGAATCACATAAGCTCCACGTCAAACAGATTAACAAATTTAAACGTGATGGTGTGCAAATTAACCACTCTTTAATCATACCCTCTAAAAAATCAAATACACAGCTTCGAAATCGTAGATTTCAAAGAAAAATTCGAGTTCAGACCAATCCCAACAACACGGTTGTCAATTTATCCACAGTCTCTTTATCTGAAGACGAAACTAAAGTCTTGTCTAAGGGTTTGAATTTTTGCCCTACTCCCAGTAACATAGATAATATGAAACTGGAAGATGACCTTGATAACCTTGCCAGAACCCTCAGAATCAAAGAATATTTTGATAACAAGGATAAAGAGGTGGATAATGAGGAAGACTCAGACATGTCTGACTCAGAGAAAGAAATCAGAATTCCACATTTTAAAAAGATGAGTTCATGGATTCGGACACCTAGTAAATCTGCTACACTGCAAGATGTTATCGACAAAATCAAATCGGATGTTGTTCATGCATCTAGCTAGCAACAAGTACTGGTCATTTTGTAACACCTCTTCTGACGAGAAAAAAGCCATACAATCGCTGAGAAACCGAGATGATATTGTGATAAAACCAGCAGACAAGGGTAGTGCCGTTGTGATTATGAACAAAGCTAACTTCATGACGACATCGTGGAAGCAGTGCGTCAGCTCTCTGATGAGAGATTTTATTAGAAGCTAGACTATGACCCTACTTTCGAGTTTAGTTCAAAAATTAACACTGCGTTAAAAACCATGTACGATGACGGTCACATAGATGAGGATACCATTGGTTATTTAAAACCAGAGAATGCCAAGTCTGGTCGATTGTATCATCTTCCCAAAATACACCAGGTTAACAACCCTGGTAGACCCATTGTATCCGCAAACGGCCATCCGACTGAGAAAATCTCGGAATTCGTCGATTTTCATTTAAGATCTCATGTAGAAAATCTTCCTTCCCACATTCAAGACACTACAGCTAGATTATCTTCGTAAAATGGAATCCATGAACCCTCTTTCTCCGGAAACCCTTCTTGTCACTTTAATTGACACCTCATTGTAAACCAACATACCTCATGATGACGGCATACAATCTTGTAGGCAAATATGGGACTCGTGCAACATTTTAGAACCACCTACTGAATGTTTAGTCCAGCCGTTTACTCTGGTTCTGAAATGCAACAATTTCACCTTTAATGGTGATCATTACCTTCAAACAAATAAACGGGACAGCGATGGGGACGAAAACGGAACCGTCTTACGCCAATATTTTCATGGGCAATTTAGAAAAACAAATTATTTCAGCATCTTTATCCAAACCTCTGTCTTGGTTCCGTTTCATTGATGATTTTGACATGAAATGGATTGAATCCCAACCAAAATAGATGATTTCATCAGACATGCAAACAACGCCCATCAGTCAATTAAATTTACGTATGAAATTTCCGACTCTAAAATATCTTTCTTAGATACAACCACATCTATAAAGGACGGTGTCATATCAACAGACCTCTACTGTAAACCCACAGATAAACATCAGTACCTTTCTCCACAAAAGCTGTCACCCCAAACACTGTACAAAAAGTATCCCGTACAGTCAAGCTTTCAGAGTAAAGCGGATTTGCTCCTCTGAGGAGGCTGTCACGAAACGGTTACAGGAACTTCGCGGATTTTTGACAAAACGAGGCTTTAAGAAATTGGACATAGATAAGGGGTTTTTGCGCGCTAACAATAATCACATAAACGGTACCAATTTTTCTGCAATAACAGCCACAATGACCTGTTACAGTACAAACGAAAGAGGCACAGCAAAGTAGTCCCGTTTGATCTAACAATCATGCAATCCAGCCTTTACTAACCTTTCACGTCTGATCCGTGCCAATTGGCAAATTATTGCCAAACACCTTAATTTATCCAAGATCTTTCCCAATCATCCTGTCTTACCTTTTCGGAGACCAGCAAGTCTGAAAGACTTATTTGTAAGAGCTGATCACGTCTCCTCAAATAAAAGCTGTTCAATTGCAGGATGGTGCACGCCATGTGGTAACAAACGATGTCTGACTTGTCAACAAATACTAAATACTCAAACATTTACTTGCCACTCGACTAGGTCTGTGTACACTATATTTTGCAATGTAACTTGCAAAACCCAGAATGTTGTATACCTCCTTCAGTGTCGATGTGACATGCAGTTTGTTTGCGAGACAGAGCAGCCATTCAACAAACGCATGAATGGTCAACGAAGTGACAACACTTGCAAGCCCGACCTACCCGTAAGTCGTCATTTGAGATCACCTGGGCACGCCCAAGCTGATCTCAAAAACCTCACCAACACAATCATAGACCACAACGAGGATTGGTCGAAGGTGGACAGAGTCGCTCGGGAAAGGTTTTGGATAAGAAAGTTAAGAACAGTTTCCCCAGAGGGCATAAATGAAAAAAACATAGAATGAGTCACTCATTTTCCTGTCATCAATTGTTTCCAGTAACTCCGGCTTCCGTGCTGGCTTTACAGTTTGAAGATTTTTTTTAAATACTAGTTTAAATTACAGGGCTCCATTCATTTGGGATGGATGTATAAGTACGTAGCCACGTTCAATTATTTTACCTTATTAGATAAAACTTATTTTTCTAATCATTATTAAACTGCTATTCGTTTGGGAGGCTTAAATATGTAGTTTCGGTTGCAATTGCCTTTCCCTTGTCAAATTTGAAATATTATACCAACTTGGATCGGTTAGGGCATTTTTGATTTTTTTGTTTGAGGACTGCCCTCCATGCAGTTTTCACATCTCAACTGTCACAACCGTTAATCAGTATTGTTAAAACTTTTGACACTGAGGAAGGCCAACAAATTTTTTGACTGATATACTTTTTCCTTATCTGCATAAAATCGTATATTCTAGACGATCCGGTACATAGTAAATTTGCTGGTTGGTCCTTTAAATATTAAATATTAGATACTTTTGGATAATAGATATCCTTCTTCGGTAATAGCACGATTTCAAATGAATCATGTCAAAATATTCGAATTGAGACACTATTAAACTCTTGAAAGTTTATACTATTTAAGCGGACACCACAGACGCTTGTGCAATTTTACAATTTTCAAACACGGCGCAAAGATTACAAAGATATGCCAAATAAAAATAGTTACTGTGAACTGGCACAACTCTAAATTTCCAAAGGTTGTGACAGTTGGGATGTGAAAACTGCATGGAGGACAGTCCTCAAACCAAAAAAATAAAAAATGCCCTAACCGATCCAAGTTGGTATAATATTTAAAATTGGACAACGGAAGGGCAATTAATTGCAACAGGAACTACATATTTAAGCCTCCCAAACGAATAGCAGTTTAATAATGATTAGAAAAATAAGTTTCATCTAATAAGGTAAAATAATTGAACGTGGCTACGTGCTATACATCAATCCCAAATGAATGCCCTGTAATTTAAACTAGTATTTAAAAAAATCGTCAAACTGTAAAGCCAGTACGGAAGCCGGAGTTACTGGAAACAATTGATGACAGGAAAATGAGTGACTCATTCTATGTTTTTTTCATTTATGCCCTCTGGGGAAACTGTCCTTAACTTTCTTATCCAAAATCTTTCCCGAACGACTCTGTCCACCTTCGACCAATCCTCGTTGTGGTCTATGATTGTGATGGTGAGGTTTTCGAGATTAGCTTGGGCGTGTCCAGGTGATCTCAATTAACGACTTACGGGTAGGTCGGGCTTTCAAGTGTAGTCACTTCGATGACCATTCATGCGTTTGTTGAATGGTTGCTCTGTCTCGCCAACTGAAGGAGGTATACAACATTCTGGGTTTTGCAAGTTACATTGCAAAATATAGTGTTCACAGACCCAGTCGAGTGGCAAGTAAATGTTTGAGTATTTAGTATTAATGGACAAGTCAGACATTGTCTGTTACCACATGGCTTGCACCATCCTGCAATTGAACAGCTTTTATTTGAGGAGACGTGATCAGCTCTTACAAATAAGTCTGTCAGACTTGCTGGTCTCCGAAAAGCTAAGACAGGAGGATTGGGAAAGATCTTGGACAATTTAGGGTGTTTGGCAATAATTTGCCAATTGGCAAGGATCAGACGTGAAAGGTTATTAAAGGCTGGATTGCATGTATGTTAGAAAAAACGGGACTACTTTGCTGCGCTTCTTCCGTTTGTACTGTTACAGGTCATTGCGGCTGTTATTGTTAGCGCGCGTAAACCCCTTATCTATGTCCAATTTTTTAATAGCCTCGTTTTGTCAAAAATCCACGATGTTCCTGCATGTAACCGTTTCGTGACAGCTTCCTCAGAGGAGCAAATCCGCTTTACTTTGAGAGCTTGACTGTACGGGATACTTTTTGTACAGTGTTTGGGATGACATCTTTGGGGAGAAAGGTACTGATGTTTATCTGTGGGTTTACAGTAGAGGTCTGTTGATATGACACTGTCCTTTATATATGTGGTTGTATCTAAGAAAGATATTTTAAAGTCGGAAATTTCAAACATGAATTTAATTGACTGATGGGCGTTGTTTGCATGTCTGATGAAATCATCCAGTTTTTGTTGGGATTCAATCCATTTCATGTCAAAATCATCAATGAAACGGAACCAAGACAGAGGTTTTGGATAAAGATGCTGAAATAATTTGTTTTTCCAATTTGCCCATGAGAATATTGGCGTAAGACGGTGCCATTTTCGTCCCCATCGCTGTACCGTTTATTTGAAGGTAATGATCACCATTAAAGGTGAAATTGTTGCATTTCAGAACCAGAGTAAACGGCTGGACTAAACATTCAGTAGGTGGTTCTAAAATGTTGCACGAGTCCCATATTTGCCTACAAGATTGTATGCCGTCATCATGAGGTATGTTGGTATACAATGAGGTGACATCTTAAGTAATAAGAAGGGTTTCCGGAGGAAGAGGGTTCATGGACTCCATTTTACGAAGATAATCTGTAGTATCTTGAATGTGGGAAGGAATATTTATTACATGAGATCTTAAATGAAAATCGACGAATTCCGAGATTTTCTCAGTCGGATGGCCGTTTGCGGAAACAATGGGTCTACCAGGGTTGTTAACCTTTTGTATTTTGGAAAGAGGATACAATCGACCAGGCTTGGCATTCTCTGGTTTTAGATAACCAATTGTATCCTCATCTATGGGACAGTCATCGTACATGGTTTGTGTAACGCAGTGTTGATTTTGGAACTAAACTCGTAAGTAGGGACATAGTCTTGCTTCTTATAAAATCTCTCATCAGATGACGTATTGCTTCCGCGATGTAGTTAGGGAACAGTCATTATTTATCAGCTGAGGGAGTCGGTGCATTTTAGGGGGGGGGGGGTCATTTGCAAAAATATCATACCACTGCGGGGGGGTTACCATCAGACAATATTTTTTTTATGGTGGGAGGGGGTCACACAATTAAAGTTTTTATGTCTGACTAGTATATAAATTGTTGAGGATATTGAAGTGAGTGGGCAATCTGTGAAATAAGGTCTGTCATTATTAAATCTTTGATAGTGTAAAGCACCAGGAGGATGCCTAATCTCTCAAGGTAGTGAATCTGATCACTCCTTTATCATCTGTTATGGTTTATTATCAATAGGATGTGTAAATTTACAATCAAAAGTTTAAGAACTGTATGAAACATTTTGACCTAGTTTTGACCACTGGAAACAATGAGTTGAAAAGTTTCTGAACATGCATATTCAACTTTCTATAGTGTTTAAATCATTTTTCAATCATTTTCGAGATAGAAGGTGTGTGTATTCTTAAATCATTTGGTATATATATTCTTAAATCATTTGGTATATATTCTTAAATCATTTGGTATATATTCTTAAATCATTTGGTATATATTCTTAAATCATTTGGTAATTAATAATCGATATATTGTTATGCCTTTATTTATGTGTATGGCTCTGATCTGGCTGCGGTTTAAAATCTAAGAATTTACATAGTTAAATTCATATTTATGATTTATGTCAACATTATTGTAACAATTATAAAAATCATTGTAATAAATTACTTTGCTCTTCATGGGCCCTTTAATTGGAATAAAAAAAATCTTATAATTATTTTATGAAATTATTATTATTGCTCTTTTTTTTTCTCATTTCTTTATATTTTAACCCCTAATATTCTCTATTCTTTATTTTTTTCTATGTTTTTCTATTCTTTTTTTTTTAAATATCTGCTAATTTGACCCTTTC
Organism: Mytilus galloprovincialis; assembly: GCA_037788925.1. Classification (NCBI taxonomy): domain Eukaryota; kingdom Metazoa; phylum Mollusca; class Bivalvia; order Mytilida; family Mytilidae; genus Mytilus; species Mytilus galloprovincialis. The sequence continues at coordinate 31,248,120 of CM075332.1, forward strand.
TTCTTTATTCCTTAAACCCCATCAAGACCTCATAAGAATACTTAATTGGCACCATGGCATTCATACATACAAAACACTACACTTTATGAATTTGAAAAACATTTCCACCTGAAATAAAATTAGTGATATTTGCAATGTGTTATTCCAGTTGCACTTTCTATATTGGGATCCTGATTTTTTTCCTTTATACCTAAGTAAATTAAGGCATAAAGGTAAAAAAGAATTCAGAGACAAATGCCTGTGATTGGGATTGCAATACAAATAACTATTTGATGAGAAAAATTAAAATCCAAGAAAAGTTTCCTCTTTTTTTTTTTTTTTTAAATATTTTATCTTTTTTGATTTACAAATAATTCTTTGACAGCAAATGTACATTTATTCATAATTTGTAGAATTATTAGTTGTAGGAAACTAAATTGGATTAAAGAATTTTTGTATTTTTTTTTCTTTTTTCGTCATCCCATTAATTTTAATTAGCACATGCTCATGTTTATAAATATATTTGGCATATAGTGCCTTTGATAGCTTTACTATTTAAAGATTAGCATTTTCAAATTTTATAGGGACAACAATACATGTATGTAAAGACTATGACTTCATTTTGTACATGGATGTTCAAGTTAAATAACAATACATTTTGTTTCTCATTTAAATGCTTATTTTGTCAAGTCAATTCTCAAGTACTACATACACATGTCAGATTTTCTTATAGTCATCACCTTCTCACAACGGTTAATTGATTGGAATTTTTTTTTCGATGGGGGGGGGGGGTCAAACTTTTCAAACTCTGTTCTTAGAGGCGGTCATTATGTGGTTTTTAAGAATGACGGAGGGGGGTTGCCATCTCCTGTTGTAAGTGGGTAGGCTTTTAAAACTAATCCTTTCGAAATAATTCCTTGATCAATGTTGGTTATATATATATATATATATATATATATATATATATATATATATATATATATATATATATATATATATACTAATAGAAGGCTATTCCGAACAGATTTAACAAAGAGAAAACAGATTGTACTTTCATCAGAAATGAGACTGCTAGCTTTTTAAAACAGCTTTTACTTGTGTTCTATATCTTCACACTGACTATAGATTATGAAGGAACTTTTTCAAATATGGGGTAGAGATCTTCAATATCCATTTAAGGAATCATAAATTTATCAAAATGATTTATTTACTAACATTATAAATTTAAGGAGATCAATGAGACTAGAATTCAAACGACGAAAATAAAACAGTTATTTGATACATCTTTGTTTACATACAATGATATATATACAATGTTGTCAGTCGTATTAAAATAGAATACAGGTAAAGAGAAATTCCTACTTAAAACATCTGTTTAAAAATAGGTATTGCCTAATTTAGGTAAAAAAGTCCAACAAGAAGATCCATTTACCTATATATGGAAAAAGCAAAACCATGACCAAAAATAATTGGAAAGCAAAATGTTGCTATAAATTGGATAATAATTCAGTAGATTGACATATTAAAGGAGATTCAAAGCTTTCGTGTAACTGAACATTAAGGTAAAATATTATTTAAGTACTATTATTTTTTGGAGCGTCATATTAAATCAAATTGAAATGTACATGTCTCACAAACAAGTGTGGACACAGTTATCAGTTGCGGATCCAGGGGGAGGGTTCTAGGGGTTGGAACACCCCTTTTTTTTGGACGATCAATGCATTTGAATATAGTTGGACCCTTTTTTTAAAATGCCTGGATCCGCTCCTGCAGTTCAATGTGAAATGATTAGTATCTATGGCCCAGTAATTCTTTTAATATTGTTAGTATATTTTATGAAGTGTTTTCTTCAGCATGTTTATGAATGGTGGTGCCCCGCCTGAATTGTTCGACTGACAAAAGTCTTTTTTATGTCATTCGTTTATAGTTCTTTTTTAAAGAGAAGATTTAACGGCCCATGTGGCATAAAAGAATTTCAAACAAATATATGGCATGCGTAATTTTTTTTTAAAGTGAACAACCATTTAAATTCAAGGGGGTATAAACAATATCCTGATACCCAATTTGACGGGGGGATAATCCAGATTTCCGACCCATACCTTATAGTGTTAAATACTGAAAAAAATAATTTTGATTGGAAAACTAAAAAAAGAAATGTTTCCGTTTTACGTGAAAAATTCAAGACGACTCCTCCCCCTCAGGTGAAGTTTATTGATTGGTACCATGCAATATCATATTTTCTCTGTTTGGCAGCACTGCAGTATAGAGCCGAAGATCTTTACAATATCATATTTAAGTGCAAGATTTTGTTTTAAATGCAATAGATGATATTTTAACAAGTATCTATAAAGGGGGAGGTGTTCCAAGTATTTGTCCTCATTCAAATGCATTGATCTTCCAAAAAGGGTGTATTCAACCCCTGCACACACCCTTTCCCCCTGGATCTGCAACTGATATATTTTATAGTGAATGTTAGTATTGATTAAACATTTAGTCAGTCGTATGTGAAACTTTGTTAAATCGGATGTTCTTAGATTCAAGAAATGTTGTCCGTCTAGACTCCAAAGGTTCACTTAAATAAATAAGTTAAATTATATATATTATCTATATATAGATGCTTAGTGCAAAAAGGACTCGAGCACACCGCTAGGTTAACAAAAAATTACTATAAATAAATAAATACACACACAAACTGATAAAAAATGATGTACAAGAAAGGTAAGTTCATATAAGTTTTTCATATTTTTGATCACCCTTAATAAATTCCAGCCTTCAATAGAAATAAAACTTGTACAGTACAGAATGGACATTTGGTTTCAAAGTTTTAATAGCCACAAAAGGACATTTTCTCTCTTAGACTCACATGTCCATATATAGCCATCCACACTTTTCGAAAACCCACCCCTAATGATGTCACATAACTTTCAGGATCGAAATCAATCAACCAAAATGTTATGCATAAATACTAATCAATATTTTTTCATTCTCGTCAAATATATATTTTTTAAATTAATTTCCTGTTTTATGATAGTCTGATTAAAATAAATAGATACATAAAAGCAGCATTTGTATGCCATACATTTCGTCTCGATTTCGATCCTACATGTTCTCAACTGTCCTATCAAACCGGAACTATGGCAGCACCCTCTATTGAGTTGGGGTGACATATTGTTATTCTACGTTTCTTTTTTTCCTTCTTCTTATTTTTTTTCTTCCACTTTTCTTGTCCAGCTTATATCTTTGAATTTTATTAACCAATTTTAATGGAACTTAACCATAATGTTAACCACCATGTGCAGATTTGCAAATAAGGGTTTGCATATTCAAGATGGCTGCCGTTGTCATGGTAACTGGTAAAATGCGAAAAAAAAATATTTCAAAATGCTCCAATCTTTCTAAAACTTTGTAAAAAAGTTAATTGGCATGTGTAGATCCAGTCTTTTACTTTGGAATTTTCAAAATGGCTGTCGTTACCCTGGCAATGGGTGGAGCTAGGGTGCCATCCGTTATTGCTGGCAATTACAAATCTAGTAATATTTTCTTTTTCTTTCAAGATGGCTATGTCAGGAGTTGGTCTGTGTGATGGCGTTGTAAAAACATACGACACCAAACTGAAAACAAAGCATTTATTAGACGCTCTAGTACTGTTAATAAATAAGGAAGAGAAGAGGCAAATAGTGGCCGAACATGAATTTGAAGCCGGAACCTTACCCTTTGAAGAACTAAAGAAAATTCTGCCGCCGAAAGAACCAAGATTCGTTTTATACGATTACAACTACACCACAGAAAATGAACAAAAACATAGTAAAATCATTCTTGTTTCGTGGTGAGTAATGTAGACTACCCTTATCTTCAAAACAAGTTCCTACTGAAATACAAAGCAAGTACAAAGCTCACATTTTCTGAAAAAACGGCATTCACTTCCGGTTTGCAAGTTTGAAGTGCAGCGTGTGTCGTGAAGTTTGAGATGATAGAAATTATGTAGAAAGCATGACTAAAAAACAGAATAAACGTTGTGTCATTAAGTCTTATGATACACTCAACCTGAAAACGTAGATAATATCTTAGATAACTTCATTTTGGGAGGGGGGTTATGTATAAAAGTTAGTCCTGGTGTATATGATGAGTTTATTTACAACCACTGGGTCGATGCAACTACTGTTGGAGATTTATTTCCCCGAGGGTATCACAAGCCTAGTAGTCCGCACTTTTTGTGTTGACATGAATTATCATTGATATTGTTATATTTATAAATTAACTGTTTACAAAATTTAGAATTTTTTTAAATACTAAGGCTTTTCTACCGCAGGCGTGGATTACCTTAGCTGTATTTGGCAACACTTTTAGGAATTTTGGATCTCAATGCTCTTCAACTTCGTACTTTATTTGGCTTTTTTAAAACTCGTTTTGATTCGAGCGTCACTGATGAGTCTTTTGTAGACGAAACGCGCGTCTGGCGTATATATAAAAATTTAGTCCTGGTATCTATGATGAGTTTATTCCCAACCTGATCTTTGGCTAGATCAATATTTGTACCTTTTGAATTTCTTCTCTGTACATGAAATGTCCTACAGATTAAACACAAATTCAATTGTATTTCAAAATTTTCTTAATCAAGTAAATATCAAAGCACTGTGATAAGATATGTATGTTTACATGTTTCAAAGGGACAAGTTACATCATTAAATGCATACATTCTTTTCATAACTTAATAATGAATTTTATTTTATTATTGTGTCACATACTGATTCACAATGGAAATATACATTAAAACAATCAGTACCCAGCAACAAGATAGTTTCGAGACGCAACTTAAGAGTGTCCTAAGTCGATTCTAAGTCCATCCTAAAATCGGTCTTATCTATGACTTACGACGAATCTTGGGATACTTTCGAGAACACCACCCCAGGTCCCTCAAAGCATAAAATGATTTTACCGATTAAATATTTAATTTTTACTATTTACCATTATATTGTTCAATTCTAATATAAAACGAAGTTATATTTTTTGGCTTATATTTTGTTTCAAAGAGTTTAGATCTAAAATTATAATATAAAAATTATTTTTAACCTTTCATTTAAAACTAATTATTTTCTAATAATTAATCGGTTTATGAATTAAAGTTCTTGGTTGAATTTGATACAATATTTCATTTTTTTCATTTGATATTTTCTTTTACGCCAATACTTAGGACATCCCAGCTAATATAATCCTCAGATAGCTTCGATGTGCAGCATGCTGAGAAATGTCGTAAGTCGATCCTAACTATATGTATCATATTTTCTGTCCTAAGACTATCTTATAGGACTTATCTTAGGACAGTGTCGATAAACAGGCCACAGTTAGCATAATGTTATTATGTGACAAATGTATTTTAATTTAAATGAATAAATGTCTTTTATTTACTTGCATTTACATTTTAGGCATTAATCTTAATGCCTGCACAGATTAATGCCTGCACACATTTTTCAGGATTTAAGCTTAAATCCTAGGATTTAAGACTAATGCCTAACATCATTTGGTCAATAGACTTACTGCTAAGGCGTTAGCTTATTGCCTAGGATTTAAGCTTAATGCCTAATTTCACTTATTGCCGCTAACATATACAACTCTAATTATGTTTTTAATTAAACCGATTTCTTCGTTTTCAGGAGTCCAGATGAAGCTCCAATGAAAGAAAAGATGATATATGCATCCAGTAAAGATGCTGTAAAAAAGAAATTACAAGCTATTAAAATAGAAGTGCAAGCAAATGACCTAGGTGATTTAGATGAGGCAGATATTGAAGCTAAATTGAAAAAGATTTAGGACTTATATTGACAGCATTGTGTATAAAACTTTCAAACATAGCTCTATGAATCATAACTTAACTGCTTAAACTTTGTGTCACTAACAAGTGGCAGTGCAGTTATTCAAATTGGTGGACTCAATGACTGTTGCCGTGGAAATACCACGACCTCTTAAAGTACAGCAAGAACTATCAGCTTACAAGAAGAATTAAGACTTTATTTAAACATTGAATTATCTAATGTTTGTTATTTAAATATTGTTTTTCCTATACTTTCTATTTTATACATGTATGTGTGTTGAGATTGTCATTTTAAGACATTTCTGATATCAACAGTAATACGTCCTCCCAAAGGAAATGTGTGGTATGATCAGATAGCAATGAACAATAGTAAATATAAACAATGAAGGAAATAGACTAGATTTGTTTCTACAAATTTTGTATAAATGCCAATTTACAAATGTCAAAAGTATAATAAAATGTAGAACAAAGAATTAATTTTTCCTTCTCTTCTCTAACATGTTTTTGATACATGCTTATCTTTGCTGGTGTATTTAACGAATTTGAATGTTTTTTTTTAATCTTGCACAAAAGAATGATTTGAAATAACCATGATAACAACGTATAATGTAAATTGTATTTGGTTATAATTGTTGAGATTTGTTTGTACTTTGGCAACAGTCCAGGTATGAATGGGTACAGCTGTGCTTTCTTCATATGTGTCACATGTATGCTACTACGTGATTGTAGATGTCTGCCATGTGTAGTATGTTTTTGTTCATTGCTGTAGTATGTATTCTTTTTTGTATTGCTTAGCATGATGTCTATCGGGGCTTTTATAGAAAAATGAAACAAAATACTGTATCATGTAAATACGCGTACTGTGTCTGAAGCGATTTTCTGTATTTACGTTCATGAGGAACGTACCTAAACATGTGTTAGCCTAGAAATACAAAAACATATACATAGCTTTTTGTATGTTAATTGTAGTCTTTGTTCATTGTTGCGTTTGTTTGCTTTCTTGTATGTTGCATATATTATAAAATTTGAGGAGAGTAGGTAATAAAATTGAGAATTGAAATTGGGAATACATGTATGTCAACGAGACAACAACCCAATCACTGAGCTTACAACAGCCGAAGGCCATTGATGGATCTGCAATGCAGTGAGAAACTCTCGCACCCCGAGGAATCATTCAGCTGGCCCCCAAACAAATAAGTACACTGGTTAAGTGACAATGAACGTCATACCAAACTCCGCATTTACTTATTTCAAATCAAAAGCAAACAACAATTATTTGGTGACCATTCAGTCTGCTGTCTAGGGTTCATATATTATTTTGGTTAAATGTTTTATAATTTATAATTTGTGTTTTAATTCTTGTCTATTTATCAGTTGGCTAGGTCTTATGAGTTGTATGTAAAACAAGTTGCTTTCTTTTCTTTTCTCAAAGAAACTTGTTCTATATTCAACTTCTAAGACCTAACCGGTAAAATTTGTAAATTCAACATTCATCCACAAAAAACCCCGAACTTTACTTCTGTTTCTGTATTTTTATTTTGTAATCTTTTACAGTTTTCGAATATGATATATATTGCTGAAGTGACATATAGGTCCAATGGGCCGGGTCAGTGTAAATAATATGAAATTGCTATCATATATAATTGTATAAATGTATGTTATGATACACATCATATGTCAATGACATGTTTCTGTATAATAAACAATTACTTATACATACTTACTCACTATTGATATCTGTAAAGATACTTACTTACTCACTATTGATATCTGTAAAGAAACACTTCCCAATCAATGAGTTTTTTTTTACATATCCGCATATTTAAAAATTTGATTTCATTTTCCCGCAATAAGTTTTATACGGTACCTGCAAAAAAAGTTCTTTGTATAAACATATAATGTTATAGCATATATATGTATTCATAGAACCGAGAATGTTTTAATGGGAATGTGTCAAAGAGAAAACCGCTAAGGAGCGGGAAAATAGTCAAAGGCCAATAATGGGGGAAAATGTATGGTAACGCATGGCAAGGATTAAATTGTGTATAATACAGTTTTTTGCGTACAGCAATTATTTAGTTTCTGTGCTGCATGGGTCAATAAAGAAAGCAAAAATGTTTAGATTTTCAGGTGAGGTTTTAGAATTTGTGTAAGATGTTCGGACTTCTTGGTGTTTTCCCCTGCAATACAATGTAAAATATTTTTCCCCTTAACACCCATAAGATTTTTTTCTTGGAAGACATAATAGTTCATAAAAGGTCATTTACCAAATTTAGTCAGATTCTTGATGTTCTTTTTTGTATTGAAACCCAAATATAACCATTGCAAATATAAGGTAAAAATCCGAGTCAATCTTTTCCCGCCATATTTTGTAAATCCAATAGCTCGAAAAAGAGTTATCAATATTTTTTGCTTTATATATTGATACTATTGCTCTTCCAGATTATAGTTTCAATTTTAAATTCTTGATTTATTTAATTTCACCTAAGTACATCTCACAGTTAACATTATAAAAGCTTTGTTGTTCCCACACAAGTTTATAAAGTTAAAAATAATTAGTGATTAGTCCTTTTTATTTTAAATCCCTTTTAATCTGCATAGTTTGCACTTTATAATTAGCTTCAGAATTTGGTTGCAATTCTGACACTGCATGGAATCACATGATCAAATGATACGTGTTTGACACTTATGCATGTAGTTAAAAGCAATTATAATATGTGTTAATTTTGATGAGGTGTCAATTAATCGTAATTTTTTCCAGACATGGGATCAATCGAATTTGTGATATCTACCGAAACTCTCGCACCCCGAGGAATCCTTCAGCTGGCCCCCAAACAAATAAGTACACTGGTTAAGTGACAATGAACGTCATACCAAACTCCGCATTATACACAAGAAACAAAAATTAAAAATCATGCAAGACTAACAAAGGCCAGAGTCTCCTGACTTGGGACAGGCGCAAAAATGCGGCGGGGTTAAACTAGTTTGATATGGTCCCGCCACATTTTATATGTGCCTGTCCCAAGTCAGGAGTCTGTAGTTAGTGGTGTCGTTGGTTCATGAAAAAATTATGTACCCTCCAAAGTTAAATCCCTTTTAATCTGCATAGTTTGCACTTTATAATTAGCTTCAGAATTTGGTTGCAATTCTGACACTTCATGGAATCACATGATCAACTGATACGTGTTTGACACTTATGCATGTAGTTAAAAGCAATTATAATATGTGTTAATTTTAATGAGGTGTCAATTAATCGTAATTTTTTCCAGACATGGGATCAATCGAATTTATGATATCTACCGAAACTCTCCCAGGGGGGTAACCGAATAACTAACAATTTACGCAAAAATGCGCGAAAGAAAATAGTTCTCGAAAGTTTACTTATTAGTTTTTTTTATTTATTTGTATACAAATGTTATTATTTTAAAGGACTATTCATTTAAACATGATTCGTTTTATGTATGGTAATTGAATTGTGGTACATTTTCACCATATTTACTAAAAACATTTCACCGCTCACGAAAGAAACAACATAATTTCCATACACGATTCAAAATTTGTTCAACCGAGTTTGGAGTAAGACAGTTGAAAGATAAGATTCGGAATCGACGAGTGTGAAATATTAGTCCAGAAAACAAGGTTTGGTTTTTCGTCTTATTCATTTTCATTTAATGAATATACATTCTTTTTTAAATGAAAATGATCATTGAAACATCAAACAAACGATGGCGCTACGCATAACCGATTAAGTATATTTAAACATGCACTCGGAAAAGATGCAGCACGTGAATGATTTCAGCAACGTTAAGTCGGCTTCATGTAACTGTACAAACAAATGATGACGGTTATAATAAGATTACCTATTTCGATTTTGAGTCGGGATTATAACCCTTGTTGGGAAGTATTTGCAGATTTCAAGATTGCTGTGCATGCCCAGTTCAACAAACTTTGGTAAAACTATGCATTCCATATTTATAAACGAATGCACAGTTTTATACAACTTTTTGATGATCTAGGCTTCATTGATTAATATGCCTGTATGAACTGCTCACTTGTACAATTTCCTGGGGAATTGTGCATGATGTACAGATCGTATGAAAATGGTAAAACAATGCCTGCACAGTTCAATAAGCTTTGGTAAAAGTGTGCATTCCATATTTATAAAGTAAAACGAACTATGCATTCCATATTTATAGACGAATGCACAGTTTTATACAATTGTTTGATGATCTAGGCTTCATTGTTTAATATGCATGTATGAACTGCTCACTTGTACAATTTCCTGGGGAATTGTGCATGATGTACAGATCATATGAAAATTGTAAAACAATGCACACCCATTTCAACAAACTTTGGTAAAACTGTGCATTCCATAATTATAAACAAATGCACAGTTTTACAATTGTATGATGGACCTGGTTGCATGCCTTAACGTGCATCAGCATGCACAGTTTTACAATTGTTTGATGATCTAGGCTTCATTGTTTTACGTGCATATATATGAACTGTTCGTTTGTACAATTTCCTGGAGAATTGTGCATAATGAACAGATCATATAAAAAAGTAAATCAATGCATGCCCAGTTCAACACACAATTGTAAAACTGGGCATGCTCAGTTCTACAAAATCATGTGACAAAACATACCTCAACAGTCAGATTCTGTTTCTGTCAGAAATTGTTGAACAGGTCTTTTTAACTGAAGAGACAAGTTCCAGTATTGTGAATTATATAAATTAGAAATGATAGGGCCTCCCACCTCATTAATCTTTGAATATTTAACTTAGTTTTGACAATAAAATTTTATGAGTCGGACTCATTTTGCAGGGTCGGTCGGGTTTGGGGAAACAAACAATATTTTATTTTGGGCCTAATTTTAACATACATGCTAACTTTTCAGCATCTCCATTGGGATTTTAACTGCAAGAGAACTTTTAAGATGAACCTCATAAATTGTCATTAGTATTTTTAGGACCCTGTTGACGAAGTCAAGCACGACTTTAGGCTTGTACTCTGTCTTTCTGTTCATCTGTTAGTCTTGACAAGTCAGTTTTTAAAATCTTTCATGCTTGAAGATATTGATTTGATATTTGTTGTGTTGTTTTATCATGACAAGTTACAGATCAAGTTCCAAATTTGGTCTGGTCTGAAGATTAATAGAGTCCACTATATATGGTGTATGGAAATATTTAAAGATGTACATATCAGTGTGGTTTTATTTGTCCTTGTTGTCACAGTTTCATTGTTGAGTGTTTTTATGTCTTGATTTGTTTTTCTTAAAACTTAAACAATCAGATCAGCTATATTTGTTGTATGGGATGTTTGTCCCATCCTGCACCGTCTAAGAACAAACCATCCACAAAGCAACCTAAGAAACAAATAGAAGTTATCAAATTAGTTTCAGTATGAAAATACACATATATGTCTTTAAACATAAGATATTCAAATGACATTTGTACACCATTTGTTTTTCAAAATACAGAGAAAAATCAACCCAAACAGAGTAAATTCTGCTTATTTTACAGTGGCAGCCTACTTTAAATCTGCCTCTGTTTTATGTTCATATTTAATGGCTTAACACTATCATCCTTATAAAATAGTGAAATATATAAATTTATTGTTTAGCAGACATGCTAATGCTTTATTATTTAGTTGACGAGCCATTCAAGTACTTGTCTTCCAGTGTAGCAAATGTACTATGTTTTGGAATCCATGAACTCTTCTTTTTTAAATGCGGAATTCTGATTTCTTCCTCTAAGTCAGACGAGTCTGAGTCTTTCTCATTATCCACCTCTTTATCCTTGTTACCAAAATATTCTTGGATTCTGAGGGTTCTGGCAGGCCCGTGTAGTCATACGATACAGTAATCACACATTCAGCTGAAGAACGGGTTCGCAAAAAGAGAATCTCGAATGCTCAACAATAATACATCGCTGAAGGTGAATAATTATTTATTTTTACAAAACAACTTAACAGTAAAAACAAATAACAAAACATTGTTCAATTTGAAACAGGAGTGTACGAGTTGTCCTACCCTTCAGACTCGACATTCATTCACTAAACATGCATGCTGAAATTGACATGGTTGTTTTTGTTACACAATCATACACATTCAAGTTTTGAAATCGATAGTTGTCATCGTGTTTTCAGAAAATTGGTGTGATTCTTATTGCTCTTAAGAAATGTTTAAAAAAGAAAACAGAACGTATAAAAGTTATCGTTAATTCGCAATTTTAATACGTCAATTGAATGCGATTGCAATACACATTCTGAGGTCACGTAGGTTCATACCATACTCATTCCGGTAGTTGGCGGAGCTTTAAAGCGATATCTGTATAGTATACAGATACAGCATAGCGATATCTGTAGGGCTGTATCTGTATAGTAGAACACCCAATTGCAGGATAAAAAGAAATAATTTAACAAACACATTCATTGATTTGTGTGTCTGACGTCAGAAAATTTTATACGTCACATAAATTTGTCGTTCAATGTGCATACAAACAATTTAAAAATTTACATAGGCAATGTTAGCATAAAAGGTCCATCAGACTAAAAGAACTGTTGTATAGAATGTTATTGCATCTATGGAAAAATCTGTTTGACTTTTCTCCTGTTGTAAGTTGGGAGGCTTTTAAAACTAATCCTTTCGGAATAATTCCTTGATTAATGTAGGTTATATATATATATATATAAAAGGCTATTCCGAACAGATTTAACAAAGAGAAAACAGTTTCTACTTTCATCAGAAATAAGACTGCTAGCTTTTTAAAATAGCTTTTACTTGTGTTCTACAATGTTCTCTATCTTCACACTGACTATAGATTATGAAGAAACTTTTCCAAATATAGGGTAGAGATCTACAATATCCATTTAAGGAATCATAAATTCAGTAAAATAATTTACTGACTAACATTATAAAATTAAGGAGATCAATGAGACCAGAGTTCAAACGACGAAGATAAAACTATTATATGATACATCTTTGTTTACATACAATGATATATATACAATGATGTCAGTCGTATTAAAATAGAATACAGGTAAAGAGAAATTCCTACTTAAAACATGTGTTTAAAAATAATAGGTATTGCCTAAAATAGGTAAAAATTAGTTAATGTCCAACAAGAAGATCCATTTACCCATATATGGAAAAAGCAAAACGGTGACCAAAAATAATAGAAAGCAAAATGTTTGCTATAAATTGGATAATAATTCAGTAGATTGACATATTAAAGGAGAATCAAAGTTTTCGTGTAACTGAACATTAAGGTAAGGTAAAACATCTGATATTATTTAAGTACTATTATTTTTTGAGTGTCATATTAAATCAAATTGAAATGTACATGTCTCACAAACAAGTGTGGACACAGTGATCAGTTCCGGATTCAGGGGGAGGTATCCGTGGGTTGGAACACCTTTTTTTTTTGGACGATCAATGCATTTGAATGGGGACATATAGTTGGACCCCCTTTTTGTCCTGGGTTGGGAAACCCCTTTTTAAAATGTCTGGATCCACCCCTGCAGTTCAATGTGAAATGATTAGTATCCGGGGCCCAATAATTCTTTTAATATTGTTAATATGTTTTATGAAGTGTTTTCTTCAGCAAGTTTATAAATGGTGGTGCCCCCACCTGAATTGTTCGATTGACGAAAGTCTTTTTTTATGTCATTCTTATATAGTTCTGTTTTAAAGAGAAGATTTAACAGCCAATGAGGCATATAAGAATTTCAAACAAATATATTGCATGCGTAATTTTTTTCTAAGTGAACAGCCATTTATATTCAAGGGGGTATAAACAATATCCTGATGCCCAACTTGACGGGGGGATAATCCAGATTTCCGACCCATACCTTATAGTGTTAAATACTGAAAAAAAATAATTTGATTGGAAGCGTTGAAAAACCGAAAAAAAGAAAAGTTTCCGTTTTACGCGAAAAATTCAAGACGACTCCGACAAAAAAAAACCACACCCCTCCTTCCCCCCTTCAGGTGAAGTGAATTTGTTAGTCCCATGCAATATCATATTTTCTCTGTTTGGCAGCACGTACACACTACAGTATAGCGCCGAGGATCTTCACAGTATCATATTTAAGTGCAAGATTTTGTTTTAAATGCAAGAGAGGATTTTTTAAGAAGTATCTATAAGGGGGGGGGAGGTGTTCCAACCATTTTTCCTCATTCAAATGCATTGATCATTCAAAAAAGGGGTTCCAACCCCTGCACACACCCTTTCCCCCTGGATCTGCAACTGATCTATTTTATAGTGAATCTTAGTATTGATTAAACATTTAATCAGTCTTATGTGAAACTTTGTTAAATTGGATGTTGGCCATCTTTAAATTTGTCATTTTTTTTGTCCTTGCGGCCATTTCAAACTTATGATTCAGATTACCTCACCCCCCCCCCCACCCCCCAACAACCCCCCAAAAAGGAAAAAAAATCTGTCTTTTCTTAGATTCAAGAAATGTTGTCTGTCTAAACTCCAAAGGTTTACCTAAATAAATAAGTTAAATTATATATATATCTATATATAGATGATTAGTGGAAAAAGGACTCGAGCACACCACTAGGTTAAAAAAATACTATAAATAGATAAATACACACACAAATATTTTTTATCACTTTTAATAAATTCCAGCCTTCAATAGAAATAAAACTTGTTTAGTACAGAATGGAAACTTGGTTTCAAAGTTTTATTAGCCACAAAAGGACATTTTCTCTCTTAGACTCACATGTCCATATATAGCCATGCACACTTTTCGAAAACCCACCCCTAATGATGTCACATAACTTTCAGGATCGGAATCAATCGACCAAAATGTTATGCATAAATACTAATCAATATTTTTCATTGTCGTCAAATTTATATTTTTTAAATTAATTTCCTGTTTAATGATAGTCTGATTAAAATAAATAGATACATATAAGCAGCGTTTGTATGCCATACATTTCGTTTCGATTTCGATCCTACATGTGTTCACCTGTCCTATCACACCGGAACTAGTTATGGCACCCTCAATGAAGTTGGGGAGACATATTGTTATTCTACGTTTTTTTTCTTATTATTATTTTTTTCTTCCACTTTTCTTGTCCAGCTTATATCTTGGAATTTTATAACCAATGTTAATGGGACTTAACCATAATGTTAACCACCATGTGCAGATTTTCTATTATGGGTTGGCATATTCAAGATGGCTGCCGTTGCCATGGAAACTGGTAAATTGCGAAAAAATGTTTTTTAAAAATACTCCAATCTTTCTTAAACTTTGCCAAAAAGTTAATTGGCATGTGTAGATCCAGTTTTTTACTTTGGAATTTTGAAAATGGCTGCCGTTACCCTGGCAATGGGGAGAGGGTGCCATCCGTTATTGCTGGCAATTACAAATCTAGTAATATTTTCTTTTTCTTTCAAGATGGCTATGTCAGGAGTTGGTCTGTGTGATGGCGTTGTTAAAACATACGACACCAAACTGAAAACAAAGCATTTATTAGACGCTCTAGTACTGTTAATAAATAAGGAAGAGAAGAGGCAAATAGTGGCCGAACATGAATTTGAAGCCGGAACCTTACCCTTTGAAGAACTAAAGAAAATTCTGCCGCCGAAAGAACCAAGATTCGTTTTATACGATTACAACTACACCACAGAAAATGAACAAAAACATAGTAAAATCATTCTTGTTTCGTGGTGAGTAATGTGGACTTCCCTTATCTTCAAAACAAGTTTCTACTCAAATACAAAGCCATGAACAAAGCTCACATTTTCTGAAAAAACGGCATTCACTTCCAGTTTGTAGTTTGAAGTCCAGCGTGTGTCGTGAAGTTTGAGACGATAGAAATTATGTAGAACGCATGACTAAAAAGCAGAATAAACGTTGTGTCATTAAGTCTTATGATACACTCAACCTAAAACGAAGATAATATCTTAGATAACTTCATTTTGGGAGGGGGGTATATATAAAATTTAGTCCTTGTATCTATGATGAGTTTATTTACAACCACTGGGTCGATGCCACTGCTGATGGAGATTTATTTCCCCGAGGGTATCACAAGCCCAGTAGTCAGCACTTATTGTGCTGACATGATTTATTATTGATATTGTTATATATATATAAATTAACTGTTTACAAAATTTTGCATTTTTTTAAATACTAAGGATTTTCTACCGCAGGCATGGATTACCTTAGCTGTATTTGGCAACACTTTTAGGAATTTTGGATCTCAATGCTCTTCAACTTCGTACTTTATTTGGCTTTTTTAAAACTCTTTTGGATTCGAGCGTCACTGACGAGTCTTTTGTAGACGAAACGCGCGTCTGGCGTATATATAAAATTTAGTCCTGGTATCTAGGATGACTTTATTCCCAACCTGATCTTTGTCTAGAACAATATTTGTACCTTTTCTTCTCTGTAAATAAATATGTCCTTCAGATTAAATACAAATTCAATTGTATCTAAAGATTTTCTTAATATCAAAGCACTGTGATAATGAATTTTATTTTATTATTGTCTCACATACTGATTCACAATAGAAATATACATTAAAACAATCAGTACCCATCCACAAGGTTGGCCTATGAGACACACAATTTAACCAAACGGTTAGGGTTAGGCTATTTTGGTTGCCTTTTCCGTAGCATCCTTGACACTATTTGATACTATTTTTCAAGAGCAACTGATTTTAAACCAGTACACTTAAATTTAAATCTCTCACATTAACAAGCTGTACAACTTCCCAAACAATCAAGTTATTATCATTTATAGAGTACATGTATACAACTCTAATTATGTTTTAAATTAAACCGATTTCTTCGTTTTCAGGAGTCCAGATGAAGCTCCAATGAAAGAAAAGATGATATATGCATCCAGTAAAGATGCTGTAAAAAAGAAATTACAAGCTATTAAAATAGAAGTGCAAGCAAATGACCTAGGTGAATTAGATGAGGCAGATATTGAGGCTAAATTGAAAAAGATTTAGGACTTATATTGACAGCATTGTGTATAAAACTTTCAAACATAGCTCTTTGAATCATAACTTTACTGCTTAAACTTTGTGTCACTAACAAGTGACAGTGCAGTTATTCAAATTGGTGCACTCAATGACTGTTGCCATGGAAATACCACCTTTTAAAGTACAGCAAGAACTATCAGCTTACAAGAAGAAATAAGACTTTATTTAAACATTGAATTATCTAATGTTTGTTATTTAAATATTATTTTTCCTATACTTTCTATTTTATACATGTATGTGTGTTGAGATTGTCATTTTAAGACATATCTGATATCAACAGTAATACGTCCTCCCAAGGGAAATGTGTGGTATGATCAGATAGCCATGAACAATAGTAAATATAAACAATGAAGGAAATAGACTAGATTTTTTCTACAAATTTTGTATAAATGCCAATTTACAAATGTCAAAAGTATTATAAAATGCAGAACAAAGAATTAATTTTTCCCTCTCTATTTTTTTCTAACATGTTTTTTTAATACATTCTTATCTTTGCTGGTGCATTTAACGAATTTGAATGTTTTTTTTTAATTTTGCATAAAAGAATGATTTGAAATAACCATGATAACAACGTATAATGTAAATTGTATTTGGTTATAATTGTTTTGTTTGTACTTTGGCAACAGTCAGATTCTGTTTCTGTCAGAAATAAGTTATTGAGCAGGTCTTTTTAACTGAAGAGACAAGTTCCAGTATTGTGAATTATATAAAGTAGAAATGATAGGGCCTCCCACCTCATTAATCTTTGAATATTTGACTTAGTTTTGACAATAAAATTTTATGAGCCGGAATCATTTTGCAGGGTCGGTCGGGTTTGGGGAAACAAACAATATTTTATGTTGGGCCTAGTTTTAACATACATGCTAACTTTTCGGTATCTCCATTGGGATTTTAACTGCAAGAGGACTTTTAAGATGAACCTCATAAGTATTTTAGGACACTGGAGACTGAAAAGTCAAAAACACGACTTTAGGCTCGCACTCTGTCCATCTGTTAGTCTTCACAAGTCAGTTTTCAAAATTTTTCATGCTTGAAGATGTTGATTTGATATTTTTGTGTTGTTTTATCATGACAAGTTACATATCAAGTTCCAAATTTGGTCTGGTCTGAAGATTAAGAGAGTCCACTATATATGGTGTATGCAAATATTTTAAGATATACATATCAGTGTGGTTTTATTTGTCCTTGGCCTAACTTTCAGTTTCATTGCTGATTGTTTTTATGTCTTGATCTGTTTTTCTTAAAACTTAACAATCAGATCAGCTATATTTGTTGTATGGGATGTTTGTAAGGTGTATATGTCTGTCTGGCAGGTATCATCTAACTACCTTGACCTCATTTTCATGATTCATTTGTCAATGTTAAGTTTGTTTCTTGAATACTATAAGTAAAAAATGCCAACTATAGTGATAGTAAGGTGTACACGTCTTCTATCATGGTTCATTGGTCAATGTTTTGTTTTCCTGTTTAAGACTGTTTTTAAGAAACTACAAGCAAAAGATCAACTATATTTGGCGTATTGAATGATTGTAAGGTGAACATGTACATGTAATTCCGGTTTGGTTAATTTCACCTTGACCTCATTTTCTCATGTTAGATTTTTGTGACAGATGAGCTAAAAAGGTGTCTTTATGGTATTCATTGTTAGATACTTTTAATTTAGTATTCTTGTAATTGTGATATACTGCAAGTATAATTATTAAAACTTTTATTTGTCATGAATAACTGATAGAGCATTGTGTTATATAGCTTCAACATATAGTTTCATGATTTTAAAGATTTAGACAGTAACACTATTTTCATTGTTCATAGAAGTAAAAATGTTATTACTTTATATTTTCCAGTTACTATTTCGTAGGCTGAATACTGTTACTGATATATATTACCAGGTCCCATACACAGGTTATCACATGTTCTTGTATTTGTCTTGTGTCATTTCAGATTTGAATGGATTGTTTGAATGGTTGTATTTTATGTAATTTTTCAAATACTTAGTTTCATAACTAAGTATCAATCATATTGTGCAAAGATCATTTCGATAAGCAGCATGTATTTTTGTATACTTGATTTAGTGTATTGTATTGTATTTTATAAAAGTTTTGACATGTAATCTAGTCTGCTTTACCGCCCACTGTACCCTTCTACAAATCCAGTGATTGCAATAACTCACATGGCCATATGAGCCTTTATGAAGTCAATACAAATTGACCCCTTCAGATCAAGTATAACTGCTTGTAAGTTTGAATTAACTTATTTAACCAACAAAATGGGCATGAAAACTAGAGGCTCTAATGAGCTTGGTCTATGTTCATATTAAGCAAAGGACACAGATGGATTCATGACAAAATTGTGTTTTGATGATGGTGATGTGATTGTAGATCTACTTTACTGAACATTCTTGGTACTTACAATTTTCTCTATCTAAAATAAACTTGGCCCTTTAGATGTATAATTTTACAAAAATTTACCAATTAGTGAAAATTGTTAAAAATTGACTATAATGGGCAATAACTCCTTAAGGGGTCAACTGACCATTTTGACCATGTTGACTTATTTGTAGATCTTACTTTGCTGAACATTATTGCTGTTTACAGTTTATCTCTATCTATAATAGTATTCAGGATAATAACCAAAGTGAAGATTGTGGCAAAGTTTGGTTAAATTTAGTCCAGTAGTTTCAGAGGAGAAGAATTTTGTAAAAGTTAACGACGACAGAAGACGGACGCCAAGTGATGGGAAAAGCTCACTTGGCCCAAAGGGCCAGGTGAGCTTAAAACTGACTACATCTTTAAATCAAAAACCTTTCACATCAGCGCTGCTAATAAACAAAACGCATATTTTTATTATTAATTTTTATTTAACTTCAACTTTCAAAAATATTGGTTTTAAAGTAAATTGTAACAGATAACAACAGTATAAATATAAAAAAAAATCACAAATTATCTCGCTTGAAATAAGTTTTTTTCTGGACGGATTACAGGTTTATATTGTATTTGTCATAAAACTGTACATATACATCATACATTAAACAATATTTGAATAGATATGTAACAAGTTATTCTATTGTCAGATATAAATATGGACGGATAATTTCGTAAACTTATCTTCTTTCACTAAACAAAAGGAAAAAAAAATGCAAATAAGTTAGAATGTAGTAAAAATGTATAAAATCTGTTAAAAATATATCACAAAAGTTCAAAAATATATGTATAAAAATAAATATACACACATATCATTTGCATATCATAAATAGTAACATTAACATTTTGAATTTATGGACTTGATCATCTTAATTTGTCCAGCTTAATATATAGAATAATAAAGCACTTGTTGATTGTCTTAATGAATGTACATTAAATATGTCCAATAGCTATATCTCTCTTTCTTTAGTGTTATTATGCAACATTATAAAGTGTCTATTTAGTCTGTGTTTAGAGTAAGACACACTCCTTGCAGTGTCCAGTGACTTATATGTTCTGTTGTGGCCAGATCAGCTTCAAATACCAGACCAACACCCATTGCATTCCTTCTCTGTGATGTCACATAGACTGGGGTCTTAAAGGTATTCTGAAATAAAAACATTAAAATAAGAACTAAATAACTACATAAATGAGAAAAATGTAGGAAGTCATAATTAATATACAAATTTCAATTGTCTTTATAGATATTCTTTCAATAAGATCTCCCATAAATTAAATAGAAATTTTAAGTTCACAAAGTTGAACTAATTTTACCTGTAGTTTGAGCCTGTGTGCCTCTATTGGTATGATCTTTAAGACAGGTAATTCCTCTATCAATTGTTTTGGATTTTGTCTTATTAAACAGCTGTTTTCGTTGTCCCATCCTGCACCTTCTAAGAATAAACCATCCACAAAGCAACCTAAAAAACAAATTGGAGTTATCAAATTAGTTTCAGTATGAAAATACACATATATGTCTTTAAACATAAGATATTCAAATGACTTTTGTACACCATTTGTTTTTCAAAATACAGAGAAAACTCAACCCAAACAGAGTAAAATTCCCAATTTTCTGCTTATTTTACAGTGGCGGATCTAGATATTTTCATAAATGGGGGCCCACTGGCTGCCTAAGAGGCGGCTGTTTGCGTCACGATTCAGCGATTTTCTATATAATCAACCAAACTTTTTTCTTAAAAAGTGGGCCCAGGCCCAGGCCCCTAGACCCCGTAAATCTGCCTCTGATTTAGGTTCATATTTAATGGCTTAGCATTATCATCCTTATAAAATAGTAAAATATATAAATACATTGTTTAGCAGACATGTAGTTGACAAGCCATTCAAGTACTTGTATAAAGTTAAAAAAATGAGTTACACCTGTTGACTTGAGGTTAATATAAAAGTTACATCATCAAACAATTGGTTCTTACTGTGACTTTCAATTTAGTAATACATAGAGTATACTACATGGTAAAATCCGTATCCTATGCCGTATCATCCTGAGATACCAATATCAGCCAGAGGGTCTTTAGGCCCGAGGGATGATATTGGTTGAGGGTGATAGGGCA
The DNA here is from genome assembly GCA_037788925.1 of Mytilus galloprovincialis. Classification (NCBI taxonomy): domain Eukaryota; kingdom Metazoa; phylum Mollusca; class Bivalvia; order Mytilida; family Mytilidae; genus Mytilus; species Mytilus galloprovincialis. The sequence goes on from CM075332.1 coordinate 31,269,445, forward strand.
TGTAATACGGATTTTGCCATATTTTATGGGCATTATATATTTCTACATGAGAGTTATATATAAACTGCTTTCTGATCCTTATAAGCACCTGGGTTACCGTCAGTTCTACTTTTGTCTTGTTTTAAAATCTTTAAAAGAACTGCTCAAATACTCATCCGAAGCTCCTGGGTTACCTTACAATTTGCGTGCTGTTGTTTTAAAAATATTTTGTTTATTGTATTTTTGTGTGTTTTGTATGGTAATTAATGAGTTCTTTTTTATAGTTGCATTTCGTGTGTCAGAAATATGAAAACTCGACGTTTGTGACGTCACTCAATAAATTGCGTCACACCCAAATAACTGTTCCCTAAGGACCCATTTTGAGGAAAAAAAATTCTGAAGAAGCATAAATTAGAACAACAAACTATTCTCTCTAACTATCTTTCTCTTTCTATTTCTCTCTCTATCTCTCTCTCTAATAGAAAAAGATGTATTGATTAGATAATATCTATAGATTTATATATTATATATTGCGATTATATTTGAGTATATTGTGTTGAAAATTGGAAGTTTAATAAATAATAAAAAATTAAAAAAGAAGAACAGTTTTTGTAAAAATGAAAAAAATAATTAGTAGGGGTGTGATAAAAAGGGTATGATAAATGGTGCACATCAAAGTTGCGCGATATGGATTAAACAGCAGTCTATATATCAAACATTCAAATCTACTGTATTTACTACTAAATGTATGATAAAGTAAGATATACTAACCTTGATGAGCTCTCTCTGTGACATCCTCCGCCTTCTTCCAGTGTGTAACTGATGTGTACAGTGTAGATTTATCTAGTGGCCACCCATTCTTACGACATGTGGCCTGTACTAAAGCTGTTAAATAGGATTCTGGGATATGTAACCCTGACAACCACATCACCTGGGGTTCACTTTCATTTACCTACAAAATTAGTGATATATTTATTGAAAAATCTTCCATTTTATACAATCTGTGGTACAGATTGAAACATACCCCATTTGGTACTATTACAAGTTTTCATGTTGTATGAAAACAAGTTACATAATTTGTTTTTTACATTGTTGGGTTGCTGTTTCATTGACCTAATACCCATATATCATTTGAATTGCTCTCAAGACTATAGACTTTTATGCAGAATTTGTAAAAAAATACTATTTTTCAAGCTATAACTAATTCAAGTTTGTGATTGAATGATTACTGGATACCACAATGTGAGCCATTGGTTTATATACTTACCCAGCCGTAATACTGCTTATATCGTCTTTCAAAATGGATCATCCAGTTACCAAGAGACTTAAGTGTATCTGGAGCCAGCCTTCTCCAAATGAACGGAATGAGACCATTAAACAATGCTCTAGCTACATCATCTAACTCACTACTCATACCAACTTCACCAATCAGGGCCTGAAAAATAGTCACATGACAAATAAAACATCATCTAACTCACTACTCATACCAACTTCACCAATCAAGGCCTGAAAAATAGTCAATCAAATCAAAATCTTGTCAATTTGAAAATGAACATACATGTTCATACTTAATTGAATAAAAAATCTATTTATTTGGTAAATTATCAGTTACCCTGTACTCATGTGTATACCTAAACCTGTGTGTACATCATAGTAAACTTTTGGTTTTTTTTATTTCAGCATTTTTTAGTATAGTTTTTAATCTAATGACATGCAACAGCTTTTACAGTATTTCAGGCTTCAATAATTATTTTTAAAAAGGAGGCCCCATGTCATATATCTTAACAGGTCACCCCCATGTCTAATCTTATAGTTACAATCTTTCAGAGTAGCTATAAGGCATGTCTTGAAAATATCATAACAAGACTTTCATGAATTATACTTGCTTAAGTATAACATGGATTTTTGTAAAATTTATGAAAATAACATTTACGTTTAAAGAGAAGGATTCAATCAGGTTTCCATCTAACTTTTTGTATTGCAGATATTGACAGACCTTCAAATATTTATCAATTAAATGAGATTGTGTCAAATATCTTATCTATGTTGAAGAAAAGAAGAAAAATGAACAATTAGTTTTTTTCTGCAAATCCCAGCCACAAAGAAAAGTCACTGGAAATGGGATTGTCACTGAATTACAAGGGTATGTTTAAAGGAGCAGTAATTTTGCAATGCAACAGGTCACCTTGCAGCCTTGATAAGAATTGTAAGTGTTCTTTCACATTCAGAGAACACATCCTATTTCTAGGTATTTACAGTGGAGGATCCAGATGGGGTTCTGGGGGTTGGAACCCCCCTTTGGGGGGGGGGGGGGGGGGGGGGGGCTGTATCTGCCACTGTATTTATATTGACACCTACCTTTTGTAGAGTGTTGAGTGACTTTCTCATTCTGTTCAGTAGGTTGTTAAACCTCTCTAGTTCCTGTAACAGTACCACGGTGGTCGGTGAGATCTCTAAGCCATACTTCTTTTTAATCTTGTCCAATTCAAACTCTTGTGGAATCTTGTTGAGTACTTCCTGTGCAACCTTGCCAATAAATTCCTCTCTACTAATTCCACCAGTATCACCTCCTGTTAGTATTAAAATCAAATATAACGTAAATCTAATGAAAACAAATTTAAATTTTGTCTAAATCTAAAACGTGACATTTGTTATAGACATTATCCTGGGCTCAGCAGTTAATCTATGTGCTAAAACCTGAGTACATGCAGAATTATTATTATAATGGTCAAATCATTACCTATTTTTGTTAATGAACTTGTTACTATAGCAAAGTAATTTAGTCCCGTGGAATATTATATACAGTTTATATCTAACGACTGTAAACCAACTTATTTTCACAGTTGTGAAGTAAAGAAAAATCAAATTTCATATTCCCAACGAGGGATATTTTTCTACTCACAAAAGTCATGAAAATAAATTGCTAAGAAAATTAGAATTGAGAATGGAAATGGGGAATATGTCAAATAGACAACAACCCAACCTAAGAGCAGAAAAACATCCGAAGGCCAGCAATTGGTCTTCAATACAGTAAGAAAATCCTGCACCTGAAGTCATGTTTTAGCTAGCCCCTACACAAAAATGTGTAGTTTACAGTATAATAATATATATATAATAAGTATATTGACTTTAACAAACCTGTTTGTGGTTGTAGTTCTATCAAGTTCATCCACATGTCTCTAGCAGCCTGAGTGTAGTAACCAATCTCAGCATTAGGATGGAGACCAAATACTTCTGGTGTGTTAGCATGGGGTAGTCCTTCAATGAAGTCTGAAAAAATCATATTATATTTTATTATTTTCATTAGGATGGAGACCAAATACTTCTGGTGTGTTAGCATAGGGCAGTCCTTCAATGAAGTCTGAAAAAATCATATTATATTTTATTATTTCAATTAGGATGGAGACCACATACTTCTGGTGTGTTAGCATGGGGCAGTCCTTCAATGAAGTCTGAAAAAATCATATTATATTTTATTATTTCCATTAGGATGGAGACCAAATACTTCTGGGGTTTTAGCATGGGGAGTCCTTCAATGAAGTCTGAAAAAAAAAAATCATATTATATTTTATCATTATATGTTTGTTATTTGTTGTGGCACTAACAAGTTATTTAAGGAATGAATGCAACTCCAAAAAAAAAGGGTTGGGTTCCAACCCCCAGAACCCTCCCCTAGATCAGCCACTGGGTTGTCTATACTCACCAACATAATTATCCCTAGGACCATCTTCTGGTATCCTGTAATCTACATTTTCATTGACGTAGAAATGGAACGGTTGGAACGTATCAAATATAAAGTCTCCCATGTACTCATCCATATATGTCCTCAATACACGTCTGTCAAAATCATCAATAGCTCGACCTCCATACATTACCTACAACAAAAATATAAATATACAGGAATGAGCTTTTGTGATAAAGAAAATTGAGAATGAAAATAAAGAATGTGTCAAATAGAGAACAATCAGACAAAAATAGAAGGCCACCAATTGGTCTTCAACGAAGCCAGAAAATCCTGCACCTACAGTTGGACTACAGCTGGCCCTAATATATTTTTTTAAACCTAATAATTACTTAAAATTCTAATTATTTTAAAGTTTATAGAAACAGAAATTTGGAGCTCTAAAATTCTTGACTGATGAAAGCAGATAAAAGAAAAATATACTTAGAATGTTCAGTATTTTCTATCAGATTGATAACTGAAATTTTGAGAACAATAGTAATGGCATAGACATTTATTCTTGGAGTCCTTACATCTCCTATGAGGTATGTCAACCTGTTCCTTCTTTCCCCCTCCCCATGAGTTATTCTGTGCTATTCCTCACTTTTCCTATAAGATATTTCAAGCTGTTCCAAGCTGTTCCTTCTACCCCCTCTCCCCATGAGTTATTTGTTACTATTCCTTACCTCTCCTATAAGATATTTCAAGCTGTTCCATGGTATCTTGACTTCAGCCTGTTCATGAGCCTTGGTAAGATAAGTGTTGAGAATCTGCATACAGACACGGTGGTCAGATTCATTGAAGTCATAACCAATATTCCATCCTATCTTTCCATACTTCCTCCTCTCCTGGACGACAGCGTGGAAGAATCCCAGTACAAATACCAGTGCTGGGAAGGCTGGATGTGGACATTCTGATAGGGCGGTAGCTGATATCTTGTGATATGTTCCTCTCAGGTTTAACTTCAAACCATTAGGTGGTTCTGTCACAACCTATAATAAATAATATTCTTTTTATTGTGATCATCTGCAAATTAGAAAAAAAAATTGGGAAAATTCTGTACAAGACAAAATAAGAATGAACTTTCTTAGCATAACCCAACCCTTATTTCGGATTATCGAAAAACAGGAAGTTTGAGTCTGACAGATCCACAAAAAATACACAACTCCTTATTGCACTCTGTGCATGTTACTAATCAGCAATGTCAACATTGTATGAGGTTTGGGTGTGTTTGCTTTCTCCCCCTATGTATAGTTCACATCCTGGGTGTTATCTGTAATACTCCTATAGGGGTATTTATTGTTGTTTAATAGTAAGGTATACATATGGTCTTGGTATTGTTTGGTCTATCCTCTTTGTCATAAAACTTACCTTCAGTGATCTTTGGAGGATTCCTATAGGGAAGCTTGGTGTTGGTTCTGTGGTCAACCAGAGTCTGAAGTCTGGATGAGGTTTGGTCAGTTTCTCAAGTTGTTTCTCCAAATCCCTCAACCATTTCACCAACAAGTGACAGTTCTGTAACATCAACCACTGTCCTCTAGCAACAGCTGTTTCTAGGTACTGTAGTGCAAGCTTAAATTATAAAATTGTAAAGATAAATAAAAATTGTTATAAAGCCTCTACTTATTTAGCCATGTGGTTTAGATAATTTCCATTTGATTTTATGTTTACATTATCATTTTTCCTTTTACAAATACCCTTTATAACAACAAATATCATCTAAACACAGTTTTCACAATTAACTTTTGCAACCACAGACCGAATACTCTTTTTTTTTTTTTTTTTTTTTTTAAAGTTGTGTAGATTCTACGGTGAACTCATTTATTTTCATTGATTTTTTTTAACGGAAAAGTTGCATTTTTGTAGAGTTTTAATTTTGATGTTTTGCACAGTATGCATACATTCCTAAGAAAATTTGTTATTTGTTGAACACTAAAATTCGTGGTTTTCTGGTACCCACGAAATTGCTATCCATTGAATGATAATGAATCTGCAGTATTGGCCTGTAGAAGTATTTACAGGCCCTATAGTAATTTTACAGGTTGTTGGTCAAAAGTGTTTTACCTTTTCTTGACCTTGTCCCATAGACAAAAACTTCAATTTGTTAGATCCAAATTCAATTCTTTCGGCCAGTTTGACCAAATCACTTGCAGGATCGGAACCAGGACTCAATATAAACACGATTGGTGATGTCGGCATACTCTGTTCAAAGACTGTCTCAAAACTAATGATTGGTGGTGTGACATATTTCTCTCCCATAGATTTAGTGACATACTCCTCTACAGCTCTGTAAATACGGTCAATTCTGAAACATCTTAGGAGTACAAGTCTCTGGAAATGAGTGAGGGAGTCCTCATACTTCAGTGGGTATTTTTGGGACTCGGGTGTATCATGGTCAAACCACTGTCAATAGAAAACATTTTATTCATTTAAAATCTCTCTTGAAAAAATGTAGGGCTGAAAGATAGAATATACAAAAAACTTTGAAAGTGAATGATGAATGAATTAATGCACTTTTCTTCAATCTTTCAACTAATTCCTAATTTTATGTTTCATAACTTTATTCCATTGTCAACAAGAAGTGCAGTTTGAGAAAGTATTAAATCATCATGGTTATTTTACTAGTTCTTTTAACAAATTCAGAATTTTATTTTTTATTGAGCATTTTTTCCATTTTCAATTTTACATATTTTGATCACTAAGGATTAATTATTTTCCGTGTGGTTCTTACCTTTTTCCATAATTTTTCATTCCTTTCTATATCTTCTAGCAGTGATCCAAACCTGTCAGGTAAAACCTCCACTAGCCTGATACAGTCTTCCCAACCTTCTTCTGGGAACCAGGTAAATGGCTTCTTCCTTTTACTCTTCTCTAGAGCAATGTTACCCTGAAATATGTAACAATATATTCGGTTTAATTCATAATTGATTTTACAAATATTTTGTATTGGTTATATAAATAAGAATGAAGGGATTTGTTTACATTAAAACCTAATATGACGGCATATCAAAATAACTCTTACTCAAATAACTTTAATGTAAACTTTATTACAGTAACATAATAAGACAGTTTGTGATTTGAATATATATGGGAAAGCTACGACGTGAAACTGATCTAAAATGGGAGACAACTTTTCTAAAACGAACCTTTATAAAGAAGTCGAGTTCCTCCTGTGTGACATTTCCCTGATCCTGCTCCAACTTGATGGCGATTTGGAAGGAGAAAAGTAGCTTGTGTTTCTCGAAGATACCGGTACATCCATAGTTATACATGTTATGTGTTAGTGTGTCCATGATGTTACGTAAACGTTTCTGTAACATGGCGTCCGGTAGTGATTTCTTCAGTGAGAATTGGAACACTTCCAAGTAAGATGAGAGAGAATATTGGTACATAGTGTTTATAGAGGACATCTCCGCCAGGATGAAAAACAAGATGGCTCCTCTCCTAGCAGCTGGACGATAACCATCACGAAGTTTGTCAATGTCCAAAGCTGTCTTAGCTCCAAGTTTTAATTTTTCTGAAACCTAAAAAAGAAAGCAACATCAATCTTAATCGTCTGTGTATGCCTTTGAAAGATATAAAAAATCCACAAAAAACTGTGAATGTTCACAATTATATAAAAGCTAGTCATAATCTTCAATATTGTGGTTGTCCTGAACATGCATAAAATATTTTCCACTGGATGTTAAGCAACCAACAATCAATCAATCAATATTGTGAGGATCTAGATTTTAAATTACTATTTCTTCTTTAATATGTTTTTTTTTTTACTAATACAGCCATTTTAAATGGAATTTTCCTATGTGCAATTAAGTTTCCTATTTCATATTTGAAAAAAATAGGGTAGGTAGTAAAAAGTTATTTTAATTTTTACAACATTTTTTTACATTTTTAGGGAGAGAAATTCGGACTTAAACAGTGCTGTTTGAAAAATGACTTAGTACTTTTAGGTAGGCTATTTCTAAGCTTAAATATAAAGTAGTTAGGGAAATAGGAATCACACATTTTTTTATTTGGCCTTACCTCTGTAGCCTTAGTTTTAGTCTCTTCTAGAGTCTGAATCAGTTCTGAGTTGTCCAACATGTTGCCTTGAGACTGTGCTAATTCTCTCAACAAAGCATCTTCTAAATCCTTCAGTAATTTTTTATTATCGCTGGTTTCCTGAATGAGACGTTCTCTTTGTTCCTCCAACTCTCGTCTTTCAAATTTCACAATAACACTCAACAATTGATCTTCAAGGCCCTGAAATGTGACAACTATATAATTATCAAATTCCTAAAATATCATTCTGTAAATCAATATTTTATAGTAAATTACATCACAGTTCTGTTTAGTTCAAAATAAAAGTTTAATTTCAAAATTAGAATTCAATGGTCATTATCACAATGTATCATAGTTATTACAATAACTATATAGGAAAATAGGTCTTCATGTTGAAAATTTTACAAACTAACAAAGCTGGGTTCTTAACCCTTTCAACGCTATACACGGCATATGCCGCGATGACATACGCCGTCCGCCACTGCTATTCGCGACATATGCCGCGATGACAACGGATTTTTCATAAGGACTCTTAAACCATTCGGTTTTCATTCGGGTCCTCTCTAATTTTTCATTGTATGAATCGAGGATATGCAAGGTCTCATTTGTGCTTGAATTCCCGGCAATTTTCATTGTAAAATCATGCAGTAGAAGGAAAATTGAAGGAAAATAAAAACAAATATTTTGACAAATGCAAATGGCGGAAATCGGAAACGAAGCTGTAAATATGGAAATATTTCAGCATTTCTATGGCGAAACTGATGACGAGGATTAGTTAAAAGGTTTCTTGTTATCTCAATGTGTTTATTACATTCAATTCGTGTGGGAAATATGATTTGATCGATCATTACGAGACGTAGAAAAAGGGGGGAAAACGGAGGTTGACTGAAAATTTTGAGGAAGGAGCCACTGATTTGTGCCATGATTACATAATACGTTGTGTATGGTGCAATACGCTACGGAATCGAGCAATTGGTGTCTTCTTTATTATATGGCAGATAAAAAAACAAAATAGATGAAGACGAAAAGTAGTTTTTATTCAAAATTCAACACAAATGTAACAAATTACACCTTTTACCTGTTAATTACCTGAAAATGCAGGTAACCTGATAAAAATTTTACTGAAATAACTGCCCAACATTACAGTTCATACTCTCCTGAGCATTTTTCATGCAATAACTTTTTCTGTATCTCGTACAATAAAAAAGATACAGCAGTCTGAAAAGGAATATACTGTTCTAATGAATGAACACCAAAAAAAATGCAGTAGCAGCAGCCATTTTTCTATTTTTTTGTGTAGCGTTGAAAGGGTTAATATGACATCAAAATTAGTATCAACATGCTAAATTTGAAATTGAAATTTGAAAAAATATAGCCCATGGAAGTTATCTCCCTTAGAAACACATTCGGTGTATATTTAGAATTGGCTAGTTTGGTGTTCAGACACAGTCAGAAGTTACCTCCCTTAGAAACATACCTTCAATGTGACAGTATAGTTGATGACCATGGATTTTCCAAATACATTTGGTGTATATTTAGGATTGGCCAGTTTGGTGTTCAGATACAGCCTGAAGTTAGGATCATAGTCTACTTCTTTATCTCCAAGGATCACAAATTCTTTGCCTTGACCTCCTACAATAAAAAAGACAATATTATTATAAAATTTTTACATATAATATGATGACAAGCTATTTCAGAGTAACTAGGTTTGTCACCAAATTTTGATGATCACTATCGATAGGTTAATAAGGTGTTAACTAGTAAACACTAGATGTCTCTGGAACTGAACTTTAAACTAATGTACATCTATTCTTATAAGGAATAAAAAAATATTTTAAAATTACAGTTGGAAGAAAGACAACTCTGATAATAAACTTTCTGAGAGATTGATTTTCTACAAGGGTATTTTACAGAGGCCCTTTGATAAATATGATAGGGAAACTTTCTCCATCTATAATGTAACCATCAAGTTTTTTTTCTCTTTTGTTTAACTATTTTTTCAATTTCCAACTCAAGAAATATTTTTTATTCTGTAATTAAGTTGTCTTATTTTGAAAATTTTAATGAATGAAAATTATAAGTTAAATAATTAGCATCTAAAGTACTTGACCATAGGAATAGAAAATCAGACTTCATATTATAATTTATGTATAATCTATTCATATTTTATTTACATGTAGTTCTCATCCATACACAATTCATGCATATTCAAAGCTTATTCATGCAGTTTGGTAATAATTCAAATAAACAAAAGGTTCTTTCAACATAAAAAAATATTTTTCAAATGCAAGTTTTTATTTAAAAGAATCTGATAAATTGATTCCAAAAGTTTTATAAAATTCCACAGATTATGCATTCAGTATATTCAGAATTTAAAAAATAAAAACGTTATCAAAGGACAAAAATACCAGTTTATTTGTTGCATTCAAACTTCTTTAAAATGGACTGCAGAACAAAATGTAACAAACTTTTTCATAATAAGATTATGTTTGATTATTTCTGCCCTAATTTTTTTTCTAAACTTGCACTTATAAAAATATTTCCAAAAAAGAAAAAAACAACCAAACATAGAAGTAACATTCAAGGAAAAAAAATATATAATACAAAATACAAAATAACTCCATCAAGGTGTGAATACCCTCTGAAATAAAAGACAAAAATGTATGTATTGGTATAAACTGAAAGTGGATTTGATGTGTAAACAATGGACTAGTATTGGTATAAACTAAAAGTGGATTTGTAAACATTTGGACCTTGTGACACCGATCTTACCTTTCTTAACTTCAAACAGACAATGCAAATAATATGTCTCAATTTATAACAGATAGTTCTATATCATTTACATGTAAATCCCAAGTCTTAACTAAGTACTGTGGATTCATTTATTTTTGTGTGTATCAATTTTAGTGGATTGATGAAAACTTTCATATTCATGGATATTTGATTTCGTGGTTTTGCCAATTTCTGTATACAAAGCCTATTGAAAATATGATATTCGTTGAACATTTGAATTCGTGGTTCACTTGTACCCACGAAAACTACGAAAATTGGTATCCAACAAATTATAATGAATCCACAGTAATACTTAATAATCAATAACACTACTGTTCTATCAATGAACAAATATTTTCAACTTTTGGTTATTTATCAATATATTTATGCATCATATGATCAAAATATTTAAGGATTTTTTTTCTTTTTCATATCTATTATTTTTCTTAGAACAAGCATGAACAAAATTTGCTTAGTGATCTTTAATTTCAATATTTCAAAATTTTGTTTTCTCCATTCCTAAATTTAGTAGCTATTACAATTGAGGTCCAAACCTCCTTATGCAAAGGTGACCTAAGCTTTTTCTTTAAGGTCCATTATATATATTAAAGTATCTATATATCAATTTTTAGTGTTCCAGCTTTCTCAATAAAAGGAAATCCAGCAAAGATTTTGTACATACCAATCTTAAAAAGTGTTAATTTCAAAATTTTCTCCATAATCTTTTTTAATACAGTATATAAAATATATGTCACCTAGATTTCATTAGAAATACATATAGCCCTTTTTAGCCAAACATTCAGTTTTCCCAATGCATCTCTTAAACAAGCACGCATCATATTTCATCATTTTCACGCATTACAAAATATGTATATTTATGAAAATGCTGTTTTATGAATTACTGTAGTGAACATCCGTAACTCTGTGATAAAGAACTTTTTTAAATGTTTAAAAATAACACATAATTTAACCCATTAGACAAGAAATTGGATGAACCTTGATACTTTTATGAGATGAAAATGTGATTTTGATATTTTCATATTCAGTCAGTTTTAAAACATATGATACTCATATATAAACATTGAAAATTTTTACCACTTGATCTATATATCTGATAAGTTCAGGGTCATTATCGATTTTATTATAAACACAACTATACCCATATTTGGACATGTATTTACCTTTGATATTTTTCTCCAGTACATTATCTATAACGGGATCAATGTACTCGTCTACATCTTTAAACAGGAAAGGAAATCCATACTTAATGGCTAACTCTAACTGCTTCAGGAAATCATTGTCGTTAAAAGTACAAATCTGAAAGCAAGAAGGAAGTATTCAATTACAAGTGTGGACACATATAAATGTCTTCAATACAAAAATCATTCTATTTCAAGAGATTTGGTTATCCCAAAATCAACAAGATTTTTCTCTGCACATTAAATATAAAAGTATGACAGAAGATATCTATTCTGTAATTTCAATATTTGTATTGCTGTTAACAATTTCAAGAAAAGCCACATACTAATAATGCTGTCAAAATCAATTTAACAAAAAATTCGTAAAATTTCCTGGAATTACAGAATCTTTTTAGAATATAGCTAAACATGTACTTTTTAATCAAATCTTACCAAAACCCTTGCCTATTCAATTAATAAAACTGAATCTTTTATCTTTTTAAACTGTTACCTTAAGGTTGTTAGCTTCTTCTTTCTTTTTGATCCAGTTGAGAGCTTGCTGTTGTGGATCAATACACATAGGGAATCTGCTGGCTTGTGTTGTTAATATACCATTCTGTATGGACAGTTCATCTGGTGGTAATCCCTCAGATGTCCATCTAAAATATACAGATCGGAATTAGAAAAACAGAAAGAAATGTCTTACAGATTTGACAAGAGTATTGTACACATGTTATAATTAATTTGATTGTCTGTAAACTTGTATTTAGGTTTTAAAGAATAAAGTATCTATCTATCTTTGACTGCTGAACAAACATGAAGTTCAGTGGTTGTCGTTTGTTGCTGTGTTACATATTTGTTTTTCATTCATTGTTTTCTACATATAATGAAGCCTTTAATATTTTTATTTGAATTATTTTCAATATGTGATTTTGGGGCCTTTGATAGCTGACTATGCAGTATGGGCCTTGCTCATTGTTGAAGGCCGTGCAGTGACCTATAGTTGTTAACTTCAGAGTCATTTGGTCTCTTGTATAGAGTTGCTTCAATGGCAATCATACCACACCTTCTTTTTTATATTTATTCTGCTCAGTAGTGTTAGACAAATGGACAACGTAATTGCAGGGTATCAAATCAATGTATTAATTACCCATTCTTCAGAGATATAGAAATTTTTAATGTTAAACCAAGAACAGAAAACAAAATTTCAATTATGGATCTTTATATGTTTATGTTTGATGTGACCTTGACCCAAAAAGTTAACCAAAACACATAACCTACAAACCCCAAAACATAATGCCATTCCTATTATAAATAAGCTACTGGAACAATTACTTACTTGCTAATTTCTACATCATTAGTAAGAAGGTCCTCCAGCTTGAATGGGTCACTCATTGGCACATCTCTGCTTCTTAAGTCTGTTACCCAATCTTTAAACACCATGTCCATACGGAACTCCCAGCTGAATGCTCCAACATAACTAAGGAAGGCAGAACTAACTAGACAATCACCCAATAGTTTAACTCGCTTCTTTTTTAATTCCTCCAAGTCGACGGTCCACCTGAAATGCAAGTTATTTTATAAATATAACTGCTTTTATATGTAAGTGGGAGGTTTAGTTGGCTACAAAACCAGGTTTTAACTATCAATCTTTCTACTTAGTCAGGAATATGACAGCTGTTTTTCATTTGTACCATTGATTGATAAAATTTGATTTTGTTAGTTTTTATGGGATTCCCCTTTCTGAATTTACCCTGGAGTTCAGTATTTATCTTTAATATCTTATCCTTGGTCTTTATCTAAGAAATTTACCTTTTTTGTAACTGAAAAAGTTTACCTTATTCTTAACTGAAGAAGTTTACCTTATTCTTAACTGAAGAAGTTTACCTTATTCTTTACCGAAGAAGTTTACCTTATTCTTTACTGAAGAAGTTTACTTTATCCTTTACTGTAGAAATTTACCCTATTCTTTACTGAAGAAATTTACCTGACATTTTCTGAACTCAAACCAGATATAAGTTTATCTGCTGCAATCAATCTTCGTTCCATGATTTCTGTTTCCTCTTGTAGTTTCTGCTTCTCAGCCATGGCTTCCTCATATTTCTTTCCTAGATCGTTCAACTGCTTTTCTAATGAACCCACTTCATTTGTAATTTTCTCTAAATCTCTCTTGGCTTGATGGAAACTTCTCTCCAATTTTGCTACCTGAAAACAACGAATAAGAGGATAGCGAATGCTTTTTTAAATTTTTGATTTGATTTTATATTAAATACTCACATAATTCATATGTTTCATTTTATTCATGTTATACACTAGGCCTCACGGTCATAAAACTTTCGAGCATGATTTTTGTACTCAGACTCGAAAATCAATCAATCAAATTGCTGGATTTCATGTTTCGAGCATGATTTTTGAGCTCCAAGCACTGAGCAAAGTTTTATGCCTTCAAGGCCTGGGAAGATATTAAATAAGTGCCAATTTGAGCTAAGTTTTAGTGATTTTCCATTAAAATTGAAAATGTGTTGATGGAGGCAATTTGAATAGAGAATCCAATGTAAGATTTCAAAATTGATTTTGACCAGTAACAAATAAGAATTTTGAAAATCTTTATGGCTAATCAATTAATTGTGAGAAGTAGCAATTTTTATTAGCTAACTATGTTAGGCCAACTAAAATTAATTAGTAGATTTTCATCCAAAATTTTGAAAAAAATGGGGCGGGTGGGAGGATTTTATTTTTTATTTCTTATGAAACCCTCTGGTGACGTGTTCTTCATATATGCTAGTGTAACAAGTAAAACTGTGAGCTACTTCTCACTGAGTAATACCCCTGTCTCAATATTTTGGTAAACAGGAAGTTGTTAAGTGATGAATCTGAAAACCCATCACAGGGTATAGCTGACTTATATAACCCTGAAACCAAATTTCAGAAATCCTTGTCAAGTAGTTCCTGAAAGAAAATGATGGACTGACGGATTGAAAGACAGAAATAAAACCCCTATTTAAAAGAAAAAGTACATGTATAATAATAAGCTTAAATCATATATAGAACTAGGAAGATGTGGTACGTACTATGAGTGCCAAAGAGACAACTCTACATCCAAATAACAATTTATAAAAGTAAACCATTATAGGTCAATGTACGGTCTGTATAATGAATTGTACAGCATTGTTCAAATCTTAAATACAAACCCCTAGTTGGCAAACACTGTTCTACATGCAATTGCTGCTTTAAAAACCTATTTTTAGAAAACAGCAAAAACATAGAGAAATACTCTCATCAGTTGGACTACCTTCACAGAATTTATTTGCCTTTCTAGGCAATATTTTTTTTGTCTCCATAAAATGAAGCAAATGCATTTGTACGCAACACAAGTATTATGAGTGCAGAATAAAATGAAAACTCAAAAGTTTTGAAAATATTAGGGTTGATGCTTTTCTGATTCTTCTTCAAGATGCAAATATAATTATAATGTAAAACATGAACTTAAAAAAAAGAAGTTTTTTAATGACTCTATTGAGGGTATTGGGACTGAGAGTGTTTGCTGTTTGTCAGGCAACAACAACAAAAAAACAATTGGCAAGGGTAAAATTTTCTAAGTGAATATTTGCCGACTTTTTGAACTCAATATATTGTCATAAATCTAACAAGTTCGTGCTTGTGTAAATTTGTTTAATCAGTTATGTTTTTTATACCAATGTGTTCCACGATTCTTGCTCTTTGGGTACACAGTCCAAAATTCCTGACACAAAGTCATTTTATTAATGAAAAAATCAACCGTTTTCTTATCACAACAATTTGTATCATTCCGTGATTTGCAGAGATGGACACAGAGTATAACTTGAAAGCATATTATTGCATGCCCTTCTCGTAACCAATCTCTATTCTCGGTAGATGATTTTGTCATCATAGAGCTGCAGAATCATTTTAAGTTACTTGAAGAAATATGAAAACCGAAATTTGAAAGAGGAAGTTAAAATTGAAACGAAATGTTGACGGTTACCGGAAACGGATATGAACAAAATCCGGAAATCGTAAATTTGTAAAAATAAAAAAAATCGGGGCGGGATGTTTTCAGAGGGGCGGGCGGGGATGAAAATCTATCAATTAATTTTAATTGGCCTTAGTCTCCCTTGGGAAAAGTTCAAATCAGAAAACATTTTTTTCTTTTAGCATTTCATAAATCATGTTATAGAGCCTTTTTCAAGATCACAATCATGTACATGAACATCCATTAGGTTTGTGAAAACTTTGGTGGATGTAGTTACATTGTAAGATTACTGACCTTGTCTCTCTTGGGTTTGATTTCTCTGGCTACCACACAGTATCCCATCACAGCTTCTACAAACTTCAGCAGTCCAGTTCCGGCTTTACTGATGTTCTTCATTACTTCTACACTCATGGCACATGATTTATCAGACAACATGGCTAAAATAAAAAATATTTTTGGGGTGTAAACCTAAAAATTTTACATTTTTTTTTTTTATTCAATATCATTACAAACTTAATTAAATTGCTATATGGACATTGTGAATTGCCAGAAATTATTAATATCTGGTTTGCTGTTTTGCTCGGCTAAATGCAGTATGCTTATACTCAATCAGGTTTCTTCTGTCATTTAAGTTATTTCATTCCATAGGGAACAACATTCATTGTTATCATGGTAGAATATGATTCTCTAAACATTTTAGGACGATATAAAGACAAACTTTTTTTCTTTTTCAATGATCTACAAAAAGATGTGTGCTTTATATGTGATGCCATCAGGCATTATTTATTATTTTTTTCTTATTATGGTACAAATGTTTTCAAAGATATATCTGTTTGGATATCTTATTAAACAAAAACAGGTAAAACTTTATACATGGGAAGTTTCTGTTAGTAGTTTAAGTGTTTCAAGCAATTGGAGTCAAGTGCTTGATATAAATACAACTAGCTACTCCTGTTGTAGACTTTGGAATTAGTTTGACAAATATTTAATGTTCAGTCAAGTTTACAAATGATAACAAATAAATATATGACAGCAGTATACCTTTTACAGCATTAGTTTGTCTTTGGCTAATGCCGTCTACGTCCATCTCCGTTAGAGATTTAAGGAAGTTAGCCTCGGACATCATGGCCTTTGCAGATTTCCATGATACTTCTTTTATTCCCTTGAATATTACAATACATTCACATACACGCTGTACCTCAGCTGGTGGTTTGGCAAATGATCTACAATCATATAACATTGGTATACAATATACTGTGTGTTTGTATTGTTCACACATCATTGTAAATGTAAGGGAATTTTTGGTGACTGCCATACAAGTGAGAGGTTTAGCTAGCTATAAATAACCAGTTTTAATCCATCATTTCATACATATGCCTGTACAAAGTCGGGACTATGACATTTGTTATCAATACGTTTGATGTGATTGAGCTTTTGATTTTGCCATTTGATTAAGGACTTTCTGTTTTGAATTTTCCTCAGAATTCAGTGTTTTAGTGATTTTACTTTTCACTGCTGGAAACACAATATCATGAATAATCAGATGGTTGTCCTCAATTTTATGATCAACTGTCAAACCTGTCAAAGCTGAACAAATTCTACAGTGCTGATGATGTTGGGTTTAAATAGATTTTACTGTATACTGAACAACCCAAGTTTTATAGCAAAGAGCCCTGATGCTATCATAAAACCCTATTCCTGGCTTCGGACTTATTTTAAGTACAAGTTTAAAAATCCCACTTTTTCTGTTCCCTTCCTTTGATCCCTATATCCCACATTCTTACAGGGATATCATTCCCCTCCTCAGGGTATCGCACGGTAGTTATATTGTACTGACCTGATTTCAGTGACATCCCCTTTATCCAGATCTTCCAAAGCTATTCTAGCTGCCTCCAATGCTGGTAAAGCTTCTGCTAAGGAATCCTCAGCATCTTTCTACAATAAAAAATTACAAAAAGTGTAACATGGATTCATTGGTTGACGTTGGTAAATGTCTGACATATTTGTTTTTCATAAATTTTATTGTTACAAATAAGGATGTTGGATCTATTCATATAAAGCTGCAATGCATAAATTGAGAGATATACAAATAACAAATTGCCATCTGATGTTTTTGGTCAGGCTAACTTTTTGTCAGTCAGATGAATCATTGAAGTTCGTCTGACCAAATATTCAACATTCTTTAGATGACATTTGGAAAGTCTGGTCTTTATTATCCCTCTTTGTGAGCTCATGATTTTCATTTTATTTACAAGAATGTTGAGATATCTCTTTAAAACTTCTAATAACTCACATCAACTGTATTATTCACACCATCATACCTTTTCTACTGCAATGACTTTACTCTGTTCAGCTATTTCTGTCGCTTTTTCCTCTGCCATTTTTTTCTTTTCTGTGGCCATTACTGTACCAGACGAGATTTCCCCTAACATTTTCTCACAAGCTTCTGTAGATTCTGCGACGGCTACTTTTTGTACAGCCAATCTGTCATTCAATACAGTTAACTGTTCACTGGCCTCAAAGATCTTCTGTAAACCTCCAGTTAAACGGTCACACTGTAAATTAGAAAAAAACAACATTAATTAATTACACAAGATAGTATATACATGTACTCTGATAACTCAAAGTATCAGTGCAGTTGTATGACATATTCCGAAGGCATTGACATGTTACAACTCACCCCTGTTAAGGTCATGATCATATATGAAGTCATTATGTCTGTGAAGTCCCGAGAAGAGTGACAAGAAATATTGTTGAAAGTCAAGGTGATAACATATGTGAAGGGGGGATAGGAGGGGTCCTAATCCCGAAATCCCTGGCTTAAAAACACGAAATCCTGAGGTCCTGAATTTAAATAAAGTAAATCCTGAGCTTAAAAACACCCGATCCAGGAGTCCCAATAAAGGTCCTATCCACCCTCATATGTATATACAAAAACTATATACTGAACAGATATATAGACAATAATAGTGCATTGACTTGATACTGAAATCTAAAAAAAACATTTTCAATTGTTGTTTAATGTATTAATTTTATCATTTGATTTAATTATTGGGAAACTTCCCCCTTTTATAAAAAGGCCTCATATCATGCAGTCGGAGAAATAAGCAACATGATGAAATGTACATTACCTGTCGAAATTCGCAATCGATGGTGAACGAATTTGTTGGAAAATAAACAAAATTATCAACAATAAGCATAAAACA